>JACAXG010000048.1:5676777-6302629 GCA_018881555.1 Amblyornis subalaris | reverse complement strand
CCTTTTGTTCTTAAGTATCGCCCATCAATTCCCGGCCAGCCCCTCCCCAACTACACAACCTCCCTGGTACCCCGGGGGGGGGGAAGGAAACAATTTTTTTAACTACTTTTTTTTTTTTTTTTTTTTCCCTAACCCATAACAGAGGGCTTGCCCTTTCTCTTAGAGTCCCTTTTTCCTGGGAGATCAGTTTCTGAAGCCAGAACCAATTGTATTCACACTGGATTGACCCATAGTTCTTAAAGCCGAATACTGTTCAGTTTCAGTATTTTATGATAAAACAGATGAGAGTACTTTAAGTTAAGCATACTAATACCTGTTCGGTGGTGGTGATGTCTGTTCATTCCTAAACATTCAGTAAAATTAAAGCAAGTACTACTGGGAATGGCATTTGCAGTGAGGAGTAAAAATGACACATTCACTTGAAATATGAGGATTAGTTTTCTAAAATGGCTTTTAGCTGAGTGTTTTGGGGCAGGGGAAGAGAAAAGTATATTCACTCCTCAGAATGGTATAGGAAGGGTTTATCAGGACTCTTATGCAATCCTCTGGTTAATTTGAAATTGGCACTACTGGATGTAGAAAATATTTTCTTATAAAAATATTTTATAAAGTCCTCAAGAATCTTTGTGATGGAAACATATTGGATTTCAGCTGTTTAAGCTGCAAAGAACAGTATCTAATGTTTTACTGTGCTAGTTTCAGACCTATGAAGTGTTGAGTATATGTCCTGAATGAAATATTGAAAAAATAAAATAGACTCTATAGAGAGAAGTCTGCAGCCTACGTTCATTTTGTCAGGGAGTGTGGTATCACCTCTTGCCACTTTGTGGAAAGCTTTTTGGAGTTAGGTGCATTTATTTGTAAATGGAACTTAATGAGTGCAGGGAGTTTATGCAATGGCAATTGTAATAACAGTGGTAGTTTCTAATATTGATGCTGATTTTCTGTAAATGTTGTGTGAATGTGTTTTGTATTTCAAAAGAGGGAAATACGGAAGTACTGCAATTTTTTTTTTGAATCGGACTACTCAGTTGTGTTTCAGGTAACTAAATATATTAGGATCTGTATATCCTAACTGCCAAAGTATTAACAAGTCTGGAGGAAGGAGGGGGTGGTGGTGACAGTCTGGAAGTGAAATAAATGTTTCTTCTCTCTGTTTGGGTTGGGGTTAAATTAATGCAGGAACGTTACCTGAAGGTACTAAAGGTTGAATGGCGGGCCAAGGATAAGAGGGTTTTTTTAATTGTATGTTAGCTTATGTGACAGCTAGAGTAGACTTAGTGGACATCACAACTCTTTGTTTAAATGTATGAAAGGTAAGGTTAAAATTTGAGAAGTAACCACTTTCTAAAAGTTTAAAAATATAAAAATTTCAAAATCTGAAAATAGCGTAGATTAGTTTTGGCAATTCTGTCATCTTAGCATATTCTTATTACACAAATGCTTAAATTTTCATTTTCTTTTTTAAAAAATAATTACAGAAAGGGATAGTACCTCTGATACAAGGTACTATATCAGGTAAATAGACTGTATTTCATGTTACCTGGCTGAAGCTTTATAAATGTGACTGGCTTACTACTTGGACAAGTAAGGATCCTTATGTATGAGGGCTGGTTTTGATATTAACATTTTACAAGCTGACTGCTCATTATCTTGTTTATTTGAGTGATTATAGGACTTTTCATACTTACTCCTTATTCCAAATATTTGCTGTTCCCTATCAGGTAGTTAGTTGCAGTAACTGATACAGTGATCAGCACTGAGCAGTTGTGCTGCTTGATTGGCATCTTAAAATAACCTGGCAGTTCAAATGAAGCTCATCAGCTGCACAAGGTAGGCAAAAGTGTAGTCTGCCTACAGCACCATTGTTTTGAATTTCAGATAAAACAGTGAATGTTCAGTATCTGTGTGCAGGTGCATGTGGAAAAGAGGTATGGTGTGAAAAGGACTGAGGAGAGTTCTTACAAGGTTTGGCAGTGACTAGTGTAAATTTTTTTTTCACTGCTGTGAATCTGAATGTTGGTGATTTGGCATTGCTTGGCTGCTCTGTCTTCGTCTCCATGCCTAGACAAATGAGCTAGAGAAGAGTCCAGGCTTGTCAGACATCAGTATAAAAATCTCGGTAGAAAAGATAGCAGTAGTGTCCTTACACAGCAGAAGGTCAGCCTCTGGCCTCATCCAGGACTCCTTAATTTCCAGTCTCCTGTCTACCCCTGGTTCAAAGTGTGGTTTAAAGTCTCTTTCAAATAATTACTGTGTGGAACAGCGATTACTCAGGTAACCCTTGCAGAGGATGCTCTGCGTATCCAGGCACTCGGCATAATTGGATGGCTTTGCAGTGCTCTCTGTGACAGTATTCTAGTATAAAGTCATTAAGAATCTTTGTGATGGAAACATACTGCAACTTGGATTAAGTGATACTCTTGTTCTGGTTCCTGAAGGTTTTAGTGCACGTAGAAGTGATCTTCATTTTTTCTTAGAGATCATTGTCCTGTTGCAGAAAAGCTGTAAGTGGCTGAATGTGACAGATGGTTGGGTATAATTGAAGTAGAACTAAGTCAAAGTAACAGCATATTGCATTTTAAAAGGATGATGATCTTATAGTCACTTGCATTTATAAACTGGCCACCCTGAACCTGTTCTTAAGTTCTTGTTAGCTTGACTCTCACAAGTGCATTTTTTGGGGTATACCTCACAAACGAAAAATGTTTTTTCCATAATAACTTTTCAAAGAGAAATGTTCTCTCCCTGCTAAATCGTGAAATACTTACTCATGATTATAGTCTGAGAAATAAGAGTGCTTAAGAACACTTCCAATTTATTATAATACTTGAGTGTTTAGGTAATAGAGCAACTATTACAAGAATTGCCGTTTGGATTTGTTACATGCAGTAACTATAGCAGTGAAGTCAGTAACTCGAAGTGTTTCTGTAATACTGGTAAGCAAATGATAAATGCAGTCCTGTTTTGTTTTACAGGTCTTCTCCAGGATTCTGATAACCCATACAGCAGATTTGAGAATGAATAAAGCTGAGCACCTTCCACAAGAGCTGTAACTCCAGAATACAGGAAGACAGTTTGTTTTCATTTGCCCTTTGTGCTCTCTCTCTCTTTCGTTTTTTTTCTCTCCAAAGTGTTTTTTCCTGAGTGTAAAACTAGAAGCAGCTAAAGACTTTCTGAAATAACGTGTTTCTATCTCCTACCTGTATAGAACTAATTTTTTATAAATGTTTTTTGTTGTTGAAATGTTTACTGAATTTTATGTTGATTATCTTTCCTCTTCTTAAATCCACGTTTTATTACTTGATGTAGGTGATTAATAGTCACAATAATGTGTTTGAGTTCAGTCTTAACTGCCACTTAAAGCAGTTGTTCTCATGTTCCTACATAAAGATATTATATATATATATATAAAAAAAAAATAAAAAGCACAGCTCCACAAAGCAGAAATAGTTGATGAAAAATACATCACGCGCATTCTTGTGGGTGCAGTTTTTTCATCCGGAAAAAGATCTTCCAAGAGTGTAATGTGTAAGGGTTGAGAGAGAGAGCATAGTTATCTTTGAATAATTCAATTCAGTTGTGGGAATGTTAATATGTACTTTGGATATAGCACTGATGTGAAAAAGAAACTTCTTTGCTACTTCAGTTAGCCAAATTGGAAGAAGGTCATTCTTGAAATAAACGTAGTTGTGTGTCCTAAATTTAAGAAATATCAGTCTGTGTGAACACTTCATTCTGCAAACTTAATGTATATTGAAAAAAAGTGTTAAAAGTTGCCTGGATTCTGCAGTTTACCAGAGCTGACCCTGGCCAGCAGCTTAAGCACTGCCCAGCTGCTTCCTCCCTCCCTCAGGGGAGTGCAGGAGAGAATGGGAACAGCAAAGAGTTGAGATAAAGGCACAGTAAGTGAGGGAGAGGAGGGTAGTGGGAACAAGTTGTGGAAAGGCAATTGCCACCTCCCAGAAGCAGACCTCTGCCCAGCTTCCCTCCGTTTTTCTTGGTGAGCCTGGAATACGGTCAGTTTGGGTCACTTTTGGCCAGCTGTCCTAACCATGTCCCCTCCCAGCTTCTTGTTCACCCCTGGCCTACTTGCTGGAGCAGGCAGAGTGGGGGAAAAATGAAACCTTGGTGCTGTGCAAGCAATGCTCAGCAAAAGCCAAAGCACTGGTGTGTTACCAGCACTGTTCCTGCCACAAATCCAAAGCAAAGCCGCGCCATATGGGCTGCTATGAAGAAAGTTACCTCAGTCCCAGCCAGACCCAGTACAGTAAGAAAGCATTATTTTTGTAACCTTTTATTGTTTTGGTATTTCCATAATGTGATTTATTTCCTGTCTTTCTTTTCATAGAGGTGTTTCCCCGAGCACTTTTAGTAGCTTACCAGTATGATGTGACAAGCAAAGAGCTCTTCTGTCCTCCCAGTCTAATGTATGTTTGCATTTATTCTGTACACTTTAAATCACTTCCCTTGCTCTTTATTATCTGTTAAAAAAATGTACAGTATTGAAGATGTTTGTGTTATTTTGGTTCACATTCCTAAAATAAACTCTTTAACATCTTGAATATGGTTCTGTTTACTTCTGTTCCCTACCATTTTAAATTAGCTTGGTTTAAAAGAAGTTACCAAGTCTGAGTTTGGGAGAAGGAAAAAGATGTGGTTTTGCTGGTTTTCTGTGGCAGGAGTTAGATCATGTCTGTGGGTGAGGATGTGAATTGCCATTCCTTGCAGTGTCAAAGAACCTACTTCTACTTAGGCTTTAGTAACTATCACTTATCACTGATTTTGGTACAATGTTCTTTCACTGGTTTTACCTCTGCAAACAGTTTCTCTGTATAGAGTTTCTCAGGA
This sequence comes from Amblyornis subalaris, assembly GCA_018881555.1. Classification (NCBI taxonomy): domain Eukaryota; kingdom Metazoa; phylum Chordata; class Aves; order Passeriformes; family Ptilonorhynchidae; genus Amblyornis; species Amblyornis subalaris. The sequence continues at coordinate 6,297,778 of JACAXG010000048.1, read as the reverse complement.
ATTTATAGAAAAATATGTTTTCCACTTCCTGAATCTGTATTGTAATGAGAGTTAATGAAACATTGGTCCTGTTTTTCCCTTTTTCCTTAACTCATATTTAGCACTTTATTAGCAGGCACCGTGTTTAATTTCATGTTTCTTTATCTGTCAGCTGTTGTCAAATCTGAAGTATTATTCAAATGGCTGTCTTAGAAGAATGATGGTCTGTGGTGAGAGTGAGTTGATAGTGTGGAAATGAAACATGCTGATGGCTTTCCCTGGAGATAACTTTTGCAGAAATGATGAAGGTCTGCCTGCTGTCTCACGACCCAAGTAGTGACATTCCTGACTTAATAGAAAAGCATTTTTCTTCAGCACCTGCTACAGCGTACGAAGGGCTGTCAAGAATTCTATCAAAAGGGGGAGGAGGGACAACCTTCCTTACCATTTCAAAGGTAGTAAAGTACTTGAGGAACCAAAATATTTTGGGGAAAGGGAACGGGAGAATTAACCTTCCTTAGTCACAGTTGTGGACATCAAAAGTTAATGACTGTGGTCAAATTTACCTTATACTAAGCCTTAACTTTAGTCTGTAGTTTTATACAAAATGTTAAGCTGGACATCCAGTATGTTATATTTTTGCTTTCACAGTTAAAGACTATTAATTTAATGAGCCTATTGTGGATACCAGCCTTAGAGCTTAATAGAAAATGCAAAAATCCTCAAACAATTCCCAGACTTTCCAGATTATTTAACCTTTCTTTTCTCTGTTCATTGGAGCAATTAATTGGATGGAAAATACCCTTATTTCAATATATTAGTTACCTTCTCTGCTTTCCTCTATGTCACTATTTCTTACTTTGGCTTACCACTAGAAGGGTTGCTCAGCTTTGTATTTCAGTGTAGCCACAAGTAATTGGGAAAACAGCTGTAGACAGAGGAGGTATCATTGTATCTTTGTTTCTCGGGTGTATGAACAAAGGCATTTATCATCTTCAGTTGAGCTTCCCCTCCTCCACACTTTCAACAAAAGAAATAGAAGATATGCAACATAATAACAAAATAAAAGTAGGGAAACAGCGTAACTTAAGCCTGAGAGCTGCATCTCTGCTAATCATGCTTTTCTGATTTCCCCTTCATCCACAATCTATTCTCTTTCCTCTGTATTTACACTTTTAGTTGTTATTGCTTGTTAATTTTAGTAGTGAAGGTATTGCTTTCTGAAAAGAAGAGCAGTCTGGGAAGTGAAAAAAATTAAAATTTGTGTTTTCCTTCCCACAGAATAGAACTTCTAGTACTCAAAACTCCAGTGGGTCAGGTTTAAGAGTGGTATTGCTAGATGTAATTTATATAAGTAAAGAAAATTTTAGTAGATTGAAGCATGTTGTTTTAACTTGTCTTAATGCAGGAACATACTTTTTGCCACTTCAGAAATCTTGGATTTGATGATGATTCAATTTAGTTGTCTGTAGCATGTTTTTCTTAATTATTTGATTATTTAGTAGACATAGAGAAGTAATTTTGGAAAAATGGTCAATTATATTTTTTTAAGGTATCATTGTTTCAGACTCCCATACATAGATTTCACCATCTATTCTTTCAGAGTTTCTTGTCACACCAAGCACCTGCATGAGCAGTGGCTCTGGGCTGCGTGCTGGTGTCTTGCAACCCTAGGATGCCCCAACTGAACTGCTGAACATGCAGTTCTCTAGATCTTAGCTGGTCCAGAGAGAAGTGGGAGAGAATCAGCTAGGATGCTTTTCTTCCTGTCCTTCTGAGTGTTGGGGCCAAACAGGAGCAGAAAGGATGAAAGACACTTTGAGAAGAAATGAGGGAGAATGGAGAAGTCAGTAGTCTGGGGAGACAGTGAAGTTGGCAGCAATTGCATCTGGCTGTGCCCCTCAGTTTCTGCCTGAATCTGGGCTTTATTGCTTTTGGTTTCTGGGCTCTAATCAGCCAGCATCTCTGACTGCTCCTGTGCTGCAAATCACGAATTGGGGAGGTTACATAGATGGAAGCTTTTCAAGGCTCACATAGGCTCTTGTCTTTCCTAAGGCAGCAGGGCCAAGCTCGCTGTTGATTTATCCTTTCTGTGGGTCCTAGAACAGCCACTTGAAGGGCAGAGAGGAAGGAACACTTGTCAAAGTATGTAGAAAGTAGCATGTCAGGACTGAAGTATCAATATCTGCAGARTAGTTCTAAAGTGGTGTTTCTGCTTGGTGGCACTTGACAGAATCCTCTGAGACCATTCCCGAAATGCTGCTTCACCCAAAACTTGAAAGGGTCAGGATTCTGATACCTTCAAACAACATTCAAAACCTTTGTTTATTTTAATGGCTTTACATAGTTTATACTCAATATCTGGCTGAGCAAGTACATTTAGTCTTTGTTGTGGCATCATTAGGCTTTGGACTTGGCATGAGAGGATCCAATGTTTAAATGTTTAGAAGTGTACATTGGCTCTCAAGCCCAGAGCTCTGTTTCGTCAACTCTGCGTCAGCTTCCTGGCTAGGTCTTGTCATGTGTCTCTGGTTTTGTGTGAGTTCAAGTGCATTTGTCCTCAACAACACGCCTTAGTTATCAAGAAAAACAATCTCTGCTTTCTTTTCTGGTGCTGAGTTCCTACAAGAGATGTTAAATGTCAGAGATGACAACAAAATTTTTTGTTCCACTTTGACTCCTCCTTGCTGTTTTAAGCCATGATGAAGTGGTGAAGGCTGGGATATGTGCAAGCTGTGAATGAACCAAACTATGCATGAACTGGACGAGTTGTAAGTTGTGAAGGGAGGCAAAAGGGAATAAGTAGTGGGGAAACAATAAGAGCAGTGATCAACAGATGATGTTCTCTTTTGCATACCTTTGATGAGATTTGCATGTTTGTATTTTGTTATGTCCTGTAATCTTTAATAGAAATGAAAACATGGAGCTACACTGTATTGCTACATCAAATGTTCCCACGTCAATTCACTTGCATCAATAATCAGGCTTAGTGTTTGTTTATAGGAAGGCTGGTTGAAAATCACAAACTTTCCTATCTTTTTCCTATCTTGCACAGTTTACAAAGAAAATACTTGGTGGTGTCCTACATGAGCTTCCACAAAGCAGAAAGGGCAGAAGGTAAGTCTAGACCTAAAGAAACCTGCCAGTGCATTTCAGCAGCTTAACAATTTATCAGTTTTCTGACTGAATGTCTCAACCATCAGTATGTATTATTAATCAAATGGAGTGACTTTTCTCTTGCTGATATAGCAATTGCTTCTAAACAAGAAAAAGTAATAGAGGGCAGAGTTTTTGAGCTGTCACTTTGAGTCAAGTGCTGGCGTGGCGGATAAATGGGTGATAGACTAAGCAAAGTCACTTTGAGAACCCTGTAAGCTTGAATCTGTTTGTGTATTAACATGCTGAAGTAAGATGCAGGAAGATAAAGGTATTTGCAGTTGGTACAGAGTCTTGGGGTTTATTTTTTTTCTTTTTAGCTTGACCTTCAGTCCAATCTGTGCAAGGAGTTGTCAAGTAGCAGCGTGGCAAAAAGGATTAGGAAATGTTTAATTATCTCAATTGATGTGGATTTTCATACCACCATTTCTGTCACAGTTCCTAAGCTCACTACTTCTCTATCCTGCATCTCAAGGGCAACCTTTCCTATACCCCTATTTGTCACCTGGCTTGAAATAGTATCATGCGCTTTGTATTCTCAGACCAGCCCTAGTTACTTATTTCCCATGCATCAATTCAGGAATCACACACACATATTACTCTTGCCCTCAAGGAGAGTCCTTTAAGTTCCCATTACTTCTTTTCATTATTTTTTTTTTTCCTTTTTATGAACTTGGCACTTCTTGTTACCAGATGACCAAAGTTCCCAGGCCTGGCTAAACAGGGTTTGCCTCGTTTCAAGGTGGCAATCTCCAAGTTGATAATTTTGCCTATTGTATTGCATAAATACCATAGTTTTCTTTAATGTTGCAGTCTTCTTCATGTATGTTCTTGAAATTCCAATAATCTAGATCACTATGTTGTGAATTCAGATCAGTTATGCACTGGACAAATGAGCTTGGTATAGAAAAGAGTCAGCATGGCATCTGCAAAGGGAAATCCTGCGTCATGCACCTCCTGGGTTGTAAGAAGGTGATAGCACACAGGGAAAATTCATCTGACTTCTAATAAATTTTCTTTTATTGCACTATTTCAGTATTGCAACAGACCAGTGAAGTGCTTTGGTGCCTTATTTGAACAGCACCGGGCCAGAGCCAGCAGGCCAAAGGCTCAGCCTCAGCTGATTCCTGGGATGCGGTTGCTGGTACAGCTACGCTGCTCTCCTTTGCAGTTGGAAAGCAAGAAGAAGCACATGGACATCTGCATGGCACCATTTTGCCATGGCTGCATTTCTGCGCAAGCTGGTGATGAGGTGGCTCATTCAGGCCTACACACAGATGCAATGCCATGTGCAGACTGGGCTCCTGACAGAGTTTGTGGTCTGGAAAAGCATTTCCATTCTTCAGTACTCACCAGCAGAGATCAGATGCTGTGGATTAGGAGGGACAACTTCTGGTTTTTTTTCCCTCAAGGGTTATTGTTTATCTGATGGCATTTTTGCTAAGATCCAAACATCAGCATGTCAGTGTCAGCCTCCTGAGTGTCTTGCTGCTGCAAGGGAGCTTCATACCCGAATAACGAAGAATAAAGACATTTAGGGAGTGGGGTTTTTATCTTCTTAAACAGACTAAACATCTGTCCTGGGGTGCTAAAGTCATGACAAGCTGATGCTCTGATTAGCTCCTGCTGAAACACACACTTCATTTCAGTGCTCAGCTCTGTCCTCAAAATTAAGTTGATTCACAGGACTAAAACAGGGTGTAGGTTGATATTTGGTGAATTTGAGTCTGAGGGATCAGATGGACTAAGACTTCTAAGGGGGAAATACATCCTGTGTACCCAAATTATGCTCAGGTAGTCAGGATCCAAGCCCATTTCCAATTTCCCTATTATCAAAATTGCCATTACCATCTGTGAGGAAAATAACAGGGAAAAAAAAAGGTCATGTTTGTAATAACAAACAGATCAACATAGGAATATATGCATAAGGCAGAACCCCTCAGCCACAATCACTCTTGTCTTTATTAAATATCCATGTTCTAGGAATATTAGAAGCACCAGCTTCATCAAACTGTAATGTGCTTGACATTACCAAAACATGTTAAAAAGTTTTCCCCTAGGGCTTACCATGCATTCATATGGGCATCTGTGTCATATGAAGAGGCTGTTTAATTCTCTAACATGGGGCCATGCAACTGGAAAAGGAGAATTCAAGATTATCCCAATGCTGAGCTAGTCCCCTCATCAAATGTAGAATATGATGGTTAGCCAAAGCTGCCGGGGCTGATGATATTACAAAACTGGCAATGAAATGGTTGGATGCAGGAAATCCTCTAGCACAAGGGGGTTTGGGGCCTCAACATTAAAATAAGAGTAAGGGATGGTAAGAAGGGATCCTCTTCATAGAGAAACTAGGAGGATCCCTTTTTCGATGGGTTGATTTCTGAGCAGATGCATTTTGTTCAGGGGCTTTGCTCTGGGCTGCAGCGCTCTGTGCCAGCCRTGCCTGACGCTTGACTCTGGGTTTTGTCCTTCTGTGTATTACTCTGTAATACTGTGACTGTCCTTTTAGCTCATTTCTTTTTACATGACTTGCAATAGTTCAGTCACTCGCCCTGTGTTTCTATTAGTGGCATAAAACCCCTAATCGCCCAATTAGAATGTGTAATGATACTGTAAAAATCCCTATTAAACTAAGCAGGGGAATATTTTTAAAAGCTTGTAATAGTAGTCACTAGACATGATAGTAGAAGAGGGAGGATAGATACATGAGGTTTATTACATGCAGATAACATGGTACTTTCTAAATTGAACTTCAAAGGACTATGCCGAGTTTATTAATGTAATTACTTATATGAAAAATTATCATAATATAATGAATAAATTAAAAATGTTATCTATACAGTATGTTATCAGTCTAGTTTTCAGACTGGAATTAAAAAGAACACAAAGAATTAAAAGAGTTTAGGCTCTTACTTATTTTCACATTCACATGGCATTTAAAATGTTTCTAGATCCTTTGTTAAACTATATTAAATCAGATTTAAAGAGATGAAGATAGAAATCTCTTTGCTTTCATTTGGAAGAATAGACGAAGTCAGTGATGCTTTCAGACATATATTGCTGAATTTGGCAACTCAAACACTAGAGTCCTCTCCCTCAGAGAATAAACAGAGAGTTCAGAAACTACTGGGGGAGTGGGGAGGTAAATAAATGAAACCCTTTGACTCCTGTTGCTCACCTACACTTAAAGGTGAGGTTTTCTCCATCTATTAACCTGGAGACAGCGTTCTCCATTTGCCACTCCCAGGGCAGGCACACAAGCCCCGGTGTCAGATCACACCATGCAGGGAGAAGCTCCAAGCGCCTGCCCGTGGCCTGGCTGCTCTACCAGGGTGCTCAGACACTGGAAGAAAAGCACGGTTAAAGCCACCTTAATTTTCATTCATGAGGCAAGATTTTCTTTCAAAAGAACACGTTTTTAAACTTTGGAAAACACGAATAGATAGACTCTGCAAATAGACATAACTGTGTCAGTCAGAGAAGGTATTTGATGCCCTCAGGCTAGACACCAGCAAATCTGGTGATCAGACAGTCCCGTGATGGACTTGTGTCCTGAATATGATGGAATTGTTCTACAATGTTGGTTTTGATCATTGCATTGGTTAGCACTTCTCTTAAATGAGAATCACAAGGGAACTGTCATTTGAACAAGTACATAATTACATCATGTTGTGAAGCAAGAAAAGGAGGCATAAAAGTGTCTTTTACTACAAATTTCCTTCCTGACATTCTTTTCAGTACACCAAATAGATTAAAAATATATTTTTCTTTTTATTCCCTAGTTGCATTACCTGATGATCTCTTATTCCAAAATACAGATGCATGACTTCAGCCAAATTAAGACAGACAAAAATGCACTTAATTAAGGAGAATACTGAAGCACCAAGGAGCATAACTTGGGAACTGGGACTTGCAGCAAGAAAAAGTATCAGGTATCTTTTTAATTCATTTTGAACACAGTAAAGCAAGTCTTCTCTTCAAGTTATTCTCTGAAGATCTATGATACAAAACTGTGCTCATTTACTCAGCAGGAAAGCTGCTCAGCTGGGCAGAAGGCTAGATGCAGCCTGAGCTGTTTGTCATTACTGGGACCGATGTTCGTGTTGACATCAAATACAGACCATGAATCACAGCGGCTGAATTGTTTATCTGAAAAGATAGACAATCCTTGGACAATGCTGCACCACAGAAAGCCCTGCTAGGTCACTGGCTATCCCTTCCCAAGGCCAACCTTTAATCCTCTGAGAAAAGTTGAAAAAAAATAGAGTGATGCTGTGGAATCATCCTGTTTCTAGTAACAATAAAAAAACCCAAATTTAGACACTGCCCAAAACTAAACTTGGTTAAATGACAGAAAATGTCCATGTCTGTACAGTATCTGGAGCTGCAGAATCCAATGAACACTCCGAGAGCAGCAGGAGGTCTATGTGGTTGCTGTGCCTTGAAGCACACTGGAGAAGGGTCTGGCTTGTACTGACGGCTGGGCTCTACAGCACTGCTGGTTTGCAAGTACAAAATGATCCACAATCTAGAGAAAGACAGCACCAGGACTATCTCTGTCATGTAGTAAATAAATAGCAAGAAGTTACCCAAGAGGTACATAATCACTGCTGAGAAGTTCTTTTCATCACTGATGCAGCTGACTACAGCTGAGGATATCTGCCTGTCTCTTGAAGGACCCTGTCCCTCGCCTCCTAATCTATTTTACCCTGAAAAAGGTTCAGAATACACTCCCTTCTCTTCTGCTTGATAGTCTCTTTTCTCTGCTGTTGCTCTTGAAACAAGGAACTTCTTGTGAGGACGTCAGCTATTCTGATTTACTGGCTTTCCATCTTTCCTCTTCTTGTTCTCAATAGCAACTGAGAAACTGACTGAAATATTTGCATACAGCATAAGGTTCTTCTGTGGCAAAGTAGCTGCCTATGAACCAGAGGAACTAGGTGAAAAGATGGGTCTAAGACAATAGAGATTTTGTTTAATTTAATTGGTGTGGAGGAATGAGGGCTTAGTGTCACCTCCTTTGGGAGGCTTGGAGCACCACATGCAATTATGAGAGCCTTGTTTTCTGAACTCAGGAAGCTGGAATTATCAGGGGCTTTCCTTAGGACTATATCACTCACAAACTTTTTTTTCTAAAAGACATTTTTCTTAGCAGGGACTCTGTCAAGTGACACTTTCACCAGAAAAAAGTTACTTTGCAGTGAATTTGTCTTCTGAATCACTCTTCAGGGACTTTTTTCCCTGGGTATATGTACTTATTTATATTGTGTATCACTTTATAAATCTTAGAGACACATCCATACTGGATGAGTGCAACTGCAAGAGGAATTTCAGAAATATTGTAAGTTCTTTAGCAAGTAATGTGGGTTTACTTAGTTTTTAAACTCTTACTGTAATAAACTGAATCACACTCAATCTTTCTTACTGTAATAAATTAATCACACAGTCCTGTCCATTTTACCACATTTTATATGCTTCTCCTTATAAAGGAGAAACATAAAGTACATATTCTGGAAATTTCTGTACCAGTAAAAAAAGTCCTGCTAAAGTACCATGTGACTGGTGAATTTTTCTTATATAAACTTAGAAATAAAAATGGGAATGTGAGTCAACTTATTTTCATCAATTAGACAAAAGGTTTAGGTACTTAATTTCAAACTCGAGGTTGGTGGACATGAGTGTATCTCAGGTTTATAATCTGTGGGGTTTTAAATCTGATCTTTAAATCCTCAGTAAGATAAATAACCAAAGGATACAAACTCTGAATAAAGTTAGTCACAATATTGCATGTGTTTTGGGATCAATTCATTACTGATGCAAGCAGACTTATCTTGTAATAATGGTGGTTACATATAGAACAACAACAGTAATTAATTTGAGAGTTCAGTGGGGTACTAGCACCTCTTGTCATTAACTTCTGAAGCACCGTGCAGTTCTGGCTACCAGCTTTGCAGGGATGACTCACAGGTCTTTCTCTCTGTGTCAGACTGACTTCCTTCCGCTCAGATCTGAACCTGCTTCTCTGGTAATTCCTCTTSTGGATCCAGCTGAATCGTCCCAGTCCGCTGCCTTCCTCTTCATATCATCTTCTCACCCATCTCTCTCTGTTGTGCCTCCTTGTACCCAGCTCTTAAAAATGCATGTTTCAAAGAGACTGCTTGGCCCTTGGAAAGCACTCCCTCCATCCAGCACATCTCACAGAATCACAGTCACAGAATATGCTGAGTGGGAAGGGACCCACCAGGATCATCAAGTCCAACTCTTAAGTGAATGGCCTGTATGGGGATCGAACCCACGGCCTTGGTGTAATTAGCACCATGCTCCAACAATATTTGTTCATGATCCCATTTTTCATCACCTTTGGAGAGCTGTATGTTTTACATACAATTCTTTCAAGAGGCAGTGGGACCCCAGTGGGGACTGTTGCTGTGCAGCACTGGTCAAACGACACTCAGGCAATGGGTGAAATGGACTCTGGATAGGACAGGCTACAGGAGTGAACTGAATGAAGATGACACTAAATCTGCTGCCGATGCTCTCTGCTCTGACTTGTTTCTTGCTAGTTTGTATGAAAAACACTTCATTAAAATAACTTGTGTTGTCACCAGCTTATAGGTCAGCCACCTTGAGTTTTCACAGCAATGTCCTGACAAGACTGTCACAAGTGCCATAATTAGTTGGTGTGCCTGGAGTCTGTCACAAATTTATTATTACAATAACCTGGGCTTTTCTCCTCCTGATTTTGCAGGAGGTTTCACCTTTTAGCATTTACTCCATACATTATTTTTAAAAAATATGGAGAAAATTGTCACATGTAATTTCCACAAAGGTCCAGGCACTTTCAATCTGGCAGCACCTTCTTGTCCAGTGTGCCTTTTCTTCTTTTCCGTGCAACTAAAACTCTCTTCATCTCACAGGCGGGCTGCCACAAGCTCCTAACCTTCCGTTTTGACAAAGGTTCTTTATCCTGCTTCCAAAATTGGTTTTATAGGTCATCTTTCCAGCTTATCATCCCGAGTATTTCTTTCCCACTTTGTTTCTTTCTGCTGCCTCTCCACCTTCTGCTGCATTAAACACCCCCACCTTTTTTTTCCTTTTAAAACTCCTAATTACATAAATCCATGCACTTCTTAAGTTCTTTGGTGGTACCAACCTCTGCCTCTAATTAGTGTTTCCAGCTCTTCTTCAGTTGAATTTTCCTTCAAATGTCTTTATACTTTTCCCCCTGACTCCTGGAAGCAGGGCTTTAAACAAACACAAAGCCTCTCTTTCATCTCTCTCGAAATCGCATATTTCCTAGGAGTTATACTCCATAGTGGCCAATTTGCTGTTTCTTGTGCTTCTGACTCATTTTGCAGATGATGGGTACTGCCATTCTTGAGCTATCACATCTACTGTGACAGTCCTCCATGGTAAATTTTGACTGCAACACTTTTGTGATAGAGATTATGCCTGCATTACCTGCACAGATATCACTTCTGTGTAGCTCCTTATCACTATATAAGCCCTCTAAACAGCAACCAGAGTCTGTATTGCTACTGCATTGTAAGAAAGACATGGATTGAGAGATCTAGAGGATTCATTTGTGCCAACTCTGTGAAGACCAGCTATATTGCAAGCTGGTAGTGAAGGACAGTATTCAGTTGTGAATTTGTGGCGCTTGATTTTGTGCAGTACTTTGTTACCACAGTGATACCAACTAAATAAAACTGTAAGATACAGTTTCTGAAACCTTCCCTCAGCAGACTGCCACGTGGGCTGAACTTTTTTTAACTGGCTTAGGTGCTGATTTTGGGATAGAAATGAGTGGAAAGAAAAAGTGATGTTTGCCTGCATGCCTGAAGTCCTTGTAGGTTTACATGTTAAGAGGGCAGATCTCCATTTTGACAAAGCAGCCTTTCATGTATAACACTTGCAAATATTTTGTATTACTTCTGAGAGAGAGTTTCTCTCTCCACAGGGGTGTAACATTCCCATTATACTCTGTCTTATAGATTCAAGCAGTCCAAAAAGGAATAGAGAAATATGAATAAATGGAGGCCATCCAGTAATGCTGCTTCTCTAGCATGCTTCTCTAATATGTCTGGTGTAAATTATAGTCATAGCAAATGATTTAACTAGCTGAGAAATGGGTAAAAAAATCCAAAAGCAAAGCAAGAAAAAGTTGGGAGATCTTAGAAATCAAGTAGGGTTAATATTTCAAGCTTGTTTCCATGAGATATCAGTATATGTAGTGCTTACATGTAGTGCTTAAATATTCACACGCAGAATCAACTGGCTTTGTGTGCTTATGTGTTTCCAAAATCATGGGTTATCTGCAAGAGGACCCTTGCCCATGGGAAATTTCCCCTGGCTGTGTATGCCAGTTATCGTATTTTCCCAGCCCAAATCAGCTGGGCTTTGTATGTGTACAGGCACGGACCTCTGAGTTGCACAAATAATGCTAGAGTGCTGATTTTGCTGCAAAGAAAAGTTGTGATGTTACAGTAAACACCCTTTATTCAATGTTTATGATAAAATGACATGATTCATACATGCTTTTTGAGTGCATCTAAGTGGATCAACCGCAGCCCTCCTGCTGTTTCATTTTGCATCATTTTCATCATAAGAGTATTTGTTGAATATTTCAGTGACTTCAAAACATTGGCATCTAAAATCACAATCATTCAGGCCATTACATATTAAATCCCATTTTCCATTTTACTAGACATTTATCAAGATGGCGTAAGAAAATGAGCGCAGTAAAAGGTGTTTCCACTTATTTCACAGGAACAGCATTCAGCATCAATGCTATGTTGCTAGGTAGCCAGGTGATTTTAAACTGGAAAGCACCTCAGTTTATTCCTGCAAATCTAACATACCTATACTTGCCCCCCAGAATCTCTGAGATGAGACAATATTTACAGAAGTATATATTGTAAAAGCTTTAAGTTCATAATTAATAATTATGTTACTTTGTTAGTTTGAAACATGCAGGTTTCTGATACGTTGTCATTCATGATTTTTTTTTCTCTGCACACTGAATCCTCAGTGTGATTTCTCTCCATCTGTGTGTACTAGGTCTGGCTGGGATGGAGTTAATTCTCTTCATGGCAGCTCGTACGATGCTGTATTTTGGATTTGTGACCAAAACAATGCTGTTATATAGACTCTTTTTGCTATTGCCGGCCAGTGTTTGTACAGCATCAAGGTGGCCTCTGTTTCTCCTGCTGCCCAAACAGTGAATAGATCAGGGGTGCACAAGAGATGGGGAGGGGATACAACCAGACACATGACCCAAATTGTCCAAAGCGATATTCCATGCCAAATAACAATATTTTCAGCAATAGAGTAGAGAGGAGTGGAGTTTAGGTAGGCCAGCTGTCTTCTGCCTCAGGAACAGGCTGGGCATCACTCTGTCTGGGGGACGTGGCAAGTGATTGCCATTGTGTCACTTATTTTTTGTTTTCTTTCTTATTCCACTTCTTCTTTGCTTATAAAATTATCAACCCACAGGTTTTCTTACTTGTTTGCTCTTACTTTTACCTTCTGTTCCGTGGATGTGAGTAAGCAGCTGTGCAGTGCTCAGCTGCTTATCGGGATTAACCCACAACTGTGTCATGGCCAGACCAAAAACAATCCCTACTTCCCCAGAAATTAACTACTCACATTCACCATGAGGAAGCTGCCTAACAGGGACAGGAAATACAAACGTCAAGGTTAAAGACGTTGTGTTTCACTTGCACCCATTTCACCCCTGATGTGACGGTGTAAAGTAAGAATGAAACTGAAAACAAGTGACCCCACATGTTAGCACATGAAATAAAGTGACCACGAGAGGGTACTAGACGTGTAAAACCACGGGTGGCTCAGCAGGTCACCTCTAACCAGCAGTCGGACATAAGGCAGCAGGAAAACCACTTTCTTCCCCTTGTGCCTTTGGAGCCATGTGTGTGAACCCTAACTCATCCCTTCTTCAGACTTTGGCAACAGCAGCTGAGCTGGAGAGGGAATACCCGGGCCTGTTTGCCCTCCGTTCATCAGCAGGGATGCATGGAATATCAACAAGGGGAAATTTCCATGGGTTGATAAAAACTGGGATTTAATGACAATCACCAACAAGGCAATACACCATACATCAAGCTCTGAGAGCTTTTTGGGGGAAAAAGTTATGATGTGGATACAGCTTACACAGGTTCTGTTCTGTTATCGCCAAAGTTTAATTTTTGTCACTAATGCATTTTGCTAGCAGAGCTTAAAGGTCATGTCCCTAAGGATACAGCACCATTTGTGTTAGCAGAACCTGGCTTTCTCTTCAGATAATAGTCCTCTTGGACTGAGTATTATTAGAGGACAAGTGAAAGTGAGACTGAGGAGGGGGGGCAGGGGAGGGAAGAGGAGGGGAGTGTTATGTGACTTTACATCCATCTTCATCACCAGAGGGTCATGAAAGGATTGCTGTGTGTTAACAAGCAACACAGCTCCAAGCACTCGGGTCCCAGACGCTGCAGCAGAGAGATCTTTCCAAGGTGAGCAGACTGGCCTAATGAAGAATGTCTCCAGCCAGGGAGATTTATGAAAATCTACTTTATACTGGCAGCAGAAGGTTTGACAAGACAGTGATCTCCCAAGAGAAGTTAGACTATTTCATCTCCCTAGAGAGCTTTACTGCTCTCCTTGAGCAGACCACTTGATGCAAGGTCTTACTCTGCCCACATAACACTCCAAATCAATGGCATTAACTACCCCTTCCACAAACACACATTGCTTGTTTATGGGCTCCTAAGGTTTCTGAAATTCAGACACTTGGCCCAGGAATGTAACTTAAGTACACTGCCTTTCAAGAGCCCCTAAGGAGAAGTGTTACAGGGCCAGGGGTGGGGTGGAGGAATACACGACAAACACTGGGGTTTAGAGAGAGCTCAGACCACGTAAAATTACCCCGTAAAAACAACAGTAAGTGCCCTGAGATCTGGAAAGTGCACAGATCTGCATTACACCCTGAGCCACCATCTGCACCCCGCATCACGGATTTATTTTTCTGTCGTTTCATCTTACCCTGCAAGTAATGAATAGCGCAGCCGTGGCTGCTCCATCTGCGGCAAGGAGACTGCTGGCACACCCTGTGCTCCAGGCCCATGACCACACTGCTTGTAGCTCCAAACAATATGTTCTTTTACACAATAATGAACAAACTGCCAGCCCTGCTCTCCCCCCTTCTTCAGAAATAACCCATACCTCAGTGTGAAACATTGAAACGACGAGGCTCCCTGGCTCGCATGACACACGGAGGCAAATGATTCCTGTTGTCCAACTGGCAAGTAATATCTTGGCAACTATTTTTCCTGCCCTTGATAATACTTATATTTGCAGAGTGATTCAGCATGACTCAGTGTCAGCAGCAGAGGCCAGGATTTGTAGTGAATTCTTACCAAAGCCAGGCAAGGAGATGCTTGGGTCATAAAGTAACTGCAAGCAGTTTTGGTTTAGGGTGTATCTCTGGGGAGTTGATGTAAGAAAAGGTGCTGTAAATAATGTGCCTGGCTTTTTATAAAACAGATGCCCCATTAAATGCAAACATGCTTTAACTTGGTAGAGGCTTGTGGAAGAAGGCAGCAAACAGCAATATAATTTTGCATGTTTTTCATGTTAATTTTTTTATGCCACAAATTGCAAGACTTCAACATAAAAACAGAGCTGAAAGCCTGTCCCTACAAGGAAGCAAAACGTCATCATCAGAGTAGCTGCTATCTCTGTGGTTTGCTAATTGAGTGTTTCTGCTTTACTGGTTTCCTGAGATGGGTGATGGAAATACAGAGATGAGAAATAAGAACCACCAGCTTATGAGCTTGATCAAAGCTACAAAAGTGATTCCACATTCCTGAATTCAATGAATTTACAACACTACTGCCCTTGGAAACAGAAGAGGTTTGGGTCAGGGAGAGAACAAAGAAGGGCTTCAACAGAAATATTTCTGCCAAATAAAGACCACGGTGGGAAGAATGACACAAATTGCAGGGTGCAGTATGAGAATCTGTGCACAGCTGAAGCTTGTCCTTCCTCTGGTGGAGGAAGGAAAGTCTGTGTAACATCTCTGCATCCTGAGGTTGTACAGTTTTCAGAAGACCTGGGTTTCTCTCACTTGGCACCACACTGGTGTCTAATTTARGCAAAATTTTCATTGATTTAAAAGACCTTGACATACGCTTGTAGATCATTCCCAAGCAGCTGCAAAGCCAGATGCTTCTCAGAAATTTTGGGTTGCTTGCTTTTCTGTGAAAGAAAGCTGAACCCACTGCAGTGGCCTGGCAGAGACTCGTCCTTCACAAGTGATAAGTGATAGTTTGCTTAGAAATAGGGAGGAAAAAAGGAATATTGTTCCAGATTCACTAGGTGCTAGGATCTAGGCTAATTCACTAGGTAAGACAGCATCTGTCAATTAAGCATGGTTAATTACAGGTTCCTGAGAAGCTCTCAGAAATGATATCCCTAATTGCTGAAAGCAAGTCACAGACTGAATTATAGCAGTGTTGGTACAAGTCTCAGCCAAGCAGCAGAGCTGCCTGAAATGAATGGTGCACACAGAAAATGCTAAAGGCTCAAATGCTAGACTCAGTTTCAGCTCCTGGACCAGAATATTTTATTTATGATGTTGGCCCTTTTCTCTCCATTCAGAAGGATAAATGTCAGATTTAAACAAAGATCAAACTATCAGCTATTAAGGACTTAAATGTAATTTTTTTGAAGTGATTGAGTTAAACATCCTTAAGTACATGTGTCCTCCTTCCCTTTTTCCTTCTAGCTCCCTTGTCTGTTTCTTAATTTTTATTTCTCCTCCTTTTCCCTGCACTGCTCTCTGCAATGTTCCAATTTCTACCCTTTCTCAATTTCCTTCCATAATATGACATAGCCAACATTGAAAATGCCATTTTAGCTCCTGTTTCAACAGGGTGCTAACAGGGTCAACAGGATTCACACTTCTGAAAACCTTTTTATCAAACTGTCTGTACATACAGGGGTTATGAATAAGACATTTCACGAGTGCTACTGTACTGCTATATGGCAGGACAAGTTCCCATTATCTTGTATGTCACAAGATATACATGCATAGTCTACATGTAGTAGGTTAAAGTAGATAATTGCAATAGATTTCTACCTGAAGATGCTGCAAACTGTCCACTCCTGCTGCATTGTAATAGAAAGGTCCAATCCCAATCCCAGAGTGCAGAGTTGCAGATGGCTTGAACTCAGCTCACCTAAACACTTGTCTAGACAAATGTGCTTCTAAAACTGATCTTAGACACTGTCTAATCCCAGTAAATTGTGTTAGCTAGCCTCATTAAGACCCAAGTTCATTTTAACCAGATAACATGCATTAAAATACAATCTGAACCACAAAACCCTGGGCTTTAAAATCTTACCTAACTTATTGTTCTCTAAAAGTACCTACTTTATATTTTAGACTAGACATGACTATCCATCTTGTTGGGTTAAATTGATTTATTTTTCAATAATGTTGGTTCAATTGAGTTACCAAGATCAAAAGCTCCCAACGCTCATTAGGTTGCAGGCTAACGCACTCGAAGGCGCATTACGGGGCTGTGCCTGGAGACGCACGCGGAGAGGACCCCAAGTTTCAACCTGACGGGCCGGGTGCTCCCGGCGAGCGAGGCGCCCTTTTCCCACCCGCTGCGCCACAGCAGCGGGGGCAGCGCCCCATCCCGCCCGCCCCGGGCTCGGGCCGGGGGTGCCTCCTTCCACCGCCAAGCCCTCACGACTTCCCCCGCCGAAGCCTCGGCCAGCCCCGGCCCCGCCGGCCCTGGGTACCGCCGCGCCGGGGTGCCCAGAGGCGGCGATGCAGCGGCGCGGCGCGGACAGCCCGGGGCGGACACGGTGTCTCCGCTCCCCCGCCAAGCGCCAGCGCCTTCCCGCTGCCCCCGCGCCGAGCGCTCCGGGCGGGAGTCGCCGCATCGCTCCCTGCGCCCGGGACGCGCCGCGGACAGCGCGCATCCCTCACCCCGGCCCCAGCGCTCCCCGCCTGCCCCGCTCACGCCCCCGCCGCCGCCGCCCTTCCTCCCCGGGGCTCCCCGGCCCGCCCAGGCTCCTCCTCCTCCTTTCTCTCAGCGCACCCTCCCTCCCTTCCTCCCTCCCTCCCGCCGCCGGCGCCCGCAGCCTCTGGCCGGACTTTCTTTTCCCTGCTCCATCTCTCGTGGGCGCTGCCCGCCGCCCCTGGCCGTGCCCGCCGCGTGCGGCCGTGCCGGGGCAGCCCGGGGCAGGCGGGGCGGGACGGGGCTATGAGCCGGGCGCCGCCGGCGCCGAGCCCAGCAGCACCGGCAGCGGCAGCCGCGGCGTAGGGCTCCTTCCCCGGGCGGGACCGCGACTGTCCTGCGGCTCCCGGCGGCTCCTCGGGGCACGGGGAGAGCCCCTGGGCCGGGGCGGGGGTGTCTCCCCCGGAGCCAGGGGAGCGGCGGTGGCGGCCGGCGGGCGGGGGCGGTCGTCCCCCAATGTGTGACATGATCGACTCGCAGTCCGCCGAGAAGATCAGCAGGATGAAAAAGTTGCGGAGAACTTTATCGGAGAGCTTCGGCCGAATAGGTGAGTCCCACACCCGGGCCCCGACGGCGCTGCCCGGCGCCCGGGGGTCCCGGCAGGGAGGGGACGGGGGGCGGCGGGCTCAGCGCTGCCAGCCTGGGAACACCCGCGCCGACGCCGTCCCGAAAAACGTTTCTTGGGAAGAAAGCTCGGGAAATAAATAACTCTTACATCCCCAGCAGTGCTGCGTGGGTCTGTGATGGTGTTAGCCCAAAATCGGCCGGGAAGCACAAACTATAAACGAGAGTTGGCTCACGTGCCCCCATTGCCGAAGAGAAACCCCGACAGAAAGCAATCGGTTAGTTTTGTTTTGTTGCAGGTCTGGTAATTTATTTTTTATGCGGGCTGCAGGTCGTTTTTAGCTGGGATATGAGATGCTGAAGCAGGTAACAGCGGCCCAGTAATTTAGGAGGCCAGACAAAAGAAGTCTGTCTGTCATCTGCTGAGAAGTCTTGTCGCTCAGTCACTGACATAGAGCATCCTGAGGTAGCATCATCTGAACGCCACTGCCAGGCGTGTTACCTCCCGGTGCCACCACATCGTGTTTGGTTTTGACACCGGTTTATTTTGCAGTTGAATTTGTTATTGAGAACAATGCCAAAGACTGGTGTTTCTCTTAGTCTTTGGCACACTATGTTGCTTAATTCACTGTTTAAAGTGTTAATTCCCGCTGACAGCATCAACTGAGCTGCTGAGCAGGGAGAGAAGGTACCTCAGAGGAGATGTGAAGTGTCCCCGAGCTGGTGGGGCAGAGCAGCTGGAGGTGGTGCTGTAACACACGAGAGCAGATGCAGCAGCCCCTGTCCTTGTAGACATTCTGTGTGGGCCCTTCCACAGTCCTACCCACGCGCTGTCCCATTGGGATGTCCTTCCTTACAGTCAGTCTGGGTGGCAGACGTGGGTCAACTTGCAGAGCTGCTTTGTCCCAGTGGGAGAATGTGAAGTGCCTGTGCTGCAGCCGTGAGCTGTAGCATTTGGTTCTCCCTCAATAACCCTACCAAGGAGATGCACTGGCATACTTGGACATTTTAATTTTTCACAAGATGTGTATGCATTCAATGTACCACCTTTAGCTTCAAAGGACTGCAAGCTTTTAAGTGTATGGTTGCGCTTGAAATCAGATTTTTTTAATTGTCCTGCTTCATGATGAAAAGGACTGAGAAAAGCTCATTCTTATTTGTAAACCAGAGAGTTTTCAAGGGTAAATGCAAAGTTACAGTTGTGAAGCAAATGTCAAGTCACTGTTATAAATCTCTCTGTCCCCATATGAAAACAGCTTTCACCTATCATCAATCTTAAACTTGTAAAATACATTTAACTTTCTTTGATTAGAAAAAAAAATGAAGCAATCAGGTGTTTGGTCCATTATGTGTCTCTGTGCATGTATAAACACAGAGAGACACTCATCCACAGAACTGTGAGAGGGTTTTATTAATGGTGGAAGTCATTAACAAAGAAAATGTTTTGAATGAGGATGCTGCTTTGTTGTAACAGTGACAGTCCCGTTAATGCCTTTTAGGGATCAAGGCCCTTCTGGCTTGATTTCTGCATGTTTTAGTTGGCTCGGTTGGGTGATCATCTCTTTTTGTCATTTTGCACAAATTAAACAAGCTTTTAGTTTCCTTGGAAGCTCTGGCCTGATTTTAGATACACGGATTTTTATGTCTAAAAGCTCCTCTAGTTCTCTGTGCACGGAAGTGTAGGAGTGTGGTCTGGTATGTGGTTTGTTTGTTTGTTTGCTGATCGTTGTTCTGTGATTAAAACTCAGCTGCTACCAGCAAGTTAGTTCAATCTTCAGATGCTCAAATATATTGATCATCATTCTGGTAACTGCACTTTGAGCAAAAAAACTTCTAATTTATCTGTATGAGGTTTGAACATAGTCCACTCCCTGATACCAGAGCCACAGATAAGCCCAAGCACAGAAACTCTAAACTTGCATACCATGAAATCCTTGGTTAAAACATGTGCTGTACTTAACTCTTATATTGAAGTGAAGGAGAGAAAACCAAAACCTTATTGGAAAAAGTCTTGCTGGGTATCTGACACTTGGATTTTAAAGCTCTTTTTGTAAGAGCTGGTTGCTTGGTGCAGTTAGCATCTTACAAATTTATTATGTATCAAATCCATAATTTTGTCAGTCTGTTCAGCTGTGATTTATTATAAATAATAAATGCCTGATAGTGTTAAAGGCCAGGTTGAATGGGGCTTTGAGCAACTTGGTCTAATGGAAGTTGTCCCTGCCCTTAGCAGGGGGCTTGGCATGATCTTTAAGGTCTCTTTCAACCCAAGCCATTCTGTGATTCTCTAAAATAATGATGATCTATTAACTTTTTCTGTTCTGCTGCAATTTCAATGTTTTTGTAGGTCTAAGTACACAACATAGTATCATGAGTGTAGTCATATAAATGATGTGAGAGTACTGTGATGTTTGGATCAAATAATTAATGAGTCAAACCTTCATGTGTTGCAGCAGGGAACATCTGATGATCATTCCTGAAGTGGTAAAGCACTTCTACACCTTTCCCCTGCGTTGGCAGTATTCCATCTGCCAGATGCAAGTCATTCAATACTGCAAGACCCCAAACTTTGATACCAGATTTTGATACCAAAGTTTATATTAGCCTCTTGGATAAGAGTGGTGGAAATGTATCCTAATTATTATTGGCAGTGAGGGTTTTTTTTGTTAGAGCTTGCAGGTGAATACTCACTGCCTTTCAGAGCATATTCTCCCCACCGAGTAATCCTCTCAATTTGAGAGCTTAGATCTGCCAGTAATTTATAGATGCTTTTTCTTTTACAGTGTGCTAAAGTATGTTAAGTAATGTTTGAAGCTATTTCCCCAATATCTCTAGATAAAACCAGTGTAGTTATTCCTGGGGCACAGCAGAGGCCCAAAGAGTACCAGCGGCAGCCTCAAGTAGGCTTGACCCATTTTCCTAACTGTGAACTGATGCTTTGCAGCCACTGGCTTTCCAGCGGCTGGAAGAGGATGATGAAGATCTGGCTCATCATGCAAAACTGTGATCAGTCCCGCAACTCTTAGAGTACTTAGTACTGAAAATGTTTATTTTGCCGAGCTGAAAAATGTAATGTGTGAAATTGCCCATCAGTGAGCCTTTTCCTGAGCATTTGCTTTGTGCCATTATGTGCAAATCTGGCAGAGGATGATGCAGCACTGTGGTGAGTTGGAGGAAATGTGTGTGGCCTGTGGTGCTAAACTGAAGTTTATATTGTAAAGCAGACAGGGTGGCTTTTTGCTGCAGAAATTATGTGCTTTGAGTTCTAAAGAAATGAATTATTTTTGCAAGTAAGGTACTCTTTCTCCTGGCAGAAATTTTCTGGTGTTTCAAGGAGTGTCCCTCTGAAGTTATCATAAAGAACTTATATTACTAAGAATCTGAAAAATATACATAAATCTTTTCATTCATAGGTTTCTGCCAGCTTACTTATTTTTATACTAATATCCATATTAGTTTTAAAAATCTGGTTTCCTTGCTTACATACTGTGTTGGCCATATAAATGAACACATCATAACTGTATGTTAAGTAACTTCTAGAGATTCGGTTCACTCACTGTTTAATTTAGCATTTAAGCCTTTATTAGGTTTGCTTCTTAGTTTTGCACTTTGATAATTATGCAATTAAATTAATAATGAGTAATTTTATAAAATTAATATTAATCTTTTGGTTATGTAAAGAGTTCTTAGCTATGCATTTGTTGAAGTTCATATAGTACCAAAATCATATTTGAGATCTCTTCAGCTCACACTGTTTAACTTCTGTTTTCTTATGCAATTTCTTTAGTTGAAAACTAACACCAGGTTACAAAGAAAGAAAGAAAGAAAGAAAAAGAGAAAGAGAAAACATTGCTGAGATTGATCACATTGTGCTGAAAGCAGTCTGTGGCCCTTCTGAGCATCCCTGGGCTTTGTTACTGGCTCCTCACTGATACAAAGGTTATCTCCACTAATCTTCTCTGATGTACATCCACATAGCTCACATACCTGAGATAATGAGAAGTTCATTTGTAAACAGTTTATTTTTTTTAAAGTTGAGCAAAGCTTTTTTTTAACAGTTTAAAAAGGAAAGGATTGCATTGAGAAGAAAAACATTTTTAATATGGTCTTTGTATAAAATATGCTGCTTTGATGTTTTCTTTTGGAGATGATATGTAGTGAATTGGTTGAGACTGATATTATTAAACAGAATCTGATTAAATGGGTGGCCAGAATTCTTATATTCTTTTGGTGGTTCTTAAAAGTCCTCTTCTAGTCAAAGTTAGAAGCTAAAGTAAAGACAAGCCAAATATATGCAGTGGATCAGAGATTCCCATTTCTTTTTGGTTTGTTACACTGTGAATTTTGTTTAGCTATCTGTTGTTTGGCTATTCCTGGAATGTTTTGGTCATGTGAAAATCTTGTGCTTTGGTAGGGGAGAAAAGCTTGTCAGCATGACCTAGGTGTGTAATTTACTAATTTATAGCTTGTATGTCATTGTGACCTGAATGGTAATTGAGAAGATTAAAAGTGTGATCTTAAAAAGTGTTCCACAGGTTGCAGGTTTTCCCTCTCTTTCCTTCTCTTTCCTTCTCTTTCCTTCCTTCTCTTTCCTTCCTTCTCTTTCCTTCTCTTTCCTTCTCTTTCTTTCCTTCTCTTTCCTTCTCTTTCCTTCTCTTTCCTTCTCTTTCCTTCTCTTTCCTTCTCTTTCCTTCTCTTTTTCTTTCCTTCTCTTTTCCTGACTCATAGTTCTGAATACTTGGGATTGGCAGTCTGAAAATGTTTTGTTCTCTCTTCAAAACCATAAAAATATATATAATTATCAAAATGTACAATGTGTGCCTCAGATCTCCTCAGCAAAATACCAGGGTTTGTTTCATTGTTTTTATTACTGAGCATGAAATCTAGATGAGTAATTGTAAAACAGTGATCTTCAAAGATTTGAGAGAAGACATGCTTCATGTCCTAAAGAAATGGGAGTTTAAAAGCAAGGGAAGGCTGGACCTATCCCAAAGATAACTGGGATGTGTGCCTTGCTGCCCATGGTGGAGGTTCTGGAGCTGCAGCACTGTTTGCACAGGTGTCCTGCCTCTGTACCACCTCTGATACAGCTTCTGCATTTTTGGTTGTTTGGCTTTTTTGGCTTGGGGTTTTTTTTTTTTTTTTGAAGGTGATAACCAGTTCCTCCTGAAGACGGGGTTTGGAAGAGGTTTAGAAACTACTAGCAATTTGAAGGCAGAAGGAGCATCTAAAAGAGAAAAAGAGCTACTGGAGTCTAGATCCTCAACTGTGTTAGCTGCTTAAATATTTATCTCCTGCAGAAATATGCAGGAGTGTAAGAAACGTTGCGCTGCTTAAATGATGAAGAGGGTCCCTTCTGGGGCAGCACTGCATGAGCTGCATGGTTGTTCAGATGACCTCCCTCAAATTGCAAACCTTTCTGATTTAAACTGAAAAGAAACACTGCAATCATCAATGCAGTGGTTTATCTAATTTTAGCTCTTCAAGAGAAGGAAACAAAGAGCACTTTCAGGTCACAGCGTGCAGCACACAGTCCCTGGTGAGTCTGGCTGAGAAAAGGAACCAGTCTCGTACCTTCAGTTCAGTGGAGATTTGGAGAAATTATTTTTCTTCACATTTCAATAAAGATGTCCAGTATGCTAAAGGAAAAGTTTTCATCAGTTTAATCTTTGCTATAACTTCAGAACTATTTGTGTTTTCATTTTCTTAATTTATCAGTTCACATGTTTTCTGCACTGTTTTCCTCTTCTTTGTTTGTTGATTAATTGCTTGTTAATGGTGTAAGAAAGCAATCTCTTCTGCTTTATAGTAAGTCATGTTAAAAAATGATAGAAGAAGAAGAAGGAAAAGGAAAAATGCATGCTACAAATGCATACTATTTCGTAAAGATTTAGTACTTGACAAATGGAATACATGGTTAGGTGTTTGTTATACTTTTTCTTTTTGAAGTTCAGTCAAGCTCTCCATGAAGGGTTTTCACACTCACTGGGAATTAAAATAAAAAGACCAAAACCACCCTTACAACCTCTTATTTTCTTTAACCTGAGAGAATAATATTTTTCATAAATATGTAAATTTACTTTCTTGGAAACACTCTGTGCAGCTCTACGTTCCATTTACAGATTCAGATTTTAAGTATAAAATTGTTATTCATGCCGGCCTGTTCTTTGCTATTATAACGGGAAAATTATGTTCTGTTTTGGTTTTTTTTTCTTTTCTGGTGTTAGTTACTTTGTGTTCGTTGAAATGTGGTAGAGATAATAATTTCTTTTTTCTTTTATTTTAAAGCCTTGAAGAAAGAAGATAGCAGCTTTGATGAGGTAGGTTAAGTATCTTTGCACCTTACATAGTCCAGGTATGCCGTTAGTATTTCTCACTGGTGCTAAAAGAAACCCACAGACAGTAGTGTTATGATGTGCATGTGTGTTAATACATGCATGTTGCTCAAACATATTTTAATTTTCCAAATAACTGCCGGAAGCATTTGTTAGTCAAAGGATCTGAATGGAATGCTTAGTTGTTTTTGTTTTTTTTTTTGCTATAATACAACTGAATGTTTTATGAAAAGTGGTCATTTAAAACCATTCAATGCTGAGAAATGTTGCATGCAGGGAAAATACTTTATAGAACTTTGCCCATGATAATTCTGGTAATTGTAGGTCTGTACTGTAAGAGGCAGGGAAAAACATCACTCTTGAGAGAACATCTTATGTAAAGTGCTGCTGCATTGGCTTCTTGCTGAATATATCAACCGAGAGAGATGCTTATTATGAAATTAAAAAGAAACCCAACCCAACAGCACAAAACCAGCAGCTAGCTCTATTCGTAAAACTGATACTTGATTATTCAATGTTATTGGTTTGGGGTCTTGACCTATCTGTGATACGATTCACATGTTAGTTTGTAAAACATGCTGCTCATGATTTGTGCTTGAGAGGTCCAGGTCAGTGCAAGTTGTCCTGCAGAGCAAGTTTATGCAGGAAGAGGTGTAGGCCTTGTTGTGATGACTGGTCATATTGTTGTCAATGCTTGCCTTGTACTTCCCTCTGCCACCATAGCTGGAAGCAAATGGAAGTATTTTTGTGTGTTGATGCTACACGTCTGGCATTTCTGTGTTTTCTTCTTCATTGCCTGCTGTAAGCTTAAGTTCTTGGCTGATTACAGTGAGATAGCTGTTGTGTAATGCCAGATTCTAGAATAAATAAATGATGATGTAATGTCCTGGATTCTGGATCAAATCAGACTTCATCTCTTTCTAAACAGATCACACTGATGCTCAAATACAGCAGTAACAATATAAATGTTTTTTGCTTTTCTGACATACATTGCAAAAAGCTGTAACTCAGCTTGACCCCTCTCAGGTCTGGAGCGAGGTTCATGGGGTCGGGCTCCGTTTTCAGGAACTCTTGTTGCACCATGCAACAGTCCTGACTATTTTGTCTCTCTTGTAACGCTGATAGAACTTGATTCCTCCCTAAAAGCTACACCTGTGTGAATCTGTGCGGATACATGGTTAGTAAACCCTGAATCCTTGTTTTACGAATCTGGTCTGGTTCTGTTCGGTATTTTCTTCTGAAGGCTGCAGTGGTATATCTGTGCAATAACCTACCCAGTAAGTACCTTGTATTAAATTTGACACAGAATTTGAAAGGATCTATTAAAAAGCATTGTCATATGAAGATGGTAATTCTTCTGTCCACTCCCCTTCCCCAGGATCCTTTATCTGCAGGTTGCATTTATTTACTTTAAACCCGGTTTTCTGCTTTAACAGGAGACAACTGGAGCAAATTTTTATTTAAACTCAAGGAGCTTGGGGAAGAATAATCTTTCAAATAAGTTTTTAATGGAATTTGACAGATTGTTGATACGAGCTACTGCAGAGGCAATAAGGGATGGCTAGTGGGAAGGGTACGCAAAAGAATTTTCTTCCATCTCCTGTAAATAAGGAAGAGCTTGATGTGACGTTTGCATCAATTGTTTCCATAGTTTTAGGTGTCATTTCTTAGAAGAAAGAAACGTGTGTTGAAATTTTATGTTGTTTTTATTATCTCTTCAAATTCAACACAACAGTTCTTGGCGATTTTCTAGCCTAAAGCATGAATCAGAGAATGAGCTGTACCGGGTATCACTTAATTCCTTTCTTTTCAAATATCCTTCAAATCAGAAGATGAAACTGACATTGGTGGCAATAATGTACCTGATTTTAATGACACTTCTAAGGGAGACAGTATCTGTGAGCGGAGGAGTCGGTCCATATGTTGGTCTTAGAAGACCATCCTGAAAAACACTACTGGGACCCATAGCATGATGTTAAAGAAAAGCAGTCTAGTCTTCGGGCTAGTATACGTAGTGTTGATATAGCAGGGATGCAGTTTTGGAGAGAGTTAAGATGACAATAAGTGGGAATATCAGATAAGAAGAAGAGAGAGGAAGTAGTTTTCCAAGCTGTCCAAAGCTGTCAGCTTTGGGTGTCCTACTACAAAAAATGAGATAGTCAACTATTGAAGCAGAAATTCCATTTAACAAGCAGCACATTCTCCTTATATAATTAGTGAAAAGATACTCTGTCCTTTCATGTTGCTGAAAGATGCTGTGTATCTGTTCTCAAGGTGTGTTTCCCCTTTCCTGGAGGGAGGTTGACCTGTGAAGCAGTGCTTGAACAAGTAGCAATGAACTTGCAGAGGGACTTTTTGCTCTTGACAGGTAGAGGAGGGGACTCATGTTTTAGCCTTTCAAGTTGTGACCAGAACACCAGGAGCAGAAGCTGGCCAGCAGGGACCTGCAATCTCTGATGGGGGAGAGAAAGTGGCATGAAGAGGAAGATGACCCTTCCAAAGCTGCAAGGTCTGCATTTGCAGCCGAGTAGCTTGTCAGCTTATTCTGCGCATTGTAGGTGCTACATGAGGTGCTTACTTGTTTGTCTCTCAGGAACTGAGGGGGAAGTAATTGAGCTGTTCAGTGGCTCTTAATTCTACCTGCTTTAATTGCATGCAGTAACTGAGAAATGTACAACAACGCGGGAAGTTGTCTTTCTTTTGAAGAGAAACTACTGAAAATTAAGATGTCAGACATGACAGGCAAGTGTACCACATAATTGCTTTCTGGGGGTTGTGAAACCAATCTCTCCAGTAACTTAGGACCCAAAAATCATGAGCATTGAATTCTGTGAATAAGTTGCATGTCAGAAAATATTTTTATTTGTAGAATTGTTTCAGGGATATTACTGATGTATTTAGTCCTACCCATAAGCTCAGAGCACAACAATAGTGTGAAGGAGTAGTGTAAGATTTCTCACTTCTTCATTCCTGCTGTTGTGTTGCTTTGATAAAATTTTGAATGAAAAAAACCACTTTTCTGTAAATGATGCCTACCTTTGCTTTGGTCCATGAGAACACCTGAATTAATCCATTTAATAGATTTAGTGGTAGCCTGCTCACCTTCCTAAGTTCTTGTGACATCTACCAGACACTCATGTGAATGAAGGAGTGGATACAGACCACTTCTTCTATAGTCTGTCATTCAAAGCAGTAATTGTATGGTTTTGTTTTTTTCTTTTTTAACCTTTAGCCAGTTCATTTTTGTCATACTGGTCACATTGCGGGAACTGAAACATGGGCCTGTGTTGGTATGTACTGAAATCAGTGGGAAGATTCTGGGTGTTTTCAGTGGTTTGTGGATTGGTTTCCTTTGTCATGAAGTACCGTGGGGGAGGGGCTGTTCTTGTCTGTTTTCAAAGTTAGTTTATTTGAGTGGAAGTGAGTAAAGCATCTTCTTCTTTTGTCCTGAAATGTACCTTATCTATTCTCTGAAAATGGCAAACTGCAGGGAAAAAAACCCAACTGCCCACCAAAACAAAAATTGAAACCAAAAAAGCACCTCCCCCCCGCCCAAAAAAAAGTAGCTGCCCTCTTTTTCAAAGCAACCTGTTTCACTCTTTGAGTGTGGATTCTGGCACAGTTAGCATCTGTTTTGTTGTTTTAGGCAAAGCACTGATTATCTACTCTGGATACCATGGTAAAAACTGAACACCTCTGAGGAACAGCACTACTTGAAAAGAGCAGTCTAAAAACAAACAAGTATCCCTTGAGTGAACATTTTATTTATTTTCAGTAGTTTGTGAAAGTTTAGATTAATAATTTCCAGCTATGCAGGATTGCTTTAATGTCTTTGGACCATTGGTGCAACAAGTCCGCTCTGTCTTATAATGCTGGAAACACTTTCTTTTTTGTTCGAATGGGATCAAGGCCAATAACAAGTGGCTGAATTGTAGCATATTTGTTGGAATGACAGCCAGTGTTGATGTTGTGCCTAAATTCATTGCAGGGCTGGTGGTAACCTGCTCCTTTGGTTAGCTGCTTGCTGTTATGATTTATTTCTAAGTTATTGTCAGCAGTCTCAAGCTGTTGGTTCTTGTCCTTCTCTTATTGGTTTCTCTAAGCACATAAATCATGGTTTAAGACCTTCAGTCATATGTATGCACACTAGATAAATTAATATCAATGTCACAATGAAATAAAAAAATAACCTTCAGACTTAAAATAAACATGAATTGCTTTGAATATTGCTTCTTATAGTGAGTTTTATTGCTGTTGTTTAGCTGTATTTTAGTGTTAATTTTGCCTGATATCAAGAGCACCTTTTTATTAGGGCCACCTTTCTTAGGAAATTAGGATACTGTGATTGTGCCTGCTGCATGGATAATACCATCTGACTTCACCCAGTAGCTTTGAAGCTGGCTGACAGTAGATGCCTAGATGCTTGGTGGAAAAGCATGTGAGCTGGCTGAGGGATAGAGATAAGAATCTCCTCTGATGGAAAAGCTGGAATGCACGTTCTTGTAAGTATATGAGAATCTGTTTGAAAGTGTTACGAATACTCTGACTTCAGCAAAATCCTTAATACTCATCTACTTATTACTACGTGTAGAATCTCCAACTCTGAGGAAGCCAAATTTCATTTATTTCACTCATGGAACAACTTCTCTGTGTTTGAAGTGGAAGTGTGTGAAAGGGGAGGGAGTTCTGCCAAGTTACTTCTTGATTCTGTAATGTGCTTGCTCTCAGAGTCTGTCTCTCTCACCCCAAACCAAAAAGGCTACTCCCTCTGTGGGATGTTGGCATGAAAAATGTCTTGGTTTAAAGGACACCCATCTTTGAACCAGAACTTTTGTGTAGAGATTATTTTGAGTTTGAACAGTTAAATGAAAGGCTGTAGTTAGAAAAAAGTAAAGCTTTGTAAAGTGTGAACGAGAGGCATTTGAGTGCCATAATGCAGGAAGTACATAGTATACTAGATAACTTTTCTGCATTTTTTTAAAGTTTTAATTATAGTAAGTAGCCTGAGAGAGAAGTGTGTGTATGACAGAAAGATAAAACCCCCTAAAACTGAATTTGGAAAAAAACCCCAGAAGTATAGGTATCAATTAGTTTCTGAATAATACCAGGGAACTGAGTCAGAAAAACTTCATCTGGTGGTTTAGGTTACTTCGCCAAATGTGTGCAGAGGGGCTTCAAGTGTCTGGAAAAATGTGTCTGTTCAGATATATTGTCACAAAGCGAATGAGAGGGAACATAATTCCAGGCAGAAGATAACAACTCAGTGTTGGAAGTTGCTGCTTTTGAAGTGTTACTCAACACATGACACAGGCAATTGTTTTTTGGTGTAAGGAGGAAGGTAAAGGCTCAGTAATGTAATCTGATGCCTCCTGCAGGAGGACCACCCTCTTGGGTTGGAGAGGTCTTTGTGTGTCTGATAGAGATCTTCTAGACTGCCACCTTTGGGAGGGAAGATGGGTGGGGATGATGATGTCTCATGAGCCTGTAGATCACAGAGGAGATTTCCCAGGAAATGGTTTTTGTTCCTACAGCTCCTAATTCTGTTCTTCTTTTCCTCAGTACTGTTCACTTACACTACTGAGGATCTGGTGTTGGTCCAGTGGTTCTCTAGCAGCAGATGGCTTAGACATCAATTTGCTCAACAGATTTTCTGGTCTCTGCTGCTGTGTGTCTTTTTAGGCCATTCCAACAAAATATGAATTTGAATTGTGTTGCTAGTTCTTAGGTCTGGCATGTGATGCTAGTGTGTGTGCATTTGTAGCAGAATACTGCCAGCATTTCAGATCTTAAAAAGTTTTTCTCATCTGCTTAAAGAGAATAATTGTTTCCTCTAGACTGATAATATTATTAGCAGTTGTGTTTCGGGTGAGTCTGAGAATGAAGGGTGTGAATGGAGGAGAGCAAATACTGCCATTCTGCTAAAGCTTCTTATTGCATCTGCTGTGGGACAGATGTGCCTTCTGTGGGAGAGATGTGGCGTTGTTCTGTAAAAATGCTGGTTTGTGAAACTTCTGGTGGCTTAAAAAAGCCTACCCCCTGGGCAGCCTTGCATAATTTCTCAGAGGATTACCAATATTTATATGGTGATCAGGATTCCTGTCACTTCTCTGTGCTGTGTTGCACATGGAAGTAGGTCAGATTCTGGAAGACATGAGACACTTCACTAGGTGACCACAATGCAAGCTGGTAAGTATGTGAGAAGTGGCAGGAAAGCCACCAAGAAAAACTGACTATGAAATAGCTGCTCTGCTGTGTCAGTTTCAAGGCTTTGAAGCAAAACCTGAGACCATGTGGAAGGTTTTAAGGTTTACTTGGCAACGACTCTATACCCATTCAGTATAGGAGTTATTCTTAATGTTAGAGAATAGAACTGGCCTTTAGGAGATGAAAGTTTGAGAACCCTCTTTCATGGTTGAGGAAGAGCTTTAGTCTTGGAGAATCCCTTAGATCTGCCGAGTGGCACTGGTTTGAATTTTTGCCCCAGCCATCGATACATTCAGTTATGTGTTCTTCTGCCTGGCATGTTTGGTGAGACTGCATCCTTTTAACTTTCAGAAAGTGTGTAGTATTTCATGAAGTAAGAAAAATGATTAAGTTGAGTGTGAACCTGCTTACTCTCCCCCTTCTCTGCCTTTTCTTCTGTAGACACTGGATGAAAAAAAGGTTCATGTTAGTAGTTAATATGTCTGTGTCCTTTGCTTAATTTTTTTCTTTGAAGATGGATGGAGCAAAGGAGCAGAACTTGGTCTGAATCCATGTCTGCATCAGTGACTTGTRAGCATTTGGCCAAAATGGCAACATATATAGCTCTGTTCTAATCTGCAGGCAAGTGTTTTAGCTATCAGAGAAACACTGCAAAATAAAGATGAATTTCCAGGCCTAGTTCTCTCACTTGTGCATGTGTATTTTGGGATGTTTCTGCTGATCAGATGAGAGGGTGTATGCATTCCAGAAATGTGGAGTATGAATGTAAGCTATTATTATTTTGATGAAGTATGCTTACATGTAAATCCTGCTGTTTATTTTCTTGGGACATATGGGATACAGTAATTTATTGATAGATTAAATAGAGTAACAAAGCACAGTATGTTATATGGGATCCATAGCTTCTTGTTCTTGGCCTTGTGGGCAGTCTCCCAGTTACGAGGCAAAAAATAATTGGGTCACTTGCTTGCTAGGTCTGTCTCTTCCATCTGCTTTTTACTTAGACTTTATTGCTTTCTTTCTTTTTTTCTTTCTTCCAAGCCACACTAGTAACAGACATATGACTATATCTAAATCTCCTTCTCATGAAGGGATCTAAATGAAAATTGTCTGTGTGTGTTTTAGCTTTCCTGAGAAATTCTGCATGTATGATGCCTCATCTGCTGTGTGTCACAATATCACTGACAACCATATATTTGCAGGATCCCATCCGCAGTAATCAAAGTTCTGAGTCAATTGACATCTCTTGTTAATTATTTGGAAGGGATAAGAAAAGGAGATTACAGGCTCTGACTAGCCTATTTAAACAAAATGGATTTTATGTGCACAAAACAATGTCATTTTGATGACATTAAGGCTTAAAGAAATTGTTATTGCTTTACGCCTCTTTTTCTATATATTCTGGAATTTATCCCTTTCCCCTTCCAGCAAACTTTTCTACTTCTAAACCAGCTGAGTCAGAGTCCTGCTAGTACTTCTTATGTTCTTTTCAGATATGGCAAGTTTGAAAAACTCCTTATCAAGTTTGAAAATTCAAACTTGAGTATTACAGGTTATTTAAACATGAATTATTGGCAGTAATTTAATAACGAAAAATAAGTGTGAATGCTGCTGAAAACTTAATGATAAATGATGGAGGCAGGGCCGCTGAGAAAGCACATATTGCATTATCAGCAATTCTAAGTAAGAACTGGACTTGATTGTATTTGGGGTCCTCTGAGGTAGTTACTTCACTTGAATTAAGTTTCTCGGTAGAATCCGGTAGAATCCATATAAGAAATAAAAACATTACTAGCTTGAGAAGATATTCACTGATGTGCCAGCCCAGGAAATCCAGTGGCTTACAATATTTTTCATACTGCCAGGTTCTCAGCAGGGCTTTTCTTTGTACATGAACTTCTTTGATAGCTCATGTGTACTAAAAGATGTTGTTCCATACATATATGTTTGAGGAATCTTCCTGTTTCTTTTAGTAAGAGTGAACTTCTTGTTGCCAGTATATTGTTATTGTACACAATCACACTCAGCACCATTTTATTTTAATGGATCTTTACCTTCCTTTTTCTCCACTGAGATGCACATTGAGACTCAGGCATGGTGATCCTGAAACTGTACTGAGGCTGGCTTCATGCTGTCCTTGGACTTGTTTTCTGTCTTCTGTCTTGAAAATTCAGCACTGAAGGAATTTGTTTGAGGTCACTTGCTGTGATTAGTTAGGTCAGATATGCCCTTCAGCTTTGAGATCTGGAAGACTTTTTGTTATCCTAAGTATGTTGTAAGAAGTAGTACAGAGGATGCATATTTTGACTTGCGCATTTATCTTAAATACTGTCTCAGATAAAGTATTCTTCCTTTCTGTATTGTTAGTTAGAAGGAGAACATGTTGAAATTCATATAGAGCTTAATTGTTAATTATTTTTATCTTTATCTCTCCACTAACAGTTATTTTTGCTTTCTGACAGAGAAACATCATCTTCACGTGTTACTTTTTTTGGAAGTCCTTCTATTAAGTTTGGTTGTTTTGTTTGGTTTTTTTTTTTCTTTTTTTTTGAAAACTCCCTACACACACATCTGTCCCATCCCCCCATGGGACTGATACGTCCATCCTCTTCTTTATCTTTTGTAATTAGTTGTCTTCTTATTATAACGATTTCTGGTTTCATTTTAGTTATTTCCTTTTAACCAGTACTGTGACAAAAGCTGCGTCGTAGTTCAAATACAGTGCCCGTAGCTGTTGGTTAGCTCTTGGGCACAGATATACATCTTTATTTCCTCTTTTTCTTTCCTGTTTGTGCCTGTTTTCATTTATGGCTTAGTCTCGGTGTAATTATCTATATTCACTGTATGCCTTTATGCTGTTTGTCTTGTTCGTAAGCTGGTGGTGTTACCTTGTCCGTGGTGACTAGGATGCTGCTGAAGTCCTTGCCAGTGTTGAGGCAGCGGCAGAGGGCAGGGGAGCACAGCCAGGGTGGGGAGCTCATGTCCTGAGTGGAGTGGGCAGGGAGAGGAGGGAGCACCTACGGGCTGCCAGAGGCTGCTGGCACTGGCAGGCGCTGGCAGCAGCCATGCAAAGTGTGGGTTGGTGGCTTTCGTTTATTTATTGGCCTGCTAAACAGACAGATTTATTAAGTGATTTCCAACCTGCTCTCCTTTGTCGATGCCAATTACTGATGCAGTTTTACAGTTGAAATAGCAATCTATGCTTGCTCAGAAAAAGATTAGTTTTTTAGCTTATCCATATGAAGAGTGATGCCACATCCATTTGTCAAATTCATTATCATTCTTACCATGTCCTGGCTTGTTTAGATGTGGGAAGTCTCTCATGACTGCAGGTTTGCTTGGTTTGGAGGGAAAAAAAGGTTTTTTTGTTTAAAAAAGCTAAAAAAAAAGCAGTGATGATTTATTTTAGCTCATCATGCAGAGAGAGGAACCAGATACAAACAGGAAGTTTGTTAGCGGCATCTCCTGATGACCTCGGAGATGCACAGAATTCCAGAAACCAGAGGGTAGCATCTGGAGAAATACTTGAGTGGGGTTTTCTTTCACTTATTTAGTTAGTTGTTACTCTGGTATGGCCCACTTAAATGTGATTTGTCTGGCCATCATCAAATCATGACAGAAGCTCAGAGAAGATGAAGGGATATGCTTAATTTGCTTGCCCTTCAAAAAGGCATGCTGTAGCACTTGAGGACTTTTTCTGTTCAAATCAGTAAGAAAATAGTATTTTTATCTTTGAAAGTAAGTTTGCAGCAACTAAGCAGTTATGAGTTAGACTACATATATTTTTTTATATCTTAACAGGTGTTTTCAGTGGTGTGGAGAGAATGCTTAGCCATGAATTTTATATGGACATATAGACAATGGGCTCAAACTATGAGATCTGTGATGATATTCAACAACAAAAAAGATATGATATTCAATAAAATGTTCCTTCAGAAGTAAAAAAAAAGTTATGAAAAAGAGTTCTACTATATTTGAACAAATGCTGTCACGGAACTCTTTTTCTTTAAGTTCTGTCTTATGCATTTATTTCAACAATGTTCTAACTGAGATGCTCTGGTAGATTTATACCCAGCACTGATTGTTTCATTCATCCACAGGTGGGGCAGAAATGATGTAGATCACTTTTACAGTTGAAGTGATGTTTCGTTTTGGTAATTGGCAGTTAAGCTTCAGAGAGGACACCGATGTGAACCTATGCCCATAGGACCTAGCAGAGCTCATGTGTATGTTTAATACTCACCGCTGAGGGGGTGAGCCCAAGAGGTGATTTCAAGAAGCAGCTGGGGTTCAGTGGTAATGCAAGTCCTTGGAGCAGATGTCCTACCTCTCCTATCTTCCCAGATCCTCATCTTGGAAGCCTATGTGAATGGGGTTTATTTTATTGTTAGCATTTGGAAGAGTGCCATGGCTATCTTCCCTGTTCAGTTTCTATTGCTTGTGAAAAAATGTAGGGAGAAGGCCTCTTGGAGAGGAAGGCAAAAAATGGAAATTGTAATTCTTTTTTCTTGTGCCAAAGAACATAGATTGAATAGGAGATATTCAGTAGGAATATATGAATTATAATCTGAGTTTGCTTCTTAGCCTTCTTCAAAATTTCAAATAGATATTAAATCAGGAAGAAGTTAGACTAAACTGTCATTATTCACAACCTCACCATTTTAGCTCAGGACCACGTAACTTGCACTCAGGATGTGTCAGTAATGGTATGAGCCACTCTGAGAGACAGCAACATCCAGAAGGTCCCCATGTGATACCCCATGTGATCCACCATAGCCTTTAACTGGGTATAAGATGGAATTTTGCCTGGAGTAAAAAAAGACAGTCTCCAAGTTCAGACCACACTACTTGTTATTATGATGGGAACTGACCACCTTTGCAGAAAAGAACCTGGGGGTCCTGGTGGACACAAAGTTGAATGTGAGCCAGCAATGTACCTTTGCTGCAAAGGTGGCTGATAGTATCCTGGGATGCACTGGAAGGAGTGTTGCCAACAGGTAACACTCTCTCCCTTCCACTCTGCACTGATGAGGCCACACCTGCAGTACAGTTCAATTCTAGGTTCCTCAGTACAAGAGAGACATGAAGAAGAGCCACCAAAGTGATTAAGGGACTGGAGCATGTCTCCTGTGAGGAACAACAGAGAACTGGGACTGTTCAGCCTGGAGAAGAGAAGGTGCAGGGAGGGTCTTACCAATGTTTATAAATGCCTGAAGGGAGGATGTACAGAAGACAAAGTGAGGCTCTTCTCAGTGGTGCCCTGTAACAGGACCAGAGGCAGTGGGCATAAACTGAGATAGGGAACTGAAAACCTCTGAACATCAGGAAACACGTTTTTACTGTGAGGGTGACCAAGCAGAAACAGAAGTTGCTCATTAAGGTTGTGAAGTCATCATCTGTGGAGAAGCCATCTGGACAACCTGCCCATCCTGTGCATGGTGATTTAGGTGGCCCTGCTTGAGCAGATGGGTTGGAGCAGATGACCTGCAGAGGAGCCTTCCAACCTCCACCATTCCGTGATTCATGAGCTTTATTTCAGGCTGCTTTCTTTCTGCTTTTCTTTGAAGCTTTTTGCATTGCTTGTGTCACATGCAATTAGTAAGATTTATTGTTAGTTTTGTCATATGTGATCACGTATAATATTCTAAGCCTTTCTCTAAGGAGAGGTGATCTGCTTCATATGTGATTCCATATGGTACATTGCAAATAATTGAGGTCCAGCTTCTATAAAGACTATAAGAGATACTATTTCAAACCACTTGTTTATAAAAGCTTAGAAGAAATCTAAATGTAAAGATTCTCTAGAAACATCTGTAGTAAAATGTTTACCCTTAGAAGCTCATTCCTATCCACTGCTTATCTCCCAAAGACACCTCTGGAAAGAGTTCTTCTGTTTCTTTCCTTCCCCAAACCCAACAGTTGGTACTCCAGAACAAGCAACGCAGAGCTTACTGCTGCAGTTTGAATTTTTTTCCTCTTACAGGAACCTGTAGCTTTGCCTCTTTTCTCCTGTTTCCATGAGGAATTAAAAAAAAAGGGGACTCTTGTGCTGTTTGTTTTTATTAGTATGCATAATATGTGTATTTAAGCTTCTCCCTGCTCTTCCATGAGGTTAGTATCAAAAGCAAGGGGCTCTGAAGGAGTGACCTGTAGATGGAAACCACCTGTATTTATGACCCTTTAAAAGAACCACATGCTTCCAACAGAAATAAAGCATCTTTTGCCTGGAATTATTTCTTTGTAGCAAATGTGCAGTCAATTTGGGGCTCCAGATTGATTTATCTGGAAAGAGGAAACATTTGCTGCCAAAAGAGTGGGAGCAAAAATAAGCTTTGTCAAATAAAGGGAGTTCTGCACCGTGTCTTGAGTTTCCCCTTTGTAAAGGGCACCAGGAAAGCTGGAGAGGGACAGCATTAAAGAAAAGTGAAGAACTTTCTTCTGATTAGTAGTGTTTTTAGGTAGTAGGGTGGAAGGGGAGATACTTTTTTTAACATGTGGTTCTTCCTTCATAAACCTAAGGGAAGGGGGAGTATCTCATCACACTTACTACTGTTGTGTGCAATTTTTTTCCTTGGTTTTCACGTTTTCTTATTCTTTATATATGTGTCTAACTTTATGTGGAGTTGTGTGGAGCAAATGCAGGCTAGTTGAAACCTCAATTCCTGATCTGAAGTGTGGCCTTTAAGTGCTTCTTATGGTAAATTGCTCTGCTTATGGACTTGTTCCTGAAATGTTTCCAGTTCTGGAATTGGTATTAGCATTAAGAAATATCCTGTGGAAAAAAGAGCTGGGGAACCAGAGTCTAGCCAGAATTACTCATTTCATTGTACCGGCTGTCAACAGGACTCCTGATTGTAATTCTGGCTTTAGCATTTCAGGGTCTAACACTTGATTTCTAGGAAGGGGTCTGAGTTTATGATAATAGGGCTGTATTCTTAATCTGAAAAGGCTGTGTTGTACCTATAAGTGCTTATGCATAAAGCTGCTGTCAACATCAGCAAAGTACAGCTGAATGACCTCTATTTTTGAAAGAGTGGCATACCTTTATTTCATTTTTCTGCCTAAGACTGGCACGTGATCATGTATTTTACTCCTTTGTTTTTCACAGTTTACTCTTTAAGAGGTAAACTGCCTTATATTAACTTGCATTTGTGTGGAGTTGCTGCCATTTCGTAATAGCAGGATGACATGCATCTTGCAAACTCCTTCATGAAGCTCTGTCCTGAGCACCAAACTTCTTCAGTAGAATAGTTCAAAAGATTGTGCTCATTATGCTAAAAAATGGTACCCTTAGGCTCCTGCTTGATCAAGGTGGAGGATGCCTTAAAACTGGGCCATAGTTAATTGTGCAGTAAAATAGATTTATTATTAATTTAAGTTTTTAAGAGAAGGGAGTAAATTATATTCAGTCTTGCTGCACAGTTTTGGAAAATAAAAATATGCATTAATAAACAAGATTTCTGTAATTAATTAATGGTCCCTTGGAGACGGTTTTCTCAAACTAGCTAATTAGTGTGTAAAATACTAAAAAATTAATCCCAAAACACATAATAAAAATCAGCTATGGGTTAGTGAATTGTGGTCATTAAAGTGGACTTTTTTTTTTGCTGTTTGTTTGTTTTTTGGGATTTTTCTCTTAATGGCTAAAGTTAACAACTGAGACAAATGGAAAACAAAGCACCAATGTTGAGGTGCATTTTGACATTTCTAATTAATGTGCTGTGCCACTAGAAATATCATAAAGCTCTCTAGAATTAATGTGAACTATAAACCTATTGTTTGCTCTGGATTGATTGGAAAATGAGTATTGATTACTGGTTTGTTTTTTATTACTTAGGAAGGTCTGGACAGGGCCTAAATATTAGAGTCCTTGAATTCGTCATTCCCTGTGTTTTCTGTTATCCCTCTAATCTTCTGCTGTGTCCATTGTTTTCCTCCCTTTTCAGATAGACTGAYAGATCTCTTGAATTTGATCACAAAAACGCATTTCAAAAACCTACCGTTCTGGTAACCTAGATGGGGTCAGCATTTTAAGTACCTTTTAATAAGCAGGTTACCGTGTATTTCTCAGTTGGATTCATATTATTAGTAACTGAAGTAGACTTTAGTATTTGGTTCCTAAATTCTTAGTACAGGTTTTGCAAAGCATGAAGTGCATTGTGCTTTGTGTGCTGAGAGCCTCACTGGCTTCCAGGGAAATACATGAACATGTCAAAAATGTGCATACTCGTAGAATCAAAGCCTTAATTTGTAAAATGATACTTAATTAGAAAAATGGGCACAAGGTAGTAATTTTTCTTGTTGAAAACAATGGTTATTGCTCAGGTAAATGTTAGCAGCCTTGATTGATTGCTGACAAGAAGTTCAGAAGTGATTAACATTACAATGTACAAATAGTGTAATAAATTTTTTTTGTCTCTTGCAGCTGCAGCAGGTGTATAAACTGGTCTTTCAGGTTTAGTTTAGTTTTTTTGGAAGAAAAAACCTGTGTTACAAAAAACTTGGGAGAGAAAATTAAAATTCTTCTGTACTTGTTTTCCTTATGAAGTCTCTCTGTAATGCTGCTTCAGCCGAACTGATGCCTATTTCTTTTATATTATTTAAGTGAAGCTTTGATGCATGCATAGGTACCTCCCCCTGTCACTTTCCTTCTCCACTCCTAAGTCCTGTTATGTTATGCTTTAATATGAACAGATGAACTCTTCTTAAGGCTTCTTCTAAGAAAATGAGTTTTCTAACTCACTCTGCATTCATCTTTGACTCTATATAACTTTAAAAATTTGGCTGGCTTTAAGGAATTGTGTGTTTAAGAAGTAGCAAGGGATATTAGAAATATTCATAGTGACTTTCAATCTTTTAAGGTAGTAAAATAAACACAAATCTACTTTCAAGTATAAGGGAAAATTTGGTATTTGTTCTAAGGCTATTCAAAGCAGTTGTATCCAAACATGATTGCAAGTACGGAATAAATTAATTTCTGTCTCTAACACAGTATATTCAAACTCCAGATATCCATGTTAGGCAGGTTGGGTCTTTACTTGCTCATTGAATCCTGTCTTTTTCTGTTATACCTGTTGCATATGAACTTTACCATTTTTACTTGATATAAATTATTTTCCTCATGTTGACCAGAGGGATATGGGAGAGGAATCTAGCAGCTATGTTGCTAGTGTGTTCTCAGCTTTTCTAGATGATAGACATGCTGCCCTGTTCCTTCTCTGATTTTAACTTGACACTTTGAAAGGATTGGGGAGGTGACAGCAGAGGGAGTCAAGGATGTTTCTTCCTTTGCATACCTTTACAGAAGGTGTCAGTTTTCTTTGCTCTCTCTTTGGTAATCTATCAAGGTGCCTTCTGGAGTCCTTTTTGGAAAGGCTTTGCTAGAACTGGAGGACCCAAGTAGGGCTGTTATGGGACAGCTGTGTTGTAAGGAGAAAGCAAATAGTTTAGGATTGTTAAGCCTGGAAAAGACCACCAAGGGGAAATATGACAGATACGCAAAACTATGCGTGATGTGGATGAGGTGAGTAAAAAAAAAAAAATTAAGCAGACAGAGGGAGGTTTTCTGTGGAGAGTTCCACTGAATTGACCTCATTGCCTCGTGTTGCTCTCTCTGCCTTCCTGCAGTAAAGGTGTTTCAGGGCTGGTTCTGAGGGTAAAAGCCTTTGCAGGGCTTGGGGTGATTTTTTCCCCCAAGATTTGGGACAGTGAAGCATGTCTGGGCAACAGAATAGATGTTGGAGGAGGGGACAAATGGAAAACATCTGGAGGTGACTCTCACTGGAAGAGTATGTGTATTCCCTCAACAGAAACCACAGAGCTTATCTATTGAGAGACAGAGAAAGTGTACTGGCTGAGTGGTTTCATCCAATAATGGCATTTTTATGTTTGGAGCTAGGGGCACATAAATTTGCAGTGACATGGTAATGTTTCTTAGGGATAATTTTGTTAAACAATACTACTTTTGCTGGCAAAACTCCGGGCTTTGTATTGGTTCATCTTTTGCAGTTTCTGATTTACCTTACTCAAATGCCTGGCATAAAAGAAGAGAAGAATATAATTCTTTTTGCAGAAATGATTTGTCTCTTAGAAGAGAGCTGGAGCTGCTGACAAATCCATTATAGAATAGCCTGAAGAGAATAAAGAGAAGAACGGTGAAGAAAAACTGGGCTATAGTGAAGGCATCTGGGTGTTTTCTAGGGAGGGGAAGATGTCTTATTACTTACATAGTATTCAAAATGTGACTTCATTCTCTGGAGATTGTACAAACTTCACAAAAATGCTGATGAAAAGCAAGTGTTTTATTATGAAGTTGTCTTCTTTCTGCCTTCTTAAAAATTCTTAAATATTTTAATATAACTTACAGCTCAACTGTTTTCTATTTAGTTTCTATTTGCATTCCTCATCAGAGTAGTTTCACCTTACAACTTGGATTTCCTGTGCAGTATTTCCAAATGGGACCATAGGGACTTGTTGCTTTAATTTGTTTGTATTCTGTTTCCTGCAAGTTTGGATATCTCTGTGGGCATTTTTCTTGTGTATATGTACATGTGCTCTTTGGTTTAACACCAGGGAAGAGTCGTGAGTAAAGGCTCCTTTACTGTAGAAGTGTAGTATGCCTTACTCTTTGAGCTGGGAAATAAACATTTTATCTCTCCTTCAAAGTACTGAGATTTCAGATCCCTCTTTTGTCTGTAACAGGATAAAAGGCCTCCTCTCTCCTCTTCTTGAAGATCCAGCCCACTGTAGAAAAGCTGATAGTGTTTCAGCATGCATGTTGTGCAGCCCAGCTGCATTTTGTGATCACCAGATAATATTCTGTTTTACAGAGATGAGGAGACAGAGCCCGGTCCAGTTTTGGTTCTGAAAAATCCTTTCTTAATGGCGACTTTCCAGAAATCATTATGCTCCTGCAAAAATGGAAAATTTTTAACCAGGCTTATTTTCTGTATTTTTCTATTTCTTGACTTGATACATGGTGCTTTATATTTAATAAAGATTATGTATAACTTTTGACATATTTTTTGAAGTTGTGCTTATCATAATCTGTATTTCAAAATCTTTTGTGTACAAGAGTTCAGTTATCTTGCTTGTAGCTCTCATAGTAATATACCACAGGCTATTGTATGTGTCAGCTTCATTTTTCTGCTTTGTATGTCTATTTTTGTGGAATTACTTTAATTTCCTCTTTTCTTTAGGTTGGTGCTTATGCTTCAGAGTACTGCTTGTCTCAAATCAGCATTTTTTTTTCAAGTGGGAATATTGGTTTTTATCTTCACTCTGTAGAGTTTTTGCAGTGTTGGTGCAGTTTGCACTTCCGTTGTTTGGGATCTGACAGCTCTGCCGTTAACTTCAGCATTCCCAGGAGTTCATAAGTATGCAATAGAACACCTCTGTGCAGAAAAGTGGCATACAAAAATTTCATCTGAAAGAAAATAATAATGTTGGAAGAAACCTCAGCAGGTCATTTTTTCTAGTCTTCCATTTGAATATTTTAGAAAATAATCCTGTAGAAAATACTTAGAAAGCAATGGAGGCTGAAGGGGTTGTAGTTCTGCTCTGAATTTAGAGAAATACAGAAGCCCAAAATACAAGCAAATATTCACTTTATAAACACTTCTTTTTTTCTTCCCAAAAATAAAGATAAAAGAAAAAAAGAATAGACTGTGCACTTCTGTTGGCATGTAACCTCTTTCCACAGAAACATTGTAATTTACAGTAGTAACCGATATTTGCGTAACACTGGAACAGAAGCTGTAGTTACAGTATTATTGGGAAGAATTACTGGACTTGCTCTGTTTGGTCCCTGGTTGTTTAATTACTAAAATTTGCAGCACTTCCTAAAGGTGCTCTGCACAACTACATCCGTTCACAGAGATGTGTTTCTTAGTAATCCAGGGTTCTGAACTCTACAAGACTGGGATTCTGAAAGTGCTTTACAATACAGAATCTCTTTGTATTAAGTGTGCCCACATCATCTTGCAGTTGTGTTAAATACTTTGTTTTCGTATATGGAGTTTGAGAATATGGTACTTCTGCTATTTCATTTCAGCAAGTGATGAGTGTTTAGGTCTCTACAAGACATGTATTTTAAGCAGAATGATAATTTCACATTTCATGAGTATTTACATTACAGCTTTTTGGTGAAGACGTTATATGGTTGGTTTACCCCAACTAAGCACCTACCAGCCCCTCCCTCCCTCCATCACTCGCCCTTGCAGTGGGATGGGAAAGAGAATTGGAAAAGCAAAAGCAAGAAAAACTTGTGGGTTGAGATGAAGACCATTTGATAAGTGAATGGAAGAAAAAAAAMCCCAAGTGATGCAAAGGCAATTACTCACCACCTCCCACAGGTAGACTGATACCCAACCAGTCTCTGAGCAGCAGCTACCTTGGAAAGTTCAAACCCCCAGTTTTTATTGCTGATCATCATGTTATGTGTCCCAGAATATCCCTTTGGTCAGTTGAAGTCACCTGTCCTAGCTGTGTCCCCTCTAAAGCTTTTGCTCACACTCAGCCTACATCATGGGGGAGGTGTGAGAAGCAGAGAAGGTCTTGAGTCTGTGCAAGCACCAGTCAGGAGCAGCAGAAACATTGCTGTGTTACCTGTACTGTTTTGGTCATAAATACAAACAGCACCAGATGGGCTGCTATGAAGAAAATTAACTCCAGCCAGCCAGGGTCAGCACACCTTACCTTGTTTTTCAGTTTTTAGGTTTACGTTGCTACAAGCAGCAGTACTTAAGTGCTTTGGAAGGGCATTAACCTTGACTTTGCAGTACTCTGGAGGCTGGAGCTCCTGCTCTGACAGCTCTAAGGGCACCGTGTTTCCCAGAACAGCTGGGTTTTATGAAAGAAATGTTTTCTGCTGTTACTGTTAAGTGAATAATGGTACCAAATGGCATTAACTGTCTGGTGGCACCTGAAAACGTCTGGTAACTGCTGTTTCTTAATACATTTTATATTAAACTTAAAAGATAAGGAGTATAACTTTACTGATGAAATGACAGATGTGTGTATGAATTTTTATATCCTGATCACACTTTTAGAGTGTGTTTCATGGTGTGAC
Source organism: Amblyornis subalaris (assembly GCA_018881555.1). Lineage (NCBI taxonomy): Eukaryota > Metazoa > Chordata > Aves > Passeriformes > Ptilonorhynchidae > Amblyornis > Amblyornis subalaris. Next base: position 6,254,441 of record JACAXG010000048.1, on the reverse strand, counting down.
TTGGAAGTTTGTTGGATCTTATCTTTGTGTATGTGTTTTTGTAAGCATGAGTGGTATGTGGTATCTTACTCTACATCTTTGTGGGATTTCCGTGCTGGAAGAGGGCAATCTAGAGGAAAGGTCTCAGGACACTGAACTCATCAGGAACAGCATCCTAGTTTCCTTTCATTGGTCTGGCAAAGACACTTTGTCCAGGACCTCTGTAGTTGTTTACAGATCAAACAAGAAACAGTTGACCCATTCATGCCTTCTGGCACGATGGCACCTCGTGTCTTACTCTCATATCTGCCTGTTTTCCCAGTAGATTCTAATATGCTGAATGAATTGCATTCAAGAGAGACTGGCTAAAGAACATGCACACAGCCATTGATATGGAGACTGCCATAAAGGGGAAACAAGAGTATGTTGTTTAGAAACATCTGTCAGAGACATAAAAGAAAGAAGGAAAGAAAAGGAAGGAAGGGAGAGAGAAGGAAAGAAAGAAAGAAAACAGAAGAAAGGCGATTGGGAGCGGGTACACTCCATCTTTTATCAATGTCAGTGCTGGAGAGAGAACGGGGAAGAAGGCTACAGATGGCTTCAGATACCTGTTGAAGGATCAGGATCTACAGGTTGCGTTAGGGGGGTCAACTAGGTGGTCATACTGGCAAACAGAAACTTGGAGAGTCATTTGGAAAGATGGACTGCCTCCTCTGAAAATAATTAACTGAAATACAAAAAGTTCAAACAGAACCTAGATTTGACGTAGTCTACTGAAATATCACCTGTTTCTTGAAAATGGGGCTTTCAGATGAAGTGAATCAGAATTTTATCATCCCCAAGGTAAAAAGTGGGAAAAGCAGAGGAAGTTAGGAAAGGTTCTGTGACTGCACATAAGAAAAAATTACATTGAAAAGTGGTTAAGTGCTTCAAAAATGTAATTTGATTTAGGAATTGGGTTTTTAACATGAAGCTCTGAATGTGGAATAACAATGTCAACACTCCATCTACTAGGGTGATTTACTCCTTCAATTATTTTAACTTTGTGAGCCTTCTCGTTTGGGAGTTGCAATTGACGAGAGGCAAATTTCTGTTCAGTGTACTAGGAAGAAGAGCAGGAATTCCTGCTCTCATTTCCCATGCATTTCAACATTTACTATTCAAATAATATTGAAGTAAAAAATAGCTCCCATTAATTAATGAGAAAGAAATGTTGACTATATTTGAAGGACCTCTGCCCAGAAGGGAACTTAATTTCAAAACATGCATGAATAATCAGAAATCCATGTGTTAAAGCTGCACATAAGCTGTTATAGCAGGGCTGTTCCTGTAGGTTCATTGGCATCTTTATTCAGTAGTGTATAGATAGTACAGGTGTGAGAAGGTATCTGAATGAATTAATGTTGGGGTGCATAAGGATACTGAGGAGGAAAAAAGATGTCTTGGCCCTCAGAAATCAAATCTGAACCCATGTGGAACTTTCTAATAAGGCAGGAAAATCTGATCCTTTTCATGATCGAAACAGAAGTTGAGAAGGGCACATGTGTTGGTGGCTTCCAGGCAGTTTCAGTGTCCAGTATTAAAGAAAAAGGTCTTCATAGTCAAAAACCTGAAAAAGTTTATTAGTTTTCAAAATGTGATGTAAGGAAGTAGTTTTAATAACTTATTGTAAGTAAGTTAGTATATGAACATATGCTGTAAATTCTGTCAGCAGTTTGATCATCAATGCTATCTGTGTTTTCTTAGCAGATCATTTTGTCAATATAAATTCAAATTGCTTTCATCATATTTTGGGAAGTGAGATTCAGGCAAAAGAGAGTAAAATATTTGACTTCACCAGTCATTTCCTACTAGTGGTCCTGAGAGCTTGAGTCTGATAGATCTGATGAGGGGAGATCATTAATTTCAGTTTCTGTAGTCTTTTTAGCTTAAAGTGCTTCATGCAGAGGGATATAATTTTCTGCTTGACTTCCACCAATAGCATTTGTATTTGTATGTTGAAAGCAAGTAGGGGGAACGAAAGGAACTAAATAGTTACAAAGTGAAGTTACTTTTAAAACTGATACTTAAAATGCTTTTTGAAATATTTCTGCCTACTCTTGCTCCTTCTTCCCCTTTAAGCACAAATATCCATTTTTTTTAAGCTGGGGAGGCAGATTGGAGCACTTTTCTATCACTGAAAAGTGCACAGAATGTAGTGGTTACATATTTTTGAGGGCAGGAGGGTTGGGACAGAGCCTTGCTGAGAGGAAGTTGGAGTCCCAAGATGTTTCTTTTTGTTTCTTCCCTGGCTCTTCTGGGGAATGTCAGCCATCTGAAGTGAACTCTGCATGCTCAGAAAGTAAAACATTTGCCATAGTAGTTCTGCAGACTGTATAAATAAACTGTGTGGCAGAAGGATGCCAGAGAAAATCTAAGATTGACGATATTTACTGTCACTTCCTTCAGTTTTGTAGCATTACCAGGACCCCTATAAGATGAAGAAATGCTTTATTTTTTGATGTAAAGACTGTTTTGCGTTGCTAAGGAATAATGTGTGGGAAAGAGAAGGAGCAAGAGACTATTATTTATTTCACCTATCAGTGAGCAGTACTTTGAGGCCATAAGCAGGTTCTCCTATAGCTGTTCTCAGCATGTTGGGGAACAAATAGGACAAAGCCTACTTTCCAGCACAGAAGGCAGAAAGCAGAGTGAGAGGAATTTAAATGAAAAAAAAGAGGTGTCTAGCCTGGCGGTGTTACCAGAGTAAGAATCAGGGGGGTGGAATGATGGAGAACACAGGGAAAGACTTGGAAGCTGAGTTATTAGTTGGGAATGTGGAGAGGCTTTTAATAGCGTGCCTCTTTGGGTTTTTCCTTTCTGAATCATGTCATATCATTCATGGACAAGTCTGTGAGGAAAAATATCCTCCAACCTTTTGTGGTTTACATTTGAATGGAGGCAGCTGGTGGGAGTCATGCCAGAGGTTGCTGTTCTGCTGTCCAAAGCAATTGCCTCTGAATTGCTTGCAAGGATTGAGCAAAATGGAGCTGGTATTGCTTTATGAAAAGAAGTTTCTTTGAAAAAGGTGTTCTTGTGATTCTGTTGTTGTGTGTCTTTCAAGCAAATAATGTATCAAATCAGTGCCTTATTTAAAGACTAAATAAATATTGATACTATGTTATTAAGGGAAGTAGAATCAAAACAGCTATCTTTCAAAAAAAAGCGATTTTTGATGACTGTCCAAGTCTGGTAGGGGTTGTAGGTTGTGGAGATATGTGCAGTGTTCCCCCCTCTAGATCAAGCTAATCAAATGATCTGCTTCTTGTTCCTGTTTCGAGGGTGATGTATTCAAGTAGCATTCAGATGCACACTGTGTTTTGGCAAGGCCATTTATTGTCTCTACCACTGATTGCTAGGAAAAGTAGTTTATGTTGATGGTAGATTTTCAATCCCATGCCCCCTGAGCTGTCTTCAGTTGATAAGCTAATTAATTGGTGGAGAAAAATGGTGGTGCGACCCTTGCCGCATAGCACCACGAGCATCTTTAGATGTGGAGGTGAATCGAGTACGTAATCCTGAGCAAACTGCTCATTGCTGGATCTGTGTCAACCCACAGCAGCTGCTGGTTTTGAACTTGGGAACATTTAGGCTTGATTGATTAACTACTAAAATGGTGTTAGCAGTGGGATTTGGATATATATTAAGCACCTGATAGGAACACATTGCGCATGTACGCAGCTGCAAACTGGTGTCTGATCTAAGCTGCACTGAGATGAACAGGATATACTCTAAATGAGGTCAAGTGAAGTGTCCTTTTTCTCATAACTGCACAGATGAGTCACATTCATAGGCATTTGATAAACTTGTGGTTGGAACTGCAGTATATAAGATCCTGTAAGATACCTGATTGGCAGAGTCTAAATGTCGGGGTGGAAATGTGGAGGGTTGCAGTCTGTGCATGTGCATGCCTTTGCATCCTTAGTACATGTGCATCTATGCAGTGTTAGCTGGTGCCACAGGTTCAGGAGCATTTGATGAACAGCAAGTCCAGATAATTCTCCGTTCTTTTATTTCACTGCCACTGTATTTGTACAGTGTTAGAAGGTACTTTCTCCCATTGAGAAGTCCGTAATGGCAGCCAGCTGAATAAATTATTTCTTTGGCTGAAGAGGTAAAGGCTTTTGAACAGAAGTCCTGCCTTCAAACCTGGGCAACAAATGTTCCGTACATGCCAAGTGCATGTTGTTTGTGCTTTCCCTCTCAGATGTGGTAATTTAAAATTTAATCATGTGAAGGATTGTATTTATTTTACTCATGTGTTACTAATCTGTGTAATTTAACAGCAAGTAGGGACATAAACTTCATTAAGATCCAGATGATTAAAAAAAATAATTGGCTGAGGTCCCTCCTCTCGTTCTAATACTGAAAGCAAAAAGTGGCAGTGGGAAGCACAAAACTGTGATTCCAAAAGCTTTTATTTTTTGCTGATGACTACATTATAACCTGCTGTGATGGTGCAGCGGTGCCATCGGGTCTTCCATTTTTGCAGCCTCTGTGCTTATCTACTGTGTATTTAGTTAGATTTATTTGGTAGGTTTATTTGCACTGGCACTTAGGATAAAAAATAGTCCTTTGGATGATAAGTGCCTTTTGCCTGCTGCTGGGAGTGGAGCAGCCTGCTGGGCTGTGGTGAGTATCTCTTCTGCAGCTGGGACAGGAAGTTGAAGAAGGCAGTTGTGTTCTTCAAGTCTTCATAAAAATGAGGAAAAAAATGTTTTTTATGTACACGTCAGAGTTTCTTTTTCGTGCCAGCTGTCATCTATTCAGAGAACTCATCAAATCTATGGTGTTTGGTTTTGGCAGTATTTATTTGAACTTTTTGATACTTTTATACTCATTTCAATACTTTTGGTGTAGTGTTAGTTTGAAGRAATTGATAAAATTTCATTACAGCTCTTCGTATGAGAAGATTGGGAAGGAGGAGTCAAAGAAACTAACATTACCCGCCTGTTTCAACACTTAAGTATTTTTAAGCTGACTCTTAAATTCTATCTATTTTTTGACAAAACAGTTCAATTGCCTCAGAGCGTGTCTGCACAACAGCACCTCAATATACTATATTTCATATTGCGAAGTCTGTCCTATAACGGTGGGAAAGTTCAAAGTGTACTTGCAGCTGATGTGTGTATCTTTCATCTCTATCTTTTGGCTATTTAGATGGGATGTCTAGATGAGAGTAAATGAATAAACATATGTACCTACATATAGTAAAGCTTATTATGGTATAGACATACCTATAAATACCATATTTACCTGTAAATACCTAGGCTACCACCACTGGCACAGAAGACTTTTTAAAAAACACATTAGTGTAGATATCAGGTTCTCCTGGTTTAAGTCCCAGTTACACCAGTTACAGAAGTGTGTAGCTATCTGTGTCCTGTACAAATGAATGCTTTAATTTTGGGGAGCAGGCTACACAGCTTCTCAGGTGCAAATGTGTGAATCTGTTTTCTTATATTTAATAGGCAGTGCTTGATACATAAAAAAGAATTGCATTTTGTTTTTTTATAATGAAATACTATTTTTGTTCTTAAATAGGAGTAAAGGGTATGTGAGAATGCAAATAAAAGGAGTGGAAGTCAGTATGAAAATGAAGACATTTTAATTTGCTTTATGTTTGTAAGTAGGGGAAACTACCTCATCATCAGTGAAAGAATAAAAAGCGAAGGGGTGAAGAGGCCTGGAAAGTTTTTGACATAAGGGCAATTTATGGCAATAATAAGCTTAATTTTGTATAATTTTATGCCCTCTAGTACTTGTTTTGAAATCAGACTTGAAAATAACTATACCATCACAGGCCAACAGTGCCACCACCTCAGGGTGCAAAGCTCACGCCAAAGTGTGAAGCAGGTGAAGCTTGGGGGCTGTGAGCTTGGGTTGCTGCTGCCGGGGTTAGGAACCAATCCCAACAGCACTTGGAGGTTTTCGACACAGTTTCTCTGGATGTTTACAACTTCTTTGAAGTTGGCCCCTCAGTCCTGTGGGAAGTCTCCTAGGCTGAGGCCTTTAGGACTGGTTTGGATATCTCAGGTGTCAATGACTTTGGAGAGCATGAAATGTATTAACTACAAGCACATTTAAAGCCACAAAGACGTAAAACCAAAACCCATTCAACCTGCTTACATCTGTATTTTTCTCTTTTCTGTACAGACAGATAAGGCTGAAGCTAAGCAATGACACTATGTCTAGTGCTTGTTGTGTGTAACACATTCTTTGAGGAATTTTTTTAGTCCAACCAGTTAAAGATTTCTAGCTCTGGAAGTCAGGTTTTGAGTGAGCTGTTGCATCTAACTTCCATATCTTAGTATTTTTTAGCTTGTGTGGGCAAGAATGTTCGATATGCTTTCTGGTTTACTACAGCAGCTTTTTTACTGTATAAATACCTTTGAAATTTTTCTGGCAGTTACTCTTTTGGGAAGAGCAAATGAATTGTAAAAATATATCAAGCCCACAGTTTAACAAATCAGTATATTTAAAAAGCTTCAGTATGGGAGACAGATACTAACTTGTCTGTCTTTGTTGTAAGTAAAGGCTATTCAAATGAACTGGGATGGTGTTAGTTGTATACCAGCTATTGCCAGGAGTCAGTGATTTGTCATTTGATACATTACTATAGTGTGGTAAGATAGATTTTGCATGACAGTAACATTTTTGTCTAACATTATTTTTCTTGCTGACATAGTAGAGCCCTGAAAATAGGTGTCATGCTTGTATTGGATTGACTGGGTGTGAGTTCAATATGAATTGTAACTCACACTGTGACTGAGAAAGCTGTAAAATTCTTATTTGTGTCCAATGTCCAGCGATTTAATTACTTAAGTATGGCCTTTTGATGTTTGAAAGTCTGACATGCACTGGGGCATTTTATACGGTGGGAACTGCCTTTAGAAACAGAAGAATTAACCATAGAAATCTCTTGTTGAAAATTAATGCTTTTGTTTCTGCCATATAAAATAGTTGTCTCTGGAGCAGTTCTTTCTTCCTGCTTATATCTCCTTTGGATTTGAAGTGTTGTCATGGCAGTAATTTGTAGGCAAAAGGGATATTTTTTTTCTGTAGGGTATTTTATTTTGTACATTCTGTTCTTGATTGTGCAAGTCGCTCCAAGAAAAAAAAAAGAGACAACTAATTCTTGAAGAATGAGGTGCAGCATGAGTTGAAGCATTTGACAACCTATTTGATTAAGCTGGTTTTGGCAGGATTAGTTGTATGGCATTTGATGACCAGACTTTTGATTGGTTATGGTGTTTCAGCAAAGCCTGTTTGAGAAGGACATCAACATTGTACAGTGTGGTGAGTTGACCTTGGCTGGACTCCAGCTGCCCACCATCCATTCTATCACTCCCCTCTTCAGCAGGATGGAGGAGAGGGAAAATAAGATGGAAAAAACTTGCGGATCAAGATGATGGCAGTTTAACAGAGTAAAGGTCACGCACATGGAAGCAAAGGAAAACAAAAGACTTTATTCTCTGCTTCCCATCAGCAGGCATTGTGCAGCCACTTCACAGGAAGCAGGGCTTCAGTGTGCCCAACAGTTCTTCTGGAAGACAGACCTCGTAATGAAAAATGACCCTCCTTTCTTGTCCTTTCTTTTAGCTTTTGTTGCTGAATAGATGCCGTATGGTATGGAATATCCCTTTGGTCAGCTGGGGTCAGCTGTCCTGGCTCTGTCCCCTCCTAAGATCTTGCCCAGCTCAAGCCCACAGGTAGAGGGGCTGAGAATGTTGGAGAGGCAGCATGGATGCTGTGCGAGCACTGCTCTGCAGTTGCCAAAATATGAGTGTGTTTGTCAATACCTTGCCACTGATACAAAGTACAGCACTGTGAGGGCTGCTGTGGGGAAAATGGGCTCCGTCTCAGCCAGACCCAATACATATGGCTTTGGACTCTACAAACTTCCTAGCCGTCAGGATCTCTGGAGTTGTGACACCATTTCCCAAAGCATTATTCTAGAGAAACTGATTGACTATGGCTTGGACAGCATAATCTTCAGTAGGTTAAAAACTGGCTGGATGTCTGGGCCCAGAGAGTGGTGGTGAATGCTGCTACCTCCAGTTGGTGTCTGGTCACTAGTGGGGTTCCCCAAGGCTCACTATTGGCACCAGTCCTGTTTAATGTCTTTGAATGTCAATGATCTGAACCAGGGGATCAGTAAGTTTTCAGATGACACCAAGTTGTGTGGAAGTTTTGATCTGCTGGATGGTAGGAAGGCTCTGCAGAGGGATCTGGACAGGCTGGATTGATGGGCCGAGGCCAATGGTATGAGGTCACATATATAAAGGCAAAGTGCTGGGTCCTGCACTTGGGTCACAACAACCCCATGTACCACTACAGGCGTGAGAGTGAGTGGCTGGAAATCTGCCTGGTGGAAGAGGACCTCAAGGTGCTGGTGACAGCAGCTGAACATGAACTAGTGTGTGCGCAGGTGGCCAAGAAGGCTGATGGCATCCTGATCTGTATCAGCAATAGTGTGGCCAGCAGGACCAGGGCAGTGATTGTCCCCCTGTACTCGGCAGTGGTGAGGCTGCACCTTGAGTACTGGGTTCAGTTTTGGGCCCCTCACTACAAGAAAGACATTGAGGTGCTGGAGCGAGTCCAAAGAAGGGCAATGAACCTGGTCTGGAGCACAAGTTTTATGAGGAGTGACTGAGGAAGCTAGGGGCGTTTAACCTGGAGAAAAAGAGGCTCAGGGGAGACCTCATCACTGTTTACAACTGCCTGAAAGAGGTTGTAGCCAGCTGGGGGTCGACCTCTTGTCCCAGGTAACAAGTGACAGGATGAGAGGAAATGACCTCAAGTTGCACCGGGGGGGGGTTTAGATTGGATATTAGGAAACATTTTGTCAATTGGAGGGGTTGTCAAGCATTGGAATAGGCTGCCCAGGGAAGTGTTTGAGTCACCACCCCTGGAGGTATACTTAAAAGATGTAAAAAAAAGTAAATATAAAAAAAAAAGATGTAAAAAAAGAAGTGTAGATGTGGTACTTAAGGATATGGTTGAATGGTGGACTTGGCAGTCTTCAGTTAATGGTTGGAATTGATATTAAAGTTCTTTTCCAACCAAATGATTCTATGATTCGATGATTCTATATCCTAAGTTTTGCAGTCAAGATTTAGCCAAGCTTACTCAGTTTTATATAGTGGGAACTTTAATGTTGAGTATCCCATTTTTGAAAGGGCTCCTTTGCTTTAAATTTGATTCTCTCATCCTCCATTCATGTCCTGTTATGTTAGGTGTTTTAATGCGTCAAAATTCACGAAGACAGCTACATAATAAAAATAGAGTAAACAAGTCAGAAGAAAATTTAAGAGGCTGTTTAATTCTTAATCTGATTTAAAATAAGCTGAAGCAGTCCTTTTGATGGATCAACTTTCACTTCTACTGGGCTTCTTTAGTACATTGCAATAATCTGTTGTATGAGAAGTTAAGTGACTTCAGGTTGGACGATATTACATTAAAATATGGGCAAGCAAATGAGTTCTCTTTGAGTTTTGTTTTTCTGGTGGTTTGACACCTGCTGGAAATTAAACTCCAAATAAGCTGTTCCCCTTCCCCCCCGCCTTCCGGTAAGAGAGGGATGAAGGCAGACACTATGGGTTGAAGTAAAAATTTACCGGAAGCAAAAAGCAATGGAATAAGAAATGCATGGTACCAGTAGCAATATTGCGAACAGAAGTATACAAAAGAGAAGGGCCTTTACACACCAGAGGTGTTCGTCCCCTCGACTTAGATCCATGTGGCCGCTGGGACAAAGGCGAGATGGTGGCCACTCTCTGTGGCTGGCTCTCCCTGTCCCCGAGTYGAAGACAACAGAAAACAATGGTGGACAAATCCCCGGAAGCGAGATTGTCCGTGTCACACCGTGCCGCCGCTTCGGATGCTGGACTCGGTTCCGCGCAGCTGTCTCCAGCACCGGTGATGCTGCTTTTGACCTCTCCGCCTGGCTCCGCTTGGCTCCTTTTGGCTTGGCTTGGCTCCTTTTGCCTCAGGTTGGACTCGGCCGGGCTCAGGCTCGCCTCCACGGCTCGGTTCCACACGGTGCTCTCCGCACCAGCGCTGCTTTTCAGCACCACGTCATGGAGACGTGTCTCGGAGGAACAGATAGGAGGTGGGCATCATCGGCAGAGGATGGAGCCCACAGGGCTGATCCTGACAACATTCCCGCTGGAGGGAAGGAGGCAAAAGGGTGCACTGCCTTGTGTTCACCTTTTCTTCCGCCTGAAACCAAGCCCCGAAGTGATGATGCGGGTGGTATAAAATAGCGATATAGCCGTGCCCACACGGTGCTGAGCTCTGCCTCCTCTCTGCCAACAGGGCGATTTTGTATATTGAAGGCTCCTGCTACAAAATGAGACCTTCATTGCTTTACTTCAAAGAAGATCACTCCTTAAAAGTCAATGCTGCTGTTAACCATGCTAATATTCTTTGTGTTGTCCATAAAGAACATTGTCTTCTGCTTTATGAATTACTGGGAAGTCTTTAATTTCATTTGTAACACTGTTCCTTCTGGGTTTAGCACCAGCAAGAGGCCAAAGGAAAATGCACCTCTCTCTGTCTGTGTTCAATACAGGAGAATCAAGTTCAGCAAATATTTGAAGACTGTTGTATACAGTGTGTGAAACCAGGAGAAGTAGATCAATACTAAACAAGCTGTTTCCTACAAAATATTTATACAAATAGAATTGAAGTGGATGTAGAATAATTTATTCTCCATACAGACTCGGGGAGAATTTGCTGCCTACACAGTAATTCTGAGAACCACTTGTGACAGGATCATCAGCATCCTATTTACATTAGTTTTATATATATACATACATACACATATATATACACACACACATATATATATATTTTCATCTATCTCTATATATGCACAAATGTATATAGCTAGTTTATCTACCAGATCACCCTTAAAACCTGAACTTACTACAGCTGAATAAGGGATTTTTAAAATTGTAAAGGAAATGGGAACCTCAAAATTACTTTTTTCTTCATGATATATTGGGAAGTAACTTATGTTACCATCTGAGAGTCAGCAAATGACACAGTAACTCGTGATCAATAAATCTCCCTTTGCCCCAGGCTCCCTTGGCGCTGGTAGGAGGCAACAGCTGGATTCTAAATGGTTTTGTACAAACTGAAAAACTAGAAAAGCCTAATTTCCCCTAATGGTCACTCTGGGCCCTAGGATAGTGCTGTAAAATTGTGATTAGTGGGGATCTGAAGGGCTCTTCTGGTCCTTTCCTACTCTAGTGGAAAAAGTCTTTCTCCTTCTCTCAAGTTTTTTTTTATTTTGGTACAGAACATTTTTGCCATGCCAAAATATACTTGCAATGGTAATTGTTTTTTCAAGAATATTTTAGGAGTACAGTGAGCCTTGATGCTTTTGGAAAAACTTAGTTTCCAATAACTGTGTCCCACCCAAAACTGGTTCCAGAACTGTGCTCTGGGAGTCCCTAGTGCCTGTTGTACCACAACGTGCACAACGTTCAAGTTGTAAGAGAAAACAGCTGTTTCATTAATTACCTTGTCTTGACCATGTATTCAAAATAAATTTTGGCAGTACACTTGATTAAGAAAGTTTAGATAAAATGGATGTGTGAAAAACTGTCTTACTGTGACTGAATTAAATCTTGGTGCAGCAGATCTTTGTAATATCTTTTAGTTTAATTTGTTTAACTCAAGTAGAATATGCCTTCTAGCACAAGATTTGCCAATATATTTTTCATTTGCCTTGGTTTTTATCCAGTTTTGTAAAACAGTGCAACATTCTTTCTCTGCCAGCAGGAAGTGTGTATCTATTGCTTCATGAAATGAAAGCAGGTTGAGATCTTATAATAAACAGCTCCAACTATTTATTAAATTATTTTAGATAACTGCAGATGAATTATTTAATACAACATATACCTGTTCATAAATTAAATGGAATGAACCAATATGTCTTACGTGCATCTTCTTGTTCTGTTTCTGTCTCCCCATCCTTTCATCCCCACACAAATCTTAATTCTCTCACTCCGCTTTCAAAATGCCCTTTGTTTCCTTCTCTCTCTCTGCACATCTGGTTGTCCGGCTCTTCCTCCTTCCCCCCTCCAGCTTGATAGTCTCATTTTTAAAGCTTTGTTCTGCAAAGTACATAATTAAGCAGTAAGACATGACAGGGCATGAATATCGTTGTATTAATTGAGGGGAGAGAGAGAGGGAAACCAAAGGAAAACTACAGAGAAACAATACCAGCTGGCACTCCATGGGTGTATAATTTGCAATTCATTTAGAAGAAAACTCATCTGTGGGGTGGAATTTTCATTGGAAAGTGATGGCCAAACCCATGTAACAAATGGATGCTTCTCAGACAGGAGCTGTGCTTTGCACTTGGGGCAGTGTGACTGCTGCAGCTCTTGCTTGTTAGACCTGCTCTGATCTGAGCTGTTGGCCTGTCGTGACTGGAGGGGCTCTGCACCCAAAAACCTATTAACTGATCCACGGAGATAGATGGCTGCTTTTGAAGGAAGGGCTATTGCAGTGCAAGTGACATTTTTCTGCTGAGAAGTAGGTGTTAATAATATCATTCTGTACTTAGCCAAAGTGACTGTAACATCTGTCTGGTGCTAGGAATTGTAACAGCCATTTCCACTTGAAAATGTGCAAAGAAAATACTAATGAATGGTTGGCAAGGGTCTGCAAGTGAGGTCTCTCCTGCCTATCTCTATGTCCAAGTGGTGTACAGTAAAAGTGTGTCTCTGAGGAGGAAGAAAGAGGGCAAATAAAAACTCCCTTAGGTAAAGAGCAACTTGGTAGCAGTCACAGTGGTGAGAACTGGAACTGCTCCTTATTTTTCTGTAAATTTAAGGATGGTTTAGTAATTTATACACTCCAAAATGGAAAAAATAGAATCTGTAGTGACTTGTGCAATTGGGGCTGGGTCCGATTGAAAACTTTAAGAAGAAAAATTCTGAATGAATTCCAATCCAATCTCTTTCCTGGACTTGGTCTGTTCGTATTTCAAATACAATCCTGAATTGAAGTGAATGTATAGAACATGCCTACAGATATATGAATTAACAAGGCTCCTGCATGTAAATGTAGTTAAGAATTAAACATGTAGTTTAACTTTATCATCTGTGTGCTTGTTGAGCATAATGATACATCGCTGTCCTAGCCTGTAATAGTACAAAATGGTAAGGACTGCACTTCATGACAACTAATAAAGTACAGAACATTTTGTCTGTTTTCTCAGACTTTCATTCCTCCCAGCTGGTTACTGGCTTCCAAAAAAAATGCCCAGGCATTGGTCTTGAGTAGTTCAAGAAATACAGAGAAGTTATTCAAGAAATCACTGATATATGGCATGAAAAATTGCTTCCTCTTCCTCTGTACATTTGTAAGTCTGATGCAAGACATGAAAATATTTAGGTGATCTTGGCTGTTTTCTTGGGGGCACCATCTTTCCATTCATAAATGAAGTGGCAGGCAAATATGCAGCACTAAATGTAGTTTAATTACACAGATCCTGTGCAGCATTTTTATACGTGTATGACTTTACATCATATAGGAAACTAATGTACTGTATATAATCAGCAAAGCTGTGGCCACTAGTTTTAATGATGAACAGCCTTTTCATTTGAGAAATTAGTTTTTAATGTGTGGAGTTTTTTAAAGCAAGTTGTGATACTGGAGCATCAGAACTGTAGTAGGACCAAAATTCTTGTGGGCAGTTGTGCTGTTGAGAAGAGACTCTAGATGAAACATTCCAGCTACTTCTTAGTAATTATTCTGGGCCAGAATAGGAGCTGGGACCCACTGTGCTTTCATGTCTTTTTTCCTGGCTGCTGGAAAAGACAGCCTTGTTCTAATTTTGTCTTTTAAACAAACACAGTTCTGTTAACTCCATTTATCCTATAGATTTATCCACCTTACTTCATGTAATGATTTTGACCTTCGAGAATTCCCTACATTATAGAGGTTTATTTTTATTTTGCCTTCTGTCTTGGAGGGAGGGCAATACTTTCATCTTCCATACCTATGTCTGGTGGCTGCAGGTTGTGTCCTCTAAGGTTTATGTGCTTGTGGTTGATGTAGTTACTTTTGTTCTTCATGAGCTAGGCTTCATTCACTTTTTGGGTTTGTAGAGGCCCGTGATTGGCATCTGTGAGCAGTGCTTGCTGAAGCTACTGAGAATTGAACATGGATATATGTGGGCAGAACTTTGGTCTGCTTTGAAAACTGTTGAAGTGATTTTGTTAATTTATTCATCCTGTATTGTACTAGAGCAGCTTTTGGAGGGTTGTCTTGGTCTCTTGGGAGAAATTCCCTCATAAAGATAAATGAATAAATAGTGAAAACTCCTTGAGTGATCCTACAGTAAAAAAAAGAACTTAGAGTATTTCTTATATCTTATTTTCCTGAAGATGTTGAAATGTAGCAAACAAGGGGGAAGAAAAAAACATTTTTCACTTCATTTTATGGTGTTTCTGCTGCCTACATTCTGTCGCTGTTGCTTTATGGGGTGTCTTGCTTCCACAATTGCATCCAAATTGAGCTAGACCTTTCTGAAACAGGGAAATTAAAAAAAAAATTTAATACTTACTTTCTTCCCCCTGAGATTTAACTATGCCCACAGCATCATTAAAGAAACGGATATTATGGATTTTGACTGAAATTTCATGGAAGTAGAGTGGGAACAAGATGCATTCATCTGGTTTTGTGACTTTTGATGCACAATAAAGTTGCAGAGCCATGTGTATCAATCTGTCTTCCAGTTAAGTGTACTTAAACCTTGTGAGGCTCTCGCTGCAGTTCTTGTTCTTTTTTGCCCCAGTAGTTCCAGTTTCCCGCTTTGTTTTTCACCACACTTGGGTGAGGATACCTTATTATCCTCACCCGTATAAAGGAGTGTAGCAGACATCTTCGGAGGCTGCATGACCGTAAGTAACTGAAAATCAAATTGTTAGATATTTGTCCATCAACTTCTGGTTTCTCATGTCCTGCTTTCCTTCTAGCGCTTTCCTGCATGGTAACAGATTCTATCTGACTTCTATTGTGTTTTCCATGTTTTGGCTCAACTGTTATGAATTTGTATAAGAATTCAAAAAGTCTCTTTATTTTCCCTTTACATTTTAAGTATTGTATCCCAGGCTTCAGGCTTTGCAGCTTTGTCATTATAGTAGAGTATTAAAATATCTTGTCAATTTAATATAGTCTTGGCTTGCATCAACAAGGTTCTCATCCGGATTTCCCAGCTGAGAGTTGGGGTAGCTTGCCGTTGTCTCTGACTACATGAAAAAAAACACATTCTTGTTCTGCTTTTTTTATTGCCATAAGAATAATTTCTTGTTTGTTTTATGGCCGCACTTAAGTTTTTCAGATGTCAATGGCAATGGAAGCTCTTTCTGCCCACTTTTCTTGTGTGATTCATTTAATTCTATCTTTTTTACCTCATTATATTAACTTAGTGTGTTTTGTGTATATATTTTTATTTATTACTCAATAGGAGTATGCTACTTGTTTGAGAACTTCGTTCAAGTTGTAAAGTCAAGAAACGTAGACACCAAATGTTTATGATAGTAGCAAAATTGCTGGAATGGGTCCTTGTGTTGCAGTATCCTTTAGTTCATGGAAGATTTTGGTAAACAAGAAGGATTTCTGAGACCGGTAGTAATGAATGAAATATTACTGGAACTGCAAAAATCTGCGGCAAGATATGGCAAATTTGGCTGCATTGGCATGGATAGGGAAGGATAACTGTTCAAAATAGTACTAAATATTTAAAAGTTTGAAGTTAAAGATCAAAAGAACTATAAAGTCAATGTAAATGCTACAGCTGGGAGAATTCTTACCTGTTTAGGCAATCTGAATGAAAAATAGTATTTTCCCAAATTATTGGGTTTGTAAGTGCCAGTGCAGCAATGGGCAGTTGCTGCATGGTGATCTGTTTCCTGGGCTGCCAAGTCTGCCTCTATCTCCAACAGGATGACTTACAGTAGGAAAATACATTGTGGGAATGCCATATACATTGTGGCAGAAAGCCACAATGTTTTTGAGGGAAAACTAGAAAGACTTTAATGTTCTTAATTATTTTCTACTGAAAAATCAGCCTCTTTCTCATAAGAACAGAATAATTCAGAAAAACTCTCTGCAACCAGTTTTCATTAAAAAAGGATTTGACTGGAAAGGATTTGACTGGAGTTGTTTGTGTGTGTGTGTGCGTGTGTGTGTGTTTGGGAGTGGATGTTGGCTGAGGTTGTCTGTGGTGTGGCTTCTTTTCCCAGTCACCAAGGAAGAGTAGTGGAGTTTCAGAGTCAGTTTTCTAATGATATTGTGGAACATTAGCCATTTTAAAAAAGTTTAAATACCAGTTGAGATGGACAATTGTCAGAAATTGTTTCAATTTAGGCGGTTCATCCCTGGTGATGTCTTGCTTTCCAAGATGTTTAAGGACCAATGTAGATGCTTTCCAACCAATGGAAGAAATTGAAAGTCTTGCAAGTATTCAGAGCTGTAAACTATTCCCGGTGCTTGTAACTTCACAGTAATGTAGTGGGCTGAAATTTATGCCTGATCTCAGCTGGTTATGTCTGTGCCCTGGAGCATGAAGACTGAGGTTCTTGCAATTTTTAGTCTAGTTGCAGAGGCTATTAATCATTATGTTCAATACCTTCTTGGATATTGCTAAGCTCTTTGTTCAGTATGTTCTGAGCTATTGAACCTCGCAGGTCAATTACACAGTGCTTATAAAGCTAATTCTAAGTTTTGACCAGCAATGAAAACATAACCCTCACTGGGACCAGCTATTGCTTTTAAGTCAACTGTTGTTTCCTCTGTTACATAGGTGGGGGAAAAAACCAACAAACTGCTCAAATATTCAGATTTCACAGAGAGGGAAAGGCAGCTAAGTGCAGATGAGCTTTTGAAATTTCTGTAACCTTATCTTTGTTTCTGTTCAGATCTCTCAATGGTAATTTTGGGGTTAATGTTAATTCTGAACAGTTTGTTGACCTCCCATGTCTCAGTGGGCAGTTTGCTCCAGTGGATGAATGTCTGCTGCCGTTGCAGTGCTGGGATTTGATTCCCTTGATCCCTTGAGTAGAGTGATGCTCAGCATGTTTAGGTGATGTGAAATTTCATTCTTCACTTCCCAACACGTGAGGCATCTGCACATGGTGGGCACCAGATAGAGACCTGGGACATGATTCCTCTGTTTTTTTCCTTTCTTTCTTTTTCTTCAAGTCACAGATAATTTCATTAGCCTAATTCTGGTGATGTACTTAGGAAAAAAAAAGCAAAACAATGAAAAAACCCAATCCAAAATGAAATGCCAAAATATACAATGAAAACAGCTGGACCACAGCATTTTGTTATATATTCTGAAAATGTCAGGAAGCTATGGTTACTGTTAGGACAGCTGTCAATTTATAAAAGGTTATCCGCTTCCCAGACAGTTTTGTGGACTTGGGAGAAGACCATCTGGAGGAGAAACGGAGCATATCCAATGATTGCAGAAGAGAATCATCACCACTATCATACTCAATTAATGCAAATGTTCAGCTGCTGAATTGCTGCATAAAAAGCTGACACGACAACACCTTGATTTTTCCTTGGGGAAAGTTTTAATAAAACATCACCCTATTCTGGGAATGTAAATTGCCTATCATTAGGAGCATAGGCCAAAAGTTACGTGTTTCTTTCTCTTCTAGGAAGTGTAGTAGCTGGCTAATTCATGTGGTATGAAATGAAAACTTTCTCATGAGCCTGCCACTTGTGTAACATGCATTTCATCATGGTGAGTTGAATAGGCTGGGAAGTTTCCTTTGAAAATTAAAGGTATTTCTTTTAGAACATACTTTTTCCAGCTTGCACAGGCAAATACTATGTTTCTTCTTTTGAAATGCTGAGTGTTGAGCATCTCTGAATCAGTACTTCCACATGTGGGAAGGGACCTTGCCTTTCTCCTGCATTCATTTCCCCTGACTGGCCTCTGCAGTGAGGCTGTTTGGGAACTGGCCAGTTTTTGTTCATTGTGTAGGAAAGATACCAGACTCACAAAGACTTTCATTTGTAGATACTAAAACCTTTTACAAAGTAAAAAAAGAGTTGTGCATCATATTTTAACTACATGGAGATTATTAGAGCTGCTTGGTGATTTTCTAAGCAAGACAAATGTATACATTCAAGTAACTAAGATATAATGTGGTGTTTTTTCCTGTTAGATTCCAAATATCATTTGGAAATCTTTCAAGTATGAGGAGATGAATTGGACTGAGTAGTCCGGTTAGCATCAGCATCTTACTCAATACTGTGTCCTTTCATCTTCTCAGTGAGTTACCAGGAAGCACTTTACTGCAGAGATGGTCTTCTCAGCAGTGGGAAGGATTTTGTCGAACTGTAGGATAATTCAGGTCGGGAGGGACCTGAGGAAGTCTTTTGTCCCAACACCCGCTCAAAGCAGGATCAGCTATGAAATTAGACCAGGCTACTCAGAGATTTTTCCAGTTGATCTTGAAAGCCTCCAAAGATGGAGACTGCACAAGCTCTCTGGATAACCAGTTCCGATCCTTGGCTGTCAACAGGGTTATAAAGTTTCTCCTTATGTCCTCTCTTTCAGTTTAGGCTTGTTGTTTCTTTTCCTCCCACTATATGCTGTCATAAAGAGCTCATATGTCTTCTCATAGCCTCCTTGTAGATACTGGGTCCTGGGGAGCTGCTATTAGATTCCCTGGAAAATTTCTCTTCTCCAGGCTAAGCAAACTTTGGACCCTCATACCCCCTTCACCGGACAAGTTCTCTAGCCCCCAACCTTGCGTGCTCTCCACTGAACTCATGGGTTTGTCAGTGCCTGGTACTGGAGGGCCCCAAACTGGTCTCTGTAATCTAGATGTGGTCTAATGAGTGCTGAGCAGAGGTGGGGGATCACTTCCCTGGCTCCTCTTCCAGCTGTTGATCCCCACTGCTGCTGTTGTCATGGGGCACTTGTGCAGCTTCAGTCTGCCGCCCTCCCCAGGGTTTTGTCTGCAGATCTGCCCCATGCGGTCACCCACCGCATTGGAAGGAGGGAACAGTGTTTGGAAGGAGGGGACTTTAGTCCCAGATGCTGAACTTTTGTATGTCCTGGTTGAACTGCATGTAGTTCTCATCAGGTCCTTTCTCCAGCCTGTCCAGGTCCTTCTGGATAGCAGCTTTGGCATACCAAGGCTGCCAAGCCAATTGCAGAGAACGCACTCCCTCATCTCCTCCAGGTTGTTGATAGGGATGTTAATCAGGACATGTCCCCAGATGGACCCCGGCAGTACCTCATTTGTTACCAGCCTGCAGGTACAGTACAACACATTAACCACTACCCTCTGGCACAGTTAGCTAAACTTTTTTTTAGCCCAACTAGTTTTCCATCTGTTGGAGTGTAATATCTTAACTGGAACACAGGAATGCTGTGTGAGACTGTCAAAAGCCTAGTTAAAGTCAGTGATGTTAATCACTTTCATGTTGTCCAGAAATCCAGTCATTGTAGCAGAGAAGACAATTCAGTTGGTCATGGAAGATTTACCCCTGCTAAATCCGTGCCATCTGTTGCCAGTCACTACTAGTTTTATGTGCCTGGAAATGTGCTTCAAGAAGATTTGCTCCATGATTTTCCCAAGGACCTAAGTGAGGGTGGTTAGTTTGTAGTTCCCTGATTGGTCTTTTTCTGAAGGAGGGTACAACAATCTTTGGTTATCAGGGACCTTTTGCGATCTCCATTTCTAAGGAATTGTCACGTTACCTAAAGTCACGTCGGTACTTAGTTGTCTGCTTTGCAAGCCTGAATTCTTATTTCAGGCTGTCTGAAAATGCTTGAAAGAGAAAAAATATCCTTTCACTGTTTTTTCTAGAAGATAAAATATTTGAAGTTTCTTTCAGGTGTGGGTTTTTTTCCCCTGGTACTCTGCTCCCTATAGAAAATGAAGTTTATATTTATTATGGTGTTCTCAAGTACAAGGAAGGCATTTCCACATTTGTAACACAGCTGATAATCTGTTTATTCATCTAACCACTTTATTACCTAGAAACTTCGGAAGTTGTTTTGCAGCACACCTCAGTCTTTTTTCTATAGCCAGAGATTGTCAGAGGCACTGTGGTTGCCATGAACTGTTTAGATGAGGATGCCAAGTGCTAATGCAGGATCACAGTACCAAGGAAAATTGTGGGGTTCGATGTTTGACAGCATTCCCTGTTCTTGTCCTTGGAGGGGAGGTTGGCTGAGATTTTGGGAAAAATGATGCTGACTTTATTTTTGGTGCAGAGAAGCTGTTACATAAATGCCTAATATCAAAGGTATATGTATGTTTGAAAATAATTGCATGTGCTGGATTTTTTCCTCGCTGTCTGATGTCTCTAGCGTCACCTGGATCTTCAGCACCAGTAGCTGGTGTTCTAACAGAGCTTATTGCAAAGTATGAATCAGAGCCCTTAATGTTTTGTTTGTCTAAAAGAGCAACCCAGATAACATCTGTGTCTGCCCAGCTGTTTTCCTGACTCCAAGCATTACTCATGTGGCTGAACACTTGCTTCACTGACCCTTTTGCTCTTAGTAGACTCTGGGGCAGGATTCTGGAATGCCTGAGCAAATATTTTGGAGATCTTAATCTCTGTTTTGACTAATATGAGCAGTGGCCTTCAGGTATTCCACAAAAGGCTCTTTGAATATTGTACAAAAACTGAAAGGCTGGCATTTTAGGTTGAGAGTTTGCAGGAAACATGGATTTGTCATTACACAAATCATTCACATCTGTGCTTTGCCTGGGCAGGGTGTCTCTGTCCCCACTTGCCTGTGACTGGTCTGATGATCAGCTGCACTGATGATGCAGGTGAGCCTTGTGCTGGTGGTACAGAGGAGCAGCACTGCTCAGGGAGATGTGGGCTGACTCCATGCATGTCTCCTCTCCCCAGCCCACCCTTGGGTGCTTCATGCTCAGAACCACCTTTTCGTATCTCTGATATGTAGCACTAATACTTATGTACGTGTGGAATAAAATAAAAATATGAAACCTAGAATATCTTATTTGTTATAAATAACTGGGAATACATTGTGCTATTTCAAATTTATTAGCTCATGAAGTGATGTGATGGGACTTCAACAATAGTGTTGTCACTATTCTGAGAAGCAGACATGTAACCATAAATAATACTTGCATGTGCAGGCTATTAAATATGTAGCCTTATCTTTATGTAGCCCCATTTTGTGGTGTGTACACATACTGCATCCTTTCATCTATGTGCCATACAGATATAACACATTCAGAGGGCTGTATATAAGGCCTTATATACAGATATTAAGCAAATTATATTTCATTGCTTATTTCATAAGCACATTATATTCATTACTTCTTTTCCTGTGCTTACTTAGAGAATAAGGAAATTATAGACCATTCAGTGATACTGATTTCCACTGGGATAAATGATGTATTATAGGAGTGCAATTGGAATTTAGGTGATTAAGTAAGCTTTATATTAGACACTCTTAAAATCCTACCTATTGTGTGGTTGATGCAAAAATGAAAGTTGTTTCATAATAATATATTCTACAAAAACTATTTCAAGAAAGGTCTGTGGAGAAAATTGGGGAAATTTAGAAGAAAAGTATCTTTTTTCCATTGCATAAAAACCTTTTAGGTTGTATATTTAGTCAAATATTTTGCCAAAATTTTTTTTGGTATTTTATTTGCCAAAATTTATTTTGCAAATGACTGACTTCTTTAAAGGATACATGTCAATAAAAAGCATATATGATGGAAACTATTAAAGTGTTTAGAATGCCTTTTGTTGAAGTGTTTGCGGTGTGTCATACTCAGCTTTTAACTACCAGGGAATGGCTTAGTGTGTTAATTTTGATGTGTGAATGTGAGAAATCTCTGGGCCTTTTATATGAGCAGGTTTTTTTCTGCTTGTATTTTGTAGCCCTGTTCACTTTCTGGCTTGTTTTTGTGCAGGTTAAAACCTCTCTGGCATCCACAGTGAGCCCTTCTGCTTGCTGAATCCACTTAAAACAAATCCTGTAAAGCTCTAGAATGTACTATACCAAGTTGTTCATTGAAGAATGACTCTTAAATACATACACGAAGGAAATAAACTTAATGTTTGTTCCTGGTTTGTTCCCTTCTCTTTCTGAGAAAAATAACAAAAAATAACAGAAAACCAGATGTCCACCTATTTAACCTAAAGGTGAAATTTCCTTACATGGCAGTGTTCTGTGGCAGCTGATGTTTTTCTTCCAGCAGTCTGCATACCTTAAACTCAGGCTGGCTTTTGTCTAATGGCTGGTAATGTCACCTCTACGTGAGTTAGGCCGTTTTGAAGTCTTTTAAGTCTTGCAGATAAAGAGAGTTCATACATACGGTGCTGAGCTTTGATTTCTCTGATACAATACTGCAGCATCTTTCTCTAAGTGAAACAAGGGAATGGGCACTGGGTGTGTTTTAGGATAAAGCCTTTTGATTCCTGCTTTACTTTAAACCTCAAAGTCTTAGCTTCAGGGATCTACAGAGCCTGACTGCATCCATCTATCAGTGCTCCGCTTGCCAAAATGTTGCCTTCCTTTTTTTATTTATTTCTTTTTTTGGTATTATTTTTGGCATTTTTACCTTTACTGCTTGTGTCCCTTGAGTTTTCCTCAGTAAACATCTGCTAAAATTGCTTCAACCCTTTTTAGTCTATTCTGCTTTTTTTGCTAATTTTACTGCCATCCATGTTACAGACTATTGCAGACTGCTCTTGTCACATGTTAGTCCATTTAAATAAATAAATATTTCTAGTTTGTTATGATTTTCCTGTGGAACGCTCTATCTAATGGTGGGTCTCAATAATGTGTTTCAGAGCAGGAGACTAGATTAGTGACTTGAATCTGTGATTTGGAAGGTATCAGGTCTTTGAAAAATTCCTGTGTGCTGTGAGCACAGGAACAGTGTAATCCACTGGGATGCCAGCCATTTGAGCGGGTAAAATGTAAGCAGAGGGTTTTGACTGCACCAGCTGTGCGACAGACAAGCAGCTGGAGCACTGCCGGAGAGCAGTTGGCAGCACCGAGCAGTGACAGAGGACCTTCAGAGTCAGATAGGACTGTAAACACTTGTCTAGCTGAAATCTTAAGAGAAAGTATTTCTATACTTCCATTATTAACTGATTATGAAAAATGGAGCTAATGTTTCAAGTGTAAGCTCTGATATGACAGACAGACTAATGCAGAATAGGACTGCAGTGAAATCGGTGGAGCAGAAGAAGATTTTCTCTGTATTTTTGGCCACTGAAAAGTATTTTATGTATGTTCTTACATAATGAAACTAATTTAATCATTATGCAAATAGATAGGATGGTATTAAAGCATTTTAAAGAAAAATCAGTGAAAAAAAATTCCAAATGTTACATTTTCTGTTATGTTTTGGCAACTTTTAAAGCACTATGATTTAGAATAGTTTTGACTGGAAAAAAAAGAGGTGAAAGTTTAATTGGGTGAGGTAAGAATTACTCTTCTGCTGAAGTTTCAAGCCAGACTGCTGACCTCTTGAATGTTCAATCAATGTTCGACAGTAATAGTTATTTCTGCGGAATTGAAATTTTCAACAAATGTTTTCTTAGCTCAATAACTAGTTTAATCAGAGACTGGAACCTAGTTGGTAGTAGAAAATCAGGATGCTTTGTTCTCATCTTCAGTGCATCTACAAAAGTGAGCCTGGAGCAATGACATGTACCAGTTCCTCAATCACCAAAAAATGGCAGCGAGGAGTTTTTCTGATTTCTAATAACTGCGGACAATAATCTACTTGTTAAAAGATGAAATTTATTTTTGTATTTTTTTCTTGTCTACAATTTAAAATGGTCTTATTTACTCAAACATCTTAAATCGTGGTATCAATGCATTTTAGTTCCGGTTTGCTTCTAAATGCTGCTTAAGACAAATTATATGGAAATAATTTTTATCTATTAGACCTCAATTGCTTGGTTTTTAATACTAAAATGTAAATCGAAAATGTGAATACATACATAATTGCTGAAGCTCATCATTGTGTATTTCTTGCTTGAAACAAATTGCAGGCTTAATACAACACTTCCAGTTAATCAAAAACAGCTCTTTTATTACCAGCTGATATTATGTAACCATTTAAGGAAAACACTTTGGTACAAACTTATAATAAGTTCCAAAATAGTTTTTCAATTTGATTAAAAGAAATGATGAAAGTTCATTTTCAATGGAAATAAGAAGGGCAAACTTCTATATCTGTCAGTGGCTTTTATTCTTGAAGGCAAAAAGTCCTGTCATTAGTGGCCCTTGAAATATCCAGAAATAGAGATTGTAGGGTTAAATCTTAACTCTAACAATGTTCTGTAAATCAAGGTATTGTTGAGGACTCACAGCTCATCAAAGACACCAACAGCTGATGTGTCTGAGAACATGTCACCAAATTTGCATTTAGAGGTAATTTTGTTTTTATAGCACAAAGTAAAGAAAACAGTTTTAATTATATTCATTCACTGCTGCCATTTCTCAACAAAGTCATGTACTTATTGCAGAATGTTTGCCCATGATGACCTTTTTGCTTCTTATGTAACCATGTCTGATCTATGTTTCTGTTTGTGTAAAAACAAGAAACCCTACGTGAATAAAAGCAATTAAAAAAAGGAAAACACAGCAATGCTCTCCCCACTAAGGACTGAGTCTACCATGCAGGTTATATAAAATGTACAGTGATAAGTAAAGTCATGACTTTTACAGTTGTGAGGGAGGTGAAACAAAGCCTGGAGTCATGTGGAATGACTTTCCTATTTGTCTTCTGAAACCTCATTACACTTTGCAAATCTATTGCCTGTATTAATGCTGATCCACTAATGCTAATTCTTGGGAGCTCAGTGCAATTTATTTCTGCTGATTTCTGACTGTTGTTAATAACCATGAAGATATTACTTATATCTGGATTTGTCAGCACATTGTTTGGGGCCTTTTTCATGCAGTTGCTACTCATGAAGGCTAAGCTAAATTTTTGGTGAGTTAAAGTCAGACTGATCATGTTCTACTGAAAATTTTGGGAGAAAGGGCAATGTTAGTTCCTCTGAGGGCAGATAGGAAAAAGGGCTTTTTTCATAACATGTTTAACATGGAATATGATAGAAGCTAGGAATTAAGGTTAAAATGATTTAAATTTGAGTGACTGTTGGGTGTGGGTTTATAACGCTTAAGCTTAGGAGGCTGTACTTTAGAACTGCCTACCCTACAACTCCTTCAGAAGCATTTCAGTAGCACATGGTCAGTGCCAATGTGCTCAGGTATTTCTGAGCGATTGGTGGTTGGGTCAGTGAGCACAGGTGACACAGAGTGTAAGGTGGTGTGGGACCTGAGCAGTGGGAGCCTCTGAGCTGGCTGGGTGCGAGGTGTCAGTCTGTAGGTGTGTCCAGTAAGGGATACACATGAGCAGAGGTCCAGGAAACTCACAGGCTGAGTTGAATTTGAGAAGCTGCTTTCTATATTTTTGTTCAAAATCACAACTACGAAATTTTCTGGTAAAAATGAAAAAAAATCTGCTATATAAAATGTATTTTAAAAATGCCTAAAAGGAGTCAAGGCATTATGGAGATGAAGCATTGCTGACCCTGTGCTACCCCCAATGACCAAGCATTTTCCTGATGGGATTACTTTTCACATTAAGTTGAGTGAGTTACAGCATGTTTTGTTTGAAGTGTTCGCTCTAGTTGTGACATGAATGAATTCTAGGGCTTTTAAAGTATTGCAAGTGTTCTGTAGTCATGGCTGCTTTGCAATCAGTTGCTGTTCAGTGCTTACTAAGAAATGTAATTTCTTTTTTAAAGGGAATGTTATGATAGAAGCATATCTTAATAGATTACAGTGAGTGAAGGAAATGTTTTTGGAAGGAAGACATGAAAGGAGGGAGTAAAGATGACATGTTTATGGTATAGTGCACAATGCTTCAGATCTAATTTTATTTCGTGTCTTTAATACTAATTGTTAATGCTGGTGTTAAGCCAAAGTAATAGTTTAATAGCAAACCTTAAAACCCTAAGGTTGTTCTATTGAGTGGAAGACATTAAAGAGACATCCAAGGAAATCTCATTGGAGTTTGACAACCTGATAGCAGAGTAAAATTTGTATAAAAGGCCAGGACTAAATGAATCCATTGGATTTCACGGTACTTTTAACCTCAGAACCAACGTGAATTCAAATACTATTGCTTTTCTTCTGGCAGAGAAATTGCTGTGRTGCTTTTGGCAAGTTATTAAACATCTGAGCCTTAATTTTCCATCTGAGGGAGAGGTAAATTATTATCTTTCTCAGTGGATTTTGAAGATAGATTTCTTAGCACATCTTGAAGACATTCAGATGTTACAGTATTAGGGAGGATGGCCTCGGAAATACAAAGATGAAGTCAGAAAAAACCTATTCAGTATTGCTTGCTCCCATAGCACGAAGAAGTTTTATCCTTTCTAAAGTGTTTTTTGGATTGTTGTGGTTTTTTTAGCCTTTTGGTCAAAAACAATGAAATGAGCCTTTGCCAAGACTGAAGTTTGGCACCTTCTTGTGAAGAGTTCTTTATTTCAGATGTTTGAAGTGTAAGGGCCTTAGAAATGCCCTAGAAACAGTCTAAGGAAAATCCCTTTTTCTGCTAGAAAATAGCCAAGTTGGTTCTGTTCTAAAGATACTTTATGATGGTAAAATCACCTTTTGCAGTGCAAACTAACAGGTAACTGTGCACCACCCTACCTTTTCCCTAATTTTTATGATAAATAAGAGGAAGCAGTTGTAATTGTTTACTTTAAGAACAAGGGGTGTAGTCATTTTTTTCATATCAATATGTTAATTGGACTTATTCCGAGGTTACATTAGTTCAGAAAGGATTTACATTAATTAAAGTATGCCAGTTATACGTAATGTATGATTCAGGGAGTGCTTGTAGCACTTCTCTTACGTGTTGGTTTTGGGGGTTTTTTGGTTGGTTTTTGAGGGTTGACTTTTTTTGTGGTGGTCTTTTTTTTTCACACTATGTGTGTATTAATGGTTCTGTTATGTGTATCTTCATGGATTGGCCTTTGCTAAAGGAAGACCCAGGTTTGTGGGTTTTTAACTTTGTGCTTACATAGTAAAGTGTTTTTTTTATTTTGTGTGGTTTTTACTTGCATGGTTAGAAATCTGCTGCTAGGTGTTTTGTTCAATACTAATACACAGGCTTCATGGTGCGTCTTGTAGAAATGGGTTAATACCTTTAATTGGTATTTWTTTTTATTACTTTGACTTGAGATTTTGGTTAAAGAACAGCTGTTTGATAAGGGCAGGCTTAATTTTGTTTATATTACCTGGGTTTGAAATGAAAAGCGGCAATTAAAAAATGTAAATGAATATTTCACCCAAGTGACCCCAGGGATGCACTTGATCTGTGTTGTTTGCTACTGTTTATGCTATATTATGCAGTTTAATATTCCATGATAGCTTGCCCCCACCTTCTCAAAACTTGAGCGTTAGGGGAATGAAGTTGCCAGAGTCAGAGTAGAGGCTAAAGTATTAATTTAGCACAAGCAAATCCCAAATCCAAGCCCCTTGAAGTCTGAGATCATATCAAACAATGCACCAACTTGGAAACTTGTATTTCCCAGAGTTGCACACAGACTGATACATGCTCTCACCTAGTAAACTCTCCCTGTCTTGTGAAAGAGCATCTCTAACTTCTTCATTTGCATTGAAATGGCTTGGGAAATGGCAGTGCTCTGGCCTGGCATGATCCTTGGAATGCTGTGTCTGCAAAGGTTGTTTCGTCTCTTTTATGATAAGACATCTGCTAGTAATGGGGAAGAATACGGATAAGAAAAGGATAGTCTAGAATAAGGATAAGAAAAGGATGGTCTAACTATTCAGGTATAGAACAAGAATTTATTTCATATCTCTGTAAATACTACTGGCAGCCTTTGCTGGTAATCATCATAATAAGCAGTCCTCAGTGAGCCAACATTATTTAGCTATACCTTAAAAAGATAGATTTGAATTGCTTGACCACTAATTGCCAGCTGTTTTTAAAAGTATGCAGTCAATAAGTAGGTCTGTCAAAAAATTGAGTTATTTTAGTTTCAGTGCTTGTTTGAAGCAGAAATACACCAGCCTAGAAATGAGTGTAAACTTCTGGGGATGAGATGGAGGGCACCCTTTATTCTTTATGCTGAAAAAAGTCCAAATTACTCTGGTTGTTTTCTCTCCGCATTCATGGAGGAGTACAGGTGCATCCCAGAGGCTGTGTTGAGGCAGACAGAACAATTCTTCTTATTTGATAGCAGGTGCATTCTGCAAGCCAAACTGCAGCATTACTTTGCAGATGCCAATTTTCAGGAAAGTTAAGGAGGTGTAGGAATGATCAGTAATTTTAGAAGTTACATGTCCTCATTGTCTTAAAACACTTGAAGTTCAACTACGGCTAGCCTTTATTCCTGAACCGATTTTTCTTCTGCTTTTGTCATTTTATCCAGCCTTTCCTGAGACTGGTATGCTGAAAATACTCTTAATTAATGCATATTAGAGATTCGTTAAAGCATAACTAAAACTTTCTGGGATTTCATATTGTAGAAGCACACTGCAATTCCTTATGGCACCTGTGCTAACCTACCTGTGCATATGCTAAAGCATGAGAAGGGACTTCCATCTGGAAAGGGACAGAGTCAGACTGCATCTGCAATGTATCCCCTCAGGATTCAGGCAATAACCTGAGGTGCCTGGAGAATGTGAGGGCAAGGATGCTGTTTTTCCCCTGAATATATTCAGTGCTTCTAATATCTGTAGAAAAAGGAGCCTAATGAGGAATTTGGAGGATTCAGGAAGATACTGGAGAAGCACATTGGTGTGTATGGGTATGTATGGAGGGTAAAAGCATAAGAGTGGGTATGGAGGGCTATGAGCAAAGGCAGTGTCAGAAGCAGTTTTTAGGGAGAATGGGCAAGAGTTTAGGACTGTGGGGGAAGATGATCTCTAATATTTGGAGGTCCTCTTGGGAATTCAGATCTTTCTGTGGAGTCTTCAGTCTTGCCATTC
This sequence comes from Amblyornis subalaris, assembly GCA_018881555.1. Taxonomy (NCBI): domain Eukaryota; kingdom Metazoa; phylum Chordata; class Aves; order Passeriformes; family Ptilonorhynchidae; genus Amblyornis; species Amblyornis subalaris. The sequence continues at coordinate 6,225,379 of JACAXG010000048.1, read as the reverse complement.
TGTTTCAGCAAATAGATGTGAAACTCACTGATATGCAAAACTTAGGGCTGATCCATTTTGGGATGGAAGCTGTTACTGCTGTCATTGTTTAAACTTAATGACAGAAGCCTGTGATCTAGCCTTCCTGTTAGCAATATAGCTGCAGATCAATCTGTATGAGAGAGATCTGTATCATCAGGTATTTTACAGGAAGGAGCAAGGTTACATACAATAGATTTGAACCAAAATGCCCTGTTAAAATTTACCTTTAGCTGTGAACACTGTTTCTTGCACTTATTTTACTGGGGTTTCAGTGTTGCCATTCCTGACAGCTTAATTGCGAGTCTCGTAAACTTGTTCTTGTTCTGAAACGTTTAGAATTTGGCATTTATGTGACAATCTTCGTAGCATTTCAAAAGTGGCTGAGACATAAAATCAATGTGTGTGCTGAAGACCTACATAAAATTTCATTGGGGTTGAGCATATGTTGATATGCTGAGATATGCATATGAGATATGTTGAGCATATCATGTAAACTACTATACAATTTTTTCTTTTTTTTCTTTTTTTGTTTGACCAAGTAGGGTAACAGGACCTGAGGGGCCTCAACACATGAATTGGTTTCGTGCTGCTGGTATTAATCTTCAGAGAAATTGGGAAAGGTGGTGTCTCCCTTCTCAGACTYGTGAAAACTGTGATAAAACCAATTAGCCATCTGTGCATGTATTGTAATTGGTGGTTTGTGCTGTCATGGGTAGTTAAAGAACAACCGGTCTTGTGTGTGTTTATCTCTTAACATACTGGTCGCACCGAGGTTAATGAGACTCCCCAGGAATATAAACACCTCCAGTATAAGTGTGGAGTGTGAGATGTGTATTTTTATTGTAACATTTCAGATAGAAACTGTTTGTTTTGGAAGTGTCAGATCTGTATTTGGCATATGAAATTCAAAGGCAGCCGTAAGACATTTTAAAGTGATCTTTTGTGTGGGTTTTTTACATCTCTGTGGCTTCAGTGGAATCTTTGTTTGAATTCTTCTTGTCTGAATTTTTATTGCTGTAGCAATTGTTTCTATTAGTACTGTCTTTTCACATTTTAAATTTTTTTCACAGCCTTTTCTGAGGACAGATGGATATTCTATTAGACATATAAGCCCTCAATATTATAAGCTCTAAAAGCATTTTAGGATTTTTTTCAGTAATTTTTGTTAAAATTTTCTCAGACAGCAACCGTAATTTTATGCTGAAGTACCTCACACATAAAGGCTCTCCCACTTCTGTTGGGAATCATACCTCAAAAGAGGTGTTCTGCAGCATTTACATTTCTGAGGCCTTCAAACCTTTCCTCAGTTAAACTTTAGGTTGCAGTTTGTCCTTGAAATGCTCTAGGGGAATCATAATTTATATGTTTTGATGCTTCTCCTATTCTAAACTTCTTTTTCCACTTACCATTCATAATTAAATGCAGTATTGGTTTTTATGGTAAAACTTTTGTTCCTGATGCTGTAACGAGTTTTGTAAATAAAAAACTTACTTCTCTATGTATAAAGAGTCTAGTAGAATGGAGGCCTATTTTAATGGCTAAGCTGCTAGGGCAATGCTAATTTTATTTTTAAGTATCAATTAAGAAGACATCTTACTAATTGGAAGAACAACAGATTAAGAAATTGTGTTCACTGCTTCATAATTTTGTCCATGAACTGTATAGCTCATGTTGTCTCATTTTTTGAGAATTTATTGTTCTTTTCTATAAAAGAAGGTAAGATTTCTCTTAAGGAAATATCTGAAAAAATACATTATTATCACTTTAACTGCATGTAGATAGCCATGGGACATCTTAGATTGTGACAATTATTGCTTTAAGGGGTTTTGATTTTATTTTACAGTACAGTAAGAATTCTTGGCATAGTTATCTTCTGCTAAATTAGTCAGAAATTAAATATAGTACCAGGTTTGTTTTCTCCCCACAGAAGATTTTGCAAGTGGGTTTAGTGCGTCCACGAGTGCAAGAGAGAGCTGGTGGACACCATAGTGAGGCTGCTTATGATCATCTTTGAAAGGTCATGATAATCAGTACAGGAGACTGGAAGGAAGCAAACGTCATCCAGACCTTTGGATGGGGGAACAAGGAGGATACAGGGAGCTACCGTGCAGGGAACTACCCGTCAGCCTTACCTCAGTGCCTGGAAAGGTGATGGAGCACCTCATTTTGGAGGCCATCTCTATCCACACAGATGACAAGAAGGTGATCAGAAGTAGTCAGCACGGATTCACTAGAGGTAAATCATGCTTGACCAACATGATTGCCTTCTATGATGAAACAACTACCTGATGGATGAGGGAAGAGCAGTGGCTATTGTCTGCCTCAACTTCAACGAGGCTTTGGACACTGTCTCTCACAACATCCTCACAGGCAAACTCAGGAAGTGTATACTGGGTGAGTGGATCGTGAGGTGGATTGAGAACTGGCTGAACAGCAGATGGCAGAGGGTTGTAATCAGTGGCACAGGGTCTAGTTGGAGGCCTGTCATTAGCGGTGTCCCCCAAGGTTCAATACTGGACCCAGAATTGTTTGACTTGTTCATCAGTTGCTTGGATGAAGGGGCAGATGCTTCCTCAGCAAGTTCACCGACAACACCAAGCTGGGAGGAGTGGGTGATACCCCAGAGGGTTCTGCAGGCCTTCAGAAGGACCTTGGCAGGCTGGAGGGATGGGCAATGAGGAACTGTCTGAAACTCCTGAATTTAATATCAGGAGGTATTAAAAAACTGAAAGCAATCTGTCTGGAAGCAGCCCTGTGCCATGTGCGCTAGGATGACCCTGCTTGAGCAGGGAGGTTGGACCAGATGACCCAGTGTGGTCCCTTCTAAACGGAACCATTCAGTGACTCCGTGATTCTGTCTTGTGAGAGTTCTGAAGAAGGAAGTGCCTGGCACCAAGGCAACCATGCTTCACGAGAGATGCCCAGCTGCGTATATGCAGACTTCAGATACCTTCTGGAATGGCCAAATCAAAAACAGTGAAGTTACAAAGCAATGTATGGTGGTTTTGATATAGGATGACTAGCTTGTGCAAGTTTTTTTTTTCTCTCAGTGTTTGGAAGCACGCTCCTTCCACTCCCCAATACTACAGAGAGTTCTCATGCAAAATGAAATGGTCAGTGTTTTGTAGACTTTTAGACTTTTTGGTTTGAATCATTGTGCTGTAAATCCTGTAGCAGTGATTTAAGTGGAAGAAGATGTCCATTCACAACCTTCAACCTGTCAGCTCTCTGGAATAATTTACCTGTTTTGTCATAGGCCTTAATTTTTCTCTTTCCTCATGCAATAGGGGCCTTCAACTTGATGCAAGAGAGATAAATATAAGCTAGATAAATGAATCAATATATTATTTTCATGTCATTTAACCAGAAGTTTCATTTAAATTTAACTTTGTTAGACTGAAACAGCATGTTTCCTTTAAAATTTCCTTTCAAGAAATTAATGAAAATCTGAAACAAGGTAAGGAAAATTCTTTCTCTGCTCTGAAATTGGTATTTTGCTCCTTTTAAAATTATTAAGACTTTGGGGGCTTCTTGAATTTTATTTATAGGCCACATTTTTGCTCTCAAATAAATCTCTTGATGTATAACTCTTTTCCAGCCCTCCATAGCCACTGTGCTCCATCACATAAAAATCCATGTTCTTCTACTTAATAAGATCATAGGACAATAGGGAGTCTATTTTAGAACATGCTGTAATGAGGCTCAGCTCTAGAGATATGGAAAGAGATGGTCTGAGGAGCTAAAAAACCGCTTGGGTGAAATGCTCTGTGAGGATGGGTGCTCTGTGAACATTTAAGCTGTGGTGGCTGTGCTACCACTACCTGTATTTTGTAGAGGTATTTTTAATAGTATATGGAAGAGCCTTTTTTCTCTTGTCCTTTCTGAAGTTTTTTATCTTCAGCAGCTCACTCCTCCTGAGATGCTTTCTATTTCTCACCTAAGAAGTCCTGGGAAAATAGATAAGCTGCTCAACATGCATTAAAGCTTTATYAACTTCTGGACTGAAGCGCCCTTCAGTGAGAATGCCCAGGTGAATGCAACCCTCTTGTCTGAATTACTGAGATAAAAGAGGACAAGAAAAGCAGTCTGTGAGGGGGTAGTGACCCAGACAGTAAAGAGTTCTATAGGTCAAACACAACCCTTTGTATTTAACCAAGGAACAGATAAATATTAGTGCAATACCTGCACTTCTGGTGCTTGTTTCCTGTGAGCACTTGACTCAGCATTGCATCAGTTTGAGCTTTGACATGCCTTTTTGCTGATCATCATTCTATGCCAATTTAATTAGTAAAGAACAAAGGTATGGGTGACTGCAGTGAAACCCTTGTCCATTAAGTAGTGCAGCCTTCTAGACAAATAGAGCTGGAAGGAGGGGATATTGTTCTCACAGTTGCTCCTCATATTTCATTGTGAGAACCAACAATATTCTTAAACCAGGTGTTACTTGAATGTTTCTGTTTTGTTTGTCAGCCACTTGTTTAATCTCATGTTGTGCCACCATCTAACCTAGTGTTTTGCTACCATCAGATTTTCCGGTCATTGTGGTTTGCATGATGGTTATACATTTGTCACCATGTCATGCTGTGTGTGCTATGCGAACGAGTAAAATACCCATTTTTGAGACTTAGAGGGGAATGGCAAATAACCCTCTAGGTAGGAGACAAAGACATGGAAGAGGGATGAAAAATTGATGCATTAAAAAAAGCTATTTAGTTGAACTGCCGAAAGTTGCCCAAGGATTTGGCAATATAGACTATTTGGATGATAAAATGACAATGGTATTTCATGCTGATATGTATGAACCAATGCGTATGAAGAACTTAACTGCAACTATGCATGTGTAATGGTGAGTCTAAACAAATTACATTATGCTGCATAAGAATTGTAGGGTCATTGGCTAACAGTGTCAGACAGTGACTAGGTGTTTAGCAGTGCTCTAAAAAATAAGTAAACCTTGAGAAACAAATAGGAAAAGAAAAAAGAACAAAACCATAGCTGCCATCAGGTTATTGCAGATATACTGTTTTTATAAATATATTAAATATTAAACATTATAAAACAGAAATGACACAGTCCATGTCCTTCCTCTGTTGGGGATCCCAGAGCTGGATGCAGCACTCCAGGTGTAGTCTCACCGGAACAGAGCAGAGGGGCAGAATCTCCTCCCTCACCCTGCTGGCCATGCTGCTTTGGATGTAACCCAGGACACGTTTGGCTTTCTGGGCTGCAAGGGCACATTGCTGGCTCATGTCCAGCCTATCATTCACCAGAACCCCTAGGTCCTTTTCATTGGGGCTGCTCTCAATCCCTTCATCCCCCTGCCTGTATGGATACCGGGGGTTACCCCCGCCAAGGTGCAGCACCTTGCACTTGATCTTGTTAAACTGCATGAGATTCCCATGGGCCCACTTCTTGAGCTTGTCCAGGTCACTCTGGATGGCATCCTGTCCTTCAGTTGTGTCAACAGCACCATGCAGCTTGGTGTCATCAGCAAATTTGCTGAGGGTACACTTGATCCCTTCATCTCTGTCATTAGTGAAGATATTAAATAACACTGGTCCCAATACGGACCCAAAACCAAAGCCTTTCATGTGAGTATCTCAAGGTGAAAATGAAGGGAGGCTAAAACCAGTGCTTTCAAAGAAGGCGAGAATTTCAGTGGATGACATATTTAAACTTGAGAAAGGTGAAGGTGAACTCATCGTTTTGTGGTAAGTTTTAATTCATTTATAGAAAGCTTTCTTCTCCTGGCTAAAATGCCGTGGATGACTTTGAAATAGGATATCACTGACCTTTGTCCCTGTATGAGATCAGCTGTAGCAATATATGTAATTCAAAAATGAAACATTTTCAGGGATTCATCCCTGGGATTTATACTGGTAGATATTAAAAAGTTATTGTTAATTCTTTATAACTGTCCCTAAAGAAAAACTCTGAAAATTCTTTCTCTAGTATTCATCATTAAAATTTGTGTCATAGAAATATTACTATCCTTTCCTGATTAGCTTTTTTTATTTATTGTCGTTTGGATTGCAAATTTGAGTATTGTCATCTATGTGGTTTTTCTTATGTGTGTGTGTCATAGTAGATAGGTTAATTGAAGCTACTCCACTAACTCATCTTGCTGATTGTTATCATCTTCCAATCACAGAGCATTCATTTCAATTTTACATGGTTTGAGTTCTCTGTGGTGTTTTTGAACAATTATTGACTGAGATGTTGATTTAAATGTCTTCTTTTTTGTAAGTATTCTAGGTTGTGGTGCTTTTTACACAATGTATTAGTAATATCAAGATGGAGATTATGTATGTATACAGATACATCATAAATAATGGGAATTGTGGTGCATATTGTGCCTAGAATTTTATTTGCATATTACAAAGATACCTTCATTTCAGTAGTGAAATGTTACTAATGTTGATAGCACACATAACTGTATGATTGAAGATTAATGGTGCTGCTGTCAGTTACTGTCTTGCAAGTCGGGCATGAGGAATTTAGGCAAACAAGGTGCTGCTTATTTTACCTGACGCTTGGTACAGGCTTCATATTCTTTCCAAATAGACATTTTTTTTCAGTGCAATTTTAATGTGTTATAAAGGTGTGAACGCAGTACTAGCTCAGAATTCTGTCTGTATATAATAATTGTGACTGTTTTTGCAAGCATGAGTGAGACATGGGTGAGAGAAAACTATTTACTTGTTTTTATATAGCAAGGCATGCCTTAATATTGCAGGCTGAAGTATGTTGGAGTCCCATTTTGGATCTAGCTGGGTGCCCACTGCCAGTGGGAAGGCCCACAGATCTGCTTTCTTAAAAGTTCTACACTTGGTATCTGTGTATATTAACTGCTGATCACGCTGCAGATCTGACTTCCTCTGACCTTTGCATGTCTTTTCTTTAAGTACTTTTGGCTAATAATCAGGGGTTAACATAATTCTTTAGAATAGTACTTGTACAATATGTATAACTAAGAGCTTAAAGAAAAAGAAGAAAAAAGTGAGGCTTGGAAAATAGTACTTGACTTTCCTAAGAGATAAAATACCAAATTTAAGTTCTTATCATAGATACACTGCACCAATATGTTGTAGTCTGAATTATTTTATTTATATGAGATCTTTGCCATTGTAGCAAGGAACACAGAAATATCAATAACAAATAAAACTAGCTCAGTGTAAATATATTAGTGTTCACAGGGAGATATGGCTCTGATAGGAATGTTGGAAATGGGTTTTCCTATTGTGCAGAAACAGTATAATTGCCTAAATTCTTTAGATTAACCTGTTATATTCAAAGACAGAGTTGAAAATGTATCTGGACCAATCTGAAGTATTTTGTGTAAAATCATCACACATTATTCTGTGTGTTGCTGTTGTTCCCTTTGAGTTTCGAGTTTAAATGTTCTTTGTAATGTGAACTGTATATGGAATCGGTCTCTAAACCCACAAAATCTCTTTTTTGGTCTTTAAAGTTGCAAAAATAATTGACACTATGTTGCCTTGCATTTTGTTTCAGACAGTGACTTTTTAATTGAAGTTCCACCATACTAGATAATGCATCTGGTATAGTTCAAATATTGGTATTTCAAAACAAGTTTAACAGCATGTTGTACTTGGAATAACTTGTCATGCATTCCATTGTGCAATATTATCCACTGCTTCACTTGCCATTTTAAGATAAAAATTATTTTCTTTGCATTCAACATATTTGTATCACTGCTGGATTGTTTTATTAAGGTTGTGTCTTCTTGTACTGCATGTATTCTGACTCAAACTAAACCCAAACTTCTCAGTTTAGGGAAGGAGATCATATTTTATGGTCACCTGTGATAGCAACGACCTGAACTGGACTTGGACAGGTGTCTCATCCAGCCCTCAGTTTCTGGACACAATTTCTTAAGCATCTTGTTAAATAATTTCTTCATTAAATATTATCAGTGGCTTGTGAAGTGGCTGGCTATATGTCTAAATGACTTTCTCAAGTGAGTAAATTTTCAGAAGTGTAAATTTTCAAAGGTGTTTGTTTTTTCCTTGTATATTCGGTCTGTAGTTGTCAAAATGGAAAGGTTTGTGTTGAGAAGCAATGTGTCTCCTTAGGGAGCTCAAAATGGGCTCATATGGATGTATGAAGCTTGTACTAATTACTGCATTTGGTTATTACTTGTTGGAGAGGAGGGAACTGTTAGTTGCTTTTCTCCCTTGCTTCCTGTCTCCCCTCCTCTCAGATGATTCAGTGCAGACTAATGAAAATAGAACATTACTTACAAGTTCATTTTATTAGTGTGTAGTACGACCACAACAGAACAGAGGTAACTACTGGCATTTTTTCACAATGCCATATTAATAAATGATAGTTTTCATTTTTAGTTAATTGACCAACAGTGCTGTGGCATTGTGTGATTTCTGTTTTAAGTGTAGCAATTTGCTATTATCTTGAAAAGCTCCAAAGATGCCTCCTTGTTTGTGAAGAACTGTTCCCAAGTGCCACAGAGCATTTTGCAGTCTGCCCTGGGATGAAAGTGGTGGCAGGACTTAAAGTACTGATAACGTGAAACTTGTGTTGGCAGCTGGCTTCCATGCAGAGTTCTAAAATCTAAATCTAACTCCATAGTTATCTGACTTTTCTTTCCAATTATTGTATTGCAACTTTTTTTTTTAGGTCAGTTACTCTCCCCACCCCTTTGGAAAACAAACCAGTCCCATGCTACAGGAGTCTTTGTGTGGTCCATCAATTCCATGTGTAATTCTAGATATCCTTTGCCTTCCAGACAGATTTCCCAATCCTCTCTGTGGTACCATGGGCAGCAGCAGAGCACGTATTTGTATTCTAGCCAAGTTATGTTCAACCACAGTCCTCAAGTGGGGTTGGGAATAGGACAAGGAATGGGGCTAGCACAGGAGAAGAACGGGGATAAGAATAGTAGGAGTCAAGCAAAAATGCTGGGAAACCTGCATGGATGAACAAAGACTTCTTAACAAGACTCAGATGTAAAAAGGAATTATATAGAAGGTGGAATCGGGAACAAGTAATTTGGAAGAAATACAAATACATCTTTCAAGCATGCAGATGCAGTTATGAAAGCCAGAGCCCAACTGGGATTGAATCTATTGAGGAATGTCAAAGACAAAGGCAACAAGAAGGRCTTTAATGCAATAACTGTAAGGGTTTTTTCAATATCGTAAAAATATTCAAGTTTTAAATATGGCAGGATTCAGTTTCTGTGAGTTATATCCCATTACAGAGAGACCATGCGGAGAGACACTTAGGCAAACGAAGGCACCTGAGCAATAATCAACTGTATGAAGTTTAACAAGGATGAGTGCCAAATTTTGCACCTGGAATGGGTTAATCCTGGATGTACAGACAGATGGGAGAACGAGATGCTGGAGAGCAGCCCTGTGGAAAGGGGACCTGGGGGTCCTGGTCTATGGCAAGTTGAACATGAGTCAGCAATCCCCTGGCAGCCAGGAGGGCCAACTGTGTCCTGGACATCAGGCACAGCATCACCAGCTGGGCAAGGGAGGGGATTGTTCTGCTCTGCTCTGCACTGGGGTGGCCTCATCTCGAGTCCTGGGGGCAGTTTTGGGCAGCACAATATGAGAAGGATGTAAAGGTATTAGATAATGTCCAGAGGAGGGCTACCAAGATGGTGAATGACCTAGAGGGGAAGTCGTACGAGGAGTGGCTGAGGTCACTTGGTCTGTTCAGACTGGAGAAGAGGAGAGTGAAGGGAGACCTCATTGCAGTTACAGCTTCCTGAGGTGAGGGGAAGTGGAGGGGCAGGTGCTGATCTTTTCTCTCTGGTGACTGGTGCCAGGACCCAAGGGAAGGGCATTAAGCTATGTTGGAGGGGTTTASGTTGGGTATTAGGAAACAGTTTTTCACCCAGAGGGTGGTTGGGCACCGGAACAGGCTCCCCAGGGAAGTGGTCACAGCACCAAGCCTGACAGAGTTCAAGAAGCATTTGGACAACGCTCTCAGACACATGGTGTGGTTCTTGGGGATTGTCCTGTGCAGGGTCAGGAGTTGGACTTCAGTGATCCTTATGGCTCCCTTCCAAATCAGCTTATTCTGTGATTCTGTAACTTTGTAGGCTGTTTGGCTTGCTTTCTGTCTCTGTGCCTTGGCCCAACACCTTGCTTGCTTCTGAAATGCAGTTCCCTGTTTCTCTGGCTTGCTTTCTGTGTCTCCTTTTCCCGTGGCTGTCCACCACTTTTCCATTAACATGGTGCCTGTCTTTTGGAACATATTGGTCTCTGCAGGTACTTATTCACTATCTTCTTTTTTTTTCCTGAGCATCCTTCTGTCCTGTTCTCCCTCAGCCTCAGACAAATTTGATGTTGACAGAATAAGGTCAAGAAATGTAAATATTTTGGAAGTATTTTCTCATAATTTCAACCGGAAGCTCTTTTTCATGTTTTCTTCTGAGCCTCACACTTGAGAGAGGAGATGAAAATTTTGTCCTAGAGAGTGGAAGTCATCTTTTTTTGGGAGATGTGAAACCTTCTATTTGCTTAGAAACCAAGTTAAGAAACTGAGAAGTCTGGAGATGCCCCTGTGACTAAGATTGGGAAATAGATGAGGGAATAAGATAACAACTGCTACATAATTTTGGAAGCATCTTATGGAATTTGCTTATGCCATTCAACTTTTATTGTCACTGGAGTCACTGATGCTAGGTTCAGCTGTGAGCCTGAATTTGAGAAGTATGTCAGCATGTGTCAGTCTTGGTGACTATGGCAGGACTTGAGCAAATGAGTTGAGTTTAATCACACTCTGCTTTCTGCACAGTGGGACTCTATAGGGGAGCCCATTCCCAATGGTTTTGTGATGAGGGTCACTGGAGCTGCCCGGGCTGTGAGCCAGTGCTGTGTTTTACCTGCCAGTTTATTGTACCTCATCATTACATAAAAACAAAAAATATTTCAGGATGCTGAGGGTGTCATCTCAGCTGACCTGCATGCTTTCCCTCCCGAAGCTTTTGCTTATATACACATCACCATTCCCTGTCCTAGTATAGTCCGCCCAGTGCTCCCCCAGCCCCAGGAGGTTTCTGGGGAGCCAGGAGCCATCTGAAGCACAGGCCAGCAGGGGTTGCTGTAGGAGTAGGAGATGGAGAAGATGCACTGCCTCCTTCTTGGAGAAGCCCTCCCTGAGGTTTTGTCAGGGTTTGCTCCTGCTGCCCTCTTTTTCCTCCTACCACACTCAAGCTCGCTTGGGCTCAGTAGTGGATTCCCAGCACGGAGTAGGTGTCTCTTGCTTACTCACAGCTTTGTGTATTTTGTACATTCATAAATAAAATAATAAGTTTCATCCTTAAAATGCTGAAACTAACTTCAGCGTTCATATTTTGACCCAATAAATTTTAAATGTTTTTTAATATTTATTGTTTATGTAAAGGTGGATAGTGGTATTCATAGTGCTTGTTTCCAGGTGCCCACAGATTATTGCTATAATATCATTTTGTCACTCTAGAACTTGCTGATTTCTTTCAGGACTGGGACGGAATTGAATTGGGAATGATTAGTTTCATCCTTTGATTGAATGTGGAGTTTTTTCCCTCAATTCCTGTGAAATCACCATTAGCTATTTTGGCTGCAGTTCTGCAGTTCTGTGTTGGGTTGAGGCAGTGCTACATTGTAAATCAATATCTTTTCAAAAAGACTGCTGTAAATTGCCTAGATAGCATATGCATGGTTACTTTGGCTGCAATGCTGCTGCAGAGCCTGGATACTCTGCCTTTCTGGGAACTCCACAGGCAAGTCCATCATATACTTAAAAAAAAAAAATTCTTTTTAGAAAGAGCATAGTATTGCTGATGAAATTTAGACAGAGAAATATTGTACCCTCGGTGCTCATCTGTACCTTTTATATTCTACTCCACTGGGATTACCCTGTCTTGAGGGATTTCTTTGTTTGCTGCTTTAGATTTCCCCCTTCCTTAGCTGTAGTACAGCCGTACCATTTCAGCTTGCTAGTGCAGAAAGATGTTGTGAATTCAGTTGCTGAATGAGCCCGGCCTGACTGCAAACACTAACATTGCTAGAGAGATGCCRAAGAGTTGCAGGTGAATCTGACCTGATCTGGGCAACAGCAAAACGGTAAGATGGGGCTTGTTTAAATCTCTGGGATTAATTGGGTGCTGGGGATTCCTGTTTCAACCTGAAGCCTAGTTATCACATGCTTCCAACTTGAGCAGGATTCATTCTGTGCATGTCAGGGTGGGTTTTCTCGGGAATGCTTAACATCCAGGCAGAGGGAGGCGGTGGGAAGCTGGGAACGCCACATGAGACCTCTCGGCAGCCACCCTGGTGAGATTCCCCAGCAGTACTGCCTGCGGTTTGTAAATACCAGGGAAAAGGTAGGGGAAGGCTTAAAAGCGATGCTTTTCTCGGTACAGCTTTGTATCTCTCTCTTCAGCAGCCTTATTTATAATTGTATTAAGAGGATACTATGGGCAATTTTTTCCGATACATGCTTGGCTGAACGCCCTCTGGGACGAGTGAGTGAAGGACGTGATCAGCCACTTTTTCATCTCTGCTAACAAGTCTGTGCATCTTGCTAGATCTGAATAAATGCCTATAACAGTTACAGATTTGCTTGGTGGTAGAAGATAAAATTAAAACGATCCTTTATAAATACTTGCTATATCATGGATGTCAGAATATCTTTTTGCCTTGTTAACCTCTGTCATGATTTTGTTTCTCTTGCACGCTGTCTTTATTTAATATAACAAAAAGGGAGGTAGTCTTTTTAGGTAGTCGTTCTTGAATGCTTATGTAGGAGTGTGTTGACAGCGGTTTGGATCTTAGTGGAATATTTCAACATATGAAAGCTTAGAGCAGCAGCATGTTCAGGGAAAGAGGAGGAAAAGAGCAGCAGTTACCATTAGTACAAGACAGAAAGATTAAAATGTGGCTATAATATGGAATTATTTGAATTATTTCTGATGACTTAACTGACAGCGTATTTCAGTTGTAGATCAAGCCACAGATAACTAACTCACAAGAGAAATCCAGTGAAACTGAACAAAAAATAGTATTTCACCATATGTTCTAGCATTTAAAGGAAATGAACTGTGGTAGTAATGGTAGAGTGATGAGATATGGTTTTTCCTATTACTAGTTAAGGGCAAAAGCAAAGGGGCTTTTTTCTAGAGGAGCATGCTTATCTTTATGCAGCATATGAATTATACTCCAAGAAGAGATCAGTTGTATATCAATGTGGGATCAAATAACTAGTTTGACAGGGATTCATGTTTGCTTTTTCTGTACTTGCCAATTAAAGGGTTCTTCTTCTTAGTCACTGACTATGATTAAAGGGTGAAGATTCAGCCCTACATCAATTATTTTCTGAAGGTTTCATTATTATTTTGCTGGAGTTCCTTCTTTAAAAACCAGTGTATATACTGCAATGTAAGTGATGTGAGGTGGTCTGTTTCACACTAGATAGAAACTTAATTTACATGGTTTTGTCTCAGAAAGTAGAGATGCCTTTTTTTTTTTTGTCAAGAATTACCTGGATGTTTCTATTGCAAGAGTTATTTCAGTTGTATTATTTTTCTGRAAGTTTTCCTTTGCTTATACTGTCATGCATATTAATAAACTGCAAATCATTGTTTAATGCATAGAAGTAAAGCATCCACTTGTGTTTGTTCTCACGTTGTACAACAAATGAAAGTCCAGGCATGTGAGATTTTTTAAAAGCGAATTTTAAATTGTGTTTTTCTCTTAGTGTTATCTTTTCATCTATGTATATATGTGACATTTGTTGCTTCCATCATCTTTCTACCTCCGAGTGTTTTTTTCTCCCCAAATCTAAAGCCATCATCTCTGCTTGCCGTGTTACCACTGTCGCTAGAGTTCTCCCATTTTAGTTTTCTGAGCTGAAGAAATGAATAACGTTTTGGACATTTTTATTGATAAATAATATTTCCAGTGGTAATACTTAGTTAAACACAGACCCCAAATTAACTAGCTGGAAAAATTAACTTAAAATGTGGAAAATGTGGCCAAAAGTGAAGAAGACAGATGGGAAAGGAAAGAAATACATAGTTTAATAGGCGGTTAGTGCCAAGTGCTCTATGAAGACAAAGATCTTTGTGTTTTRTAGTGAGGCTGGGGCCTGTCGCCGCAGGAGATAGGRGCTTACCTGAGGAGTGTTTGCCATAATGTCCTTCATGCCCCTGCCTCCAGGCAGAAAGAACTTCAAGGAGTTGTAGCTGAGCAGGCTAAAAATCATTGACRTCTCATCTTAGTGCAAGGTTGTCCAGCTATTGAAGTCCTATAGCCAAAATGGTCACCTATATTTTTTTTTTAGTTACTTTGCTGTGTAAATCTTAAACAAAACCAGTCCCTAAAATCTCTAAAACCAAACCTCCCCCAGCAGGTTTTGACATTTTCCCCTCACAATCTAAGCAGGGCTGTTTGGAGAGCTGACCTCTGAGCAGGTGCTCTGTCTGTCTCGGGCAGGTGGTTCTCAGGTTTCCTGCAGAGCCTCCACAGACAAAAACACAGATAGAGCCATTGATGGGGCTGTGATCAGGCTGCACAGCAAGTGTGCCTGCCTGGTCCCACAGGGCAGCTGGCACGGGAAGCTCTGCTGTGCTCCAGCTGTGGAGGGARGGGATAAGGGATTATTTTGTTCTTTAAAGGAAATCCTTGCACAGTGCCAGCTTCCACCGTGCGTTTGCCCCTGCAAATTTTAGTAGCTGCCCTGGGTGGGTCTTTGGGGTCAGCAGGAGTTTGCTGGGGTGAGAGTGTGTGTGAATGCTCAGCCTGGGGCGGGTGAGGCTTTGGACTGTCATGTTTGGCAACTACTGTATAAGTGTTAGTGCAAATGTGCCCCTTAAAGGTCACAGAAGCTGCCGAGCAGATCTGGACAATTCTGTTGGGGTTGTTTCCCTTTGAAGTCCCAGCAAGGTAAGAAGCTGCCAGGCAGCGCTATACACGGTTTGTAAATTGGTTTTGATAATACTAGTGTTAAAATGTTCCTAAGTGTTTCAGGTATTGATACAATGATAATTACAGGTTRCAATCCCTGTTGAAATGAATAGGAGTATCCTCGAAAATATTAACTGAAACAACAGAGAGACTGTGCAATATGAGTTCTCCAAAGCCTGTTTCTGAAGTAAAGAAAAGAGTAGCTGGTGTTCTTAGTTTGGAAAGAACAGTTTAATTACTATTTTCTGAGCTTGAGTTCCCTTAGGCAGGTCCATTCTGGCTTCCAGCATCTTTGATTAGGTTTTTCTTCTGCTACCATGTCAGGAAGTCACATGAATGTACTGATGATGTTAAGAAACAGATCCTTAMGGAATTAATTTTTTTAATACTGCTATCATAATATTGATGTCAGGACAAGTTCTCCCAATGGCAGCTCCATCAGTCTTTAAGTGCTCCTTCCGCCTACATGGTGACTTCCAGTTTTTTGTATAGTTTGGTAAATACCTTTCTGTGACTGCTTTTTGCTTTTGAGATGAGTGTATTGTATATTGTCAAACTTATTGATTATATGTATCTCTTTGACATGTGACATATTTTTCACCAATATCTTTCATTCCACTCCCTAATATAAGCTTACATCTATTTCTGGATTTAGCAGTTTAGCAAAAAGCCAGTAGTGAAACAGTAATTTAACAATAGTAATGAGTGTTGAATTCAGGAGGATGATTTTGYATTACAAAATTTTTGAATCAACCCTGTAAACACATCATTTTGCCTCTGTGAGAGTAACTTCTGGGCTTTCTCTTTATTGCTGGTGAACTGACCTTGCTCTTTTGTTTATCGTATTCCTGGGTAGATGGGATTCTCTGAAGTTGCTGGGTCAGTTCTAGACTGGCTTGTGGAGGACATGGAAGCATGCAGTTTTATTTGTTAATTGTCTTACTCTGTTTCAGCATGCTAGTCAGAAATGGTGTGAAAAGTGTGAGTGGAAATTTTGGGKTTTTTTTGCAAAAATTTTTAGAATTAATTGTTGAAATTTGTGTACGTTAATGCTAGAGTTGAACTTGCTATCTCATCCTGCTGACTAGATCTGTTGCAGCTTCTGATTGAAAAATAACTTCATAAACCTCAGCTAGACATTATATAAGTGTAAAATAACCTAAGCTAGTAACAAATATCATATCAGCAAGCTTTTGACCCAGTCTCTATCATTCTGTTCAGGAAATTGAATAGAATTTATGTCAGTTATGTTTCAGTTTTGCTGTGTTGGATGTTTGTAACTTAATAATAAATTGTATACAACTTACCTGAAGAGGGAAATACCAAATGTTGCCAAGTGAGCAGGGAGGAAATAAAACCAATAGAAAAAGGCATAGTGTCTATTTATATATTGTGAAAGCTCAGCTTCACTTAATTCATTTCTGATGCTTTTCAGTCTACAGGCTTAGTGCGTTTGAATATGTCCTCCTCCAGTTTATTAAATGTTTGTGTAAGTACACAGAAAATGTATTTAAACCACTAGAGAATATGTGTAAAATATCTTTGCCCAGACTTCCCTGTAAATAGTGGGGTTTTTAATGAACAAATGGGTTCTCTTGTTAAATATTGGCTATAGAAATGTTATTTTAATGTAATGCAGAAGAGTTGTCTTGAAAAGGTCTACAGTTTAATGATGGAGTGGTTGGTTTTGCTGCTGCCTAGGAAAGTGGTAGAACCAATCCCCTAACTTTCAAGTTGGCAAGGAACTTTCTGTATTTGGCAAGGTAGTCTAGATACATAAAATTATATGATTATGAAATGTGACTGTACTGCTGGTAGGCAGCCATACATGGAAAGCCATGCAAAATATCTGCAATCACTTTCAGTTTTGTGAAAACTTTTTCATGAGAAGCTTAATGTATTGTAAGGTCGGAGAACTTCTCACACTGCTTTTATAATGATAGATGTGATTTTTGACCAATTTGTTTCTCAGAATTTGTTGCTTGTTGAAAGTGATTCACGATGGACTCACAGCTTTGGAGGTGCAAATTGCCACCAACTGCAGAAGGCTTGGCTGTTTTGTACTGTTACAGCTTTTTCTTTAGAATTGATTTGAGCACAGTCATAAGTCTACTACGGCACATGGTTTGGCTTGAACACATCAAAGAAGCAGCAGTGATTTTCACTTCTCAGTTGAAATACATAGTTGGGTTTTTTTTTAAAATGAGCATTATCTCTATGCTGTTTATGGAATCCTTATAAGATTGTAGTCATTATGATGAGCTCTTCTCATTATCAGTTTGAAACCTCTCCATTTTAAGTTTTATACATCTTGGCAAGAAAAGATACACTGGAGTGTTCTTCATATTCTGAATAACTTTAGATGCTATAATTTTCAGTTATACTCCTGGCTAAATTCTGATTTGTAGGATATGGCATGTTTTCCAGTGTAGCACATTATGCACTGAGAAGCAAGTTTCGTTATGCTTCCTTACACCTTTTTGCTTTGAAAGTTATTGTGCTGCTGAAGTCTGACAAACCTGCAGTAGCTGCTAGAAAATTCCTTTGAGACTTTTCATTCAAGTTTTATAGAATTCTGTAACCAGGTCATTTGTCTGAGGGGAAAAAAACCCAGACAGAACAAGTTGAAAAAAACGAAGTTGAGTGTATATGAGATCCAAACACAGATGAGGACTTTTCATTTAATTATTTGTAAAACTGGGCTTGTCATCCTCATCTGAAYTCTCAAACTTCCATGAAAGAAAGCAATGGCAGAAAGGTTGTGGATGGCTGTTACTAAGATTTCTGAGAGACTGAATTGGAATATAGGTTATTTAGATCTTGGAAGATTACTTGCACAAGAGAATAATGGCGAAGTTGAAGCTCTTTTTCTGCCTCTATCTTTATATTGTGCTGATTTGACAGAGGATACCTTGTCAACTTCAGTGGTTTGGAAGATAATATGTAGGGGAGCAGATCTAGAAATGCTCAGAGAGCTTGTCTTTCCTTGTGACATTGATCCACCTTGGAAGCTGCATTTCTCCACCTGTAGGGTTGTTGACCTCAGGGAGGAAGCAAGTAAGAGTGGGAGAGATTTCTTTYTTGGTGCTAGAAGGAAACTTTGAAATGCATTAGAAGAATGAAACGAGCAATTCTCATTACCTAGTTTATCTTCTGGTTTTTGCTAAAGATGGTAAAAAGGGAAAAGAAAGAAAAAAAATGCAGAAAACAGGGARGGGAATGAAGTAAGTAGATTTTTGTGTATTTTTTAATGAAGAAAATGTTCTGAAGGRAAAAGAACCAAACTAATTTACTGTTCTGGTCTTGAATTATTTCTTGARAAGCAGTTTTAAAGCATCTGCTGAAGATAATGTGAAAGTGGCATTGATTTGTAAATGGCCATGCAACATGCATGCTGCTTCAGTGAAGTGAACGTTGTCATCACACCAGACAGAAGATGGTTGGAAAACCTTTCCACCTGCAAATGCATGTATTTCACAAAGATGATTACATGGCCTCTCCCCTTACTCTTTTCTTTTTATTAGAGAAGTGCTCTTCAGCATTTATGTGAAGAGCATATATGTGAAAGTTCTTGAGTAGTTGGGCTTAAGTCCTATACTGTCAGTTGCATGACCATATCTGACCAACAGCAGTATTTTTGTTGCAGTCCCTSCGTGTAAGAGGACAATTTTTTTTTTTAATTTGAGTCAGAAGTACTTGGTGATAACTGTGAAAGAATCAAGAGGGTCACTAGGGATAAGCAAAGGATCCTAAAGGAACTGGGTAGAACCTATTTTCAAGGCATGGAGTTGTTTACAATTTATTTTCTTAAAAACCTTACTGACAGCCTCAGAATCTAGCAAGAATAGGCATTTTGTTGTCAAGTCTCTCAAGATTTCTCACACTTGAACATGGCAGTGGGAAGACTTACTGCATTTATGAATATGCCTTTGATAATTTCATGATCAGGGGGAGTGTTGGAGGATAGAATAAAATTATAAAACTGTAAATTCAGAAAGACTTAATATACTGTTCACTCAAAACTACTAATAATGTACTTATGGAAAGAAAACTGTATAAACTTGCACTGGCACATGTAGCCATCTGTTGGAGCAGGAGGCTGATATGGAAAAGGGATTGAAAATATTTTTTTAATCTTTATTTTTAAATGCTGTTCATATGGTTACAGGGGAGGATAGACAACAGATACAAATGGATAACTAAGTAAAAGAGTATAGAAACCACCTGTCACAATTTCTTGAGAGAATGTTTATGTTCAGACACTTTCTCCACCGCTCTTCTGGTTACCAAGGCATCCTTGGCTCATGCCTGGCACTGGAAGCTGCTTCTCCCACGCTGACACCTCTGCTGATCCTCTACTGTGCCCTCCTCTTTGGTTTATTGGAGGAATGACCCTCCTACTTTTGGATACAGAAGTCTGGAATCAGCTTAATGGAAGAAGCAGCCTGGTCGCAATTTCAGGAAAAGCTTGCGTGGTGTATAACGTTGCATTCCACTGTGACAAATGTGAGCCCTGTGCAAGTAAAAAAAAGAATTTATTTGCCAGGCTTTATTAATAACACAGTTACTGTGTTTTGGGGCATCAGTACAGAAATAGAGCAAAATGCCCCTTTAGATCAGCTCTGTTGCATTTCTGTCTCTTTTCATGAATGTTAGAGGCTGTCAGGACTTTGGCGTGACCTTTATCTGAGACCCTGTCCTTAGGTGACTCCTCCTGACGTCTGTTGTCACAGAACAGGGGTTTGCTTTGAGCACGTATGTAGGCTTTTATAGACCTAAAATCTTATGCAGGCTCTCTTCAAAACTGGACCTTTTTTCTCTGCCAGGAGAGGAACATCAACTTTAATGGACTGGAAACTCACTTTTCTGAAGTTAGCCTGTGCTATGAACAGAAAAAAATATTAATTTTAGAAATGCTCAGCTCTGCCTTGCCATGTTGAGGTGACCTAAAATAATTTACAATAATTTCTGGTTTCAGGATTGTGCTTTATTCAGGAATTATGCTAATATTTAGGTATCCAGTTAGCAGAATAAATATGTACTATATTGCAGCTCTTGGTGGGTTGGTGGTGGTGAAAGAGCTGTGTAATCAGTTTTAACTTACAGTATAAAGTGTTATTTTCCTTGATGCAGGTGTTTGATCTTTTCAGATTTTTATGAAATTGGGATTCCTACCCTGTTGGTCTTTCTGTGAGAGTGACTTTTTTCTCACTTGGCAATTCAGCACAGACATTTAATCTGCTCATTGAGTTCAGTGTTTCAGAGAAACACAGAGAATTAATGTCAGAGCTTCTAGTTCAAAAATTCTCCCATCTGGCACTTCAGTGACCTTTTTATATTTGCCTTCTTCCATATGACAAAGACAGTTGGTTTAACATCAGCCTCGGCTTTGGGAATAAAATGGCCATTTTGGGCGAGTGCCTTTGAGATGGGCTGTGGGAGGTGTATGAGTAAGTTTGTGATAGGTACAGCAAGGAGCATACCATATCCCTGGATACCATTTGCAGTCTCCAAGCTCTGTTTTCAGTTGCATTTGCTAGTTCATAGCTAGCATTGCTAGCAATCTCTGTACCCAAATAAAGTTAAATAGATATTACCCAAGAATATGAATTATAGTTCTGGGACACAGAGAGAGGCCATCAGGATAGGAAAATAATTGTCTTGTTTTACAACCATTTTTTACTTGCATCTTCCTTCCTTTCCCCCTCCACCCCCTCCCCCTTTTTTTTTTCCCTATCTTACTCAAGTTCTCTTTCTGCTTCTTTTAGCTATGCCCATCAAATGTTCAAACCAAAGGGCTGGTGTAGGTGATTACAGGGAGGGGTGAGTGTGTTCAAGGACCTCTTTCAAGTATGAGCCTGATTGCACTGGTAGCTCCGGTATGAGCTGGCTGGTGATGTCGTGCAGCATTACACGCTCTACTTCCCCTTTCACAGTTTTATTTGCTCCCTTATCTCATCATGGATCTTTTCCCATACTGTAGCGTTCTCACCAACTGAGCTCTCTTCTCAACCTGTCCATGTTTCTGCTCGTGGGTGCAGCAGTCGTTTGCTGACCCTCTCTTGGGGAGGAYGGAGAATGCAACGAGCTGGGCCAAGAAGAAGCAGGCAAGACTTTTGTTTGTAACAAGAGCCTCCCTACTTCTTTCTTATGCAAAGAGAATGAATCTCCAGATAGCTGCATTTTTATTTTGAACAAAACTGCTTATAATACTCCAGAACATTCCCAAACTGTGTTTTATAAGTAGCAAATGTCAAATTCCAGGGATGCCAGAATCTGCAGATGACTTGTATTTTCAATTGCCATGGTACCAAAGCATGAAAGAAAATAACATGCTTATAAAATGTAATAAAAACTCGTATCCAGATAGGATTTTTCAAGTGAAAATTAATGTCAGACTTATGCTCTAAGCAATTCAGCTGTTGAATCAGTAGTCACTTAAGTATATACTTTCCTTTCTGTATACATCCTTCAGCTAAATGCAAGTGCTGTCTTATTGTCTGTAATAATGAGATTGTTGCACTACCTTCCAGCGGGCTTTGGCTCTACAAATTGTAATGTAGATCTTCATAACATTTCACTTAAAAAAGCCCAAGTTCTTTACAAACTTAATTAGTGCTCGCAGTTTCTGCTTGAGATAGGGGGAAGATCACTGTTCTGAACAGAAAAATAGAATTTTGAAGAGATTTACCTCAAGTCACTCAGTAATTTTTAAATTTTTCTTTTCTTGGTGCATGGTAGATCCTATGGGTTTCCCTATATCTGGTCCTTTCATACTACATCTCCTGGAATGGTGCAAATGGGGGAAATTCAGATATTTTCTTCGGATTTTTCAGTAGAAGTTTTGGATATTCATTTTGATATTTACCCAGCCACTCACTTTTTCCCCAGATTTACACAGTGGCAATGACTGATAGACAATAGTAGATGATTTGATATTTTGTGTAAGTCTGTAGGTACTGGGTGACCAAAGTAAACATTTGTACGATGTTAAATGTAGGAATTAAAACCCAGATATAATGCATCTTCCTGAAAGATGTGGTGAGCTTTAGAGTGGGGTGTCTTTACACTATACAGGCATTTGAAACTCTTTTGTTCTGTGTGGTGGGATGTCTGGCTGTTCTGCCAGAATTGGTTGTTCTTTGTTACTGAGGATATCTTTATTCATATGAATAAATTCCACTGATATGAGACAGCCTATATTTTACTAAGTACCCGAACAGGTGATTAATTCCAGGCTCATTCATGACTGTTTTAAAATTCATGAACTGTAAGACTCTAAGTTACTTACATGTTTTAACTGGTCAGTCTCACTCTTTCAACACTATATGACTTTAAACAGTAAATGAATTAGTCCAGTAACCTTTAATTCTAAGAATCCTGTTTGTTTTGGGACCTCTTAATTTTGCTGACAGTGATGAAGTGAAAAAACCTTGCTTTGAAACTGTGTCACAATAACTACATCTGATACACCATTTATAATTTTCACATTAATCCCAAATGCAGATTAAGGAGTATTGCTTGAAATGAGATAAAAGGTGAGTCAAAGAGGCATCTTTATTTAGAAATGGTTCCATGAATGATTATACGGATTTTTATTTATTTAATGGGGCTTATTATGGAGCTTTACACTTGGAGCAAAATTACTCTTCTTGTGATTTCAGTCTTTTCAGCAGAATTCTTTATGGGAAAAAAATTGGCTAAATGCCAACATTATGTTTTGATATATGATAAGTACCATAATGCTAGGGTGGAGGTTGTAGCCGGGTGGTCCCTACTGATGTAATGATGGCTAAGTCTGTTTATCCTAGGGCAGCCTTGGGATCTTCTCAAATTGATTGTGAGACTGGGCAGGAGGAGCAGGGGAAAAAAGACTGTCCAAGCTGTGTTGTCTGTCATACGTTGTCTTCAGATTCTGATCAGCAACCAAGAAAGTTTCAAAGTATAAACTATGCTGTGCCTTTTTGTGGTTCTAACATGAGGAATTTTTAAGTGCTCTTTCTTTAATGTTCTGGCTCTTTTTACCTTAAATAAATAAAAACATACGGAGAAACACTAAAATAACTTTTACTATTAAGCTGCACTAACTTTTGCAGTGCTGCATTTTATTTTGCTTTACATTGCCAGAATTTGTGATGGCTGAAGTAATTACTGAAATTGACATGAATATTCAGATTTTCTAGATAAATCTTCCTTTTGTGATTTCTTTTAAAAGTAGACAAGAGCTTTTCAGGTAGCTGTAAAGTGGTTGTTCGTGCTGTAGGTTTTAAGTGGCCAAATGACTTCTGTATCATCATGTCTCCTTTTGCCTTACGTTTCTAGTTGAGACTGAGTAAATAATTGTGGACAAATTTTAAAAGTGGGTTTATTTCAGTCATCACAGTGTGGAAAATGTATATTGTTTGGCAGCAGAATATGAAACAACTTGGGGAAGTACAATTGTGTATTTGACAATGATCCATATGTGAGAAATGTAATGGACAGCATGCTCATGGAGAGATGCTTCTGTTGGACCACACCTGGTCTGACAGGGATCTTTTTTTCAAGATCTGGAAATCGGATCTGGGATCAGGGACTCTTAACTATTAATGCTCTTGCCTCACTGGGTAGTAATAGTCATTGCTATTTTCCAGATTAAATCCTTTTCCACAAGATACCAAGTCCCTGGACAGTTTCTGAAGTTGGAAGCTTTGGAAGTGCTTTTCCAAAGAGTAACTTCAAACACAAAAAATGAGTTTCTGTGGGACTGCTCTGTTTTCTGTGTAGAAGAACAAGACTCCTTAAAGGAAGATTGGTATTGGAGTCTAGTTTAGCATTTTCAGGATTTTCATCTTGGAACCAAAGCAGAGACTTTGGGGCTGAATGTTCTATGGGTGAAATTCTCTGGTATGAATACCATACATATAATTCCCATTGTTTTGTCTTATCTTTTTTTCCTTTTAGAAAATATTTTAATTTTTTTTTGTATCATGTTCCCCTTGTTTCAGCCCCTCTCTTGCCGTTTTTGCCAACATCCGTTTTTCATCATGGTTCTCTGAGGTACTGGGATTCCTACCAGGTGGGAAACTCGATGGCACAAAACAGCTATTTCCTCTCTTATGTTTCGTGTCTGGGGCCACCTAACATGCCCAAAGTTAGGGCAGAAGTGGTGAATAGTCCAGTGAATTCCTTGAGCCTTTTCTATCTGATACAAGGTTTGGAAGGATAGTAGTGTTTACTTGAACAATCCATACATGATGCACATTTGTTTGCATATTCCCTCTTACAGCTCTAATAATTTATAGCTGTTAAGTGCATTAAGTTGATTGGCTTGTTTTTAAATCCTGTTTCTTGTAAAGAAGAGTGAAGGCATGAATGAAGATCCAATACCTCTGTTCCCCATAATTACAAGATCTGCTGGCAAAAATACCCCATATGAAAGAGATAACTGTGGTTTCATTGCACCACTTTTAAAAGCCAAATAGTTTTGGAAAGAGTTGATACTTCAGAAGATTATGCCTTGAGTGTAGTTTGTGGTGGGTGAAGCGCAAAATCATGGTAGTATTTCCTGAAGGGGAAGGAATCACTTCAAGTGTTGACATACCTTAATGTTTACGTATGTGATGACTTGTTTTAAAGAAATGACAATTAAAACTGCTCAATTACTCATGCTGTCTGCTAGACAGAGGTTTCTTTAAATGCATAGCATATTCATACTGAAAGTTTCTTTCTTCCTCTTGAGTGCATTTTATAAAACATAATTGTCATCTTGTGTATGACAAAACAAGATATCACTTGTATTGTCTCTACATACATTTGAGGTAAGTACTTTTAATAGTTAAGGTGCCACTCAAAATTACATCTTCATGTAGCACCAGGTTTTGGCTGTGGTGGCATTTACAGCCTCTCAATGAGTGTCTGGGCTCCACTGTTTTAAGTACAGCATTATGTAGGTAAGGACGGCTAATGAATCATATAAATTGACTTCCTATGTGTAATGGCTTGTTTAGGTGTTTAGCTTCGTTTTTTATTCTGGTAACTGTAGCTAAATCACATATTCAACAAAATCATACAGTTTTGAGACTGCATTGGAAAAACATAGTTTCTATAACTTTCTAGATTGTTATGTTCATTGAGGTGCACAAGGGTTGTTTTGTGTGTAAAAGAAGAGTTAGCAGAAGACTAGTCCCCACTCTGAAGAACCTATGATTTATGTAGATAGAGCAAATGAAATGGGTAAAAAGAAAAGGCCAGTCTTAGTGGTAGTAGAATGTATTTAGAGGGAAAGTGACTATCCCAGAGAATCACACAGGAGCATCTGAAAGAGGCTGAAAATAAAYCGATGTTCTTTACAACAAACACTGTGCTTCAACTGGAAAATGGTCCTTAACTCTCTTACACAAAAGGAAAGCTGGAAATAAGAAGGTGTGTTAGGCTTCTCCTGACTACCAGCAAGGAGCTACCGGGTGGTAGACACTGATTTACAAGTCTAACACCTTCTAATGCTAAGTATTTGTTCATATCATTTGAGAGGCTAAATTTTTTAAGCAGAAGTTATGCAGTACAAGGGAAGAATTATATTTAAAAGGCTGAATTAGTGTAGAAAAATTCAAACCCATAATGTTCCTAAAAGTGGCGTGGTCAAGCTGATGAAATGTATGATCATTTATATGCCCAGGAAGATCTCCAGAATATGTTACGTTTCAGTTTTGCCCAGCACACTGTTGCTTTTTTGCTTGGTAAGTCACTACAGAATAAGTTGTACCCTTAGCTGGAGCACAGGAGCAGCCTGTCAGCATGCTTGCTGCCCAGGGGCAAAACCAACTCTATTGTGGTAGCTTAGCCTTGCTGGTGGAGGGAAATCTGAAATCACCAATGAGTTTACTGTGTCCTTAAGTTGGTTACAGCCAGTGCTCACTGCTGACCTTTTAGACCTGGTCTTTTCAGATTTCATAGACCAGAGTTTCAGCATGAAGCTGGACTTGGCAGAATGTAAAATAAATGCTTAAATATTGTTTCTCTTCAGGGTAGACAGTTTGGAAATGTGTACCATTCAACAGCAGCATAAGCTTAGCTTTGTTGGCTTCAGCAGTGCACTCTGGTCAGCAGTCGTTTGGAGAGAATGTTTTATTTCTGCCTAGGAACTATTGGTATCAGTGAGAGAGAAGTGATGAATGAAACCCCTTGTCAGCCCTGGCAGGAGATGTGCTGCAGCTGTAGAGCAGGCAGAGGGGCATGGTGGGCAGCCTCTGCTTTTGCTTTTCCCTGCAGTCCTCAGACTTTCCACAGGTGACACTGGTGTCCAGCCTGTGCATCCACCAAGGTGTTTGACTTCTAAGTGGGGAGCTGGTTGGTGGTGGGGATTCTTATCCTACTCTGGATTCGGTCAAGTGGCCTGAAGGCTAAAATGTTGTCTCCCTTCAGTATCTAATTCCAAACTATTACTGCTTCCAGTGAAGACAATAGTAACAAATGCTTGCACGGCTCACATTAGACCTAGGCATGGAGATTTTCCGGTGGAAAAAGAATCTAGAAGCATCGTTCTGGCATTATTATCTATAGTATGTTTATAGCTGTATATTCCAAATATTTTAATCTGCTACAGGTGCCTTGTTAACTTGAAAGGAAGACAGGTACAGCTTTGGAACTTTTTGTCCATATCTCCATCTCCTGCTTTCTAGATCAGAGGGTTTCAAATGTTGAGAAATACTTACTGATTTATTTGCATCCATGTAGATTAAGCAACATGGAAGTGCTGCTATATTAACAGTAATTTCAATTTACATTACGTTAAAACATCTTTGTTGGTAGCAAGCATTGTAAGAACATGGAGATGACAGTGGAAAGTATGTGGATGCACGTCTGGGCATATGAGTTGTTTTAGGGAAAAGAAGCCAATTAGTTTTACAAGAAGACAAATTAAAAATTCTTTGTGCAGCAGCTCTTTATCTTTTCTCTCTGAAGTAATAGACCAGAATTACATAATTGTCTTAATTTTAGCCCAAAAAGGAATTATCATTTGGAATGAAGGGGGACTCTTCCTTATCTCAAGGAAGTTATAACTTGGTGAATTTCTGGTCTTGGAGAAATCACTTTAATGAGAAGAAATGCGAACCCTTGTAAAGCCTGGTTTGTAACAGTAGTGATGTCCTTCATTAGAGTTCACCTGGTATATGATCATTTGGCCAGATGGCACAGTGCAGGAAACATACTTTAAATTTTTAATGTAGAAAAGAAATCTTTCATCTATTGTTACAGTAGATCATAAAAAAAAAAAAGCCAAATGCCACAAGGCATAGTCACCCAGTAGTTCTATAACAATTGAAGTAAGTTGGATTTCAAGGCACAAAATTCCTCTGGGAAGAGGGCAAATAATAATTTATTGGAGAAGTTGTTGGAGACACTTTGGGTTAGGAGGAAGGAGTCCTGATTTAATGGTAATTTCTTTTTATTTTTGTCATGTTAACTGTTTTGGTACAACAAGTTTTCAAAAATGCTCTCATTTATAGGTGTGTGAATGGAAAATTAT
Organism: Amblyornis subalaris; assembly: GCA_018881555.1. Classification (NCBI taxonomy): domain Eukaryota; kingdom Metazoa; phylum Chordata; class Aves; order Passeriformes; family Ptilonorhynchidae; genus Amblyornis; species Amblyornis subalaris. Next base: position 6,197,908 of record JACAXG010000048.1, on the reverse strand, counting down.
GCTTGTTAAATTGTTTGTGTGTGAACAGTCCAGCTGACAGCAAATTAATACTGTCTGTCCTTAAACACATGCAAATTTCATGGAAAAAGTACACTGTAGGTTACTTTGATTTGCCTTATGATTTAAGGAGCCTCTTGGGTCTGCTTGCATCACACTTCATAACTTTTCCCTGTACCCTGAAAGCCAAAATGATTTCTTTTCTTTCCAAGTAAAAGTCAAGTATCTTATGGGTGAAAACAGAAGCTGAGGCCTCAAATACAACCCCTCACCAACTGTGTGATTTAAAAAAATGTCATATATGTTGGAGTGTATTGAAATTAAAACCAGAAACGACATGACTGGAGTATCTAAAGCTGCTGTTCTGCTCATTTAGCTCTTTTGAACTAACCATAGTGTATTTTGATAGCTCAAGCAGCAAGTGGCAGTCTTTAGAGCTTGACAGAGTCGTACTTCACAGTAACAAAGAATTGAACTTTTGTGCTTTAGTGCCATTAAGCTGCAGTCTCACGTTTCAGTGCCTGGGAATTGATTTACTGATTTGATTTTCTGAGACATATRGTGATAATAATAATAACACTGTATAAGCATTATTTAAAAATACAGTACTATACCGGTATTGAATCTTTGGAAAGCCAGCACCGAGGTGCACACATAAACTACCATCATTTATTTTAGTTTAGTCTCATCCAATTTTGAACAAATGGAAATCAATACTGCTTGTGGRTATCTGTGGCTAGATTGGAGAGAGAAGTGAAGTGGCATCCTTGCCAAGAACACATTGTACAAGAAAACACAAATGTATCAATTTTATGTATGTTACTCTTTTGCCTTCCTTTTTCAGGATCTTTTAGTGCATTGTACAAAGATAGGATTTTTATAGTTATGACTGTGGTGTGTGTGTCCCCTATGTAAAATGCATGTGTTGTTTTCAATTTTAATGTAGAAATAGAAAATGAATACTTACGAAATTCAATGCCTTTTTTGATGCTGGTTGGGGCATGGAATGATACCAATTTTAAGCCTGTTAGAGTCAACAAATGATGTTTTTTCCTTTCAGATATGTGTCACAAAGATGTCTACACGGAACTGCCAGGGAATGGATTCAATGATCAAACCTCTGGATACAATTCCTGAGGATAAAAAAGTTCGAGTTCAGAGGACACAGAGTAGTTTTGATCCATTTGAGAAACCAACTAATCARGTGAAGAGGGTTCATTCAGAGAACAACGCTTGCATTAACTTCAAAACTTCATCTGCAGGGAAGGAATCACCTAAAGTCAGGCGTCACTCCAGCCCCAGCTCTGTAAGTGCACAGTCCTCGTACCTTCTTGTGTACCAAATGGTGGAATTAGAGGCACCAGATAAATGTTTTCCTGGTTAAGAAGGGATTGTTTACTTAGAAAAAAAACCCAAACTCATGGCTGCTATTAAAGATGTTTTCCATATATATTTGTAGTGTTATTAATAAAATAGAATCAGAAAATAGAACTTGAAAAAGAGTATGAATTATGAAATTCCTTTCAGATATTGGTTAGAGTGTCTTATGGGATTTCTAAGTATTTTCCTCTCCTTATCCGGGTATGGCATTACAGCTGCTATAATGTTTGTGCAGCAAATTTGGCAGAGGATTGCTTATTTGTGAAGASGAATTCTTTCCCGTGAAGTTTAAGAAACCACATGAATTGCCTTTTTAATTTCTATATTTCGGTTTTGGAGAAACAGATCAGATTTGATAGATTTTGTTTACATTTTATAATTCTCTTTTTAGAATCAGGTAGTGAAAATAACATATATTTCCCTGTTAGAAACTCTGAGAGAGAGAGAGAGGGAAGAGAGAAAAACAACAGAGAAGGGTTTGGCAACACATCATGATAGTTTTATTCTCAAGTATTTTGAAAGAAACTAGATAAATCAAATGTCATCTCTTTCATGAATAATGCCCAGAACAGATTTCCCCCAAAAGAACTTCAAAATTATTGAAAAACTATTTCTGTTATGCTTTGGCAAGAAAAATCCATAATAATGTGACCTTTGAATTGAAGACTACAGATCTAAGTAGAATAGATGTAACACTTCAAATCTTATTTGGTGTGAAATAATTTAAAAGGTTGATTGCCTCTTCTTTTTTCTTTTCTTTCTTTCTTTGTTTTGCTCTATCTTCTGGACATCTTCTGTCCTCCCTGCAGAAGTTTGACTGAAACCTGTCAGGCTTCTAACGAGAAATGACAGAGATTCATTTTCTGTAGATGAGCTGTGTTTAACCCATGTGAATTTAGCGGGTAAGATGTCACGCCTCCAGGGGACTGTCCTTTTTAGAAAAGGTTACATTTTAAAATGTAACCATCTGTAGCAAAAACAAATTTGCTTTTTCATCATCACTTGGCATTATATAGCTGCTGCCAAAGATGTCTCTGGCGTATTCCATCTGCGTCCATGACAAGGAGTTCTTACCATAAAACTTTTACAATCATTAAGGATACCATAAAACTTTTACAATCATTAAGGATGGGTGAAGCTGTTTGCACTGTGTTTACTTGTTTGTGATGCCTGATTATTGTTTGACACCACAACTATTAATTTAAATTACTTTTTTTTGAAAATCTTAAGTATTTTGTGATATTAACTTACTCCTCATCTCTGCTGTTCCTCTTAGAAACTATTACTAATTTTGGTTAATGCTTTATGCACATTCTTCTGTTAAAACTGAAGGGTTTCAGTTGCTTTGCTTCCAGAATTTTGAAGCAGATGTTTTTGAAACTGTGTTTTTGACATCTTGTTCTTCTCCAGAGGGCTGGTACTCTACTGTGCCCATACCATCTTGTGTGATCCCAGTATTTTCTCAGGTAAATGATATTAATGCTTCTTCTACCAGTGTGCTGCTGGTTAGAGCCCTAGCTAAACACATGCTTTTGGTAATCTTCATCTATGCTGACTCACACAGACTTGCTGGATACAGGAGGTGCAAGGGAAATTCGTGAATTACAATTCTCATTTCTCAACTTCCTGTAGTTCTCTCTGATTTTTATAGCTGTTTGGTGAAGTCAGTTCTTCCTTCTGCTTGGAGGCATTGTTAGTAATTTTTTACTTTTCCTCACGTGGAACAGCACCTGGTAGGGAGTAACTTTTGGAATAATGAGAGTGTTCATGCCAATGAAGAAGGAAGAGCGGTTCACAGCAAAAGGTGGTGTTAGCCCTCTGCTGATGAGGTCACACCTGGTTCTGCCTGGCAGACCTGAGTTCAGCCATCCAAGGCAGAGATATAATCAAGATGCTTCATTCCCATTCCCAGAACCTGAATACACTGCTTCAGGCAGTAGATGCCCTGATGTACATTTCATTGAGTGATGCCTGTGTGGTTAGTTGCAGAAACTTATCATTCTGTGATTTTGAATTATACTTGAATTAACAAAGGATTTGGGGTTTCGTCTTTTTTTTCTGGCCCTGATGTTGTCTAGCAGATGCCTTTGCTACTTCCTCTTCTGATCATTACATCTTTTTCTTCCATGTCAGCTACATATTCTCCCTCACTGAGTTCATACTTGGTTCTGTGGAAATTCTCCTCTTGTGTAGGTTATACCAGTCTGAACGACCATTTCAGTTTCTGTAAGTGTTCTTGAACATGCTATGCCCTCTGGGTCATACAGGCTACAGTTGTGGAGTTACATTTCAGTTTTGGCTCTGGTTTCTGTAAGCTTTGTTTTAAGATATTCTGATAGAGGTCTGCTACCTTCAATTTGCACTTTCTGTGCTTGATTAGAAGAGGAACCGAATTAGATTTCCATTTAGTATTTTCCTTTAATCATTTAAAGTCCTCTGTAGCATGAGGTGTGGAAATGATGTCTTACAGAAGGTGCATGGCTGAGGCTTGCAGTCTCCATATCACTCACTGCTACTGCTCAGGTAAAAGTCCTTTGTTTGTCTCAGAAAAATAACATTTTTCAAGATGTGACCTGAAAGACCTGTTTATAATGCCCTGGGGTGTTAGTTTCTGCTTTGATTAATTTCAGAAGCTTTATCACCTCTCTGACAGGTATCAGTTTCAGTGTTTGGTGAAGATCACCAAATACTCCGCAGGTGGCATTTTGCCCATTTTGTGTTTTCCGTACCTTTGAAATGCTCTCTGCTTTGTGATGAGAAAGATGAAATGCACACAGAGGTTTGGGGAAGCTGGAACTCCGTGTTCCTGCCCACAGATTGTCACTTGGAAAATAAATCTCATGCTTTTGAACATGAAGTAATTTTCTGCAGTTAATGTCACACCTCGTTGCAACCTGGTAGAATTCCTGTGCAGTTAATTAGTGCAGTAGTGTACAGGCAGAATTTAGCACCTTTTTGTTTGTTTGTTCTTATATGACAAGCCTAATTTTTACACTTAGAATCTTTCCACCTTCTCCCCTTGCTTTGAACATAAGAAAACATTTATGAGAGCGATTTCCAAACTGTTTAAGCTGAAATTGAATTGAATACAATTGAAATTGTATGTTACTATGGGATGAATTTTCCAGCAGAACAGAATTATTCCTTTATCACATCAGAGTAGTGGATAACTTGGAAGTAGTGAAGTAGGTGTTTGCCTACCTGTGCATCACCTGTTGGCCACTGTTAGAAGGGAATTTGGCTTGACAAACCTTTTCTCTGATCCATCCCAACGCAATATACGTGCGTGTATATACATATAGATATATTATACACATATAGCTATATTTGTGTGTACTTCTCTTTCTCTCTCTCTGTGTCTATATCTATCTTTCTAAAAATCTCATGCTGAGTCTTTTGTCTACCAAGGGAAGAAAATGCTTTTCTTTTCTCCTTTCTTCCTAACTGAAGAAAAGGCAAAACTACAAAAGAAACTGGACAAAATAAAAAAAACACAACAGAAAACAAACAGATGCCACTCTTCTGCAAATAGCACTGGTTTTGAAAGATGGTTTGACTCTAATTATCTGAAAGTTCTATTTGAGATCCATGCTCTTTACGCACATGATCTTGCTTATTTCTCTCCAGTGCAAGGTAAAGTTTTGTTGTATTCAGAGTACACATTTTATACACTAAAATACTACTTTTGCACAGTGTGTAAATAGAATATTGCAAGCTTTATAAGCTAGCCATCTGCTCAAGATTTAGTTATGTAGTGATACACATCAGTTTGTTCTCCTTGAATAGCTTAAGCTCTCTGGCAGTGAATTCAAATGTCATGCTAAGGTATATGTTCCTACCTTTCAGTTACATTTTAAAACCAAAATGAAGCAAAACACTAATATTCTGCTAACTCAGATAAATGTAGAAAACCCAAACATTCAAATAAAAATAATTGGATAAGCAATGCTTTACTGCACTGACTCTTTTTGGGAGAGCAGTCTCTCTTCTGTTTCTGTAACTTTTATTAATTTTCAGCCCTGATATATGCAACTTTCCTCCAAAAAGTACAAGCAAAAAAGTGTGAATCCTATAATGATCGTTCTGATCCTATTAACATGTTGCAGATCAGTTGTGTAAGAAATCTAGCTTTAAAACAGACACTAATGTCAGGATTTTTTCCGAAAGTTAGGCGTAATTTCTGTCTGCCTAAATAAACACTTGCTGTGCCATTCTTGCCTCTCTTCCTCTTCAGGTGTATGCAACCTCCTCCAGTTTTAGGAACCTGTTAATTACTAGGGTAACTGCGTCCTTCCTGGTTGATATGTTTTGTTGCAGTAAGATAATTTCAGAGTTCAGTGTAGAGAGTGGATTTTTCTTTACTGGCACAAAGGAAGCGTTAATAATCGTTAACCTGAGGGATACTCTCTAGATGAAAAGGCTGATAAAATGTGGCAGTTGAGCCAGCTCCTGTGCTCTAATAGCCTGGAGAACAAGTGAACAGCTTTAAAAACTGCATCCAGACCTTTCACAGAGAGCTCTATGGTCGCTTCTGCTCAGGTTGCTCTTAATTTATGGCTGTGTGTTAAAGGGTTAGGAAGGTGCAAGCAACAGAATGGGATCAGAGAGTGGGAGAGCTGAGATTAAGGCTTGGTTTGGATTCTTGAATGTCTTTATATCCATTGATCATTGCCCTAGAAAACGGACCAACTTTCAAGGTATGATCAAATTGGCCTATTATTATAGGTTGGATACAACCTGAAATTAGTGTGAAAATTGCATATGGTTTTGTGAAAGAAGGTTTACTCTTGTGACAAAGACAAAATACAAAATGTTTAAAAAATAATTATTATCTTTGATTCTTGTGATTTAATCTCAGCTGAGCTTCTTTGCCTACCTTTTACTTTCAAGTTTTTCTAGGAATGAATTTATTTCTTTTGAGGCATGTAACAAAGCACATACTCACTTTTGATTTTCTTTAATTTACAGAGGCACTGTGAACACAATATTTTTGTCTTAATGACACTTTTATATTGAAGTTTAATATCCTACAGTTAAAAAGAAAAAAGGGTCTATTTAAAASTCAGGCTCGGGAGTGTGACGGTTAAGTGTGACATTCACAAGCTGTTCTGCAGTTATGAAAAATGCATGAGAACATAACCCACACAGCTTCTATAGGAATAGTCAGGTGATTTTCAGTGTAATTTTCCATTAAAGCTTTCTTTATTACATAGATTTTGAAAATTTCTGAGAAGGAGAGGTATTCACATGGCAATGTAGTGCAAGGATTCATACTGCAAGATCTTGGATTAAGCCTATTGTCTCTCCTACAGTCTATATCAATGAAATGGCCATTTGAAACAACGTGGTCAGAAAAGACAGTTTCTTCTCATTTCTTTTTTTCTCTGTTATTTTCAATACTCTCATGTCAGTTTGAAATACTAGCTTCTTCTATTTCTGTACTTAACATTTTGGCATACTCTTTCTATCCTTGTTACTATGATCTGTATTTCCTTAACCAGAGGGGAAAAAAATGTCTAATCTTGGTTGCTGTAAGCCATGCTGCTAAAAATGCTCACTGCCTATGCTTAGTAGTGCTCTTAGACTAATCTAGCACTGGGAAAAATGTAGGCTTATAATAAGAAAGAAAATAGAAAACTATTTTCAAGGAAAGTGAAACATGAAGGCAAAGAAGTAAAATTCCAAGTGAGTTTCCTGAAGGGACAGACCTGCACTGTTTTGCGGTCCAGTTGCCAATGTCCTCTTGGGGATAACATGATCTGCCACAACCTGTGCTGGCTTTTACAGTGACTTGGGACTATGTTCTTCAGAGGCATGAGGACCTTTACTCCCTTTTGTCTCAGTAATTCATTTAGCTTTCCCATTTGGCTTCTTTGAAAGATTTCTCAGCAGCATGAAAGTTCACTTTGCAGGAAGTTTTCCAGTTGTATCAATTTCTTGCTGACTGGTTGTTTACTGCCTATTTAACTTTTTGCTTTTAAATAGTTCAGTCTTGATTACACATACATCTAGGTGTTTGAGTTTTTTTCTTAGCTTTGTAAGTTGTTGGGGGCGTTTTTTTGTTTTTATTTTTTTTTTAGGAAATGCAGAACTCTAACATGAAGCAACAGGCTTCTTTACGCCTAAGTAGTTCCAGTGATGCTCAGTACATAGAAGGGTTGTCAAGCATTGGAACAGGCTGCCCAGGGAAATGGTTGAGTCACCGTCCTTGAAGGTATTAAAAAAATGTGTAGATGTGGTGCCTGGGGACATGTGTGGTGGGCTTGGCAGTGTTAGGATTAGAGTTGGACTTGGTGATCTTTAAAGCCTTTTCAAACTGAAGTAATTCTGTTATTCTCTGTTGGTGTTTTAGAGGGTTAAAAAGCAGTAAGAAGGAGCAAGAGAAATGGAAGAATAATAGCTACAGAAGTATTGTAAGGTTAGATCTTCAAAAAGACGCTTTGAACAAACTTTTACTAAAATAGGTGTGTTCAGCTAAAATTAGCTTTTCCATTGAGAAATATTGTCTGAGTCAAATTGGAGGATTGCACGAGTTATGTAAAATACAGGGGAATTTCTTATGAGTCTGCTGCTTCTGATGTCTGTCAGTGGCTGATGCAAGCACTGTGCATATGATGTGCTCTGGATATGTCTCACTCACTATGTGTATTTCAGTCAACCACATCCCAGGCAGAGTATGGGACTTCTGTGTTTTAACAAACACAAATCTCTGTGTATATGTATTCCCATATATTTTACCAGAAGGAACTAAATACTGTAGAAGAAGAAATTGTACTTAAGAGCGGATTTTCTATATTTGATTTTAATATTAGCATTTACTAAAAAAGCCACCAACCTAGCAAGGCATATTTTTTAAACACAGAATCACAGAATCAGAGAATTAACTAGGTTGGAAAGACCTTTGAGATCATCAAGTCCAACCTATGACCTAACACCACCTTATCAACTAAACCATGGCACTAAATGCCGCATCCAGTCTTTTTTAAACACCTCTAGGGACAGTGACTCAACCACCTCCCTGGGCAGCCCATTCCAATGCCCAATCCCTCTTTTTTGAAGAATTTTTTCCTAATGTCCAACGTAAATCTCCCTTGGCGCAGCTGAAGACTGTGTCCTCTTSTCCTGTCGCTGGTTGCCTGGGAGAAAATTCCAAACCCCACCTGACTACAGCCTCCTTTCAGGCAGTTGTAGAGAGTGATAAAGTCTCCCCTGAGCCTTCTCTTCTCCAGGCTAAACAACCCCAGCTCCCTCAGCTGCTTCTCGAAGGGACTTGTGTTCGTGACCCTTCACCAGCCTTGTTGCCCTTCACTGGATGCGTTCGAGCATCTCAACATCCTTCCTAAACTGGGGGGCCTGGAACTGGACACAGGACTCAAGGTGCAGCCTAAACACTGCTGAGTATAGGGGAAGAATGACTTTCCTAATCCTGCTGGCCACACTATTCCAGAAAGAGTTGAGAAGGATAAACTAATGTGGAGAAATCTGAATAATGAAATTCATGTCCATGAGGCTGAAAAAATACCCATATGAGTGGGGGACGGTAATAATACAGGACAGTAGGCTGAAATGGCTATAGTTTTCAGCAGTCATGTGGAACTTCAAATTATTCAGATTTCTTCCATAACCCTTTATTTAGATCCCTTTAAACTTAAAACTTAAGTTTTGAAAAGTTTTGTATTTTTGCATTATTTTAGTCAGTATTCACCTCCTTTATAATCCAGAAATAAAAGGAAATGTTAAAAGTGTCTGAACTTCTTAGCTTTATAGGCAATTTGTAATTAGAAGTTTGAATTAATGTATGAGATTTCATTTTAAAAAAATTTAGAAAATGTTGGGGAAATGGTAAAGCTGTCAGTTCATTTTCTAAAGTAATTGCATATGCTGAGTGTTTTGGTGTTTCATTAAGAAGTATCATTCAAATTATTTATATTATTATATACACTGTTTTGCCTCAGAATTTATTTACATTTTTTTTGATAAAATCCTCTGAAGTGCTTTTCTACACCACATGCCTTCAAAAACTGTAAGCCTTTAAAGATTACAAATGCAAGGAAAAATAATGTCCATTTTCACAAAGGGAGCTCTAATAGTGGAGAACATGGGCAATCCAATCTAATGGTCCAGTAGGAACAGAGCTGAGGTGCTGTAGCCTGGAAAGGGGAAGATGTCAGCCAGGTGGTTTTGCTGCACATGGGGCGGGTGGTGGCTCAAGCGTTGGGGTTTGGGCTGTTTCTGGGCTGCTCTTACCCAGTGTGAGCAGGCACTGGGTAAGGGATGGGGCTGCATGGGGAGGGTGGCAGGTCAGGCTTGCTGCTGCAGAACTGAGCCCTGGAGCACAGGGTGGGGTTGCCCCTGAGGACAAGACCTCTCCTGTACCCTCAGGACTGAGCTCTCCTCCTGATCCAGCCAATGCCAGCTTTTAGAGTAATGCCTGTTGGTGAGGATGCAGCAACTTCCAGGAGGAGAATGAGTCAAAAGGCATGACTTTCAGTCTGTGCTTCTGGCAGCTGGATTACAGAGAAATGAGCTTGAGGTTGTAGGAATAATTATTGTTGACRATTTACTGTGTGGTAATGGATTAAAGGCATCCTGTTTCCTATCAAGATCTTAAGGCTTTACAAGTTGTTGTGACCTTTAGATTATGGTTTCCAGCGGTAGAGAATAAAAGTAAATCTCAGTGTGAAAATAAGAATGGATGTGAAACACATGTATAAACCCTGTCCTTTTTCTGTCTTTCTATGAGGAAGCCGACAGTGAACTATTCAGTGTTAACTAGGGCAGCATTTCCACTCCAAACAAAGCTACTCACTGTGTGTTCATTGCAGCCTGCAATTTGGGAAATATGTTGCACTCCCTCTTCATTATGTGCAAGACATTGAAACGTCTAACCACTTTTTTTTCTGAAGGTTTTTTAATGTTGCATTAGTCCATAGTTGGATAGTTAAATGAGAAGGCTACTTGACTAAATATTTTAGTCACCTCTATTACTGACATCTGTAATAAAACTGATTAAAAAAACCCCTAACATTTGTTTTTAAACCAGGCAGAATGCCTTTTTAAACACAGAGATTGGAAACCAAGGCTATTAATGCCTTATCTGTAGTGAAGTGTTCCAAAYAGTGTAGCAGGAGAAAGGTCTGAGAGTTTCCATGTGACAGATTTTTGTAAGTCTATTAATACTTAGAAATTGGATAGCAAAATAATAGGTTGTTCTTTGTATTGGAGAGAGGTGAAAGGGCTCAATTTCGCAAACATACTTATATATGTCCTTACACCATTCAATAGAGAGCTGGAATGTTAATCTCAAAAGAGGTGTACAGTTGCCAAAGTGCCATAATTTTTGCATAGGACAAATGAAGAATAGTTGAGTAAAGAGAATGTTTGCGTTTTCTGGCTAATGGTTAATTGGGTGTGGTGGACAAGTATGAGGCATCAAGTCAGCTTGCCTGGAATGCCCCTGTCTGTTTAAACAGAAGCAATTTTTAGGCTCAGTTGGTTTAAAACTTTCAGCCATGGTATAACAGGAATTTACACACAGATGTGCCCTGTACTGTAATGTTTGTTTCCTTTCAATAACCTGAAACATGAATACTTTTTGTAAATCAGACATAGGATCCTGAATGTCAGTGTATCGTGTGCAGCTGCACATAGCTCATCCCAGTTGAATTCAACACTAAACATGCTGGGTTTGCTTGTCTGGTTTTCTTTGTAGCATTTAACCAGAGTACTATCAAATCAGTTGCTGTGTGTGATTTGAGTATTAGTGCTGACCCTCCAAACTTTCTGCCCTATGATCTTTTGGTTGGTGTAGGTACAGGGCATCTGAGCACTGCAGTCTAAAAGGTGATGCTGAGGGCAGCGGCAGGTCACTTTTTTGCAGTGTCCATCTGGTCTTGGGGGAAAAATAAAATGCACTTTCCTTCCAGAAAACTGAAAAATGGGGAAATTTGGGAAAATTGGATGCACTTCAAAAAAGTCGAACATTTTCTCAGAATTTAAATGAAAAGTTTTAATGTCAGGTGACTCTTTGGTTTTGCAGCGTTGAGTTGTTCTCTGTTAGGACTGTGTAAAAGGCAGACAAGTACCAGTCTGTCACAAAGGCCAGCTGAGCTGTCTGGCCCTTTCAGCAAGAATCATTGCTTAGCTTGGTTCAGTTGTAGACTCCTCACTTAGGCTGTAGATATGAAGGATGCAGGACTTTATTAAACTATGTAACATGTACATTAAAGTATGGTGTGATTATATCCCCAATCTGAAGATTGTAATCATAATTCAGAATCAACATGCTATCATTAAAGATRCTTTCCTGTGGCATTTTAACCACTATCTGAACAATAATTGATGTACTGGGACATTGACTACTTAGAGCAATGTTTTTGGATGGGCTTTAGTCTAAAATAAAAAGAAAGAAAAAAATGATTAAACAGCTCTATTAGTCTGATTTTGTAGGGCAGATTAAGGCTGCTGTTTAGATCTCTCAGCACAGATAAGACGCTTTAGTTGTTAATGATCTTTTTCCCTCTATGAAGTGATATATGTGAAAAAGAGAACCATCTCTTTGATTAAGAATCCTTTTGATAGATCCACTGATGTAAGTGTATGGTTGATATTAGCAACCACCATCTGGGTTGTTGAACGATATTTTATTTGAGTAAATATTAATTATTTTTTTCCTATTAATTATTTTTTTGTTGTTGGCTACTGAAAACAGGCAGGTCTATGAGTCTTGATAGTGATGTTTGGTCTCTAAAGGCTGAATCGAAGCAATTAATGTTATGGGTGCAATACATGCTGAAAGGTCATCTTTTTTGTTTTGTTTAGCCTACGAGCCCTAAGTTTGGAAAAGCAGACTCATACGAAAAACTGGAAAAACTAGGGGAAGGGTCCTATGCTACAGTATACAAAGGAAAAAGCAAGTAAGTGGTGATTTCTTTTTCATTTAATTTTTTGTGTAAATAAAGATAAACAGAAAACATTCACTAATGTTGCTGAACATGTACCTAGATCCCTGTGAATCAAAGTGCTACTGGCTGCCATGTGCTCCAGTGAAAGAGGCTGAGACCATATTGCATATGTAACATTACCTTCACGTCAGAACAAGATGAGATCCCTGTTAATCTGATGTTTTGTTTGCACTTTAGTGTTGTACTACTTTCTTGATAACCATACCAGTTAATTTCTAGGGGTAAAAGCAAAATATGCTGTCAAGTAGAGTTTTCTGGTGCTCTGAGGGCAGTGCTGAATGCATGTGATAAGTTGTTCGTCTTTTGTTTCTCATTATTAAAAAACTTTAATAAAATAACATGAAGGGAATGAATGAAATTTTGGACTACTCTAGGTTTAGTTTGTTTACAAGAGTTTATTTACAGTTGTTGCAACTACTCTACCTCCAAATAATCTACTGTATACGTGTCAAATATTTTTTCATCCACTTTAATGTTGTTTGTTGCAACTTTTTTATCCCCAAATGCCCTGAGTGCTTCTATATTGCATAAAATATCTCAGCAAACACACTTAAAATATACTTCTTGAGCAAGTGCTTCCRTTGAGAGTTACCTGTTGTGAAGCAGAGTGTCTTGTGCCATTTCATGTATTTAATCAAGTTTTCATAATCAGGTTTCCAGTAATAATAAAGCAGTTCTGAAAGAGGGATTTGGTACRTGTGATATCTTTATGTAAAAACTTTGGCTAGCAATGATACATGAGGCAACTCTACCATTCCAGCAGAGAATATCATGATGGTCATGGGACAGAATAACTACTGAAAAAAAGAAAATATGTCCTAACATTTTCCAGGGTCATTAACCTGGTTAGGTACTGAAAATTATCTTTTCACTGAATATTTGTARTAAATCAGAATGAGGGTTCCCTTATCTCTCAGTATCTTAGGTATTGGTGAGCATAATGACAGCTGATAGGAATATAACCATGTTCTAAATGTAGAAGAAATATTCACACTTCTGCCATGCCACTGCAGATATTGTCTTTCACTGTCAACTTTCTTCAAGAAAATGCTATTACATTGTATTGTTAATGGCTCAGCTATGCATTACCATAAGTTCCAGACATTATACACRTGTAAGCTTTTTATTGGGGTCTATGTCATATGAGAAAACCATATAGATTTCAGCTTGTGCCTTTTTACTGAAACCTTTCAGTAAAATCACAGTGAGTATCTGATGACAGCCCATATGTCTCGGCTTTCAGTAAGACTGAACTAAGGCAACAGACTCGCTGGATGTCCTGTCAGTCAGTGGAACTGACTGAAATTTAAAAACAAAGCAAAACGCTTTTCTGAAGCTATTGCATTAAGTGGTGACTTGTGAACATGTTATGAAACATAGATTGGTTAGAAATACTCATTTTAGTAGGGTTGCCCACAAATCTGAAAAAAATACTTCAATGATTTTAATGGTACTTGAATAATAAGTTGAAATTACTGGGCACATTGCATTCTCTATTATAAACAGCTGGCTCTGGATAAGTAGTGTGAGTTATAACAATTATATACAACTTTATCCTGTTGCTTCGTAACATCTTCTGCAAGGTCTTTAAAATGTGTTCTGAAAAAAAGTGTGTGTAACTAGAGTATGGATAAGAATTCATATGCAGAGAGTATTTCTACTGTTATAGTAGTATTCCTTCACCTGTTTGAATTTGACTTATTTTTTTTCCCACTGAGAATGGGATAATTTCCATATTATTCAGCACTATTCAGATTAAGCACTTCCAGTCCAGGCTTCTGTTTCTTGAACTAGAGAGACAGTTGAATTACTTCTCAGCGGGGAGAGTTTATACTTTAAGAACTTGGGAAACACTACAGGTGTTATCTGCTATTTCAAAAGGACTTGTTTGTTGAGGTTATGTAGCCCTGTTACCTCTTCTGTCCCCATGAGAAGTTGAGGAATCTCTGACCTGGGTGGTATCCCCAAAGAAGAAAGAGCATCACTGCTGTGATGTACTCTTGGGGAACGTAGATGGACAGGGGTGGGGCGAATGGATGGGCCAACATTGGCTGTGGCCCATCCCTGGAGGTATTTAAAAGATGTGCACGTGTGGGCACTTAGGGACATGTTTTAGTGGAGGACTTGGCAGTGCTGGATTAATGGTCGGACTCAATGATCTTTGAGGTCTTTTCCAGCCTAAACAATTCTGTGATTCTATGGTTGAGAACYGAACCTGACTGCTGCTTTTCAGGCAGGTTGATTCCAACTGTTTATAGCTTTATCTTCAAATGATCCAGGAATAGATACAGATTTTTTTTCTAGACTCTGATATGGGTATGTAGGGTGAGTGTGATATGCATCACTGCGTTCCCCTGCCTAAGTGGGAATACAAATGAGCAAAAGAGTCTTGTCTGTTTATTTTGGTATGTGCCCAGTTTGACTGCTGAAGGATTAAGCTCTYGTGGCACAATGCAGAAGGCAGACACGTCTGCACATGATGGAAAACCTGGAGCTGGTAATGCTTGCACAACAAGTGTGTTTTGGTCAAAATGTTTGAGAATCCCTAAYAACCAACCCTAATGCTTGGCTTTTTCATTTTGCCAAAATGTTTCTGAGATATRTCCTTAACTATAGTTGAAGATGGAAAATTTATGATCATATTGAGCTGTTTCGAATGATGCTTTATATGCAGAATTATTTTGCTCAATATTTGTCACCAGCTGCATGCGGCAAGTAGTAGAGTTTGGAGGCTTTTTGTTCATTTCCTGAGATACATTTCAGCTTTTAAAATTATTTCTGCTGCTGATCGTAATGAAGGAATAAAGCATTCTTAATCTTAGCATACTATTTGGAGAGTCTCAAACATACATACCTGCCTGAAAAGACACAAAATCAGCCATTCCCTTCCTRAAATGTAAAGTGATATGTGCAGCAACTTGCTTTCAGGACAATCCTATTTTTTTAGAGCTTGGAGCAGGATAAATGGTACCAAGCCCTTGTCTTCCTATCAAACCCATTGTTTTTCTATCTTTTTGAGCATCTGAGGTAGTATTCCAGGAAAGTGAAATGAAGTGGGCTAATTCCTCTTACTGGATGATGGATTTCTCTTTTTGTAGTCAGATAAAAATGAATCCCTGGGGTGAAGAAGCAGCAGAGTGAACAGGACTTTGTTATTGAGGAAAGTGAAGCAGTATTCTCTTAGGCTGGGCTTTTTTGTTTGTAGGAGAAACAGCCAAGCAGTAATTTTTTTTCTGGCTGACARTTGCATCAATAGGCAAATCTATTTGATTTCATGTGTTGCACATCAGACGTGTGTAATGAAACTCGTCTTGGCATGTTCATTTTCGATTTTCATTCAGGCTAGATTCTCATATTTTACTTAGTTGTATAAAATCCCAAGAGGCTGCTTACTCCATGAAATTCAGATGACTTTGAAGTGATTTATTTTAATGTAAAATTTTGGAGAAGTGGGCCGAGTAATTTGCTGATAACACTGTAAAAAATGATGCAAGTTCCATTGACTCTGATTTGACTAACAGCTTGGACATTTACCATACAGTAGGTGCAAAGGAGTAGGTGCCCTTTGAATTCCTGTATCATTTCACTGTGGGGTTGAGCTGAAGAAGTGCTGTCTTGTCTGTGTATTGACATGTGTGTCTTCCTGCTGCTGTTGACCTTCTTCCCTCTTGAGGTTGATTATTAATTTACCTGAACATACAGCAGTGGGATCTGGCTTGATCTGCGGTGCGTAAATGTTGATGTGAGTTGTGAGTCTGGAGATGAAGTTGGTGTCAGCACAAGGGGGCTGCTGCCAGCCAGAGCCCGTTGCAAGGCAGCGTGGAGGCCTTGCATTCCCCCACTGGGAACTCYGCATATTGCACTTAAGGGAAAAACCTGTGCTTTTGGCAATATTGTGAGTTGGCATGCTTTCCATCCTCTCCCACTGYGTTCGGTTGCCCTTCAAGGCAAAGAATTATAAAAGATTGCCTCGGTTAAAGCAATGTGATCTGTGACTGCTGCTTGTACAGTATGTGTCTGTGTTTTGAGAGGCATGCCAGTGGTATCTCCACTGCGATGTCCATCTCCTTCTTGAATGTCTATATGATTCTTTACTGTACCTTTACATTTTTGGGCACCTTTACTGATTTGCACATGCTCATAGTATTGAAAAAATGGGTAGAATTTGTAACAGCTCAATCAAGACATTTTTGCCTAATTTCCCTACTACAAAGTTACATAATTTCAATTTATCCTTAATAAAGTACTTGTTCTAATGAATTCTAGTCCCTATCCTTTTTGACTATTAATATGAGGAATTGGTAGAGCACAGAGCAGAGCACAGAGCAGAGCACAGGAGAAGCTGGTGCTGCCAGCAAGAGTCAGAGGCTGCAGAGACAGTCTTTCAGTCAAGGCATCTCTCCCATTTCAGTTTGAAGTCTGAATTTTTTGTTTTCAAGGTGACTCCAACTTGTACCCAAAGATAAAAAGTATTTTTTCAGGTAGCCAGGGCATTTGACATTTATCTCCATCAAAGGTAGTCCCGTTTACTGTTCACCTGAAAATCAGTAGGGAGTTCAGGGTACAAAGTGGAGAGAAATTGTGCTCAAGCAGACATCATGCTCTGCACTGGCCGTGGGTTCTATGCAGTGTTATTCTTGGGGCAGCAGGGAATATTTGAGTAATCGGTGGGAACTACCTGTATTTGTTGTTGGCATGATGTATTGCAGTGTGCGTTATGAACATGTAGCTGACCATTATATTTCATACATATGTGTGTGGATGGCTGCTCACAAGAAAAAGGATGTTGTGTGTATTTTAATTTTTATATTTATGATGCTGAAGCCTTCACTGAGGATGACTGAGAGAACTAATTGCTGTTCTGACTTTTGTTTTTGAAGTTGTGGAATTTCTTTTACTTATCATGAAACCTCCTTGACTCTTTGATTGTCTTTTATGTTCAATCTGTTGAAAGTGCTATAAGCTTCAGATGGTCATGCTGCCACTTTTTAGTCATTCCCCTAGCTTTACTCTCTGCCCATGTGAGCTGTTGTGTTCACAGGCTCCCTGATAAGTTTTGTGTACAACAGTCCAATTCACAGGAAAGTTTTTCTTCATGTTATGGCCAATTTATTTAGACTGATATTTCAAAATTTCTCTGATTCATGTTGCCTTAATGACCTAAACTTTCTTAACCTTTTCTTTATTTCTTGAAAATTCTGTAAAATTAGTGTTCTGCAAATGAAACTCTTTTCATCTGAGGATAACAGATGGCTGGAAAAGGAATACATATTCATGGTTTATGAAAAGGCACTTTATGGTTACCAACTAGGCTTTCTTCCCCCCCCCCCCCTCATTTTTTAACTGATTTCCTTAACTGATTTTGTAGGCAAGTCATGACATGGGATTATAAAGTGTGTACATAAATGCTTAAAAAAAAATCTCTAGCATTGTAACTCTTTAATAAAAACAATAACTTCATGTTGAACTAGATAGAAAACTAGTGATAACTAGATGTTCAACTAAAATGCCAAATGGTGGAAAAAATAATGAAAGTARAGTAAGTTACTAGGATTCTAACTAGAAGATAATTACTATATTGATCACTTACTGAGTGAATTTCTCAGCATTTAAAAGAAAAATTGGGACATTTTTTCTCCATAGTTGAATATATAAAAAGAACATTACACTGTATATGCTGTGCTTCAACCTGCAAAGCAGTTTACAGAGGTGACTTAGTATTATTATCTGTCATAGCAGGGGACAAAACTGAAGAAAGTAAGTCTATTGTATTACTTACCCAGGATTGCCCTGGAAAACGTGGTAGAAAAACTAGGATAGAAYATACTTGTGTTACATACACGTGCTAGAATTACTGGATGGTACTTTCTTGGCCATATATCCATGACTGGAATGGTAGAGAAAACACTGAAGTAATTTGCCAGCTAAATGCTGTTGTGCACCAATGTGTTTTCTAGTTAGCTGGGCARTGGTAGCTCTCAAGATCCTCAATGACTGTTAGTTTGCACAGTTGTAAGAGGCCACTTTACTTATAAGGGATATCTATGTCTGTCTTCAAATTCTCTTTATATGAGCATCAGTGGGGCCTGGAGAGGTGCGAGGTGTGTGGACGAGGATGGTGCTCAGCATCACTCTCCCTGCTGCCTGTCCCAGGTGATTTCCTTCCAGCAGGCATAGGTCAAGTACAGCCCCTGTGCTTAGGTGAGCTGCTGATTAGTTTGAACTGATGTGGGCTGGGAGGTGGGGATGAGGGACCTGGAGGTAAACGCTCACCTACTCCTGTTCAAGTGAGGGCTGCCACATCGTTTGTATGAGGCTGCCTTGAGTCCTGACTTCTGGTGACAACGCTAATTAATAATTTAAATCCTTCTTCTCTCTTGGAACTCTTTGATCTTCTGTTTTTCAGCCCTAATAAGTGTCAGCATTATGAAGTACCTTTAATCCACTGGCTTCTACTAAAACAAGGTAACTTTTGTTTAGGATGAAGTTAAAAGATGGTGGGATTAAAAAAGAGAAATTGAGGACCTGTGTTAGCCCCTTRAGTATTTACCCAATAGGGCTTTAGCAGGACTGGGAGTGGCTTTTGTAAACTAGAAACATAAGTCTTTTTCRTAAGAAAAATATAATATAAACCATGTTTACACTGAACTGCCTTTTATGATAATGATTAAAAGAAGTGTTTCCCTCAATGTAGAATTAGTTATTTGTTGGTAGAATAATCAGAGTTGACTAAACCTACAGTGAATGTGCCTCTGTCAGGTTTCTTCAAAGGAAATTTCTGGCAGAGCCTGGTTTCATTAGGCCTCCACGGTCTCTTTGGAGTTTTAGGTGTCTGTTTATGACATTAATATCACTATAGAGTAGATCTAATTAGATATTCTCAAGGTTTGATCGTCAAACTTTGAGCTTTTCCTGTAAATGAATATTTAACAATTGAAAGTCATTTTCTTCATAAGAATTAGTTTCTTGAAATTTGTATCACAAATTAGAGCACCATCCCAATACCGTGTACTTGTTTTTCTTTATGGAAGTGTTCCCAAGCTTAGCACTTGCTTGAATTATGAGCTCAGCCTCAACTCCGGCAAGTGGTAAAACTCAGTATTAAATAAACAGATTGAAATAAGAATTGGCAGATTTTATGTTAATTGACTCTTTTAAATGTGTATATTTAGAACATTTATTTCATCTAAATATATCTGAAGAACTTGAGAAAATAGTGTTATTGTATGTACTCTTTTGTTCTCTATGTGGCATCATCAGCATTATCCCCAGTGAAGCCAATTAAGTCATCAGTTACTTTATATTCATCAGTATTATATGTTCTTAATGATGCATTAAAGCATTAAATAATTTCCAATCTTCTCTACTTTCTCATAAGTGGTCATTTTTTATAAATGTATTTATTTTGGTGATGGTGATATGTGCTGGTTTAGAAAGTGCAGAATGACACATTATATTATCATTTTTTATAATGTCTGGCTTATTTGTATTTTTTATAATATGCAGACTTTTACTTTCTGCCTCATAAAGCCATTTGGACTAATTTTGCTTTTGCCTACATTGCATATATAATCAGAAATTTATTAGAAATGATTATGTAATTAAAGTGCTTCATTTCCATACATTGGAAAACTGTCCATCAGCTGCAGGTGTTTTGCCTAAAGTAGTTTTCTGTGATAATTAGAGAGGCTTGAGGACTTCTGTATTTTCTCTGAAGGTTTTTGGATGAGAAAGTGAGTTAGTTTAGGAGGGAGGATGGCTTAGAAAATAGGAATTCTTTAGTCAATATTGTCCATAATAGAAACTAATGAGGCATTTGACAGGAAGGGCATAAGATGATAAGTGTAATCCTTGACCCAGTGGAGTGTATTGTTTTGAGAAGGTGKGAAATTGTTTGCTTTGGACAGTGAGTAATAGAGGTGGTTTAATGAATCCTAGATGTTAAAGAAGGCGGCAGTGTTGCCTTTTCACTGTCTAAAAGGCAGTCTGCTTGTCAGTTTTTCTACTTGTATTTGAAAATAATGAAAATACTGAGCATGCTTTGAAAGTTATGGAAGACAAATGTGAAGCAATATATGGAAGGAGGTCTGCTAGCCTTATCTGATCACTACTGAAGTCTGCAAAGATAAGTATTGATAGGTTGCAGAAAGGTTTCCTTTTTTCAGTGTTGTTTCTAAGGAAATTGCCGTATTATTTTGACATGGCATCACATGTTTCAGGGCATAATTTCATGACAYAGCTGGCTTGATCTCATGACACATTGCTTCTCAAAAGGTGGACCCAGTTCTTAYGTATTTTCTAGTATTTTTATTTTTTTTCATGCCTTTATAATTTTTTTTAAATGTGATTTACTTCTTTTTGGAAGGGCCGGTCTTTGAGTAGTCTCATTGTAAAGTCCAGCAGAAATGAGAGCAAATACAAAGCAGTGGCGGGAGTATGTGGCAGGGATTTAACAGGAGAAAGCCTATACCCTGAGGCAGCCCTTAGCTCATCTCTTCAGCATCATCTAACTGCATCCTGAGATTGCATCAGTGAGAGAATAGTTAAAGGATGTGAATATACACCCTAGCTCTTTAATTAGAACTTCGTAACTTCTCACATCTCCAGCATTATATGCTCCTGTTTATAGAAAATGAGATGGAAAAAAAGGTTTTAATAACTGGGTAGTAAATGAGAATAAGGAGGCTATTGTATTATGGAAATTAAAGATTGATATATTGGATATAAATGATACTGAAGAGGAGAATGAAATCCTAGAGGAACACTACTTGAGATTAGTTTGATTATTTTGATAGTACTAAGAGTTGTCATGATGTCTATCAAGATGATGACAGGTACCAAAGAGGCAATGATAACTAAAAAGCACTCACCTACTGTGTTTAATTGTGAATTCTTTGAAATTAGTTCCATACTAGTGCTATTTGTGTTATTTATTGCTCTTCATGAATCAATGGAATGTAGAACTTCAGGTTAAAAAGAATATAATTGACACAATGCTGCATGTTATTCATCTGTCTCTCTAGCAAGAGACTCCATATTCCTGTTTCCTTAATACCTCTTTGATGTGCTTTTTTCCACTGTATTTTGCATTTCCTTCTCTGAACACAGCATCTGTCCTGTTCTTCATCTGCAAAATGATCTTGCTTTTCTWACTTAAATTCCTCCTGCACAGTTATTTCATCTGTTGTAAAATATTCAAGTTATSCAGGTATCTAAGTGATATGTATGTGATAGGTAGGGTGGTGTATTGACAGAGGAATTGGAAACTACACATGAAYTGCAYGTCTGTCATCAGTCCTTCTACTTCYGCTTTTAATATGGTTTATTCTCCTGTCTGAGCATGACACATGAAGTTACTTGAGGCAAGGCTTATCTTTTTCTGATGCCATAAGTCCTTTTTAAATCCAAATAAAAAACATGTGAGGTAATTATAGGGAGAAATCCAGATAATCCAGTAGAGTTAAGCTGATAATTTTCTTTCAACAGTGACTAGTGGCCTGAGACTTGAACTGGTGCCAGCCTGAAATATTATGAATAATTGGAAGGTGATGAGTAAACCATCTTTTGATAACCAGGGTTTCTTAACTTGCTCAGAGTCATTGTGCAATGTTCTGTATAAGGCTAATGAGTTTTTGGTAATTATAAAAGAAGAATAATCAGAAGAAACAAGACAGTAGCTATCCGTCACTGAACTCATATAACTGCAAAAATTAAAGCCTGAGGGAGAAGACGAATTCAGAGTTGGTGGTTGTCCATATCATCTTCCTTTGAAAATTAAATACATCTTCTAGGGCCTAGTACAGCAGGGAATTGCCTCCATGATTACAGGAGTGTAAARGCTCCAATGCATCCTTGAGCTTTGTGGCTGTAGAGGCTAATTTTGCTTTTACAGAAATAAATTTTAATAATAATAATTTTTTAAACTGTATTATGCCTTTTTGGTAGTTTAGCCTCACCATTGATTGTCCTACATGAGGGGTCTGTTAAAGTTTCGTAGTATGAGTTGGTTCTTGAGRAGGGTAATGAATATCAGCTTCGTTCTGGTTTTGTGAGATTTTATTTGGATAAACTGAACCAACTGGATTTTTTTGCAAGCCTGGAATGCGTTTCATGTGTGGTGAAGTTTTGAATACTAGAAGTGAAACCAGCCAAATAGATTTTACACTAGAATGACCTGTTACGAAGTTTTGTCTCTTGGAGCACAAAATATTTTTAAACTTAAAAATGAGAGTTATTATAATCTAAAACTAGCCTGGGCCATGTGGTCAAGAATRTGCCTCAGGAACAATCCTGCCCAAATGGGGAATGGCCAGAATGACCTAAAAATAATTTMATTACTCAACTTTGTAGCTTTTTGAAGGCTATGATTATGTGTGTCATGCAGTGGGAAGGAGGTAATCGATGTAAATCTGGATATATTGCAAGTGAAGTGATTGATAAAAATAATGACTTTTTCTTTGAACAGTTTGATCAAATAATGAACAGATTATTATAACCAAATTTTACAATGTGATACTTCTTAGCAAAGCTTCAGTAACAAAGCTGTGGTAGAAAGGAAACAGACTGACTCACAGAAAACTGAGATCATTTCTTGGATTGCATCTGAGTGTGAAAATATAAAATTGACATTATGGAAGCTATGAAGTGTTTCTTACAGTGGTGTAAATGAATCACTGGCATTGACAGGAAGAAATTGAATAAGTACACGATGGGAAACAAGTTCTATTATGAGAAATACTGTTTCTGCTGTAATTTTGATTTTTCTAAATTTCTTCTCCTCCCCTCTTTCYCTTTCAGGGTAAACGGAAAGCTGGTGGCATTGAAGGTGATTAGATTACAAGAAGAGGAAGGAACCCCATTTACTGCTATCAGGGAAGGTATGCACTCACATTYAGTGATTATATATGTGGGATTTGTTTTGCAATTACATTGCACTTCTTATTTCTGTGCCATGCTATAGTGAATAGCTTGAGAATCCAAATTACATGGTTACGTTCTCAGTAGGAAAAAACTTTGGTGCTTCAAAAACAAAGCCTCTGGTGTGGGAGTTCTTGTTAAAGAACGCAGCTCTGCCTGTGCTTTGGCTCCTGTTAGATTTACTATACAAAYGAGTACTTAAGAGCATATTAAAGGTGGGTGTGAGAAGTGACTCTGGAAGATGAGGGAACTGTGTAAGATGCACTTCTTGCCTGCAGGCAGCACCTAAGATGAAGGTAGATGTGATTTTTCATATATACGCAGCGTGAAGCAATGACAAGCGCTTCTTGATAAAGGCAATCAAAAGATCAGGGAGCAAAACTACAGACGTCTTAGAAGCTGTGTGTGGTTTGCAACTAGCTTTTGTTTGTTTTTGCTTCCCCATGGACTCTAAGTTGTGTGGCTTGGGAATGATTCTTATCTAGCGCGCTTGGAGATGCCTGTTAAGCTTTGTGCTCCGCTCCTTTATCCTTCCTTGTCAGCCTCTCATGGTCCCTAGTGACGGCTGCTTTATCTGAGTCTGTCTGTGCCAAGCTCCTTTGCAGAAATTGCTGGATATGCCTTCTTTACGTGGGCCTTCTCTGTTAGAAGGTACTAAAAATGAGCCTTGGTAGAGGAATAATAAACAATTTCCCATCACACCACTGATTCAGACTCAGCTGAAATTGGTAATGAACTAAAGAGATGAAACTGTTACGACTTTGAGGGACCTTTTAAAATTGTACTGTCAGCATAATTCCCAGGATGAGATGAACCAGGGAGGTACTAGAACATCAGACCTCACAGGGTCCACTGTTGGCCCTGCATGTGAGGTGTGCAGCTTTGTGATCATCACAGCCCCAGCCACAGCAGCTGTAGCTACGTTGTCCCTTGCTCCTGCCTAGTTCCTGCAGCCGTCTGTGTGCTGTATGTCTGTCTGTACAATGAGCCCCTTCTGGAGTGGACTGGGCAAAAAACCCCCATGTTYCATGTGATTGACACCCTGAAGTTAGAAGTCTTTAAACTACTGTGGATTTCCATCCCAAGATTGTGCATTTTAAATGTGGGCCTTTCACAAAGGAGGGAAAACTGTGGGTGGCCAATTTATGAAGGAATTTCTGCAGTTCTTCTGTACTGCTTCATTTGAGTAACAGCTATTGAATGATCTGACACATTTATTCATAACAATATCTATTTTATCTGTGAGCTGTCTGTCCCTGCAGCTGTGCCGTGATAACGAGGTGTGCAGAGGGTTATGGGTGCAGCTTTCAATATTTGTGATGCTGAGTTCAAGTTGTAACAGCCTGTGTTTCAAATATGTTTATTGTTCTTCAGGTTTGTAGTCGATATGGTACTGACTTAATAAAAGAATAGTAAATATGGCTTTCTTGTGCCTTTCTAGTGACACTTAAAAGGTTTTTTAATGTGAGCTTGGTCTAGATGAAAGTTTATAGCACTCTAACTGTCAAATGCAGTATAATCTGTTTCCCTTTATAAATAGTTTGTTGTGTGAGCTCAGTATAAAGAAGTATTCGTTAGGAGCAAGAACAGAGATTTTCCCCACTTGATTTTTTTTTTTAAATTATAAAGTCACTCTTGCATGAAAATACTTCTCACACTGTCGTTGGAGTTTTCCTTTTAGCTGTGATGACAATACTGTGGTTGAAGCCAGTTAAAATTCTGGTTCTTTAATATTAGTAGAACAAAGGTCTTGTCTAGAAAAGCTCTTGAGGTTAATAATTAATAGAGATTTAAGTGTGTGGTGTCTCGCTGATTTTGATAGGACTGTGTGCATGCATTATATTTTCAAGTATTCACCTAAGCTGAGACTAGATCCAAAGAGTATTAGGATAATGACAAAGTTTTTTCTTGACTCTTGTAGGCTCTTGGTTAGGGGGGGTCAAACTCGAGTTCTAGGTTGTTTATGGGGGCTTTTTTYGGTAAATGAAATCTTATCTACTTGATAGTGGAATTTCATTCAGATCTGTAGGAGCTATCAATAGAAATAGAGTGTTGTGTGTTTTATATCAGGTAGAAGTCACACATACCTGATAAGTAAGATGGGAAAGGGAAAAACCTATATTTAGTTAGGCTTTGACTTTTCTGTTGTTGATTTTGATTTTGTCAGAAACAAATACTAGGACCAGAGAAATAAGGAAGGCTGTATTACAAATGTGGTTTTCAGAAGGTAACCTCATTAGTGTTGCGCCAGGCTGTAGTGTTTGACAGTAACACTACAGCTGTGGACTTCACTAGCAGGACCTTATGAAGCTGTTGCTTTTCTCATGGCAGTATCTAATCCATCTTGGACATGCTGGGTTCTGTAATGCCTCCATGGCTACTGCCGGCTACAAGGGTGGGGGAAAAAGAAAGGAAAAAAGAAACGCTTCTATAAGCCCTTGAAATGATCTGAAAAGTTTGATATGGAAAACCACTAAGAATGGGACACTGTGTTAAGCAGTTTTTTCTTGATCTTTGATGGCTAAGTGTTCCAGTGCTATAATTTAGGCTGGGACAATTAGAACAAGGAGGAATACCACTGAAGATGAGATCAACTTCTAATTTCAGTTATCTGAGGAATAGTGTTCCCCTAGTGGAAAAATGCATATATGGTGGTATGAGCCAGAGGTCTGTTGGAGGGCATTTCTTTCCAAACTCTTTCATAATGGAGAAACGAGGCAGACCTTGACTTATTTTTATTTTCTAATTTTCCAGCAATGCAAGGCAAATTCAGGCGGAAGCCTAGTTAGTTGTAAATTAAAACTATCTAAGAAAATCGTTTAACATTTCTCATGGTTCCTTGAGTAAAGCAGTGAGAGAAAATAGCATTCCTGCTCGGTGCTCCTAATGGGGATGCTGTGTGATGTTAATTAAGGGGAAGTTACAGGCTGAAATCTTAAGCAGTGGTCATGCTGAGGGAATGTTGTAGCTGTCTACGTACAGGGAACCATATTGTTACTGTTGTAACAGCAGCAGAATGAAGCTCAAAGTAAAACAAAGCTACAAAGGAAAAAGAGTAAGAGAAGTAGGAAAATGAAGGAAATAAATATGGAATGTGTGACTGCAGAGACAAGCACTAACTTGGTTGAAACAAAAAGTGGAAGGAAAAATCAAAAAAACCCCAACCAAACGAAAACCCAGTAAAGCTGCATAAGGAAACTCACAGTTAATGCCTGGAGGAGGTTTAGCTGAAACTTCAATTAAAGTCTATAAAGTAAGTCTGCTTTTACAGCAGATATCGGTTTCTGTCTTCTACCATCAAAGTTGCATAGTTTTGAAAATAGGTAAATGTGGCATATTTATTGGTGCTATTCAGCTCTCTATTGAATTTCTAGAACAAAATTTAGAAGTAGCCTGTGCTAAATGATCTTTCAACTTGGCGTGAGTCAGATGTACTAGCTTATTGTATGCAGTTTACGGGATGTTTCCCTCTGAATTTAACTCACTTAGTCTGGGATAATCTAATTTGCTTTTGAAGAGCCTGAGGAAAAAAAAACCCAGCAAAAAATGAGAAAAAAGCACAAGTGGTTGGGTGTGTATACCTGAGTGGGTTAAATCTATGAGATTTTCTGATAACATATATGTGAGTGATTCAGGCCACCATTCTTGGCTAAATGTGCTTGCAACAGTGATATCTGAGACACTGTGGAGTCTGAAAGTAATTTACATGCTGTTTTCTCATTTAAAATAAATTTGGTAGAATACAGATTAGCAAATTATTTGTTTTCTGTGTTAGCACAATTGTGGTTTATTCTGTTACTGTAATGCTCATTATCAACTGTTCAGAGATGGATCAGCATCAGACTTGAAGTATTAATAAACCCACTGCAGCCACTGGAAAAGTTCACCGACCTTAACTTTTATCTCAGATATTTCATTCTCTTAATTTCCTGTAATATCATATGTTCATCTAGGCTAAATACTGAACTGTGTGGTAGATTCTAATTCTGGGAACAGCTTGATTTACAGTTCTGTAGTTATCTGGTTTTGATTCTGGGTAATAATATTGCTTATATCCAGCATGACAAAGATTCTGCTTTGCGGGTAGGTATGTAAATAAACATCCCTTGGCATTATTGGCACCTTGCTTCTGAGGTTAACTGGCTTACTGTGTTCTTTTCTTGGGCMATAAAATTCTTTCTTCCCCATCGCAATTGTGAAAACTTTTTTGCATTTGTTTTTAATTTTCCGCCCTTGGAAATATTACTCTTCACTATAGTAATAAAAYTCTATTCCAGTGTTTTGGTATATGGTAATGTTTCATTTCCCACAGGCCTAAATGGCGTTTGAATGTGTCATCTAGTTTTGTAGGTATTTTTGTACTTTGTCATTTAAATGCCATGATTGGGAAACTTTCAGTTTATTTCTCTTTATATTAATTATTATATTTACATGTTGTAATTTTAATGTATTTTTACCAATTTGTGTGTCACATTTAGAAGTGCTCAGGTGGTAGACAGTTTCTACATCTTTGATTTGGCAGTTTCTCAGATGACTATTTTCCATCTATTTCACTGTCAAAGGCTGTGGTCTTAATGCCATGTATGGACAGCAGCATGCAGAAATACCATATAAATGCTTTGGAAGCAGTCTGCTGTCTTGCACTATGAAATTACAAAGAATACAAGAATTGCTCAATGATATTTTTCATTTTTGAAGAGCAGTTTATCATGCATACTGAATAAGTTTATGTTTTGAGTTGAGGGAGAAAACTTAGTGCATTTGAGTGCCAGTATAGAGCATGGAGGAGAGACGCTCAACTCTTGGMCACTGAACATCTTCCAAAGTCCTTAAAGTTTCAGGCCTCTTTCATCCTTTCCTCACTTGTGTGGTAGGAGTGAGTCAAGAGAAGGCCACCGAGATGATCAGAGTGATGGAGCACTTCTCCTATAAGGAAAATCTGAGACAATTGGGATTGTTTAGTCTGGAAAAGAGAAGGTTTAGCAGTTGCCTAATTGCAGCCTTCCAGTACCTRAAAGGAGCCTATAAGAAAGACGRAGAGGGACTTTTTACAAGAGCATGTAGTGACAGGACAGGGGGGAATGGCTTTAAACTGACAGAGAGTAGATGTTAGGAAGAATTTCTTTACTGTGAGGGTGGTGAGGCACTGGAACAGGTTGTCCAGAGAAATTGTGGCTGCCCCTTCCCTGGAAATGTTCAAGGCAGGGTTGGATGAGGCTCTGAGCAACTGGGTCTAGTGAAAGGTGTCCCTGCCTATGGCAGGGGGCTTGGAACTTGATGATCTTTAAGATCTCTTCCAACCCAGGCCATTCTATGAGAGAAACAAAAAATGAAAACCTGAAAGAGTCTCTGAGAAAGAAATGAGAGGTCACCTTTATTCCTCAGGACATAATATTATATATATAATATATGTTATATACTATAAGATGTAATATATTATTYCCCAGGACATACATTTATACCAGTCAGACTCTCTGAGGCTGGGAGGTTTTCTGAGGCCTCCGCTTCTGAAATTGTCAGGCTGGAGAGAATTGTTGCCTTTTGCCACTTAAAAATCATAAGCTGGACAGTATTAAGGGGATAAAGAAAGTGATTACCTTTATTGAAGGCSTCCAGGCACATTTATGGTCAAACTGCATACAAGATGCACACCCAAAAATGCACACAAGATGTAGRCCAAAAATGCGCACRTATTATAGGACTCCAACACTTTTATAGGTTTGACAAATTTGCATATTTGACCCCAATCTCCCAATTAGAGGCTTAGATTTGCACCGCCTGGTTTGGTCCCCCACTGATACCCCTCTAGCTTCTAGCTCTACTGTTGTTTATACTTTTAGGGGACATGRGATAGTGAAATGTCCCTGTTCCCAGAGGAGCAAGGATGATAAGGTGCTTAGGAATGTCCTGTGATGAGACATGGGGTCCTTGGATCTAAAAGAACAAGATTATGGAAGGGTTTTAGGGATGTGTTTCGTCTAATGGGGTAAGGGAAACTACTTAGCTAAGAATCTATGTAGTTATACAATACAAGGCTACAGGGCTACTAATATATAAAAAATACAAAAGCAAAAATCTCTTTGGCATCAGGATAAATCTTCACAAAACTTTTATCTTTGGAAAACTGAAGTGGAATAACTTCTAAGAGAAGAATACAGGGAARATCAGGAGTTTGCCAAGAGAAAGTTCTTAGCTAAGTGAATGTCTTGTTTATTGCAGGTGTTCCTACTTGGTGGACAATGGAAAACACTGCTTTATAGTAACGATACTGCAAGTGATGTAAAGCAGCTGTGCTTTTGTATTATCCCAGAGAAAGAGCAGAGTCTGTACCCACACCATTTAAGAAAGAGCTCCAGAATTATATTTTTACTCATTAGATATAATTCTTGCGACCTCATCCTGAATTATTACCTGAGTTATTGCACACACTTCCGAGCTCAGTGATTTTTGACTGATATGTAGCCTAATGGTCTTTACAACACTTAAGCTAACAAATGACCTCATGGCACTAGTTAGATGACTCACGGTGATAAGCCTCCTATTCAATGTATTAGAGTGGGTCTGGRAGGCTGTATGCTATAGGTCAAGGGCACAGTGAAACAATATCTGCCTATCTTTTGTTAAGAGTCAGTGGTTGATCTACTGGTAGAAGGTAAACATGAAAATTGCAGTGGAAATCCTGTCTTTGTCTTCCAGTAAAGAATAAATTATTTTTTTTAATTGGAAGTTAAATCATCCACTTACAAAAGGTAAACCTATTCACTTTATTGGTGAATAGGGTTGGTTTGGGGCCTTTTTTTTTTTTTTTTTTTTTTTTGATTAAGGAAGCTTAACAACTGCTTTGTTTTGAGTGATAGGAGTTTGAAGGACTTTCAGATTTCCTTCACAAAGTCCAGTCAAGAAATTTAAATTTCCATAACTGAAATACCTAAAAGCTTCACATGTGGCTGGCTCAACAAGCTTCAGGGAACTTCAAGAGATTACGTTTAAGATTATGGAGATGTGGCTATTCTAAGCATGCATGTCATGAGAGTTACTGTAGGGGGTTTGTGTCTTTATAGAGTCTGACGATAAGTTCACTCTCCCCAAAAGCCACATTGCTTTGGAGCATTTAAGTAAAAAAAGGAAAGGACAGTAGTTTGGCTGTAGCTTGGGGAACTTTTTCATTGGCAGGGTTGGCAGAGCTGGTGCCTACTGTAGGCTAAATAGCTACAGCTCAATTAACTGTAAAGTCCCTGCATAGCCAGTTGAGCTTGGAGTCCTAACAGCTTTTTCAGTGTTGTTAAAAATAAAACACACAAGCCAAGAACCTCTGGGACACTGTGTTGTTGGATATTTAAGGTCAAGAAGTATTCAAAAGTAAAGAAACTCCAGCAATTTTTATTTTTCTGTCTGGTCTCTTTCTCTTATGGTCGTCCTGCAGACTTACCCAAACTGTGGATTTCCTCAAGATAAAAGAGGAACGCAAGGTTCGCAAATTAACACAGGCTGGGCTTCAAAAACTACGGTGCATTTGGAAAAGGATGTTCCTGGGACCTTTTTCATGAAATGAAGTCAACTTTTAAAATTTCCAAGACTTTTGGATGTTACTTATTAAATATCTTCTCATGTTGCAGAGAAATGTATATTATTTCTTCTTGAACATTAATAATAGAAAAATTGCCTTTAATTTCTGGAGGTTTTTTCTGAACGTTTTTGGACAGCTCAGATTTTCATCTATGTTTAATTTGTGCTTTCTCCTGCATGTGCAGTTGCGTATGTCTAAGAGAAGCGTGGTAGATCTTTGGCAATGTGATCTGGAGCTTGGAAGCAGCAGGAGCTTTCATCTTTACTCTGCTTTCCCTCCTGCTGTTCTCCCCAGCCCTGACTGGCTGCTAATTGTTTTTACTGACAGTACTCATTTGCTTTTCCTTGAAATCAGTTGGACTGGCTGGCTGAAGCAGGTGAACTGAATTCCTGGTCATCTAAGWTGACCATGGGATAGCTGATAGTTTTCCAATTTCATATACAGTGCAAGTTATGATGTTATTTTATCCTACTTTTCAGTGTGTCCAAATTGCACTGTGCTACTACTYACTTCTTTTTGGTGGGCCAAATGAAAGCTTCTGTCCATGTAGAGTGGTCAGAAATGGTAGAGATTGGAAAAGTCTGTGCTGTTTGTTTCCTTGTGTCTTGCTACTCACAGACTGAGCATAGTCTTTCCTTTTTTTTGTTTCCTGTGGTTTTTTTTTACTGTCTAACAAATTAGTGGTTTTCTCAATTACAAAACCTTCAGGAGAGCTGGGATTACATAAATAAGGTATAAATTATGGTATTTCCCTTTGAGAATCATGCTATAAATTTTAAACTTCATAATGAACTCTCATCACGCAGCAAAAGTGTCATGCTTTTCTGAGAAGTAGAAATGCAAATTCCAAATTATCCAGTTTCATAGAGCTAAATTTGTTCCACAGACTATTCCATTCCCTCTGTCCTCCTCCCATTTCCCCTCCAACATTTTATCTGTAGCCTGCTGAAATGGAACATAGCTGTATCAATTGAATCCTCCTTCAGTACTTTTGATGTTCAAGCTGTGACCTTCTTCTGGCTTTTGTTTTTGAGCATAGTTCAAGGAAAAAAAGAATGGGGTGACACTTTGAGGATTTTTTTTTTTGATATGATCATTTTGCCGTCAAGAATTCTTTCCTCATCCTTGTCATCTTAGCTTAATGGCAGACCTTTCAGGCTCTGCCCTACTTCCGCTGAAGAAGTTGTCTGTGTATCCTCAGTGCACACATATAAAGTGTTGGATAAGGGATCTTGTGCTAGTTCCAGAGCTGGAAGATTGCAAATCCGTTGGTTCACAGGTGCTGTTGAACCCTTCTCAGTATGGCTTTTGCTTACAGTTTCCTCTGACCTGAGTTTCCGGGCTCTATGACTTGGCTTTTTGCCCCTGGGGCTTTCTGCTCGGAATAGTTTTCTTCTGCTCAAAAACTGTTTCTTCTCTTCCCTATTTAATGCAGGAGTTGGAACTGTTGCCTTATAGATTCTGGTGTGCTGCTCCCGCTATCCCTGATGGTGTGATGGGAAGGGTAGAAAACATGACAATTGCAGAATATGGAGGATACAGGAAGGATGGCAATCCTTCCTTCATATGTAAATATAATATGCATCTATAAGTCATACATAACCCTTACACAGCCCTCATGGCTTTCTTGTTTGAGTGGAAGTTGTTGAGAGTCTGTCTTTTTAYGCTGTATGCAAATTTAGCCTCCTCTTACAGCACATTCTGCAAACATAAAATGTAGAGCTAAGTTAATCCTTCTCCAAGTAGCATTAGTTTTTACCTTGTGACCATATCCCAGTTGGAGTGAATTGAACTGGTGGTTCAGAAACCAGCTTCTTAATGAGTGGAGATGCTAGCAAGTAATGGCATTGAACAGTCTCAGCTTGAACTCTTTGGAGACCCTAAGGCACACATCCAAGTGCCGGTATCTTTCATGGCCACCTGGTGAAATAAAAATTTGTATCTCTGATGTTGAGGCAAAGAAATGTCTCCTGAACCTAGCCAATTCTTCTAATTGTTTTTTCTTTGTTATATCACCCTTTTGCAAAAGAAATAATCTAGACAACAATATCATTTAGCCTTATGATGAAAGTGGGGACTTTAAGTCTGCACAAAGACATTTTTCTTTGTCAAGATCTCTCTGTGTGTGTTTCCACTGCTGTRTTGTGGATTTTGGAAATACCAAAGCAGAGTGGCAACTCAGTGTTTGAACCGGTTCAGTCAGCTTCAGTTTTATCCATGGTCTTTTCAATATGAAAATATTGAATAATTTAAATATGTAAATATTCAATATGTATGGTTTCAGTTTTGGGTAAATCACAAAATAAGGACATTAGAAGGTTGTCTGATTTCCTTTTGTTACAGCTCTCCACCTTGAAGGAGATACACCACTACAAAAATGGAAAGAAGTGTATGGGTGCATATGTTTATTGTGTGTTCATGTGTCTCCTCTGTTTTTAAGACTTAGAAAACAAATTAAACCTGTCCCCTGAAGAACCAAATCCTTTGTGAAGGGTCACATACTGTCTTCGATCAACCCAGAGAATGTCTGATGTCAGTTGGACATGTACCCACATCTAGATAAAGTTAAAATGCTTTCTGTGAAAGTTGTCCATCTTCATCAGAAGTTATGTCTGAGACATGTCACCATCTTCTTGCTACTGACTTCAGTCATTGTTTATAAACATCATAAGAACAGCTTTGTGTGTTTTTAACACAGAAAGTTCATGAATGAATTATCTTGATTCTCCTGATGTTTATAAATTATTTGATAATTGTCTTGGTTCTTCAGACACAAATATAACAATGAAGATGTGCAYGTGCTACTGCTGGATCCACAACAATGCCTTTGTTTTCAATGCCTTTGTCCACAGAACAATAAGTACTTTTTTTTTTCCTTTGAAAAAAACCCCACGAGTTTATTTCAAATTTGTAACTTATTTATAAAATTAAGCAACTTCAGTCTCTTTACAGACACAAGACTCTATTCTGTTTTAGTATCTAACAAATCTTTCCTATATCAAAGGGAGAATGATACTTATTTTCAAATGATGGGCCATGACTTAAGTAGAGGCTTGCTAGCTGAGAAGACAGGCAGCCTGAGAGGGTGAGGCTACTGCAGTATTTTGTTTTGCTGCCTTTTATTCCCATCTTTTGTGGTAATGATTCAATTCTTCCTTAAATATGTCATATATAGAGGGAAATAAAAAATCCAAGTATGGTAAAATGCTATGTTCAGTTCACA
The DNA here is from genome assembly GCA_018881555.1 of Amblyornis subalaris. Classification (NCBI taxonomy): domain Eukaryota; kingdom Metazoa; phylum Chordata; class Aves; order Passeriformes; family Ptilonorhynchidae; genus Amblyornis; species Amblyornis subalaris. The sequence continues at coordinate 6,163,860 of JACAXG010000048.1, read as the reverse complement.
GTAATTTGCTGAAAATTTTAAGCATGAATTGTTTCTAAACTTTGAAGTAGTTGAGAAATATTTTCAGCAGCCTACATCTTTGTACTGGCATGAAATACAGCAGCAACCACTGTAGTCATTGAGAGGCACTAATGCCTTTCTCATAGGAAGGAAAAGATTAATTATAATCAAAACAGTGAAAAAAGTGGTAGCAAATGCATCTTATATTAAAGTTATATATGTGAGAAAAATATATTCTTCCTTTTTTCTGTTTCTCCACAGGCTCCTTTTTTTCTTTGGTCTACCTGCTGTCAGATGCTGTAGGCACAATTGTCTGGGTGAGACCATTCCTTCGGGAGACACCACTGCTCTTTTTACTCTTTTGTATTTTTCCATAGCCTGAAAATTGTGTTGCAAACAGTTTAGTTCAATTTTTCAGTTTTTGTTGGGAGAGGTGAGAGATTATCAATCAGGAATTATATAGAACTGGAATACATGCTTCATAATGGGGTCTCTTCCAGCATGGGTGGAGTTACTGCTTTCAGGCTTTATAATCAATATGAAGAGAGTAGCATTTCAAAATTAGAACTTGACCTTTACTGTCTTCTTCAAAGCAATGAAAATGAATTTCCACATTATTTTACTTCGGAATGTTCCTCCCGAGTAAGCAATATTGAAAAAGAAGCTGATAATGTATCGCATTTTTCTGCTGAGATGAAGGGGAACTGGATGGTTCAGAGACTGGTAATAGGATATGTGACCTTCCACCTCTGACCCATTTATTAAAATACAAGCTATGACAGTGGAGTCTAAAAGTCATCACTATGGGATATTCAGCTGTAGAATCTGGAACTGCGTATTTCTGAATTTTTGAGGTCTGACCCACTTGTCACAAACTTCCACAGCTTCTCAGCTGGCAGCAGACTTAGCTGGAGCCAATTGAAAAGTGAACTTAGAACAAACTGAATGGAGGAAGCCTTGCAAATAAGGATAGTTCAGGTGTGCTAAACTCAGTGATTTGTGTCTGTTCTGATCTGATATAGCTTGTTTGTCGTGTGTGTTTTGTGGTGCTTGTTCCAGAATTCCCTTAATCAGTGCAGAAGTGGTATAGACCAGTTTTCTTTGACTTTTACTTTGGGGTGTTAGGAAGGGGTTAATGCAAAGAAGGATTCTGTGAATTTTGCCTTGAGGAGATGCTCAAAACTTGCACTGTCAATGACAGGTAATTTACATTATTTAACTTTTTGCTCCAGGCCTCATGTGAAGCTTCCTAACGCCTTTCTTTTGTTTATAGGCAACTTAAGCTGCAAGTTAGCTCTTTGAAGCCTGTCTTAGTTGTACAGCTCAGGTAATTAGATCCATGGGTTTTATTTAGCCTTAATTATCAGCTGGTTTTCCGTGAGCAGAAGCAATCAACAGAGTAAAGAGGGATGTAGGAATGTTGGTATACCAGCAAGGTAGCTTTGCACACAGTGCTAGTGTGGCTGACTTTCATCTGAAAACATTCTCCCTTCCCTCATATCTCCTAGAACTTGAGAGGACAGTTACCCAAGTTACTGAGGTAGGTTAAATGCAACTAATCAGGAAAAAAGAAAGTAAATCAAAACTGCTTGCAAACTAAAAAGAAAAGCTTTTTACACATTTCACACATACATTCTCACTCACTTCCCTTTCCCCCTATTTCTTTGAAATCCAGGATGCGTGCTTGCTCTTTTGTGTGCTGTGAGGGCTCAAAAATGTGTTTAATAATGGCAAGAACATTTTCATACAAGCATTCACTGGATTGTGTGAAAGTTTTATTAAGAAAGCAAGAAGACACAGACCCCAGCCATTTAGCACATTATTCTCTGGGCGAGATAAAAATTTGCTTTTGTTGTTTGATTTCTGGTTTTCTCAGTGCAGCACTCCCTACATTGTCGCTGTTAGGAATCTGCCAGTTCCTGAAGGGGCATCTAACTCAAAGCAAAACCCAGCAGGTTGCAGGCCCATTGACAGAAAGCTGTAAAGAGCTTTCACACTTCTCCAGGTTACTTTATTTCTATGTATTGGTAGTTCTAAAAGATACTTCTCAATTTGCAATTATGTGTTGCTCAGAAAGTCTTGGATATAAAGCTGACATGGTTGAAAAACTGGCTTTGCATCAAGGTTTCTAACAGAATTAGCATTTGAATCACTTGAGGCCCTATTCACAAAGCAGAGAACTATTTGCRTAATCAAAAATGCTTTATTTTGCATGCCAGTGGAGAAGCTAAGGGTTGTAGCTGTGGCTCACAAACAAAATTCAAGTGATCGCATTGATGTGTGTCTGTATGCTGCTGTCTCTCAGTCTTGCTTGCACAAATTAGTACAAATCTATATAAAAGCAAAAGAAAAGGTTTTGGAGCAATGTATAGTCTCCATTAAAAGTCTGATTAAACAGGCTTTGGTTAAGTTATCAGTGTAAGGATTAGATGGACTTCCTACTCTTCCAAATTTGAATGGGGTTTGGGGGCACTTGTGCAGCTGGGTTGTTGCAAGACAATGGATGTCTTTCTAAAGATATGCTTAGTAAAAATTTATGAGCTTGGAAATTGCTTCTTGTGTTAAGGAGGTCAAACTAAATAACCTATAAAGTGTATATCTCTGGATAGTGTGTTCAAGACTTTAACATCTCTCTGTCAGATTTCTGCCAGTAGTCCAAGAGGCTTATGAAGTGCATTAATAGTAGTCCCATCTTGCCATCAGCCCATGTATTCATGTTTTTCATCCATTTTTATGGCTGTGGACAAGAAGGTAGAATGTCACATTCAATTACACATGAATAACTCCTGATCACAGTTCGAGAGCACAAAACAACTTCTAACCTCTCTGAGGCAATAGGAGACCTTCGGACCTTAAAAAACCCCCTAAAGTATCAGCAGATTTTATCCCTTTATTTTTTTCGAGAATGAATTTCTGATGTGTTATTGCTGTTGAATCAAGTTTTTTAGGTAAATTTGGATGGCAGAAGTTTTAGTTCCACAAAGAAATTTGGTTATAATTATTGCAACTTCAGATTATTTGACCTTAAAAAAAAGAGTATGGTGTGATCTAGCCTTCTACTTGCTAATGTATATCAACTAATTCAATGTACAAATTGTCAAGGCTTGATATGGATAAAATTAATTTATTTAAAAATAGACTAATTAGAAGCTTGAGGTCTAAATAAAAAATAAAGTGAGGTTTAAAGTAAATTAAAATTATCTTCAATAATAGATATGGCCCTGAAAAGACAATCTCTATTTTTGAGCATTCAGTATCACAGTACAAACTTTTATTCTAGGATGTGTGTTTGTTGTTTGTTAAATTCAAATTATACCTCTGGAGTAGAAGTATTTCTAGGATGCATCTACATCTGGCAATGAGACTAGAAATTCTGTTAATCTCTATTCCTAGAATTTTAGGTTTTGAAATACTCCAGAGTCTAAGTGCATCATTAATAAAAGTATCTCCCTTTCTGTACATTGTTTTGGAGCTGTCAGCAAAAGGTGAGTTTTACTCTGGTTCATACGTTCATGTTCTTTGCCGAGTTTGCTGTTTTTATGGTCGACTGAAGCGCATAAATTTAAAGTAGTTCACTTTCTCATTCATTTGTTTTAATTACAGAGGCCATTAACCTTGTAAAATCATTGACAATTATAAATCTACATCTTTGAGAATTATGTAAACAAGTTTATAAAAGCTCCTCGAGTGAAATGAAAGCCAAACTGTATACAAGGACAAGGCTTTATTAACAGCACTTTTTAAAGCCCAACAAAATGTTGGAAAAATACCTGCAGATAACCATACACTCCTTAATGACAATGATAGCACTGCATTTCCTATGATGTGTAGCACTCATTGTATAGTTAACATTAAAGATACCTTCAAGATATGGATACTCAACTGTAGTTTCTTCTCAGATAAATGGTTCTTAATATTTTAGATGTAGTTTATTGTGGTCAGAGAACTTTGGGAGAGGAATGTGTTTTACTGCCTCAGACCAGGTTTGTTTATCTGTGGAAATCTTGTCAGTTTGTTTCAAATGCTATCAGGCTGTCATATGTAAGCATCCAAACCAGCTGGGGGAGAGGCATTTTGATGGACCTCTTAGAGTCTGTGATCTGTCATCACTGGGTTGCTGAGCCCTAATTAGAAATAAATGAGTAGTGTTCCTGTGCCTGTATCATGGACTGATCTTTCCTTTTTTTGCTTGGGAATATTTCTGGTCTGCTTTCACAACGCTGGTGCTATTCGAAATATTGAACCGTGTTATGAATTTAGGGAGGATGTTTAGCCTTGTGAATGTTAGCACTTTGGCTGCCACTATTTTAATATCAGTATCTGAACTGGAATGTGCTCGTAGAGTTTTTGATGTAATCAGTTCTTGATTTTTAGCCAAAGCTTTCTGGCATGTGTTGGAACAGGGATTTAGTATTCTTCACTTACCAATTTCCCTTAGAGGTGCAGTTTACTGTTGCAGAATGTCTGATTTAACATGCACACTAACTAGCCATGCTGAAGGAGGAAAGAGATTCATTAGTGCCTATGGGTACTTGCTTCCTGGTGACCTTTTTTAGGTCAGAGTGTGTTTGTTTGGGAGAAAAACTTGGCCCGTAAAAATGTGGTGGCTTTGTTGAAGTGGTGRCTTTGATTTACTTTGCATGATATGATGAGGCTGCAAATCACTAGTAAGGAGCTCCAAGGACTTCACAGTGCTTGAGCTGTGTTTTCCAGCATACTAAGATGTTCTCACTTTAGTTGTAGAAACTAAAAATGTGTTTGCCCTTTTGCAGTATCTCAAAATACTGTTGCAGATGAGCTGTCTTCAAGAGTTGCTCGGAAAAGGATTATTTAAAGCAACAAAACGTTCCAAAGACTTCCAAAGTTCAGAAACTGCTTCAAAGCAATTATGGCTTTGCCGTATTCCTGAGCCTTGGTCTTATGTGTATGACATTGTTGCTTACGCTGAATTAAACTTCTGTGCAGTTGGACCACACTGAGGAGTCTTTTGTTTGTGTTGGGCAAGTTTGTTTGGGTTCTGTTGGTGAGATAGTAGTGTCTTGTCTTTGACCATGTGATAGTGCTACATTTATAAAGAGATTATATCCAGTAGCTCTGTGGTGTTCAGGTCCCGTATTGGCAACATACTCATACACTGAGTGGTCTAGTCCAGTTTGTGCTTGGTCAAATCAAATTAACAGCTAAAGTTTGATTTTTGTCTTTGCTTGGTTACTGCAAGCAGAAAGGAGCTCATCAGGTGGAGTTTCTGCTACAGTTATTGATTCATCCTTTCAACCTGTTAGTATTTTATTTGCTTTGTCTTTCTAACTGAAAATGGAAGTTATAGAGTGATACATTCTAGGCATGTTGTGCTCCTTCTAGATCCTGCTGCTTGCTAAGGTGCCCTACTTGTTTTCTGTTCCATTTCTCCTCAGAAACAAGAACCTTCATGCCTCGTGTGTTTTTGGTTAGCAAGTCACTTTTGTGTTTAGCTATAATAATAAGCAAGAATGATTTAAAGAGACACCCTAAAGAATTGTCTTTAAGCTCATCTACTATGGGGGATAATGAACCAAGATGTAAGCTCTTGGGTTTTGATTTGTTGGCTTGTCCTGAGCCTGTGAAAGTCCCCTTGTGAAACTGGCTTTTGTGTGGTGATTTTCATTGAAAGGGGATGTAAACTTTCCTCTTTGTATTTAGCTTTGTTTTTGTTTTTAGTTTTATTTCTGATATCGACAGAGTTATAAACTCTACATGCATTACCCATGAATTTTTATCCCCTTTTCCCTCCTGTATTTCCTGTAGCCTTCTTGCTCTCCTTTCTGCTGTGCTCTGGCAGCCTGGAGAAGACTGCCCCACTGAAATGCTTGGCACTGTCCATACCTGGGCAGCAGCAGGGAGGAGAATGAGGAAAAATGGAGGTTAAGAATAGATGCTGGTGTGAGTATCAAACCAGCTATCACACTGGTTTTGGAAGAATGCAAATTACAGGCCATTCAAAGCAATACCAAGGGTAGAAAACAGTAATAGGAAGATGGGAAGGGTTGGTGGCTTTGGCTGGCCTCAGCCAGTAGCCTATGACATGGAGAATGGGGAATCTAATTGGACAGGGCTAGAGTTTCCCATGCTTTTTGTCATTAGTGGGGCTGAGGAGGGGGGAGCAGAAAAGGAGCACAGGACTTGGAGATGCATTCAGCCAAAAACAGGTTTGTGATTGTGATTTTGGGGAAACTGTCAGAATTGTTCTGCTGGTGACACTTCTTGGCTCAAACTTCTGCTTCTGCTAAATACCTGAATGTTTMAGCATGCTCAGGGAGGATGGATTCTCTGAGATATTTTAGCTGCTTAAATGCAGCTTTAAAGTACAATTTTCCATTGACTAAATGTAAACTTGGACAAATTGGACAAATTTTCACAGAAACTAGAAAAAGCATTTCCTTGACCTGAAGTTCAACTTTTGAAGGTCACTTTTCAATGAATGAGTTCTGAGAACTGTTTGAAGAAAAAGTCAGCAACATTAAAGAGCATATTTGTTCTCTAGTTCTCTCTTGGAAAAGAGCTGACCTGTTTTGACTGGAACAAACACTGTTAGACACAAATTGTGAAAGATGAGGACATTTGTTTAAAGTTTGTTAAGGCAGTAGTGTCATCTTAGAGGAACGGGTACTTTAAGAAGCAGCGCTATCAGTTTTGTTACTGTCATTGTTAATTACCATGATTCTATAAAAAGAATTTTTTCTGGAAAAGCAAACAGTAAATTGCTGTAATTATAATTGATGAATGACACAACAGGATGGAAAGACTGAGTATATTTTCAAGGGGGCTGAATGTTTTATATCTGTATGTAGTAGACAGACAAGCTGTTGGCTGTTGAGTTGGCCTTTAAAAAAAAGATTCTTACCACCTGTGGTGTTAATGGGTTATGCTCGAAGATTCCTTTAATGTATTTTCTCACATTTCTTAGGAGTACTTTAATTATGTCATTGCTCAGAATGGCTTCCAATATGATTTAGATCCATAGTTTGATTCGTGTCATGCGTGTACACAGGTAATTTAGAATCTGTACTTGAAAATTATGGGTRTGTTTTTAGCAAAAGTAGGAGGATAGAAATGACTACCTTACCTCAACTAGGTCTCCWCTGAGCATCACTTAACTTCCTCATCACCCTGTCACTGTCAGCTATGGCTGTCAACTCTGTGAAGCTGAGACATTCCTTCAGCCCATCTTTTCTGTTCTAGCATCTCTCCTGTGCTCTATGAGGACCAACTGCTTTTTAAAGAAACATGCAGGACTTACTATCTTCTGCTTGAATGAAAATTTTTGTCCTTTAAAACACATAATTCCAAGTTGAATGATGTCCCCACGGTTTCAATAAGCACATGCTGCTCTAGACAGTGACATAATAACAGGTCTCCACTGTCATTTAGATATAAATTTGTAAAGTTTGCAGTCATACTGATTTGGATTTAGTTATATTCCAGGATGAATAAAGCCAAAATCCTTGGACTCACAGTTTTTCTGTTTTCTCTCCATTGCCTACGCYTTAAATTCAACTAACATTGTTGATGGGTGCTATGAACTGCAGGAGTAAATGACAATTTAATGATGGGGTGAGAACTGAGACAATATGTAGACAGCACAGGACAAAGGCAGAAGGAGGACAGCATATCTATCCCTTGTGAACTGATAGGGCCTTTACGTGTGAAAAGAACATTTAGAACATACKTTTCAGATTATGTGCTTGCAAAGTGGATGTCCAGCAGTGTTGGCACCAACGGGCTTTGTTGGTGGTGGTAAAGCATGGCTGTCCATTTCTGATAAAATCTCTTTCAACTGATTTAGTCTGTTGAAAAATCACTGGGTTTTGCTGCTATAGTGTCTGCAAGCTTGCTTCATCCCTTTATTGTTTTTTTCATGGTAGAAATTAGTTTACAAGTTATTTGAGGGAATCATACCATTTTGTAGTCTGCACGCTTAGCATATTTTTGGATGGGAAAGGAAAAATAATTACAAATCTTATAAAAGGCATCAAAGAGATCTAGCCTGAATTAAGGTTATTTCCTATCCTTAAAAATGTTTTTTAAATGTTCTAGATATTATTCATCTTCTAATTATGCTTAAGACCCTAATAGTTCATTGGTTTAGTTTGTTTTTTAGTGTGAGTTATGCTGTGACTGGATTTCATTTGCTTTATTGTGAAACCTTTGTTCTTTTTCCATACACACTCCATGTTTTTCTCTTTTCAGTTACAGAACAGTATGCCTTATTTTCACAGTGATTGATTTTGTTTACTAAAATAGTTGTAAAAATAATTGTTTGCTAGCTTTCTACTGAGTCTGCCTTTCTTTAACATCTATACCATTTCACAAGAGACAAAGCAATGCCATGAGCATTCCAGCTTTATTTTCCACTTATGGGCGAAGAGGCATGTTGAGTCTCACCCACCCAGAAGAAGAAAATTGACATGATCTTTTAAAGGCTCCTGTCTCACTCCCTTTTTGAAAAATAGCAAGACATATGCCACAAGCCTTTTTTTTCTGCCGCCTGAAGTGTGTGCTGACAAATGAGTCTGCTTTTCGTGAGGTTTTTTTTTTTTTTTCTGAAGGAAATGGCCCACTGAGAAATAGAGCAAAAGTAATTTTTTTCTAAAATAGCTTTTCTGTAGAATTCCTCATTTGTAAGTAGTGGTTCAAGTATGCTGGTAGGCAACTGAGTTTCATGTCAATGCAATTGAATTATTTCCTATGATGCCTTTCTGTCTTCTGTGTACAAAAAAAATATTCATTGCAGGTACATAAGGTTAAGTGATTTCTTGTCACACTGATGCATTGGGAAAAGTGAGTAACAAAATCCGCACTGACTTAAGCAGAGCATGAGGTTCAGTGGTGGTACTTGGTTATTTACTCCCTCATTTAGACAATGTAATACTAATATTGTGGGTATGCCATTTACGGCAGAGGATCTTTATTATGTTTGCAAAGTCAATCATTCAGAAGTTGTCAGAATTAAGTTTACCTGTGAAAACTTAATTTGGTCTCTCTACTTGTACTGTTCTTTCCTTAATTACAAAACAGCACCATGTTAGCTCCTGCTGTGTGATCTCTGCCTGTGTCAGATGATGATCAATTAATTTCATTTTATGTTCTTGATGGGTGGCTCTAGCTATAGGCACCTACTGTGCATTACTAAAACACAGATGGTTTTGAAAATTTCTAGAACACTCGTCACTCTACTCTGACTACTTAAATATTTGTTCATCTTGTCAGCACCCCACTTGCTGAGAGTCCTTTTAAATGATGATTTCGAGATGACTTTCACAGTACTTGCATAACACTGGGTAATATCAGTGTACAGGGTTACTTGGGGTTCTGTAATAATTGTATGCACTCTGTGGTTCTGATAAGTGTGAATGAAGATCAGAAGTTGAAGTGTTCAGAAAATGAGGAACATGGTAATGATATCAGCTTGAGTTACTTAAAGTGATGCTTAGCYAGTGGTAAGGTAAGGGTAAAGATCAGGCTGATTTTCTTCTGATTTGGACCTGGTGGAATTTTCAGTTTCTCAGATGGATGGGCAAGATCCTTCCACTTAAACTGGAAAATAAARCTGGATCAAGTTCATACCTGGGCCTGTATAAAAATAAATTTTAAGCAACTGCTTATTCCATCTGTTAAAAAAAAATTAAAGACCTGAGAACAGTTAATGGGTACAAGCACACAAGTTGGCCACTGCAGGATAAGTTAGGCTGTGAATTTGCAGGTTGTCAAAGTGTTGAGATGAATGCAAGACAGACATGGAGCAGCTGTGAGCTGAAACTCTGGCTTATCTCATGGTAGTGACATCAAGAATGTGTGTCTCGAGGAAGACAAGTTTGCGTTGCGGCAGCCACCGTAGTTGTAGTCCATCTTTGTTTCGAGCACTTGGCATGGCATTCTTTATTTTAATCTGGWTTTTTGTTTAAGTGATTTTCTAAGTGTTTGAAAAAGCAAGTGGAAATCCATATTCCATTTTCTGGTGTTGCGTCTGCATTCCAGTGTTTCATTATGTTTGCTGGCTCTCATATGGACACATTCTGCTTGAACTGAGATGCTAACTGGTACTTGTTGAAGGTTGCTTCTGTCTGTAGACTGAAATGGGASGAGAATGAGGAAAACTGCCAGACCTTTTCATTGATTCCTGCTGAAAGCAGTGGGAATCTTGGGTTCTGGAATGGACATCGGTGGAGAAAATGTGCTAGTGTCTGCAGGCTCTTGTGTACTTCGCCATCAATGCGAGTGTTTGCCCACCCCATGCCCTGCGTCCTGTCACTTTTCTGTCTTGTCTACATGCTCTTACTTTTCACTTCCTGCCTTTTTCCACCTGTGAAAGATGTTTGTCCTCTGGCTTTTCTTTCTCCTTACCCAGCCATCCTAGCTTCCACTGTGGATCACAGCCCCTCATGCCATCTCCCTTTTCTGGTATTCCTCCTTCCTTTCACACTGCTGATAGTCAAGCTGACCCAAAAAGACAATTTCAAAAGCTTTAACTTGACCAAATTTACAGTATTTTCATGGAGATGCAAAGTGCGTATTTCTATTTCAAAGGCCTTTGTGTTTCCAGTTTTGAGTCTCGTCTCTAAAACACAAGATTGAGAGACTTGTTTTTTTTTTAAAGGGAAAGTTACTCAGTGGGTTACAAAAGTTGTTACTAAAGCCTGTTTTCTGGGAGATGGGAGAAACTGTTTAGGCTGAAAACTTCCAAAGTAATCCTAAGGTAGATAGATATTTATGTGAAGACAGTGTCTGAAATTCGTCACGACAACAAGGCTAAGAACAGCCAGTGATGGTTTTATAAATAGATTGTGCTACTAGTCTCAGTCATGCTATGTGTGCATAAAAAAGTAATAGAAAGATTCCTGCTTTCACATGCTACCTGCATTGTAGAGTTGTTTTCTGTACACACTGCGTATTTTTGGTTTACACAGTTTCCTCCTCTTGAATACTGAAATGGATAGGGAAGGCAAAATATGACTGGCTGCTACAAGATAGGAGTAGCATATTGCAGTTGCTTTCCACRAGAGTCTGGCTTTAATAGGATGATGTCTCATTATTTTTAACCTCCATCTGTACTTGTGTCTGAAGAACATTGGGAACAATACACAATGCATAAATTTATATCTAGACTGTAATGAAAGAGACATTCATTTTGTATGGCAGCAGTCTTCTGTATAACTGTTAGAATAATATATTGTTATGCTTTTCAGAGCTTATTTGATCAGTCCTTCCAGTGTTGTGTTCTGGTTCAATAGGTAAAGAGATTTCAGCAGGTTTGTGACTTGCCTTTTGCTTAGGGAACTAGAGCCATAACAAGAAGAAACTTTGAAGGTGCCTATGTGTTGTTACACACATCCTTTTTCTGTATTTCTTCTTTAATAGCATACTACACTTTCAAGAAGGAGCAGCAAGTAAAATTTTCACAAATAAAAAAAGTACTTGGTTAAAAGTTTGAGCCATTCATGGAAGCCTGAATTGAGGCTGAGGAGGTAGATGGAGCTAATTTGATCCATGTAGTCCCTCCAGCAAAGCAGCCTACAGTTGAACGACTACCAAGTCGTTTCTTGCAAGCATGTGAATCACTGTTTGCTTCCTTAATGCCAGATTATCATTTGTTTGACTTAATGAAAGCTAGAATAAGGACCATTTGTTAAATCTAGAAGAGGCTTTCATAAGGTTGGAATTAAGTGTAAAGAAAGTAATTGAGCTAAGTGTGCATAATAGCCCATCTAAAGTTTTCTGTTCTGGTTTTTCTTCTTCCTGTAGCTCACAAATTCTTTTGAAATTTGTTATGAAACTTCCTCCTAGAAAGTTTYAGAAGCTGAAGAGGGACCTATATATCTTTATTGCATTGTGTCCTCTAAGATCAGAGTTGAAGCYGACCAATTCTGTGCATTTATAGGTGTGCAGTTTTAAAATCAATTACTTGGATTACATATGTACTATAAATAATGATTGTTCTGCAGAATATATCCTGTGGTGAGAAGATGGAAGGTTTCTGGTCAGTGTGGTCTTACCTAGGATGTACAGTTTTCACTGAATTGAATTTTGTTATATTAGTGTTGTAGGAAAGCAAAGCTATTTGCTTGTAGTAAATCATTTCAGATGAGTGAACTGGAAAATAGCAAAGTGTAGATTTGGGGAGTGCATTTCTGGGGAGGAAATTTCTGCACATTTATTACTGCAAAGCCAACAGAGCACTGAATTCCTGTCTCTGTGGTAGAATTCTAAGTAACATTTTGCACGCAGAAATCCCTGCTGTGTGGGAACTGGATGAGAAGCATAAGGGACATTGTGCTCTCAGGCCAAATTTTAAAAAATTGTTATAAAAGATGTACAGATTGAAACATAAGTTGCTGGGAGAGAAGCAAAACTTCTGTAGTTTCTGCCGGCAGTAAGACACATTTGAGTGTGTTTGTTCAGAAGACATGATTATAGGAAAAAAACCCCATAAATGTTTTCTCACTGAAGATGCCTTTCCAGGAGAGCTCAGAGACCGAACCCGACTGTGTACGCAAGGAAGTTGGCACTCTGACAGAGAGCACCGTTGTGTCTGCAGAGTGTGACAACCTGCAGAATTTTAAAGATAAGTTGTTTGGCTCTGAAGCACAGCAGCTTACTTGCTTTCACAGATTTGTGTTACTGACTAGAATGTGTGTGCTTTGGCGTCTCAGAAATCCAACAGGGCAGCAAAGATGCACAGTTGCATTAACAGTATTAGAGAAGTGCAAGCTTCCATGGTGTGCAGTCTTCAAAGAGTCTCCTGATGAGAGAAATCCTCCTAGAGTGGTGGTGAGAAAGGGTGAGCACTGCATGTGAGTAGCAGCATGAGCAATGGTTAGCACTGGTGCATGGTAATCCCAGAGGACTCCCCAACTACTGTATGCTGAGGAAAGTAGGCATTTTTATAGTTATAGTTTTTAGAAAAATGTTGGGAGTATGACAGCCTTTGCATATGGTAGGAAATACGAGAGAGCATCATCAGCAGTTGTACATTATGGTGCATATGAGCAGCATGAGGCTGAGTTCTGCCACTGCTGAGGAAAGCTTCCAGGTCACTGAAATATCAGCCGGTTTGAAAATCTTAGGTGATTCTTCTGTCTAGGCCCACAGTGGAGATTTGTGATTTTTCATAAAGTGAGAATAAAATGATAGTCGGGAACTGAAAGACTGAATGGATGATCAAAGGACCATAATTAATGTTCAAGCTTAATGTGCTTACCATGTCCAAAAGTACTATCTTTGCTAGTGAAAAGTTCTTCCATGTGGCCTGGGAGTCAATAGTAATAGTTACTTTTGCTGAATTTATCATACAGCTGTGAAATGTTACTTTGTGAGATACAGGAATAGCCTTTTTCAAAACACTTCCAAGCCGAGCCTGATCTAAAAGTCACAAGGCTTTGTTAATGGAGTGTCAGGGTTGAGCTGATGGCTGTAAACCCTGCAGGGAGCGAAGCGCTGATTTACTGATGCTACTCAGGTTTCGGGTAAGAGTTGGCTGCGGTCCATCTGGCTTGCCTCGCTTGTGGAGTGAGTGTACTTTAGAATCCAGCTCATCTGGGAACAGCAAAAACCTCCTTGACCAACACAAGCGATATGGCAGCTTGCCAGGAGCTCATAATAGATGAGAGCATCCCCTTGTTGGAGAAGTCTGTGATGGTTATTCAAGCAAACGCAATGTGTTTCCTTTAAGTATGCAAATATGGTTATTAGCCCTTGATGGAAAGTGTGGAGTGTTGGTACATTTAGCAGCTCAGGTCATGAGCTTGTGTAAAAGTCACAGGAATTATCATCTTGGATGTTGTTAATTGTTGAAGTATGTCAGCAATTCGCCTTCCCTGTTTTTTACTGTTAGAATTTGCTGTGTGAGACTGTGCAAACACAGGTGACAGAACAAGCACCTGGCCATTCAAACCCGTATAATATTTTGTCCAAAGTATTTTAGAAAAGCATTTTAACATTACTTGCTGCTGTGCCTCCTCAGAAGTCTTTGGAGAAATTAATTAAAATTGGTGCCATCTGTTTATCTTACATTTAATACCAAGGTAAAAAAAGAGTGCCTGTAGTTTTGAAGCAGCATTGTATAATTTTGTTATTAAAAATTGATGTTAAGAATACAGTGAGTACTAGTACATTGGTCCCACTTTTGTGAGTTGCTGCAATGCTTTTTCAACAACATTTTAGTCTTTTTATCTTAAAAGAAAACAACTCTGTGTGAAATCTCTGGGTAATAATCACTGGATGGAGATGGCCTTCTCTGGGAGAATTATTTTGTTCTAGAAGTAACACCAGGCACAGCAGCACCTGACTTCTCACTGAGCTCCAGTAGCAGCTGCATTGGCAGCTTCAAAGGTGAAGTCAATCTTGTCTCAAGTTGATGCTGACAGATTCCCTGGACTCTTTTTCATTCTTTTGGATGTGAATTTCTGGGTTTTGTCTTTGAATTAGTGGAGGTCATCCAAAGTTCTATCCCCTTTGAGTAAAAACTTGCCCAAAAGAGGAGGTGTATTGGTCGTTTGTTCTGAAAGGCTGTTTTTCTGGAAAAAAACCTCCATGTGATGGTTTATATTTCATTTTGTTTTTAAAGTACTCTGTGGAAGAAGAAACAGCTTTCCTGTTTTAGACAATTTTTTTCTCTTTCTAATTTCCTTCCTGCTGCCYTTTTTTTTTTCCTAAGAAACAAAGCAGTGTTTTCACAAACACAGGTGATCTCAATGGTGAGAGTCCTGAYAGAAGAGCATGTGGGGTAATTCTCTTGCTTTCCCCAGTTATGTTTGGTTTCTCACAATATAAATTGGTAGTGTAATTGCTTATTTCTGCAGTGTAAAATTAGTGCAATTAAGATGATTTTGCTCTCTATGCTGTATTATCTACTGTATTTCACTTGGACTAATGGAGAAGACAGAAATTTCACCCTGCAGGTGATATTTTGTAGTTCTTGTAATATATGGCAGATATTGATTATTGAAGAGGTAAAAGGGGAGAATTGGATATTAGAGGAGATAAATAAGAGTGGGGGAGGGGACCGAAAGGGAAAGACGGTATTCGCAAAGACCTCGAGGTAAGCTGTTTTCAGTGTACTGTTTAAGCTTTAATGACCCATATACAGAGTCTAGCAACAAAGTAATGGCCAACTACAGGAATTAAAGGCCTCAGGTGATGATCTGAACAGCAAAAGCTGACAGAGGTCATAAATACTGTTACGGTTCGACACAGGCTCTGCTAGGAGGCAGTCCTTATGTTCCSAGTGTCTGTGAATGTATGATCATTCAATAAGGTTTGAGAAAAGAGCTGGTAAAATCTCAGTTACTTCAGGTGAACTCTTCTCAGGGTTTCCCCAGGTTAAAAGTTCTTGTTTCTGGTAGAAGGTACCTTTCAAAACAGTTGTTCTTTATCTTCTGTTTGTATCCATACCTTTTTCCAGTAGCAATTTTTCAGCATTGTCTTTTAAAAAACCCCAACGTATCCAAATCTCTCTGAGCTTTAGCTCCAAGAAATTCTCCAAGTTCATAGATGAGGATCCCATGAAAATTGCACACAGCTCTTCCTTTCGGAAAAAGGCTTCTACTTAATTTGTGGAATATTAAAAGTTGCTAGACATTCACTGATCAAATGTTTAAAATTCTTAATTGTAATTGCAATAGCTGTTTTACAGCTTGGTGTCAACAAAATCAGAGCACAAGAAAGATTCCTCTGTGCTGGCTCTCTAAATTACATGAGCTGTGGAGTGCAGGCCCAAGAAAGCTCTTTTGAAACTTTTCTTTCCACCTCTTCAGCCGGGTTGAAGGGTGGCCTCATTCCTGATCATGGATCTTGCTCACAGGTTTGCAGTCCTGTCATCACAATATTTGTGATAATACTCACTTTGAAGCAGCTTTATGGTATTTTCCACTTTGCTGTCTGTCTTCTGCCTAGCATGAACTCCAAAGTTTTACTGCTAAGGATGCTTGTGGAGGAACACTGATGCAGCCAGATGCCACGTTGCTTTTGCGTTGCTTCCTAGAGTGATTAACTTGWCAGATTGATCTTTTAAAGACCAGTATGAGAGATGATATATACTTATCGTAATTCAAAGCCAGATGACCCCTGGAGTTACCTCAGCCTGATGGAAAGCCCTCAATAGGACAGCAAGGGTAATAGGACCGTGGAAGCTCCGTAGTTTCCATTTTGCACAGTAAAGGATTGAGACACACATGTGGTCTTTCATTTATTTTCTTTGACAAAACTAAAAGGGCGACAGAAGAAAGTTCCACATTATTCTGTTTAGAAATATGCCACTCATTTGCATGTCTTTGTGACTATTATTTGCTTGACTAGGGTGACTGATAGTCCTGCTCAGATGTATGCATGAGATGACAAGGCACCGACGACAGAATGACATTGGTAACAACACATGGCTTGTCAGCATATATTGCTAAAATATGCCATGTCTTCTGGAACATTAAATATGTAATATGGAATGAACATTGAATATGTATTATGATGTAAAAAAAGATTAGTGAAGGAGATTACCTGAAAGTTCACTAGCTAAGTTTTTATTTGTCTTTTCTGAAAACACGAGCTGGTACATGAAAAAATATAGCGAGAAAATACTGTGTATTTATTCTCATGGGCTAATACAAATGATTCCATTAAATCTGTGTTATGTTTGAGAGAAAGGAGAATTATTGCTTAAAACACTATTCTTAGGATAGATGCTGCACTTTGTTTAGACAGCAACTCTGTTGTATTGGATAGGAAATATTATGTTTTGAAAAGACGTGCTTGACTTTTGTCTGAGACAAAAAAAAAATCATCTTTGCGCGTAGGAGCAGCCTTGGTGTCTTGTTGCTCAGACATGAGTGATTCACTTAGAGGAGGCTGCATAAGGAAAGCATCTCTTGCTGCAGCTCATTTTGGCCATAGAGTGAGGTTGAGTTTGACCAGGAAAGTGGAGAAAATAGTGTTGAATGGAAAGATGCGATCTTCAAAAACTGAATGTCTGGAAGTCATGAACATAGAAGGTACTAAAGTACAACTATTGGTTTCAGTTTATGAAGCTCATCTAAGTCACTAGAAAAAGAAAGCCAATCAATATGAAATATTTGGTTCCTTTTTAAGATAACATGTATGTTTTRCTTTTCAGCTTCTCTTTTGAAAGGATTGAAACATGCAAACATTGTGCTGCTTCATGACATCATACACACCAAGGAGACCTTGACACTTGTGTTTGAATATGTGGTGAGTAAAGTAACTATATGTCCTGGATATGGTCCAGAGTTATTGAATTTGATGGAAATGCTCTCTTTACCATCAATGATCTATGAATCAGGCCAAAATAACCCTTTATTTTCTTCAGGAGAGTGGTGGCTATGAGAGATGATGCTTTGTAGTGGAGTGGGCTAAGAGTGGAAAGCTGGGCTAAACCAGTTTCAGAGATGGAGAAGTGGCTGCTAGAGCTCTTGAAGGACCTTATACTGTTAAATTGACTTTTCAAACTAACTCTGCTTCCTAGTTATAGTTTGTTTATTGGAGCTTTATTGATGTGATCAGGTAACTTTAAAATAAGTGAGAATAATGTAGGGAAGAAGAAGAACAGGACTGAAATACTTAACAGATAGTTCCTTGATGAAAAGCATATATCAAGTTTAAATGGCTTTTGTTGTGATTGTCTTGTGCAGAGCACAATTTATAAGCAATGTCAGTAAGAAAAAAAGTCCAGTGCATGTAATTTAGAATTTTGGATTTTTTTTTATTTTGCCATGCCTAATGCTTTACCTATTAATTAAAACTTCAATTTACATAGTAGGCGATGTAAGGATCTAATTGTGTTCGGAGTATTGCTTTCCAAAGTATTGGCCTTGGCCTCCTAATTAATCTTTTTAGTTTTTCTAAGACAAACATATGGCATTTATGTAGAACTACTTTAGCATTTAGCTGTGGAATTAGGCAATGTACTATCATAATTAACCTCCCAGTTTTCACAGATGGGTCCAAGAACATRTAATTTAAAAGAAACAAATGAGTTTAGAGACAGTTAGATTTTCAGTATAATATCAATTATTGTGTGGTAGTCCGTAAGACATTGTGTTTCTAAAGTACAGTGATTGCTAGCATTACTCTAAATATATCTCTGCTTAAGACAGATGGAATTGTTTTGTGTGTTTCTTGGGGGCAGGCCTTATTCTTTACATGATAAAGCACACAACATCACAGAATCTTGTCTGGAGAAGCCGTTCACCTTGTTTATTTACATATTAGTGCTACAGTGTGAGGGTGTGGGTATTCAGCTGCAGCAGCCTGTGGTGTTTGATGCAGTACTTATTTCTTTACCTCAGGTATTGAAACAGTAATRAAAATTTAATTCCTTCTCTTAAAAACAGTTATTCTCCTGCTTCTAACTTACACATTGAATTAGCATAGGAAAAGCCTTGATGCTTAATTTTATGTAATGGTYAATGTACTTATTTGCACATCTTTGCATGAATACATCTTGCAGTCCGTTTTATCAGCAGCTGTATTTAGCTGTATTCTTCAGAACTGGTTGAGAAATTAGATGTGTAGAATATGTTTATCCCTAAAATAGATGGTTTTGCCTATTATACTACTGTCAAATTTCTGGATTTTACATTTTACTTGTTACACTAATGTCAAATTTCTGGATTTTATATCCAGTAAGATTGTTTACAGACTCTGGCTTCCAGCCACATGTTATATCATGGTACTATCCATGATAAGTACAGACGCAGACTAAGCTTCATGCAGTGGCACATTCTTCTGGATTCACTTAGCTGTTTGTTTTTCAACAAGGGGTCAACCCTGCTGGTGGTTGCACCTTTTGGTTCCCATGGTGTTTGGTAGCTATTGAGACTGTTTTGGAATCTCATTTAGTAATGGTTTCTAGTGACTGATCCAGGTAATATTTTAGTGTTTAGACTGGTGGGCAGTCTCTCAAGGTGGTGCTCAGGAAGAAGGGGAAGGATACTTTATTCTCTCCTAACAGCCTAAAGACTGTATAATGATGACACTGTAACATGCTCCTGTGCCTTGAGACAGCAGAATTGCTTAACAAAGTCTGTTTTCATTATTAGGCRATGTAAAGTTATAGTCTGATCAAATAGCTAATGCTATCTGATAATGCTTGAGGATGCCCACGTAACATGACTTGAATTCTTGTGGGTGTGCATGATACAGGTTTTAATTGCATGATCACAATGATCTCATTTGTTCCTTTTGTTGAAAAGCTCCCATTCAGTGCGTAATATGAATGTGCAGAGGCAAAAATTACAGTTGTCCATTTAAATGTACGAATTTTGGCTGGTTTACTACGCAGTCTAGCTGTGTAATTGTTGTTACTGAGCTCTCTATCTGTAATGTCTGGTTTGTTGTTATTTTAACACCTGTACGTGGTTTAGCTCAATCATTTGAGTAATTTGCACTGAAATAAGTCAAAATATTCATGTGACTAAAATTACGTGGTGGTGTACATTTCTGAATGACTGAAGCCTAACAAACCTAAAAGGGATTGAATTTGATTTATTTCGTGAAGTGACATCATGGAACTGATACACTATTGCCATTGATCACTAYTGACCTTTTCAAACATAATAAAGGACATTTGAGAGAGATGTCGTGATTAAATTAGGAATGAGCAGTTAGTGATCCGAGAGTTTTCAGAAAATGGAAACTTTGCGTTGCTAGGTGGGTGATGATTCCATTGGGAAAATAATACTGGTGAAACGTCTGAGATTATCAGAGGCGTTTGGTTTCAGCACTGACCCTGAAAGAGTAGAATGAAATTTRATTTCATGTAGCACCTTTCATTGCAAAATGCATTACAGTAATAAGTTAAAAGCTGAAAGCAGAATAGCCTCTGAAGGGAAACATGGCAGTGATTAAATTCTCTGTGTCCCTTAAAATAGTTTTTTTTTTTAATATGTATGGCTGTCAGATRAAAACATGACACAGTTTTTTAAGTTAAACCTTGGTGGTCTGCAAAGCCAAGAAAAGTCAATCTTTAAAAACTCTATCTGACAGCTGAAGATCAGGAGAAATTTATTCTCCATATAAACATTTTGATGGTGAACGTGGAGCTGTACATTTCTGTGAAAGGGAGCTTACTGCTTTTGAATGAAAGAACGTAGTTGAAAATATTTTAGTATATACGGTACCTTGTTAGTAAGGCATAATTTCTTTGTGTTCTTTGTTAATTCTTACATGAGCGTATTGCAAAGGGTACTTAGAGCTCAGTTTTATCACTGGATGACTGAGAGCTGTCGCTTATTACTTGGGGAGTTTTGAGAATGAGCTGCTTGGAATTTCCTTTACAAAACCTGAATGGCTGATAGTTTTTCATGTGTAAATGGTAAAGAAAATGATTTCTGTATAGTAAACTGKGATGTGCTAAACAAGACCTGAAAACTAAATGTGAAATTTTGACAGACTTTGCATATGCTGTCTGAGACTGCAATGACTTCCAAAATTAAAAGGTCAGTTCAGCTTTACAGTTCAGTGGAGGAGTGTTACTGTTCACATAGGTTTTGTTCCTTTCCATGCCAGGCTCTGTTCAGGTGATAGGTTAGGTGACCTTATGGGGATGGTGGCTTTAGTGCAAGTGTCACTGGTACAGCCAGCTTTGCCCAAGGAGGTGCTGAATTTTACAGGTGAGGTCTCAGACGTATTGAGAGATCTCTGAAGGCGGGATCACATCTGTTTGTATCATTAGCTGCTACCGTTTGTTGCTTCACTTGTTTATTTAAAAGGAAGATGACTGAATTTAGAAACGTTTAATTGCTGAAAGGCAATCCTAAGCAATACGTATTTGCTACAGGCATGGTAGGATGATAATGAGGTTTTTAGTATTATGCATAATTATGTAAGTATATTRTCATCAATAAATGAACCAGCAGCTCCTATTCCTGGCATGTAAAAGTGAGCTTCTATAGCAATACTTTACATCATGTTTTCAATATTTATGAGCTAGATTTGAAACAMGAACAGATACTTGTAATTGGAAGGATGAGTAATGAGCAATATTATGTCTGCCTCAACAGTGAAAAAGCTCCAGACTAATCTAATAATGTAATTTAAACCCAAGCATTTTCAATCATCTTGCCTATTTTAATCTTTGTGTATGTTTTTGCTTCTTAAAAATTACTTTCCATTAAAAAAGAAAGTTTAATTTTCATTGCTTCATTACAGCAGCTAAAACAGGTTGTTATACAATGAGTTTACTTAATAAAGGTCATTAGTTACGTTTCCCTCCCATTTCCTATAAGAAAAAAATAGATTTTAGTTTCTCATTTTAAAGCTCATTGGAAATTGACATATATCCTGTTTATCAGAATTAAGAATTACAGAGCTGAGGTTTTGAATTTGTCTTGGGACAAATTTGTCTTATGTAATACTTACAAAGTATTATGTAAGAAGATGGCCAAAACTCATTACCCAGAAGGATCAAAAATTTTTCCATTGAAAAATTTTGATTTCTTGTAACTTTTGATAATTTGGATCGAGCACTATTACTGGTTTTCCATTTTAATTTATTTTATTAGGGACCAAGTGTTAAAACTAAAGGTAGGATGGCATTGATTGWTTGTGAAAACAAACTGGAAAAGCCACATTTTTTTTAGTGGATGAGAGAGCAGGGAAAGTTGGTAGTGTCCCAGAGCTGCTTTTGAGCTCTCATCACTAGGATCATTCAGTGGTGCGTAATAGCTAYGGAGAAACTGGGCACAAGAAGGAAGGAGGAATCTTCTAGTCCTTGACTGAGAGTGAAACTTATTTGGAGCCTGAATTACATTATTTTGGTGTGAAAGTGAAATGATGGGCGATTTTCTTCCTGTTGGAGATCAAAGTGCTTGTCCAGCTATGGTAAGCAAGGACTGAAAGCCAGTGAAGCTCTGCAACAAGCCAGGTGCCTTCTATCACCCCTTGGCAGACATCCTTGCTTACTGTGAATGTGCTTGTCCTCTCTGGGAAGGAGCAGARTCACTGAGGGCTCCCAGCATGGGAGCAGTTGAATTTAGTAGTTTCCATTTACCCTGACCAGAGAAGGAGCTGTTCCCGTGTTGGTTTTACCCCTGCCCCATGCCCTAGGTTTGCCCCAAGTTGCATTTCTTAAATTGCAGTCAAATAGATGACAGAACAAGGCTGAGAGTAAACAGAGAGAAAAGAAATCCTGTACTATTGAGAAGAGGCAGTAAAGGAATACTGCACTTGGGAAAGCCTTGTTTTTCAAGTTTTAATGAGCAGATCAGAGACTGGAGCTGCTGATGTCCAAGTATAGGCTGGAAATGCAAACAAAATAAGCTTCAGGAGGGAGCGATCCAGGTGGGATTTCAGAAGGAAATTGCTTAGTGCTTTGCCGAGAGGTAAAGACTGTGCCAGACATGGGAATCACCAGGAAAGAAGAAATGAAAAATTGTATTTAAACTTAAATAAAAGTACTCTTGCTAGGCTAAGAAGTTTACATAGGTTTAGCAGAAGAAGGAAAGATGTTACTCATGCAATGCTCTCRGGCACATGGTGTGGCTCTTGGGGATGGTGCTGTGCAGGGCCAGGAGTTGGACTTGTTGGTCCTTGTGGATCCCTTTCTACTCAGCATATTCCGTGATTCTG
Organism: Amblyornis subalaris; assembly: GCA_018881555.1. Classification (NCBI taxonomy): domain Eukaryota; kingdom Metazoa; phylum Chordata; class Aves; order Passeriformes; family Ptilonorhynchidae; genus Amblyornis; species Amblyornis subalaris. The sequence continues at coordinate 6,141,249 of JACAXG010000048.1, read as the reverse complement.
TGATTCTGACTTTGCAGGGTTTCTCAAAATTTGTGTAGACTTCATATGGAGGGTACATGCTGATGAATAGGTGTATTAATAAAATTAATCAAGATTTGCAACAAGCTGGAGGGCTGTGTGTATCTGCATGTCCAATTTTTGTACAATTTGCTAATGGTTTTTATAAACTTACCAAATATTGGTTAGATTTGCAGTGTGCTATGCGCCATTTAATAATTAGTATCTATTATTTACTCTTCTTTTTATTATTAACAAGTGTATTTAGTGTAAGTATTAAAAAAAGCCCAAAACAATATACACAATAAAATCAAAGCGTAAGAAACATCCAGAGTTGAGCTGACAGATGGAACACTGGAAATCACATGAGRCATTCTATCTTCTGATAGAATTAGTTTTTTCAATTAGTTTTTTCCTAAATTACAGATAAAAATTTCAAGCGTCACTGTAGTTCATCAAAAACACACACGTGTAGTAAGATGCATATGCATAGTAGATATGCCAGTGATGACATTCTACCCAGTACAGGTAAAGCCACCATCCTAAACGGTAAATTTGTACACATAAGGAAGACATGAATCAGCTGGAGACCTGAGGGGGAAAAAGACAAGAATGAGTAAACATCRAGAATAAAGCCTTCTAAGGAAAAGTCAAAGTAAGTAGGGCTCTTAAGAGTTGGGGATAAAAAAAGGATGAGACATTTACAACCTTTAAATATGTCATAGAGAAAGTCAGTGACCTATTTCTATGTGAATGGTAAAGAGGATAAAGAAGAAAATCTGAAATTGTGGTAAGGAAAAGAAAGATTAAACTCCAGGAATGCCTCTTTCATGGTAACAATAATAAAGCACTAAAGAAGCTACTATGGGCTGATGGTTTGTCTAATACTGTCAGTTTTTAAGAACAATTTAGGCAAGTAATCAACAGAATTATGTCATTGATAGTAAATATAGGTAAGATTATTATTTTTTCTATTCGAAGTCCTTTCTGTATGTATCTTTCTGCATCATAATTCCCATCAGCGAAATACGAACACTTTTAGTCTTTCAGTGAAGTTAATATGCTGTTGCTTTCCTGTGTCAGGAACTGAAGAAAAAATATATCAGTTTATTTTACTACTTAAAAAAAAWWTTAAAAAAATCAATCCTTCTAGTTGTAGGCTTTTTGTTTATTTGTTTATGTTGGTTTGTTGGTTGTATTTTATTTTAGTAATTAGTTATTTCTATGTTATAGATTTCTGGACAGCTCTACTATCCGTAGTTCTGGTGGCATCCCACACATTCTTTATCTTTTAATTTCAGTCATAAACTGGCATTGCCTAAGTCCCTCTGAGGTGAAACCTGACAGTATCTCAACTTGCACTAGAGACCATCCAATCTAATTAAACTTTTTTTTTCTCAGGCTCTTTAATAATATGGATTGTAACTGTTATTTAATTCCTTTTTAAAATGTGAAGCTCTGATTTATTCAGTTCAAATTGGAAAAACAAGCAAACAAACAAAACACCAATCTAAAACCTGTTTGGAGAGTGATGATTACCATAATCCTAAATCTTAAAAATAGATTTTTCCTTCCTGAACAAAGTATGTAGCTTTGTACTAATTTAGTCATATTGACAAAAATACATCTGTGCAATCTTTAAAAACAGAACCTTGGGGTGAGCAATTCCGGCAAAATAATAGTYGTAAAAATCCTGAAGTCAGAATGAATAAATCAGTAATTGCAGATATCTTTATAATATGTTTATAGTTTTATGATGTGAAAGATAATTAAGAAATGGCGAATAGGAGGAATCAAGAATCAAACTTGAGTAATAAACAGTGCCAGCTCTTGAAAGTTAAAAAGCCCTATTAATTTTTTTTGTTTTAGTACTTTGAGTAAAGAGGATCTAATCCATGGAAGCATCATTTTTCTTTTGTGTGCCTTGCAGTCTGATCTGAGTTTTTCCCTATAAAATTTTTATTAATCCTACAATCATGCATGGACAGTTAGGATTAGGATGCATGACAGGAGAAAATCACTCAGCCAGTGTGAAGAGAGGTCTGCATAGGATGTGGAAGCTTTCAAAGGAAGCCTTTGCACTGGTCTTCTCTTACTCTGAAGATGGCCTTTTTTTTGTAGCCCAGCATACACCACAGGAAAGCCTCTTGTGCCAGCTGAGCTTGTACCATCTGTACCAGCTGTACCATCCGTGGTCAGTACCATGCCAGTGTTAGTGTGGATGCTTGACTAATGCAGCTGTATGTGAATTGTCAGCCTTCCTGCTGTATATGTTCCGCTTACGTGGTCCTGGAGCAAGTGCTCTSACCATGAGCTTATGGGTATCTTCCATGCTCTAATGAGAAACTTTTTTGTATCTTCAAATTTTCATTATCTTTATTTTTTGTTTGTTTGTTTGTTATATGTGCAGATAGTGGTCAGTGCTGTAGGAGCTCAATGATTTAACAAATTAAAGAAAAAGCGCACATGCACATCTGTGTGGGCACATGTGTTACAGCTTGCAAAAATCAATTGTCCTAACCCTGTTGATTTTGGGGTCTCTAAGTCCATCTCAGTTTGCACAAGCTGATGATTTGATGCTAGGTTTTGATCATACTAAACAGGAATTCTTACTGATTTTTGTAATGTCATTCAAATACTCTCTCTAAATTAAGGTTTTGTCTCCTTAACATGATTTACTAAGAGCACAAAGCTGATAGAATTATTAAGGTGGCCAGAGAATGAGGGGGATAAACTGTCATCTTTAGAAAACTGTATTTTGTTGAAGATTTCTTAGTGCATTCAGCAATCCTTTTCTCAGTGGTCTGTGTTTCACTTGTCTGTAAGGAACCAGATTATTCTCTGTGAAATGAACAGAGACTTTGTATCCATAAATAAATTTATCTTTTCTAATAACAGCCAAAAATCAGACAACTGTGCATTCCTTTTTCTCTCTGGATTTTCAGATAGGTTTCTATCTGTATTATGTACTCCCCCACCACCCAGCCTCTTTTTCTTTATAGTATTGTTCATGTATTTTGAAGTATACTTATCTTTGTTGACAGTGTGAGAGAAATCTGAGGCACTAAAAACATCTGTTAGCAGAATTGTTTTCATTAAAGGTGTCTTGTGGGGCAGATTTTCCTTTCTTGAAATCCCTAATATATATCTTTCCCCTGCTGCTCAGCCCAGCTGGTGCTGTTGCCTGCTGCTGTTTTACTGGAAGTTGCTTAGGTATCACCCAGAGATAGCTTGTAGGGTGTTTTTTGTTAGCATGGCTAACACTGTGTCATCTCATAGAGGGAAAAGATTGAATTATAGAAAGTCACAGAAATACATGAAAATGAGAGTCTATGACACTTTTGAAAATACCAGTGACATGAAATGAGTTTAAACTGTGGCACAGTAATCTGCAGAGCGCTTAGGTTGGAGGATACATGCCATTTAAAAGGAATTAACTTTTTTTGTTCTCCTGTCACTTCAAATATTCCTGGTGCCYGTGCATTTATTGGTAAATTATATTATCGGTTTAAGAATTTGTTGGTGACAAAAGGGGAAGTATTTTAGTCAGGAAAGCTGCTAGGGCATAAATAATGCGTGCTCTCCTTTTAACAGAGAGRAATGGCTCACAACAGCCTCGCTGCCTCAGTGGAGCAGCACAATCTGTCTGCTGCGTGATGGCATCGCCGGCAGCCAAATACTCCCGTTTTTGTTTTAATGGGAGGGTTCTTTCACATTGCTGGTTTTACATGATGGGAATGCAGTTGGAAGTGCTTCCTGTTCCATTCAGAAGCCCCAGGCTCTCCATGCATTTCAGCTTCAAAAATGACAGCTGAAACCAATTAGGCAGAATTATGGGACGTCTAAGTCACATGGAGATTTATCATGACTGAGGAAGAGGAGGGAAAGAGAATGTATTGCATGGGAAGTAGAAGTGACTAATTTAATTAGACGAGAATGACAATCACGTTATTATTATGGAAAAGGGTTGGCAAAGTGGAGATCATTTCATGTCACTGGCTGCGCCTTTGAAAGGAAACATCCTGCCCTTTGTCTGAACACATTTGTGTTTGGTAGCAGAGTCTCTGATTTCTGAGCAAGATAGTTCAGCAAAATAGTTGATGTTAAAGTGAAACACTGAGCATATCTGAGGATATTTGTAGCTTGTGGTTTACTCATCTATTCATAATTAGAATTCCTTCTTCAAGAGAAGGGAAGAGTCTGCCCTATCAACATTTGTCTTGTTTTTCCCCTCTGTTTGCATACTCTCTCTTTTCCAGAAGTAGGATGCAATGTATATAAACCTTACTTCAGCTGTATAAATATCAGCCAGAATTCTTTTCCCTTCAGCAGGTGCTTATACACAGTATTCTCACAAACATAAACACATATGTGTCTACTTACATAAACTGAGTCTTGCTAAATAAAAATGACCTTCATACAATTATAGACTTCCCAAGTTTAAACCAAAACCACAGTTCATCAATTCATTTCGTAATGTGAGTCTGGACACAGTATCTCAGAAGGTTAATGAAACTTTTTGTAGTGTTGTCATGGTAGTTGATAGTATGGGGGAAAAATGAGTGAAGAACATTATAGAGAGAGTCTGAGCAAGTGTGCATTCTTTTTTGGTTAATCCTTATACAACTTTGTTGATTTTTGTTTAGACCATCAGCATTTATGTTGGAAAGGTAACTTAATCTCTCCCTGATTTTCGGGTACCTGTAGGAGTCGTGATACTTGTCTCCATCACAGGGAGGAAAATACTTGCAATTAATTGAAGTTCGGGTCAAAAATGGGCATTGGCTGATGTGCTTCTATATTCAGTTTGGAAACAAGAAAATAGCTGAACTAGCATTGCTGAGCATAAGTTTTCTATCCCCTGTCCTAGGAAGCATTGTGCAGTCTCCGGTCTAACTAGAAATTGTGCCATCTAACCCAGGGGTCAGGGATTTCTTAATGGAGGTCTTGTTGTTTGAGATGCGCGCTGAGGAGTGGGTTTGTGTTTTAATGTGCTGAGAGTAGGTAACAAACAAGCTGGACAGGGCCTTCTCAAGGAGGTGTAGCTATGTGTGACAGAACCCTGAAGTCAAGGTGCAGCCCTGGAGCAGTGATATTCTGGCACAATGTAGTGAAATACAATTATTTGAAGGCAAAAGATGCCAAAGTCTGCGTCGGGTTGCCTATATTTATTTTTACTTTCAATGGCCAAGATGGTCAAGATATCTTGAACCTGTACCTGGAGGACCCTTACTGTAAATATTCAAGCTGCACAGTATGGACTTGGAATTTAGGGAATGGGTAGCCTTTGTGCTGTGGGTAGTATTCAGCTATTATTTTGAAAATTGCCCCAAATTCAGTCAAGTGATAAGCTTCAGAAAAATTGTAAATTGTACTTAAGAGCTATGTCTTTGAAGATTCCTGCTCTCTTCTCAAAGACTTGACTTTAGTCTCTCCCTTCAAATACTGTAGCTATTCATTTCTGAGGAAGTGAAATTGTTTCTGGGAAAGCCAGTAGTGATAGGAGAGATCAAGCTGTTCACTTAAAGCATAACAGATTTTGCACAAAACATTGTTTTGTTAGTGAGGAGGCAAAGTCAAGCTTTTAAAGTTGGAGGACACCAAGATAAAGATGTGCTATCTCCTTTTGCCATCCTTGTGGAAGCACCTGTTGTGCAGCTCTGCAGAGGACTGTGTGGTGAAGGCATGTGGTGGTTGTTGAATTTCTCTCATTTTTTGTGGATGTGCAAACTAGGGTGTCTTCTGAGGTTCCTGCCTCATTCAAAGTATCATTTCAAGACAAGTCAGGTAATACTGCTGTGGAGAACTGGGTTCTGTCCCTGCTGAATTGGTAATTGTCATCACCAGCAGAAATTGCTGTCATCACCATTCCGGTATGACAGATTTCTGCTTTTCAGCATGAGATTCTCAGTCTCCTTTGCAAAAGCATTACACATTTACAGCTGTAACTGAAGCCAGTGTTGCAGAGTAGTTGAGGCAAGGCTCTCAGCCAGGCATGAGAAGGACACAGTGATTTGCTGGATGATTATGATTAGATTTGTGGTTAATTTATATCTAAATATTGCCAATGTGTTTTATAATCTTTTGCAGGCCAGTGTGCACCAAAGTCAGTAACAACGTATCAGCTCCCCCATCTCTGGAATGTGAGCATCCAGAGAGTTCCTTCTGCAATTCCCACCTGGTGTTCTTAGCTTAGGACAAGCCACATTGCCCGTCAGAGACAGCAAAAGGGAAGAGGGTGTGTATGGGGGCAAAGGATGCATGGGAAGACCAGAATATCTTTCATTACCACCACAGTCAGTCAAAACAATGAAGGTGAAATAGTTCCAAATACTCTGAAAAGTTGAAACCAAAGTTCTTTAAATAAGAGCTGCTCAGATCAGTGATTCTTAGGATGTTTTTTCTCTTAGCTTCAATTCCCTATTTGATAAAAGAAAGTAATGCCCTGCATTGCTATGAAATCATTCTGTTTGTGAAGAGTGTCAATATCATGGCAATAAGCAGAGTAGGAAAACCTGTGAGATTAATATTTCTGTCTTCAAAGCAGTAAAAAAGCCATACACTGCAAGCTGTGTAGAATAGAAAAAACCCCTAACCATATAACAGTACAACTGTTTCTTAATCAAGTATCTCCTAGTCTATTTGAGTATGTCTAATCCTGGGAAGGAAAAGAGTATGTGATTACATTACACCTTCTAAAAGTTATCATATTGGGGAAACAAATAAAAGGTTGGATAAACTCCATAATTCTGGACTTTCCTAGCTTTTGAGTTCTTCTCTATAGAAACTTGATTTGTCTCTGTTTATTGTGTTTGTGTAGCTGTTATGAGCAGAGCAGTGCTAATAGAATATTTGGACATATAGGTGTGGGTAAACTGGTGGAGTGTAAAGAGCAGGAAGTAATGGGATTTTGAATTTGAACTAAAATATCAAATGTTCTGTCAGCATGGTATTGCTTTGGTGATTTATGTGTGTTGGGGATTAACGGTATGCCTGATAGAGTTGTTAAAAGCTAGCTCAAAGCAGAATTGGTCTAGCCAGGTCCACTTGGAATCTGAATATGTGCAATTACTTGGAAGTCTCTGTGCTGCATTCCTAGTGTACATTGCTTCCCTGTGGGGTGGCCTCACTCTCTGAGACRGTGGGGAATGGACTGTGAAAGGTGTATTGGTTGGTTTGTTTCTTGTCTTCGTACCTTGTTTCAGTATGATTTTATATCATTGCCAATATGTACTTGTATCTTGAATTTTCCTTTAGGGTATGTATTTTATTAGATCAAGGTGGTAACCACAACAAAGACTCTGATGTCACAGTATGGCACACTGTATTTGCAGCCACTGTTCCACTTGGGAAAGCGCGTTGTCTTCCACCTTGAAATATGGCTTGAAGGAAAAGACTCTGTTCTTATGGAGTACCAATTTCATGGAATACCATTAGAAAACTGCTTTCATCTGGCTTGCTCTCTGTTTTCTTTTCTAATGCTTTCCTGAAACTTGCATTCATGTTGTCTTCTTCAATGTCAGCTGTGCACACAAGCACTGGAGCAGACACTTGGCTGCCAAAAGGGAAAACAGGTTTAGAAAGAGCTGTCTCTGCAGCACTGTCAGTTTTCCTGGCAATACTAATGTTTAATTCAACGTGCATTCAGTCCCTACCTTGGGAAAAGAGGAGCAGCTGATGCTGTCTTTGCTTTGCTGCTACCTTTTTTTTGAAGTGAGGAACAATGTACTCTAACGTTATAAGTTGCTTTCACAGTTCGTACCATAGTGTTTAGTTACTTTTATGAGAAGGACTCTTAGTTTTATGAGAGTGAACTGTTGAAAGATTTGAACAGAAAAGGCATTCGATTTCTATTCCCTGTCTGAATAAAGATTTGGTAGAGGTTTCTCTGCATCTGTAGTGTGTGTGTGTAGGGAAAAAAAATAAATTCCAAAAGACTACAGCACAATTGACTCTGTAAGGTTTCCAGGATTCTGAGGAAATTGCTGCTTACACTGAATTTTAGGTAGATGTGTTCAATCAGTTTTTGAAGGTTTGATGCAGAAGGTTATATCAGATTCCCAGTTGCCTTGATCCTTGGGTTGGAAGAATAGGTTAATGATGCATAACACAAACGTGATCATCGTTGATGCTTCTGTATGGAGAAAATGCATCCAAATAGTAACTGAAATGTAAGTGTGAGAAAGTGGGGTTATACTCACCAGTGGAAATACAAAATATGGCTAATATTCCTGGTGATGTGACTCTGAATAGGATGAAAAGCTTTTGGTGAATAAAAAGATGCAGTTAGTGGGTGGCTGGCATGGTGGAGCTTCAGGAATGGGACCTTCGGAAGAACACCGGATTTGTCTTCCTTTGATCTGGTTTCTGTCGGCTGAGCAGTTGCAAATTGTAGAAATCAGCAGACGGTGAAGGAGGCAGCAAATTCCCACCTAGCAGGTTATCTGTCATTCCCAAAGGCTGAAAGACTGAACTGCAGGGAAATGATAGTTCCTTGAGCCAGCCCATGCGAGGGAGCGTGCCATGCTCGGGGGCCACACCGTGCTCAGGGGGCCGTGCCAGCTGTGTCTGAGGAGGGGGCAGCGCTTCCCTGCTCACCCTGACAAGCTTTCTGTTCGTCACCCTGACAATTCAAAGGCTGGCATTTCTGTCCAGTAACAGGTAACCCATTAAAATGAGTGGATTCCCACAAATTTCTTATTTGACACCAGCTGTCACCTGCAGTACTGGTATTTCAGCTGATACTTTGCCAGAGGCAGACTCTTGTGCTGGGATTAGTACTCAAAACCTGTTAGTTTATTCAAACAAATGACAAGGTTAGCAGATGACTTTGTTTAAGTATGTTTCCTTGGTGTTAATACAGTAAACAAGATAAAAATGGGTAATGTGCTGATGCATACTGAAGGATGACTGGTCCATTTTTGGCAAGGTTTATTGATGTAGTCCCAGAAAACTAACTGGGAGAACAGAAGAAGAGTATGTACCTTAAGGCCAAAGATTTTACAGAAATGAGGAATATGTCTTTAAACTGAGGAGTCTTTATGCAAGATGCACTTCACTGACACTAACAATTCACTGGTAGAATGTTTTGAATTTATCTTTAAATTTTCTTTGTAAATGCACTCACTAATATGTGAACTATAAATTGAAGAATTGCTTGCTGTACCTTGTGTTTTGGAATAATCTTTGTTGTGTTGTATTTAGTGTGGTTTGCCTGTTTAAGCGTGCTCTCTGCCCTTGCGATACACACACTGTTCATTTTGGGATTCAAGTATATTCCTGCAGTCAGGGCACTCGCTGTCTTGAAGCCATGTAAGAATTCCTGAAAATAGTTGTGCTAGTGCACAGCCTAATCATCTAGTGCATCTTATGTCATTGTAATGTTAATTCTACATGCACAGTGTGTTTTTGTGGTTTGTGATTTCAGAAGAGAGGGTTATGAAGGACAGTTGTGGCTCGAACGAGTATTGTGTCTTGGGTGTGAGCTCTCCTATGTATCCCTATAACTCTGCAAAAGAGAACTAAAGAATGCCTCCTGGTTTGGGAAATGCTGCACAGAGAAACAATTCTGCTATGTGGAAGGCAGCTTTTGTCCAAAACTCTCACTTTGAAAACTGCCTATATTTATTTGGGCTGTTCTGTATGTGAGGAAGGTATTGCCAAGTAGCTTTTCAAGGAATGTTGGATGATTTTTGCCAGATGTGTTCAGAAACCAGATGTGGAAGGCAGAGTCTGTCTCTGAGTATTTGCTGGTTAATCAAGTGCATAGTCTTGCTTTGTTTATTCTGATCATAATTCCAGAAGCTGAGTTATGCAAGCACATCAGAGAAGCAACATGCCACTTGAATGAAACCATGCTGCTGAAGTGTAGAAATGTAAGAGAAGAATTCAGAGAAAAGTGTTTCCATAGTAAAAGCTATAAATATTTATTTATTGAAAATAGCATTAATCTATACATTGCAAGTCTGCTTTTTTTTTCTGACGAGATTTTATGCTACGTTTGCAGGGAATATAGGTAACTATGAGGTCAAAACTTAGGTTTTGAATTTTCCACGAAGCTGGTTTCTAAAGTATCTGTATTTAATGGCTGTACATGTCCATAATACGTGCTTCTTTTTGAGCTGGAAAGTATTGTTCAGTGCTCTGATATGCAATGCATTTCAGCTTTATTTTCTAAACCTTTAAGCCATCTTAATCTAGAATTACTATAAAGTTATATTTAAAATGCAGTGTTTTAATGTGAACAAGAGAGTTGAATGTGAGATTCTCCCTTTGGGTTTTTCCTCTTCTGTCTAGATATTACCTTTGTGGTAATAATGGTGATACTGTCCTTACAAGGTTTAGAATGATACTAAAATTCAGGTAATTAATCTACCATATGCAGAGTGTTAGAAAAAAATATTAATTTGCATTTGTTGAATATTCGTATCAGTTAAGTTATCAAGGCTGTTAAATAAAATGAGTGTAAAGGTACAAGTGTGTGTTGACACATGTGTGGCTGAAAAAAAAAAATCTTATTTTCCATTTGTTATGTCCACTCCTAAGTAGAGGGGTATTTATTGCTGCAGTCATACAGATATTAATACAGTTTTCTCCATCTGACTTTCTTTTAGCACACTGATTTATGTCAGTACATGGACAAACACCCTGGAGGGCTTCATCCAGAGAATGTGAAGGTAAGWGTCAAAAAGAGCGCATATTCAAGGCAAATGCAATAGCAGTAACTTTGTGTAAAATGTCGTGTCAGTTGTTTCACAGAAACTGATTGCTAGCTAAAGGGAAAATGACTGGCATATGAACTATATTTTAAAATATTTATTTTCTTTAAAAATAATTACAAATTCGAGCATTTGAACAAAAGAACTTCTGAAGTTTGTAAAATTGACTCAGAGCCAAAATATGTGAGTGAATGCTGTTAACCATGTTGGTAATCCCTCCCCTCCATTTGAACATTTGCTCTTAAGATGAGACAGTACTGCCCTAAAACCCCAGAGTAAATATGCTTTAGGCTGTCAGTTAGGTAAGTCAGTGTGGGTTCACCAAGTTTGAGGGAACTGTAATTAATTGTATTGGCTGAATTTACTGCTTTTTATATGAACCTATAAAATCTTCCCTAATCTTTTTGCTCACTTACTTTGATGAAGCATTTTCGTAGCTGATCTCACTTTGGAATTTTTTTTTTCTTCTAAGGTAGATACTGAGAATCATCACATAGGAAGAAGAGAGTTTGTTAGCATTAAATGGAAAGATAGATGAGTAGATTCTTGATCCAGTTAATTTTTGGGAAGTCAGCCAAATGATTTTAGCATCAAATGGAAGCCAACCAGACATGCAGAATGTGTCGTGTATGTAGAGCACTCAGATGATATTTGTTACACTTGTCTTGCACTTTGACATCAGTCCCATTGTTATTCTGCTTTGGAAGTGTTTAAGTCTTCACTTGTCATACTGAAAGCTTTATTCCAGTATTTAACTTACTGAAATTTAGAAGTTCATGAAGAAACCCTCTCTCTTTTCTGGAAAAGTCAGAAGAGCTGTTTGGGTTAAAAAAAGAAAATTATTTTTAAAAGAGGAAGAATTTTTTTTCAGCAGTAGCTGATCATTGTTGCACATCACGTAGCTTCATTAATTTTCTGTGTTCTTTGACTGAAAAGTGGCATCTACAACATATGAATTTAGATGAAATGACTGCCATCTAAAAAAAATAAGGAAAATTCTTACTTACTGCACATATTTGACTAAAATAAAAAAAAGAAAAAAATAAATAGTTATTTTTGAAAATACATGGTGTGTATGCTGCAAGATGGCATTCTTGTAACATCTGTCAACTCAGACATTTTGCTAGCATGGACAGGGAAAGCTCATGGATGTCCTCCCACTGCCAGCTTCACAGGGCCTCTGTGAGTGTGGCAGTAAGGGGGGTCAGGTAGGACCTGCTTTTCGACCCCTAAAACTTCTGAACTTTCTTCACTGCTCAGTTTCCTAAGCAGAGTTTCAGGTGTTGAATGTGCTTGTTAAAACAAGAGGTTTGTGTTTCATTTCCCTGTGTGGAGACTTTTACATTAGTTTCTCTGAGTTTTGGGATAAATGAAGATTGGCTTTGAAGGTTCTTTGTGCTGCTTCCGATTTGTGAGTCTTACTCCAAGGCTGCAGTGCTGTGTAGCTCAAGGTCTAATACACAGTAGTCATTGTAGCTGTAATTGTTCCCTGCTAAAAAAGACATCATAATTCACATAATTGTACTTTTATATGGTCATATCAGGGCCCAGTGAGCTTGTCTTTGAGGAGGATGGGTAAAGGCAGATGGTTGGGCTTGCTAGTGTGTCACTACTGTAAATCCTGAGATACCTGTCTTTTAAAAGAGGAGCCGCAGAGGGAACTGCAGCAGCAGCAGCATTTCCCTTTCAGATTTTGCAGCATGTATTCCTGTATCTGTCTTTACCATCTAACAGTGCTCAGCAACACTTCTGAAGCTTATAGACACATTAGAAATATTTCTTCGAGTAGCCATGTGTAGAGTCCTGATTTACTGCTGGTTTAAGTTTTTTGAAGTCCCAATGGATTATTAATAAAAGTAAACTGAGGGGGAAGGAAAAGGAAAAAAGATTTGGAAGTTGGAACAGATGAAACTTCTACAATGAGCAATCCCACTGAACAATTAATTTTTTTTTCTCTTAAATAATATTGATGAAAATCAGTTCTATATATTTAGTAGACTCTCTTGCCGGGCCAGCAGCAAAGGCTAGCCTTAATCATGCGGTAATTATTAAAACGTGGCATGATGATTTGAGGTCCTACCATTTTAAAAGAGAATCAGCCTGCTTGAGATTGTCAGTGCAATACCTGCTCTCAAAGCTGAGTTAAAAATAGCCCAAGAGAGTGATTTCTTCAGCTGGGAGGACAGGAACCCAGTCACACATGCTAAAAATTCCCAGACCTTCACCAGCATGCCAAACTAAAAGCTTGCACTACTCTTTTCTTTCAGAGGGAGCAAGATGATTATTTCGTAATATCTTAATGCTTTGTTGTGCTGTACTCAGTTTGTTGACTTATGCAATTGTGGTTCTGAGACTTTGCCACCTATTCTGGTTTTAGCTTCTGGACAAAATTGTCTGTTTGAAGCCACAGCTGATTTCTAAGGGTCAAGCTGAGCCATATTAATTAGCCTTCTCTCCCTGCCATCCCCTTCTTGCTAGAGGTCCTGCAGTAATTTAACTTTTAGTCAGATTTTGGATGGTGCTTGTTCAGAATCAGTGGTTATGTGATCCCTAAATCTATTTTAAAAACTTCCAGTTGAGCAATTATATTCCAATAGCAATAAATTAGTCTTGGCTCTCTGGGGCTAACCTGTGGAATTAAGCCATTGATGCTTTCCCAGTATGACAAAAGATCCCCTGCCTTTTAATTTTGTTCTTGAGGAAAGTATTGCCTACTGATGGATATTCCTTTCTGGCTTGTTGCCAATTATTATAAGTACAAACCCACATAATCACACATATTCTTTTTCCAAAGAATATGTACAGTAGTTACTGTAAAACAGTATTTTATAAGAAGGCAGAAGCAAAACCATTATTTGCTTATATTTTGGTTTCTATAGGATATCTTCAGTCTAATTATATTTCTGAATTTTCTCTGTATTTGCAAGCTGAAGACAATGCTTGTTCCCTCAGGCTTACTTTTAAATGAAGAATTGTAAATAGAATAAAAATCCAAATTACTTTGATGGACACACATATTGCTGTCCCCTCGGGTGTTGTGTTTGACATTGCCTTTCTTTGTGGTTTCAAATAGGCTATTTGCTGTCACTTAACTATTTTAAATAAAGACTAAGCAGGATATTATCAGTATGTGGAAGTATAAAGAAGAATGTCTCAGCTGGCAGTTCTAGAAATCTGGGAACAGTATGCTTAGGTGAACAAAACAATATTGCTTTCCAAAGTATTAGGTTTAGCATTTTTATTGGTACATATGTATTGACACATAATGATTTCAGAGCTTTATAATTCATGCGTGGACGTGCAAGTCTTACAAATAACATCAGGTTTTAAACTCTTCAAGGAATATGTGTGTGAAGCTGAAATGTTGTTTTAAAAATGCCTACCCCTGAGAATGTTAAACCACTTATCCTGATGACATAAACGGGATTAGGTACCTGAAACATCTTCATCAGCTGGAAGGGAAATTGGCATAAAGCAATTGTGTCAGTCCTTATATTCTGCAAACTCCATTAGCTCCACATACACAGTTGTTTACATCTTCGGTAGCTAACAAACTTCCATGTCTACCATTTATTTATAACTATATATTAATATACTGTGTACAGTGTTATAATTAGAGATGTTGAGAAAAAAAGGTAATCAGCTAGTAAGTCACTGTAGTAGGCACGGCCTCATCTTCTCTTGTCTGGTTTTAAAGATGTCTTTCTCAGTTTTTCCAGAATGGAAAGCAAGCAGTGTATCTTAAATATATGGCACCATATATAATTATGTTTCTGCTGGAAGATACTGATGCAGCTTTGTCCATGACTGGAAATCGGAACCGATTTATGTGTGTACCATGTGGTGCTTGTCAAGCTGCGAAATGTGCAAACTGAGGCACAAGATTTGCTCCTGACTGTCACTGTGCTGTTCCTCCTGGCCCAGACTACTGAAATCTGTACTCCTGGCTTTCTTTCCTACAGCTGTTGCAGCCTTTAGAGATAGTCCGTGCTCAATTGGAACATCTGGATTTCTTCCTACACCAGGAACTCTAATGGGTCAGAGCAACTAGYTGCCCCTACCAGTGATATTTTATTTTTTTTATTATGATTTTCATTCTGATTTATGTCCCTTTCTGTCTGGTACATGGCCATCTCCACCAGTCTTTTGTCTTACCGTCTTGGTTCTCCTGAGCCTTTTTTTGCAACCATCCATAAATGGCTCTGGTTTTGTAAACTCATAATTTAATTTTATGTATCTTTTTATTTGTGCATTCCAACATGTCCTGTGAAATGTAACTATTCTTAGCTTCATCTAATCTTTGAAATGTCATCTTTATTTTAACCGTGTATTTTAGTCCTTATTATAACATTCCCAGTAATACACATAAATTCATCTTTATGCCTTGATGCATTTATTTTATAGTTGAGTTTGTTTACTCTAACTCCTATTACTGGTAAAATAAGTGGAGCAAAGGCTTACATCTGTCATGCCTGCATTGCTCGTTTGTATCCTTGCCTTAAAAATAAATCTATTAATGAAAGCTGATTTGCTTCTTAATTAGTGATGCTGCCTTGAGATAGCTGTAGTCTTTTGAGAAAAGCATCCTCAATTTTTTTGCTGCCTTTTTTCTTCTACTTGCGGTGTTAGAGGTTATATCGATTTGTGTGAGCATTTGACACAAAAACCCCCATCTTTGTCAATAAAGAAAGGCACTTGCCTCTGACCCACTGTTCCTTAATCTGTGCAACACCAGCCTGAATGACAGCAGGTTGTCAACCAAACAAAAACCATCCCTGTCTCTTAATCACTCTCAAAATCTTTTACTTCAGGCAACTAGGAAGCCTCCTGTAGTCTACTGTGACCAGAGGGAGAAGGAACTTCCAGTTTGTTCTTTTTCTATCTAATATTGCTGCACTGATTTGTTCTTCTCCCTGGGTACCTTTTCACTTCCTAGGGCCAAAAAGTGATAAGAAGAAATAGGCAGACCCTCTTGTTGAGCTTTGCATGCAGGGAACAGGAATATTCCTCCTTATCCCAGGAGCCTTCAAGACTTCAGCTCTTAACCATCTCAATTTTGAGCCTTCTTTTCTCTTAGAAAGCAGGGCAGAGCAGTCTTCTGTGCATAATGGATGGATATTTTTGAAGCAAAACCTCAACCAACTAAGCCCTACCCCCACCACAACCTTTTAAAATGTGGTTTATCACTGTAATGCTGAGTTGGGGTATGTGGCAAAATGTGGATTGGAATTTGGGTATTAAGTTTCCTAGGACAGCCCAATAATATCTGTAAAAATTTGCTTAAGTTTCAGCAAAAAACTGTCATAAGTTTGTCTTAAACTTTAAAAAAATATTTTATAAGAAATGTAATTGATAGCAATTAGAGAAACATAATGCGACGCTGCAACATTTTTCTGTGCTAGAAGAGGTCAGTCAACTTTATAGCAACTATATAGTTAAAAAAACCTAAACACGTATGATAAAAATATTGGATTCATTAAACCAAGGATTTAATGCTGGCCTCCAGCACATTGGATTGAAAATGTTAAAATACACTGAATGTTACGTGATATTATCTGAAATCTCTGGCACTTAATCACTTATGGTATTCATGTATTCCTGTCTGTACTGCAGGACTCTGAACATTGTCCTTAACTAATGGTTRCAGTTTTTAAAATTGAATCTGTTTTTGTCAGATGAGTAATTTTGGCATTTAATGATTAATGTGAAAATTAATAATCTGAGTCAAAGCCATAGGGTAGTTGTCATCTGTTGTCTTCTGTAAACATAAATATTTATAATTGAACCGATTACAGCTTTAGGATGATCTGAAGCACAAAGGGTAGGGAAGCATTCAGAATACGGAAGGATTAGGCAGCTCCTGTGTCCCATCCATATGAGGCTTACTGCACTGGAGTGAAGCTGCTTGAACTTTGACAGTGGCAGAGCATTGCATACTGGCTCTTGCTGAGCAGTAGCTCCATTTGTTATTATTAAGATACAAAACCATATGCTTGTTAGTAAGGCATAGTATCTGAAAAGTATGATAAAAGTGCTTTAGGTTTTAGGTTGCAGTTGTGTTAACGATGTAGGCTTCCCTGTCATCTTTCTGTTTTCTTTCCATCACGTGATTGTATCAACATCTGTGGCATGGACAGGAGGTTTGTGTTCCCGCTTTTTCTGTGGGAGACATATGTTGGATTACATGGCCAGTCCTGCATCCCTATGTACAAATACATGTTGCATGATGGGGAAACTGTGGTGTGTGAGCACCTGTGTGTAACTAGAGGTGTCTGACCAAAAGGTTGAGTACCATAGACTTAGGTACATAGGAAGGGGCCATTTAGACCATGGTATGATCCATAGGTAGATCCAGCTATGATGAATTTTCATGTCATTGACTCACTGGGGTTTGAAGAAAACAGTCTTTTACTCTAAGGTGAAAACCTGCTGTGGTGGTCCTTTTAATTTTATCCATTGTTACTGGAAGCAAATCTAACTAATGTCATGCTTTTGAAATCGCTCTCCTACTCGCTGAAATTGGTGATGCTGCTGATGTGAAGTAGAATTAAAAACATACTTCAGCAGATATGTTAAGTAAGAAGTGTTTAACGTGGTTGGGGAAGTTGCTGTTTTTTATTCCTCATTCAATGAACAAGCAGGTGTGCCGCAGACAGAATAATGTTATGCCAAATTAAGGTAGTCTTTTACACATGGCATTGAGAATTGATTATTTAAATTAGACTTTTTAGTTATTAGACATTAAATATGGCATCAGCATTTCACTCTACTTCGTGTCAGTCTTGTCACTTAATGATTTGATAATATGCACAACTGTGAACAGTAAATGCAGAATCTTTATTAGCGTGTTAAAATTCATGCTAAGAGAATGTCACTTTCATAAGTGCACTGGTAATTTATTGTCTGTGTGATCTTCATGATTCACATATGGCAAGAAAACATAAAAATGTTGTAGGGAGGAACAGAACACTTTAAAATCTTTAAAATTGGTGAGGCAACAATTGCCACTCTGACCTAGTTCAGCGTGGGAGTGAGTTGATGAAAGATAGAAAAGCAGATTCAATTAAATTGAATTTATTTTTACTTTTGCCATTCAGAAGAAAAAAACCTGTGTCTTCCACTTTTTGAATATTAGCAGATGACTATAACTGATCATAAGGGAGTGTCTTTAAACTCAGTTAATTAAGCACACCTTCCTCATTGCAAATGGCTGTAGTGGTACCCAGAGGGGACAAAAAATAATTAAAAGAGCATCAAAGAGAATAGAAGTTAGGAAATTAACACATTCCAATCTCTTTCCTTTGCAGTTCTGCTGCAAATAAGTGGAAAAATCTGTATATATTTTTTTAAAGCAATGATATGATGCACTTTCCCAGTGGCTGTATCATATGCGTTTCTGTGTGACATTGCCTTTGGTAAGACTCTGGTGTAAGGAATGCAGGAGCAAGGTAGAAGCCTTTATAAATGCATTTTGGAGTGAATTATTTAAAAGTTTTTTTTGGAGAGAACTCAGTGGATTCCAGGGAAGTCAGATAGGAGAAATCTTTTAGGAGATAAAGGTTATTATGATCCTGAAAATCCTACAGATTCAAATAGCTAACAATTTTTATTCGGTTTTCCCTTATTCGTAGGGATGCAAATTTGTCTCAAGTCAATACTTTGTTCCTGGAATTTCTTCTTCTGACAATTTAAGCAAAAGAGTCTACAAAGCTCTGATCTAAAAAGTTCAGTATTTCTCCAGGACATAGTTGGAAGTGAAAAGTTGGATTTTATCTCATGGTTATTATCCTGGTTGAGAAGAGGGAAATGAATAGCAAACCAAGAGTGATAAAAAAGATTGTGCTTGATGAGCATTTGACATGCTAGCAGAAGTCACAGAGGGACATTTCTGATAGCTTCTGTGATGGTACATATTACCAGGTAGTTTTTTCTTATGTTAATGTTTTAAACCAGGTAGTTCTAAAACTTCCAAACAGTCTAGTAAACCCAAATGGAACTGAGCAATGTGTTCAGTTGTGTTTATTTCCAAGTCTGTGAAATGGCACTGCAGTGATTTATTACCTCCTTTTGCCTTTTTAAATACCAACAATTTACAGAAGCCTGTACTATCCCCTGGATGATAGGGAGAAGTTCAGTGGTTGCAAGCATGAGATGGGATGTCCCAAATTTGGTCTCTTTTACTGGTATTTTTAGATTTGATGGCCTGTTAAGACTGTGTATGATTTGATTGAAGCTGAATACACACTTGGGAATTCAGATGATTGTGTGATACCCAGACAGTGTGCTTTGATACACAGAGAAAGCAGGAGCATTTGTGTTATCAGTGATGGAGGATAATAAAGCTTGTATGGTATTGTGTATTATTTTTCAAAAGTAACTATGCTAATAGAGCAGTATGAGCTTGCTAAACGAAAGACAGATTAATTCAATTTTGCTTTCAGCTTTCTTCTGAAATAATGTTAACTTCTGGTCCAGGTTAGCTCAGCCTTTTTTGCAGTCTTTTGCTGCAGAGAGAACAGAACCAAGAGTTTTGTGCGTCTTCTGTAAATTAAAAAGTTCTGTTTACCTTTCTACTTCTATATCTAGGTCCTCTATTCCCACAATGCAACATGCATTAAGGGAGCTCGAATGCAGAAAATACTTTAGAAATACCTCTGTGCCATCATGGAAAGACTAAAAAAGGCCCCCAGAGGCATCATTATTCTGTCCTCTTGGCCAGCATCCTTTCTGTCATTGGGGTCCTCGGAGCCTCAGCAGAGACTGTATGGAAATGGTACATTTTCTGGAGAATCTCCCTCGGCATGTTGTGAATTTCTGCTTTTCACTTACGCCAGTATCCTCTGACTCAGAAACTCTCTACCATGTTTGGGAACAGAGGGCAACTATATGGAATCATCTGAGCACTTTACACGGATCAGCTGTACATGAGCGTCCCCCTTTATCATTAGACTCATAAGAGCTTTCTGAACCTAAGTCAGGAAGTGTCAGCTCCCCTCAATCCCACCCTTTAGATGTGTTTTGGATGGCCTGTGTCACTGTCTTAGTTCCAAGCTCATTCAGAGGCCAACAGATAGTAACACATTCTGCAGCACATGGGGCGCTGGGCAACCACTGGATGCCTGCATGTAAGGCTCTGGGTTGTACACTCATCCAGACTCATGAAAAGACCAGGAAAGCTGGGCTGTTCATCCAGACAGCTGCAAGTCTCTCAGAAAATGTATTTTAGAACTACCACGGGCATTTGGTCAAATGTTGCATATAGCTCAAGTGGATACCCAAGCCTTACACTTGAAAGACTATGTAGGTGCTAACTCACCTCTTTGTGGAGTTCAGGGCTTTCTCTTGTATGTTTTAAGAACTGCTAATGTTCTTTTAATATCACGGTCCATAAACCCTGAATTAGCTTTGACCTGCATGCATTTTTCTCGCTGACGATAAAAATTCTTCATCAAAATATGTTGCTCATTAAAGTGAGAGCTGCATAACAGTCAGGGGAAAAAAGGTATTTTTTAATGGCTATGATAAATAAGCAAGACCTGAAGCCACAAGTGTTAGATTTTTTTGTCTGAACGTAAAGTGTTGAGCCTCCTAATGTTAAGCTTTGCTGAAAACCTGACTTCTAGAGACAAATCCTTGTCCTGTTTTCTTCCTTTTTGAACTTTTGCCACAATGACCTTTGTCAATTACGAGTCTAATTTTGTCACCAAAACCTTTGTTCTTACTAATAAGCTAGAAACTGTACACAAATGATGTCCTAGTTTGTTTATTGCCGGTTATTTGATACCTATACAGCCTTGCGTATGACCATGAAAATATTAAAAATACCAACATAAAAGCTAAAGAGATAGAATTTGTGGTTTTTCTACACTCACAACCAACCTGTTGAAATACATATTGAATTTGCCATTGACTCCTTTTAGAATTGTCCTCTCATCTGCAGGGCTGCCATCCTGTGACCTTGGGAAACAGCAGTTCAGTTGCTTATTCAAAACCCACTGCAAAAGCCCCAGGCTGAAGTTTCATAGTGATCAGAACTGAGTGAGGTGGAGGAAGGAGCAAGTAAGATGAGAGTATAACTATGATGGGTGGTATGTTGATTTCAGATCAGGTGTACGGGTAAAAGTTGGTGGTACCTCAGCTAGGATGCATTTTTGTCCTTGTGAAGGTAATGTGGATAGTCTGGAGAGGCAATGGGCTTCTTGGAGAAGGCTTTCCTCGAGCCTTCAGGAGAAGGAACTTGACTGTGAGAGGGCAGAAGTGTTTTGTGAGGAATCAGAAACAGTTCTTTCCAATTAATCTTTTTGTGGAGTAAGGAACCATTGGGAATGGAGAGCCTCTCTTAATGTTTTCTCTTCCCGAGCAATCCCAAGGGGCCTGCTCTGCTGCTGGGCATTAGGTCATATTTTCACTTAAGTCTTTTCACATTTAATATTGCCAAATAAAAACAAAGGTGAGGAGGAAAAGAGAAAGCAACAAAACGATATCTGAGTTTACCCTGTAATGAATTCAGGAAGATTTTTTCCCCCTTCTCTTTCATGATCTTCCTCCAAGGAGGTGTGAGTGAATTAATTAACTTTTGTGAAAATACTTGATGTGTACAGCATATCTACAAGTTTTGAATAAAACTACATTACAAAGCTGTCCTCAAGAGCAGATGTTTATTCTGTTTAGTGGTGCAGTGGTTGGGCATTTTTTTTAGCACATCATGTCGAATCACTTGACTCTTTGCATTAAAGCCAAATGAAAGACCACATTAATAAATATATTTTTAGTTATTATAAAGATTACAGTGCTGTAAGCTACCATGATAATTGAAATTTCTTTGCATATTTAAAAATAATGTTTGAAGTTAAATACCATTGATTTAGCCTAGCAAACGGGTTATTTTCCCCATCTTTTTATTTTAAAAAATGTATTATTTTGGAGTAATTTAATAGAATGTAATTGATATTTTCGGGCTGTAATGAAAGCCGTTTCTGCTTCTTGCTCTTATTAAAATAGTTTTTATGTACCATGAATTCCACTTTAACCACAATTCAAAAAGGAATGTGCATGTTACTTATGACTTTCCTGCTATTCTTTGTTTCTGTATTTTGCTCTTTGGTTTCCTCAGCACATTGTTAGATCCAACCCTGGCAAGAAGGTGATTGATATAGCTCTTTGTGCCCTGGCTAAATAGCTAAACATAGAGTGTATTGTGTCTGCACTTGGGGAAAAAATGAAATGCAATTAAATTCATTTCAACTTCAGTAACATGACATTTCTGTTTCTTTCATGTCAGCCTTTATTCTCTTCTATAATCAGATTTTGTAACCCTTTTTATAATGTCTCTTCACTTCAGTAATCACTAAATAGGATGCTTGTGTTGCAAGTTAATTAGAAATTCTCATGTGCCTGAGCTGACTTTTCCCAAATCTTTGGTGTAGTTTCCACATCTTCCGAGAGAGCATGTTTCACTGTCCACAGAGCTGTGAGGCACGAAGTCCATATCTGCTCTTGAATCCTCCATGTTTAGCTTTGCAAGCTATTTTTGTGTTCGTTTTTGGAAACTGAAGTATTTCTTGAAGTATTTCAGGCAATAGGAAGGGTCTGTACCTTAGGATACATTTTTCATAACTGCAAAGGAAACTCCTGGGAGTTCATTCACCCTTTGTATTGACAAAATCCATGACAGTTAGCACAGCCTTTCACAGCAAGTGCCTGTAAGAATGCAGGAGAATGATGTGTGTAAGAGGTGAAAAGGGGAGGACAAAAGATCTTCATCATCCAGCTCTTTGTTCGTAATTGTAAATTACAAAATACACAATAGTAATGCTTATTTTTAGGGGTAAACATTTGTAGAGTCCAGGGAAGGGGGTGAATTAGATTTCTGTCTAAATTTACCTTAAAGACTATTGTAAGTAGGTTTCAAAAGTAGGTTCAGTGGGAGTTATTATTTCCTAGTGAAAAATACATAAGAAACTCCCATTAAAATAAACTTTGGAGGATAAAACCTATCATACTTGCAGATTTTCTTGGGTACACAGGCATTATTGTTATACTATTAATTTCTTCTTTGTTTTTAGCTTCAGTGTCCCATCCCCCAGCCTTATCTCCCCATCCCTATCCACCCTGTACTGTTGTTTTCTATAATTAGTGAAGATACACATCTGTCTTCAGGCTACCACCTAATCTCTAAGGCCATATGGGTAAATGGAATATAATTATAATTTGGTAGAAACCAAGCCTTCTGCACATGATTGTATTGCTCTTGTTATTTTTAAAGCAGGCAAATTGAATCTATGATATAGTAGGGCTTGGAGGCTGGGTTTAGTCCTTGCAAAGTAAGTATTTTTCAGATGGATATTTCACTGTGTTAAATTTGGGTTGGAATTAGCCAGTTTGGGAGGAATTCTGACACAATGTTACCATGATATGCAAGCACCCTGCATATTGTGAAGAAATCACCTGCGGTTATATGCCAAATATTAACAGAGGTCATTTTTTGTCCCCCTCTTTTTCAGTTATTTTTATTTCAGTTGCTGCGAGGACTGTCTTACATCCACCAGCGTTACATTTTGCACAGGGACCTGAAACCACAGAATCTTCTGATCAGTGACACGGGGGAGTTAAAGCTGGCAGACTTTGGTAGGCAAGCAGTTAATTACAAGTCTCTTATAATGTTGTAGGAATGTCAGACAGATGGTTCCATTGATTTCTCTTCCCCCCACCCTATTCCTTAGACACACCTTCTTCATTGTAGATAATTGCACATTTTTCTCCTGAGTGAAGAAATTGATTATGGTCAACAAAATGCTTGATTAAAAGGGAGCAAGCGAAAAACAAATACATACTCCAGTTCTCTCAAGGAAGATAATGCTGAAAGTATTTCCATTTTATTTACCATGAGACCTCTGAATTAGAATTAAAAATCTTTAAAAAGAAAAGAAAAAAACGGAGAGAGAGACCTGAGGAAATAGAGACTGTATGAAAAGCACAATCACTTTATGGAAGCAGGTCTAGGGTTGTGGAGATCTGGATTAACTTTCATTAAATGGTCATTGAAAGAGACTGAAGGACACAAGAATAAGTGTTCCTTCTAGAGAATAAAGGGCACTAGGATCACCYGGACTGCTTTCAGTATTCATTAGTTCTTCATGGGGAAGCCTTATGTGAAGTATACAGTCAGAATAAATTATCCACTGAAATGTTAGCCGTTTGCCTATTTTTTAATTTTTTAAGCCATTATCTRGTGGCTACAGCAGGGCAAGTAGTCTTTCCTCTGAAAACCATTGTGAATGTAGATGTGGAAAATGGCGATATATTTCTTCAGTGGTTTTTACAAAAGGTTGTAGGAATTTCTTTCTTTCCTGTAGGTCAGCTTCTCAGTTACTGATTCCAGCAGAACTTCTGAAGTAAGCTGAAAATGTGACCTATTGGCTTTTTTAAAATGTCTTTTATTTTTATGACTGCTATCCACATCATGCTTCACATTTCATGCAGCAGCAGTAATGAGGAAACCTTGCGTGCTAATTGGCAATTTCACTGTTAATGTAGTCATGGGGTTTTGTCTTTTAATTAGCGTTACTGCAATTAACAGCTCAGTGTGTATTTGCTATGCTGGAGAAAGGAGCAGGACTTAAGGTGGACACAGTCCACAAGAACTTGATTGGCCTTTGGATTGTAAGGCAGCTAGAGAAATAGTATTAGAAGCAATTGTTACCTGGTTTACATCCTTTTCTGTTGTCATTTTTTAGAACTTGCTGGTTTTAAAATATATGCTTTAAAAACACATTCCTGCATGTTGCATTTTACTATGAGCTTTCATCTCTTAAGTACACAAAATAGGTGCATCATTCAGTGTTCTTGTAGTGAAATATGAGTTAACCCTTTGTCAAAAGTGTTGTGCTGTTTGAGATTAATAGTTTTGTTGTATCATTTATATGTATAGAACACTATGAAGTAATCTGACTTCCAAGTATCCCCATATTATGTCTTTCAGGAGATTGTAATGATGGTTCTCTAGCTTTGGTGGATGCTGAAAACCATAAAAGATCTCACAAACTCTTCTGTATGTGACATGTTTCCTATGGAGAGGGGGCTGAAAACTTTTTAGCTGTGTTTTTAAGAAAAAAGGAAACAACCTGCCTTTCACCAGCACTATTAAATGCGTTGCTGGAGGTGTGAGCTGATCAATGAAATGTCCAACTCAGACATAAGTTGACCCTGTCTGGTTGTGTTGCCTGATATTGCCATAGAGCACACTTGTTTGTGCCCTGATGTATTAGGAAATGTAACTATCACTTCTGATGAAATTATTGCTTCATTGTGGCACCAGGCTAAATATCCCAGTGATGACATCAAAGGCAGGATTTTCACAACTTTGTGTTTGGGGGACTTTAAGGTTGACCGCTGTGTATTATTTTGAGAGAGACTAAAAATGTGTAAGTACAACCAGAAAGAAATACACAGTGCTAGACACACCAATGTGTAATATTGTGCGGAGGATATTTTTTCTCTTTTAAATTTGTCTTGACAACAGAAACATCTGCATAATCTACTCTCATGCACAGAGAGAAGATTATATATCTCCTTTTTTTTTTTAAAGCTAGATTTTCTTTCATGGCTCATGACCTCATAAAATTGAAAACCAGATGGGTTAAATTTCTCTTCTGAGAACCAAGATGAAAAATTAGAAGTGATGAGGTTAAAGTCTGAAGGGTCATGACCTCTTTCACTGGAAGCATGAGAAACGAGAGTGCACCCATGTGATCTCTGTGTGCCCCCTGTGCATATTATTTAAACACTGTGTTATTATAGCCCATCTTCCACCGTCCCAGTATGAAAGACTCTTCTTAAACAAGATGTAAAATGCAGTCCTATTTCCCTTTATGTTTTTCTCCCACGAATGACTAATTTGCAATAATGTGCTTGGAAAGGAAGTCAGTTTAAATTGTATACTTGATTAATTACACGAGAAGCAGTATGGAAATTAGAAAGATGGTTGCTTTGCTTTCAAATGCACTCAAGGCAGGATAGAACCTATCAAGAAATCAGTTTCTGTCAGAGATAGGATTGACTTTGCTAGCATAATAAATATAAAATCCTAGAGCAAAGGCCTTTTAGTCTCTAAGGACAAGACCTTCAGATTTTGGTTTCATAAGTCTACCAAAAAATCAACATCATGTCTGAAGTTTTTCATTTGGTGTCAGGCTTATTTAATCTCTTCACTGTAGGATATCAAATACTTAAAAGCAGGCTAGTGGATCATAGTTCTTGAACAAACAAGGTAAAAGAAAGTCTATTCATGTCTGCCAGTGCATTGCACTGCGGCTGAAGTGGAATCTTTGAATAACTGTGGGCATGTGTTTTTCTATAGCAGGACTCCCAGACATAGATACTCCACTGTGTGGGAGTGTCTTTGTTCAGATGAACAGTGGTTTGCTTTTCTGTTCATTGTGCTCTAGCTGCTAGGAAATGAACATTTATGAGAAGACTCAGTGGTCAAATGAAAAGGGAGAACAGAATATAGAGGCTTTATCAAATTAAAAATGGATGAGCTATTAAAAATGCCTTTCTTGAAAAGATATAATAGGGGAGACTACATCTTGAATAATTGTTGCTATGAAAAATAGTCCCTGAACACCATACCTGCAGTCTTTTTTCAATCTAATTAAAATTCCAGAGGAAATTAAAGTATATTAGGAATTCTTATAGAATAAAGTGCAGGAATTATTTTTGATCCTGTGGTATGATTTGGCTTGCCATCTATGAGTTTAGTTATTTTCCCACACATATGTCAGTCTTAAGTAGAAATAAAATATTTTAAACCTTTAATGAGTAACCCCATAAGAAATTTGCCTCAGTCTTCAACAAAAAGACTGGTTATCCTCAGGGCCACCAGCCCCCTGAGTTGGTAGGCATGGACAGGGAGCAGAACAGAGCCCCTGCAATCCAGGAGGAAGTAGTTAGTGACCTCCTGTGCCACTCAGATACTCACAAATCTATAGGTCCAGATGGGATTCATGCAAGGGTATTGAAGGAGCTGGCAGAAGAGCTTGTCAAGCCACTCTCCATAAATTATCACTGATCCTGGTTAGCTGGGGAGGTCCCAGGTGACTGGAGGGTAGCAAATGGTGACACCTATCTACAAGAAGGGTTGGAAGGAGGATCTGAGGAACTACTGCCCTGTCAGTCTGCCCTCAGGGCTGGGGAAGGTCATGGAGTAGATCATCTTGAGAGCCATCACACGGTACATACAGGACAGCCAGGGGATCAGGCCCAGCCAGTGTGGATTTGTGAAAGCCAGGTCCAGCTTGACCAACCTGATCTCTGTTTATTACCAGGTAACCTGCCTAGTGGATGAGGGAAAGGCTGTGGATGTGTCTACCTGGATTTTAGTAAAGTCTTTAATACTGCTTCCCACAGTATTTTCCTGGAGAAGCTGACAGCCTGTGGCTTGGACAGGTGCACTCTTCATTGGGTTAAAAACTGTCTGGATGTCCAGGCCCAGAGAGTGGAGGTGAATGGAGTTACATGCAGTTGGTGACTGGTCACTGCTAGTGTTCCCCAAGGCTCAGTATTGAGTCAGTCCTGTTTAATATCTTTATCAATGATCTGGAAGAGGGGATCAAGTGCACCCTCAGTCAGTTTGCAGACGACACCAAGTTGATCTGCTGGAGGCTAGGAAGGCTCTGCAGAGGGATCTGGACAATGCTGGATTGACAGATCAAGGTCGGTTGTGTGAGATTCAATGAGGCAAAGTGCTGAGTCTTGCACTTGGGTCACAACAAATCCTTGCAGCGCTACAGGCTTAGGAATGAGTGTCCAGAAAGTGGCCCAGTGGAAGAGGACCTGGGAGTGTTGGTGGACAGCAGCTAAACATGAGCCAGTGAGTGCCCAGGTGGCCAATGGTATCCTGGCCAGCAGGACTAGGGAAGTGATTGTTCCTCTGTACTCAGCACTGGTGAGGCTGCAACTCAAATCCTGTGTCCAGTTTTTGGCCCCTCACTACAAGAAGGACATTGAGGTGCTGGAGCGAGCCCAGAGAAGGGCAATGGAGCTGGTGAAAGTTTTAGAGAGTAAGTCCTATAAGGAGCGGCTGAGGGAGCTGGGGTTGTTTAGCCTGGAGAAAAGGAGGCTCAGAGGTGATCTTATTGCGTTCTACAACTACCTCCAGATGGAGGTCAGCCTCTTCTCCCAGGCAACCAGCGAGTGGACAAGAGAAAATGGTCTGAGTCTGTGCCAGGGAAGGTTCAAGTTGGACATCAGGACTGAACGGGTGGTTAAGCATCGGAACAGGCTGCCCAGGGAAGTGGTAGAGCCAGCATACATACCAAAGACTATAGAGGCAAATACAGGTGAAAGGACCAGAGGACCAGATAATCTGTGCCAGGCATTTTATCTTTGACGCTGTATAAGAGTGTGTTATGGTTTGACCCGGTGTGAAACAAATTTGATTGGTTAAAAACAGGTAAAGGACAGTTCTGTGAGCCACTTAGTGTTCATGTGATGTCTCTGTGAAAGGAATGTTATAAAAAACATCTAGGAAGTGATGCAGCACTTGCTCTCACTTCCTCTCTTGCTGCCTGCTGCCGAGGAGCAGTGGCCTCTCCTCCGACCCCTGGGCCGGGGGCAGCCGGCCTCACCCACCACCGGTCCTATGCTGTTCTGGACCTGAGAGGAGCTGGTCTATCACCATCTGGACCAAGGCCAAGCCGAGAGAAGCCGTGCTAAGCTACCCAGAGACAAAGCTGAGTCAATCAAAGCTGAGAAAAGGCCGAGAGAAGAAAAAAAGCACTCCTTTCAGAGGTGTATTGATGAGATCAAAGAGTGACTTTGCTTTTAAGATAAGGCAGAGATTTAAGTAGCAGCCAAGAGACTTACTCAAAATTTGGATGGCTGCCAGTGCAGAGCATACGGGGGGAAGGAGCCTTGGGCCCGGGGAAGCAAGCGTTATACAGGTGCACTATCTTATGGGAGCATGTAAACTGTTATAAATACTCTTTTATGGGCATTTTCTGCAGATATTAACCTCTTCTCTAAGCTAGAGAGAAAGGAAAGCAGTCACGTGAAAGACTAAATATTGAGCCAGCAGCCAAAYGGAAGAGAAGACAAGGAATGGCAGGAAGTGCCAGGGAAGCCATCTTTACCAGCATCGAGATCCATCTTTTTCTGTGAGCTGTGCTGTGTGATCTGGAGTAATACCAAACTAAGTTTCTCTGTAATCACAATTTAGACATGGGGGAGTTTGAAATTTACAGCCTAAAATAAGAACATTTTTATGTTGTGTGCAGATGAAGCTTGCAGCCTTTGGAGATTATGAGTAAAGCAGGAGCCTGTTACCTTTAGTGCCTTTAGGCTGGAATGACTTACTCTTAAAATGTTTACCCCCATCAGACTTCCTGTGACCCACAAACTGCGGAGTGTTTATGGGAGAGAGGATACACCACTGCAAAAACCTGGGCGGGCTGTGGTGTTTCTGGAAGGTTTGGAACCATGCTGAAGATACTTCTTTAGGGAACTGTGTTCTGTGGGATGGATCCTACTACACTACAGAAAGAACTCTCTTTATCCCATAAAGTGGCAATAAGAAGTCTTAATCATAAGATCAGAATCTCATGTTTATGTCCTTTACATGATCAGTGAGAAAGACTGGAATGTATGGGGGGAGAATGATATTTGTATATTATGCCTTAATATTTTCATTATTTTTTTTTGCATTCTTTCTATTCTTAGTAGATTTAGTAAATAAATTATTTAATCATTTTTCAAGTTTGCAGCCTGTTTTTGCTGTCTGCTCTCCTCTGAAGAACTAAGCGTGGGGATCTGGAGTTTGCCTCCAGGTTAACCCTTGACAGGGTGCTTCTGAGTGGCCCCAGGCAGAAGGACCTGAGGTGTGGGAAGGGCCCCGGGAGCTATGTGAGGAGTTTAAAGCATCTGGGAGGAAAATGTGTCAAGGTAAGAGAGGAGATAGGCAACAACAGGGTGTTGAGGAGACAAAGGTAAAATGTTTGAAGAGTGTGATGGAGTAAAGCAATAGCTGACTGTGGAAAATGTAGGCTCCACAGTCTGCATGTGCCATAAGTCAAAGCAGACTCTGATAAGGGTGAGGTGCTCTGTCACTTCCTTGTCTTGGTCTTCATAAATAAGATCTCACAGCCTTTGTTCTCAGAGATGTGGTTCAGGGAGGAAGGGGGTGCATGGAAAACAACTGATCTTGGGTATCTTCTGAGAAATCTTGACCTGTGAAAGTTCGCAGAATCGTAGAATCTCCTGAGTTGGAAGGGACCCATAAGCATCATAGAGTCCAACTCCAGACCCTGTGCAGGAGCAACCCAAGAATCACACCGTGTGCCTGAGGGTACTGGGAAAGCTGACTGATGTCATTGTCAGGCTGCTGTCTGTGATCTTTGAAAGACTGTAGATTGAGGGAGGTTCCTAATAACTGGAGAAAGGTTATTGTTTTACCCATTTTCAAGAAGGGCAGGAAGGAAGCTCTGGGGAACTGCAGCTTGGTCAACCGCTATCCCTAAGGAAACGATGGAGTGAGGCTTCTTGGAAGTAGCTTCTGTACAAGTGTAGAAAGTGTTTGCCAGTTTTACTTAAGGTAAATCACGTTTGATGCATAGGATTGCCTTCTGTAATGAAATGAGTAGCTCTGCAGTCTCCCATTACCTAAGAGTTGGTTACCAAGAGGATCGTGATGCATAGCATGACAGTGCTCTTTACTGAGGTGCACAGTGGGAGGATGAGGGACAATGGTCATAAGCTGAAACAGAACTGCATATAAGGAAGAAAATGTTCAATATGAGAGTAATTCAGCACTGGAGCAGCCTAGAGATGTGGTGAAATCTGTTTGCTTCCCTGACTGGACTAAGCCTGAGGAATCTGGCGGGTTGAACTAGGCAAATTCTCCTTCATGTGTGGTTCTGTTGCTCAGTAAATGCCATGTTTGTTTAGTTTTATTTTTTAGTGATTGGATATGCTGATATAAATCAAGATTGGCTAATCAGTTATGTTTGTATGCAGATTATCATTCTTACTAAACTGCAGCACCAAGTCCCTAAATAGCTGATGATAATCAGATAGGAGTTGGGTCCCACCTTCTGTGTGGGACTTTCCAGGAAGAATTTACGCTTTTTGTGCCTTGTTTCTTACTCTGTGAAAAGAGCCACTAGCAATCTAATATTCTGGCACTTCAGGGACAATGTGGACCTTTAATCTGAACATAGAATGATTACTCTTACATATCCTTTAGTTAGAATAATTTTTTACTTTCTGGGCTGAGAAATACATAGTTATACTTGTTATTAGGTATTTTTAGGTAGAAGATTTGCATAGCTTTTGAGGTGATGCACTGAGAAAATCATCAGGGCACGTATGTTGAGAACAAAACATTTAGACTTGACTAGCATGTGAGGAAGTAAAAGCAATTCTGAGGCTGTGAGAGAAACTGGCCAAGTAACTAGTAGGGCCCTTGGCCTGCTTTACCTCTGAGATGATCAGCCTGCTGCTGGGATTTGTTTTTCATGGATTTCTTGTTTGTGAATCTTCCATGCAGCTGCCTTTTCCTTTCATCTCTTCTGTTGTGCCTGCAACAGGAGGGAACTGCATGAGTGAATGAGAAGTTTGAAGACCTGTTTGGTCTCTGTTTTGGATTGTGCAGTTATTGTAAGTGCAAGGGACCTTCTCTGTAATCACTTCTTTTTATTGGGATGCCATTCTTTTTAGTATGTATACTGACTTTTTTCTCTATGCTATGGCTCCAAGACACAGTGTATGATCTGTGCAGGCACCTGCATAGTTTAGACACCTACATAGCAGGCACACAAGTGCAAAGTACAATTTCAAAGTATGGAACAACAGGTCTAGAAGTATTGTTAGCTTGATTATAATTTGCAAGGATAGGAAAACTTGATGACTGATAATTTTCTAAGTTGAAAAATTTAGAAAATACTTGAATAGATGTTTCTTCTCCCAATCCCTACCCCAATTTTTGGTAATTTTAGTACTTTAAAAACACTTTCAAACCGTGCTAACACTACCAACAAATTCTAGTGTTGCAAGGTGAGTGGCAAGGAGCATCAGGAACTTAGTACTTTAATGCTTTACTGCTTCTTTCTGTAGTATGAGACTTGCTCTTTCTCATCTGTGGGAGTGAGCTTTGGAGAGAAAAAACAGCATGACATCTTCATGAAAATGTCTTTCATTTAGTCTCTCAAATAACACTGACCCTGAAGCTTTTCCTGACTGCTTTTTGTTGTCTTTGGAGATTTCTTTGGATGAGTAAGAAGCTGCAGGAGGTCTGCATTACAGTGAAAGTCCTGCCCTAAGCTTTTGGAGTTTTGTTAATATAAAGCCCTCTGATGTAGTAAAAGAAAGAATCAAGTGAGTGTGGTTCAACCATGCATCCTTCTAAATACATAGAATGATTAATAATAGATAGCAGGAGCAAAGAGACTAGAGGATTATAATAAAGAGAATTATACTCAATGGAATTGCATTTTAAAACTGCAGCTGAGTATTAGAAAGGATGTTTCCAGGTATTTCCATATAGATTTTTCTGTGGAGAGCATGTCGGGTGTATGTCATGAGGGACAAGGTTATTGCTGTATAGCTTGCTGTTAAAATTGCTAAAACTATGTTGACAAGTTGAAAAAAAATTATTTGTAAGAATCCCGTAAGGAATTTCTTTATAATGTACTGTATAAAATTAATATGAAAGGTTGACTAGCATAAAAGATTGCTTGCATGGATAACTGCTATGTTTTTCCTGTGTAAATGTTCCACGGAGTATCAGTTCTTGAAGATGCTGATGTAAGGAGTTGTCTCAGTGCCCGAAGAGCTGATACTATATTGTCGGTGAAGCTTGATGAAATTGTGTGCAAAACTCCTTCGAGAGTGCCTCTAGTTATGTAGGCTGGCTCCCTTTGGTCGCCTGGCTTTAAGTGAGCCTAAGGAACAGTGCAGCCACCTGGCATTTGAGGTGAGCTGTAGGAGCAGCCTGGTCCCCCCTGAGGCAGCTGGCCCACCACAGCTCCTGCCCTCCACAGCAGCCGTTCTGCAGGCACTGGAGAAAGGCTGGAAGCTATGTGGGTGTTGGTTATCAGAGGCTGCTGCTGGTAAAGAAAGCCAGATTACCCCAAACATAAGTCCACAGACCCTTGTAACACCCTGTCTGAATTGAACACAGAGAGAAAAGACATTTCTTTCCCATTTTCCTGTGGGAGGTTGCTGTTACCCCAGGTGCAGCCTGTTCCTTTCTGATAACAGCCTTTGAAATCTGAGGAATTGGTTCTTGTACCCCTCAGGAAGGACAGTAATGGGCTTTTCTGAGGACTCTATTTGTATTAAATATCTAGAAATGAAGATTACTTCAGTGACAATGTTGTGAGGAAGTTGAAAAAAAGGAAGTGGGAACCTGGAAAGTGAACCCCAAACTGCTCAAACCTGAGTCAGCTTTCAGGTCTTTATAAAGCACAGTTATTTTTGTAATTAGCTGTAAATAGCTCATTATCCATGGAGAGCAGAAGCTGCGGATGCTGTTTACAGTGCCAGTTGTGGCTGGAGCAGCAGAGCAGACTGTGTGTATTTGTCCTGGAATAGCCTTGATTGTGTGTAACTGAGTCAGGAAAAAAGCCCTTGCTGTCCACACTTTTTAGATCCAGGCAAAGTAAGGCCAGAGCCTAGGAGCAGAGCTGATGGATAGCTATGGCACCTTCAAATGTGTTTTCTTGGAGGAAAGGTAAACGTTGTAGGCTGCAAAAGCTGTGGGCACTGTGGAGCCAGAGACCTGTGGCAGGCTGCCATGTTATTTATTTTGCTTTCCCATGATGATAGGCTTTCCCTCCACCCCTAGACCTTCCTTCTCAGTTTCTAACAGTATAACTGGCTGTCCTGGTTTGAAAGACCTTGTCTGCCAAGGAACGCGGGAAACCTTCCTGGGATAGAAGATGACCCCCCTCCCTCCTCCAAATTACTATACCCTTGAAATTACGGGGCTCTCAGGCAAAGATGTGGTAAAAAGAATAACAGTTCTTTACTAGGATTATATATCTATATATATGTTTAACAAGACAGGCAAACGGTGACAAGAGGAGAACAGACAAACCCAGTAACAGTCTTTTCTCACTCGTTGGGCAATTCTCTGTTGGGGCAGAGAGGCTGCGGTGACTCCCCCGCGGCTGCAGGCGGCGCTGTGGGGCGAGCGCGGAGACCTCTCCACGTGGCAATGGCGGCTCCGGCAAGCGGGAGAGGGAGCGGGAGATCGCTCCCGGTGCGAACTCCCAGGGCAACAGCCTGGCTCAGCACCAACCTTGGCAGCGGGCAGCAAGCAGCGCAGGCAGGCAGGGTTGACTGGGGAGCGATGGACCTCGGTATCACCCACTGAGGGGCCAGCAGAAGGTAGAACAGCAGAGACGAGCAGACCCCAGTGCTAACCCACGTGGAGCAGAAACCCAGGCTGACGGCAGAGACGGCAGAGGCGAGCAGCTCCAGGCGGCGACAGTTCCAGCAGAACGCTGCACCCTGTGCTGCGGTGGGACCGTGGGAGAGATGTCACAGTGTATCCGTGCTCTGGAGCGAGCGGGCAGAGACGTCGCAGTGTAGCGGTGTTCCCGGAGCAGAACCGGCTCTCGCTGCAGACACGACCATCCTCACCCAATGCCAAGCGGAGAAGAGAGCGAGCCCCGGCCTCTGCCCCCTCTTGCCAAAGTCTCGAAAAGTCCCCTCACCTCTCGTGATGATAAGCTGCGGCCTCTGGGGAAGCAACCCCCTCGCCCACATCCCCAGCACAAGCAATCCCCTTTGTTCTCAAGTATCACCCATTCTGGGTGATCAGTGTGGAATGCGGGTGGGTAGGCAACTTTCTTTGTTCTTAAGTATTGCCCTTAATTCCCGGCCAACCCCTCCCTGGCTGCACAGGCCTCCCTGCTAGATGGGGCAAAGAAACAAATTCACTTGTTGAACCCAAAACACTGGCTGCTCTCAGGGAGTAGCCAAAGCTGCCTCCTTGCCTTTCCCTCCCAGGAGCAACGTCTTCATATGCTTGTGACCTTATGCTGTCATGCCCAGATCTGTAGTGAAATAGGGAGGGAGATGGGCAGGTGGCAGAAAATTTCAAACAGCGATGAAAAGGGGTACATTTGATTTCTGGCATGTTTCAGAGGTGAAGATGTAGGAGAAGGTGTGGTCTAGTGCTGCTGAAAATGTTTCTTTCTTCTCGTATTTATTTGGTTTGTCGTTCTCATCATGGATCTCCATCTAATTTGCTTCACAGATCTGATGATTTTATTGAGGTACCAGTTAAATCTATGTAAAAAACTACCATTGTGAGAGTCAACGCAGGAAGAATACCTTATGGGCAGAAATTGGGTTTCATAGTCTATGGAGAAAGAATAGATTTGACATGGGTTTACTATCTGGAAACAGCAATTTGCAAAAACTGTGAGCCGGTTCTGTTTTCAACTGGCACTAGCTTTTGTCTGCCAATAGTTAATACAAAGTAGAGCCACATACTGAATTTTTGTCTATGCCAGTCTTCACTGATTGCTTTTTAACAATTGAAATTAAAATTCTTTAAATGCCAGTCTTTTCAGCTTTTACTAAAATAGATGCTGTAACTTAAGCTCTTCCCCACTGTGTAGGATTATTGACTGCAAAGGAAAATGTTTTATTTTTTTAAAAAGCATGAAGGACCTGGAGACTGGTGTGACTCACTAAATGGGTCCCCTGTTAAATGTGTCTCAGATTACTTGGGGTTCAAGCCAATTCTCTATTGTTACAAGTTAGAGTTATATCCAGCCTTTAAATAGGAGGAAAGCATCTTAATTATCCATTAAGGGTAATAAAGGAAGTTGGTTATGACACCATTAAAACAACTGTGATAAAAAACCTGTTTCAGTGTTTTGTACTTAAGAAGAACAAGGGATTTGGATGTCATCTGTACTGCAGCTAGCTTGGTGCTGTGTTATTATCAGAATCATGATTTTTTTATTGCCTTGTGTTGCCCACCTGAGTGTGAACCAGACTGTTACGTGACAGTTGCACAAAAGACATGGAGAACTGTGATCTGCTGTCTGTACAAAAAAGATCCATCCAAATGAATCTGTAGATGTATTTAAAACAACTATTGTTTCATTTGAAAAAAAAAGCSTTATTCAGTCATGTGATGATGTTCTATCAGTTTTATATGAGAACATTTTCTCTTYCTACACGTCTTGCTTCTGTCATAGCCTTAGTCCATCTCCTTTTGATTCCCATGGCTACAAGCACCTGTATTTAAAATATCAAACTTTCTTTAAAACTTTATTGTTTTGAAGCTTCTTCGCTTCTTTCTGTTACAGCAGTTACAGGGAAAAAATGCTATAGAAAAAAGTACTCCTCATAGTAAAGCTTTTGAATATAGGCCTCCAGGTAGCTCCCGTAGTACTCTCTATCTTTGCTTTCTTGGTCTGGTTGATTTTGTTTTATGTTTCCTTATTTAAGAGAACATACTGTATTATATAGTGGGAAAATTATGCCAAGTTTTAAAATTATTTTAATGTCATTAGTGTATTAATAGTTATGCAGATTTATTTTACACAGGAAATAATCAGCTGGGTAGAGATGAAAGGCTAACTGGGAAAGGTGTGGATTAAAGAAGGAAAAATTCATCATCAGTCAGAACAAAAAATATTGATATGCAAAGAAAAAGATTAACGTGAACAGAACTGGCAGTTCATTAAGAGAAATGTGCCATTTAACATGGTCTGAAATAATTCCATAATTGAGATTGCATTTTAAAGAAACGATGGCTCTGTAATTTATAACATCATTTGTTTTGTCCCAGACAGTTTAAAACCTTACCTTTCTGCAACACAGTCACTTTTTATCTAGGTAATTCTTAATAATTTATACATGATTTTTTTCATTTCTTCTGAAAGACACTGTGCTGGCTGTATTAATATATTCATAAATGCATAATTCGTCCTGCTATAAATTAAAATCACGCTTGCAGGGCTACCTGCGTTAAGATGAGAGTTTCCCCTGCATGAGTTGGCCTTGATGATAGCCAGAAGTGATCAGGCAGTGCTTCTCTTTGCGATACTTAACACTTCTCCAGCGATTTCCATTTCCAAAAATTACACAAACAAATGATAACTCCAGGTAGCTACCCTTATGTATGTTACAAATAACCCAACTTTGGTCTTACGATTTGAAGGACCCAAAGTTAAAAATCTTAAAAGTGGAAGATCAGGACTCAGCAGCTTTTTGTCTGGGTGATGTGGGAACATTAACAACTGCTTTGCATGGGGAGAAAATGGTGCTGAGTAACTTTTGATTTACATGGTAGGGAGAACGCCAGGTTAGATCTTCACCTTGTTAAAGGGTCTCAAGCTCTTCTCCAAGGTCAATTTTATCATCTTTGGCTTTTATGGCTTATATTATGTCAAGTTGCACAGCAATTTTTGGTGCGTGGTCATT
This sequence comes from Amblyornis subalaris, assembly GCA_018881555.1. Taxonomy (NCBI): domain Eukaryota; kingdom Metazoa; phylum Chordata; class Aves; order Passeriformes; family Ptilonorhynchidae; genus Amblyornis; species Amblyornis subalaris. The sequence continues at coordinate 6,104,089 of JACAXG010000048.1, read as the reverse complement.
GGAAATAAGGTAGGAGAAGATTTTCAGATGTAATCTCTTTTCTTCCCACCCGTGGCCATGAACATATTCATATCCTTCTTATTGCAGCAATTTTTAAGTCACTCAGGCATTCAAATTTATTTGCTCTTGTGACCATATTTGCTTTTAAGGATATGTCATTGCAATGTTTTTTAAGTTAGTTCTGGACTCTTCAAGCAGGCTGGAAATTTGGTTCAGCTCTGAACTGTTTGTAGAACTTAGCAAAAAAACTATATAAATCAAAAGAAGGTGAGGGGAGGGATAAGACAAAAGCAGCAGATCACTGAAAAGTACTTTATAAACACAAATGCCTAATGTTAGCTTATTGAAATTTTGGCAATTCTTTGCCCATTCTGTCTTAGAGTGCTCAGGAATTACCACCAGCTTTGCTACACAGGTTGTGGCATGTGATAGTAAATGAGACATGCTTACGTGTACTAACAATTGGTTCATGCATGCAAACTTGTTATAGTAAGTGGTTTAAATAAAGCATGGAATGCTTCAATAACAGTATGACGGTAGTATTTTGTTGGTGGTCAAAATACTATTAGGGATCCTTTCCTTGCAATCTACAAGTAATTTTTATTGAGCATTGCATTCAGAAGTACATCCATCGTCCTCAAGTTAGATAAAAGAACATCTGAGTTTCAGTACTAACAAATTTTCGCTTGTTTCATTAGTTACATTACAGGGTTTTGCAGTTCTACCGACTTGGTAGGCTTATATCTGTACAGAATGGACTAGATTTGGTTGTATAGCTCTGGCTTTGCCATTCTGGCAGTGGCATTTTAGTGTTCATTATCACTTTACAGAAAGATGCTGCATTAGGAGCAGTTGTTTTTTAACTACATATTTCCAGAATCATACTGTTAAGGCATAGCCTTAATGCCCTTCTAATGTAACAACTTTTTAAAAAATGAAGTTGTCTGTTTTCATTTCTATTTTTTTTTACAAAATTGTATTAGGAACTGATTACGTGGCTCTGCAGGAATATGGATGCTTGATTACTGATGCAAAGTCAAATAATCATTTAGACCTAAGCGTATTGGAATGTCTCTCACATAAAACTTTTCTTCTAAGATTTGTGATTCAGGTAATTTAAGATGACATATACATTATATGAGTTTTGAGGAGTGATTCAATTGAACAGGTGAATCCGAGACTCCAGAGATTTCTGTTGTTAGATGTTGCTTTATAATATTGCTTTACAGAACCAACAGGGCTCATACGAATTTTCTTAATGGCTTCACTCTTGAAAGCAAAGTGAAAACAATTTTGAAAATTAGTGAAATCTTCAAGTTATTTTGTAGTTACTTTGTTCTTTGTATTTAAAAAAGCTTTTATATAATTGAGAGTATTAATTTTTTTTTCGTTTTTTGGTTTTGCACCAATGTCTGTTTCTAGATCATTTTTCTCTGACTTAAGCGGGTGCAGTCAGATGTGGCTTTAGATGCTGTGGGTGATTCCTAGTATGTGAATGCATGTACAAATGTGATAGCACATGCAAAATGAACTGGAGTTCTTTGGTAGAACTCCAAGACAGTGTTTTACCTACTAAGGGAATACCTAAGTTGTGGAGTATCACATTGTAGCCATGACGAAAGTCAGCTGAATATTTGTCTTATCTATAAATAGTCTGGCTTGGGTACTGGAAGCAGCCTGGATTAAACTCCGTGAGCTCTAGAGAACGGTTTGTGGCAGGCAGGGCAGCCATGGTTTGTAAGCTGAGGCTGGATGATGGACCAAATGCAGCTGTATTCTGCAGCACAGAAGTGTATGCTCAGGTGACAGCTTGGCTGGAAAAGGAGGCACGTCAAACACACTTGCACTGGCTCTGCAGTACAGGGGCCAGGATCTGGTGGATGCTAGCTGTGGAATGGTGTCATTTATACATGAGTCAGACCTTGTACTGTAAAAATTGGTGGTTTCAGTACCCATGTGGTGACAGTTTTTCGAATTAATAAATTCCATTCCTGCAGGGTAGTGTCAAATGGCAGCATTGTTTGATTTATAAATAAAATAACTGTTAGATCTGCTTTTCAAAAATATTGTTTGTCTATAGATGTTAATATTGTTCAAATACTTGCTTTTCCATGTAGCCCTGTTCTTGTTAAACTACTTACCCTAGACAGATTCAAATAAATTTGCAGCTACTTGGTTAGGCTTTTAATAGCTGACCATGACTTGAGGTATTCTCTTCATCAAAGTTCTCCAGATATTTTACATCTAGATGGGAAATAATGGATCAGCAAAACTGATCCCACTGAAATAAATCACTCTGTAGAGTAACATCCCAGTAGCCATGCTACTATTGTTGCCTTTTGTCCAGCACCACATGGATTCCCTTCACTGAGTGGTGGACCCCTTCAATAGGTGGAGAGCAGTCAGTACATGGCATCACCTTGTCACTGCCAGCGTTGTGGTCAGTTAAGAAACAAAATTACCTGAGTGTAAACAACTGGGATTAGATGTTTGAACATAAAACTGTCAGTGAAACTTAGCTTTTGTGTTTCTATTTGGATGACTGTGAATCACTACAGTAGCACCCAATTGTGCTTATTAAACAGTTCTTCAGCTGTCAGGTTTAATACAACAAGAAACTAGAAGGACTTAAATGGTACTGCTGCCCTGTATACGATTGACTTGCATCTGGTATGTGTTCAGTCCTCTTTGCACCTGAGCAGAGGGGGAAGCAGTTTGTCTACTTGACAATTTTCTAAAAAATAAGTCTTGGAGAGTACAGAGCAAGCATATTTATTTTTTTTACCGCTTTGTTGTATTTAACCTGTCTCATGCCATACGTCAAGTACCTACTGCACTTTTATCAAATTATAAGTTATCCAGGTACCAGTTGAAAAGGGTGGGTTCATTTTTTCTTGAACACCAGATGGAGTCATCAGAAATGACTCTTGCAGTCCTGCTTTTAGTTGTAAAGGTAGAGATCACAGTAAATTGTTAGCTTCAAACACAATAGCCTGCAGTAGGTTGTTAACTTCTGTGGTCGGTGCTTGATGGACTATTATACTTCACCAAAAAGGACATCCATATCTCTCAGTTTGTCTTCATACAACAATGGTCTCCTGATTGTATTTTTTTTTTTCTTTTCTGGGTTCCTTTGATTTTTTAGGGGAAAATCCTAATGGCAGTGAAACATTTATACCTCGAAACTGTGTGAAAGTGGTCTGTTACCTTTCTTGTTTTCAGCAAGTTCATTACTCATGTCTAAAAATTCCACATGTAAATTATTACTATTACTCAAATAACTGTCCAGTATTGATTAGGCTCATTCATTCATAGCTGCTTCCCTGTTTTCTCTCTTTTCTCAAGGAATATTGAAATATCCTCGGATGCATTAGTTGTCATTTTCAGTGAAGAATTATTTTCTGCCTGTTTGTCCTTTTTAGAACTTTCCGCACTCTGCAGATCTTCCCAATTTAAAACTGTCTGTTCAGCCATTGTTAACTCTTTACTTCAAACCTAATAACTTCACTGTGGAATGAGTAATTCTCACATTTTCACTTACAGCCTTAATAGGAAAGTGGTGTGTTCCTGCTGGGACATTTATAGGAGTAGAAAGCATCATCTTCTTATAGTTTTGTGAGACAACAAATTATTAAGTAAAAATCCAGAACCTCGAAAGCAAGATTTAAATCAATCAGCCGTTAAGGTTATTGTGGGCATGCATACCATGTCCATAATGAATCCAGGTCTTTTCTGTAATGCAGAAGTTACCTTTGGTGTGAAATTCCTTACTGTCCCTGAATCCTGTTAGCTTTTACATTTGTGTGAATGTTTATAATGTTGATGCAGTTTGTTTCCTTTTTTTTTCCTGCCCACACTGTTATTTTTCTACTTCCAAACTAGCAGAGGCAGTCTGAACATATTCATGCTGATCCAGAATACCATGGGAGTAGATACATTTTCCTGGGGTCAGAAGGGGAGTGTATATTTCTTTTGTATCTCTGTACCACTTTTTGCATAGTAGTCAGTTTTTAGTGTATTTTTTTTCTGCTTATAGACAATGAATCAATTTGGCAGTCATAATACATATTCAACATCAGTGTGCTTTTTTCAAAATGTATCAAATTATTTATAAAGATATTAAAGCAAAGAAATAAACAGCTTTATAACTAGGATGGCTTTCAGACAAATTAACCAAACGGATCTAACCAAGAGCTGAGCTCTTTCTTGTATCCCTCTTTTCTGTTCCCTATGATGCTTTGGGTGGCACAGGGGGCAGAGGAAAGAGGTTATAATGAAAAAGATTATGCTGGATTTGTTGGAAAGAGACAAACACTTTTCACGAGTGCTAGAGTCGTTCTTTCTGGCAGCAGGAAAAGTATTTCTGTGTCTCCCCATTCTGTAACTTGTGTTTGTCAATTGACAGTTGAATCCCATTCACAGACTAGAACAATTATCATCTGTGTTACTGTGATTGTCTGAAGACATACATGAGGTATACTTGTAGGGAAAAACAATCTTTTATTAGAACAGCTGATAACAGCTGGAAAAACCTGAGAGGCACAGGCTGAGAGGGGCACATGCCTTTTGTCTTACTTACTGCTCTCTGTCTCTTGAAAACTGACTCCTGCACTCCAGTTTGGAAGACATTGCTCAAGTGCATTTTGGGAATTCTAATTTGAGATCCTAATTAGTCTCTCCTGATAGTGAGTAACTTTTATAAATGAACAGCACTACCATAAGCTAATGGCTATATTAGAACCAGGACATAGGATATTGTAGGTAATTTATCTTATTTGAGAGGAACTTAACTCCTGCTCTGGTAAAGCTGCATGTTGGAAACAGATGCATTCAGATAAACAGCAGAGGGACCTAAAGGCTGCAGGACGCTTTTGATTGCCAAGAACTGGCTTCTGGGTTAGAGTGCTGACTGCTTCATTGAAGCAGTCAGTGTCTCCACCCATTTTACTTTTTTTGTTGTTTGTTGTCGTTCAGATATTCACTGAATAAATGTGCTTCTGTTGGAAAACAAGTAGCTGAGTAAATAGGTTAAGTTGACAGTTCCTGATCTACAACAGAATACATTAGGAAAATTTTAATATTGTTACTGACTCATAGTTATGGTTCAATAAGCCATTTACCTCAAACTTAAGTAATTGTTAAATAAGCAAAAGAGGAAGCTAAAAAAAGAAGGACATAAAGAGTCTGAATCAAGGAAAAACAACAACAAAACCACTTCATTTTTTTTACTATGCTTGCTAGAGCCCTTTTAAATATATCTAAATCAAAATAATAAACTGCTCAGCGCATTTAAAGTATAATAATGCACATGGTTGGTAAGCCTTTGTTTTTGCAGATGTGACTGGTTTTCTCATTTGCAGAATCATCTTTGCTGTGAACAAAGGCTTCCTGATTGTCATATGAACTTGACTAGAAAGCTATCCTGCAGCTAGAGAGATATCAAATATTAATATTTGTGCTTGTGTAGCCAAAGGTGTGTGTATAGGTCTTGAATCTGGATATAGCTACAGCCTCTTGTAAAAGCCAAATACAATTTAAAAATTACAGTGATAAATCAGTGCAATGTGTTTTGTCAATAAGTGATCCTAGGTAAAATCAGATATACCCTCTAAGATGCAGCCAGATGAAGCAGAGACAATTGTGTTTACTAAGGAAGAAAATTTCATCTTACTTTTTTTTTTTTTAAAAGTTCAGAGCAGGAGGCAGCAGGGGATTTTCTGTGTTAAAGACATATGCATACATAGACATAGATCATTTACTCTGTATTTTAAATACAGGGCTTTGCAGGGTATCCTGAGCTATTTTTTAATGAATGAGTTAAAATTAAGTTGTGGTTTGTGTCACAGTGCAGCTAGATTATGTTGTGCAAGCCTTGCAGTATGTAATGCATCAGAACAGTTTCTTCTTTCATTTTGGATAAATAATAGAAGTCATAGAAGTCAGTGCCTGGAGAACATTAAACAGTGTCTGTCCTTCCCATAATTACACGCAAATTCCCCAGTGGGTATGACATGACCTTAATTTTAATAACTGAGCCTTGTGTTTGGATACTTTCTCTCAAAATAGGGCTGCAACAGCAGGACATGTGTTGACCTTTTATCTTTCATAAGATGCAGGAATYGGAGGGGAGTTCACTGCTAGTCAGGAGGTCCTTCCTTCACCTTCCCAGGCAAAAAGAGTGCTCAGGCAGCAATATGTAAATATTGGGTACTCACCTGGTGATCTGCCATTTACCTTTTGGCTTTTATGCACACTGGCCGTTAAAGTTTGAAGTTTTGATGATCCCCTATAAGCTCTGTTTTTTTTAAAATGAGATTGTCATTCTTCCTGTAGTGTAACCATGGAAACAGACAGGGAACCCTTAAAGAAAGTGATCGAACATGCTGTGCTAATTAATCCTACCCTTCAGTTTTCTTTCAGTTGAAGGATGTGCTTAAATAAATTTTGCATGAGTAAGCATATTTGGATGTGCAAAGGGGTATGAAATACGTAGAAAATTTTCTTGCAGAAGGATGTCTGAAAAAACCCTGGTAACTGTCATCTATTTGCATCTGGACCGTCAAAACAAGAAATGCAGTATCTTGTTGGTGTTTCACATATATATTTTGATAGCGTTCTTTTTATAATGTAAATATATCTGAAAGATGAGAGTATTTTTTTCATGTCTCATGTGCAATGAGACACATTTGCATTAATTTTGAGCCTTTGAGTGAAAGTGTTCATTGTTGCAACTGCCTTCTTTATGCAGAGCATTATTCAGAAAAAGCAAAGGGTCCTCCCTCCCTATGAGAAAGCTGCTCCTCCAAGGCAGTAGCCTGATTCAGGTCCTGTCAATCCTGCACAAGGGGAGTGACTGACTGAACAGTGGGACTGTGCCCTATTTTCCCTTTCCAAATTTCAGCTTTTGTGAGTATTTCCCTKGGTTGTTCACTCCTGCTTTCCATTGAGCCATTTAGTTTCCAAGCAGTGTATGTGGCCATCAAGGAAACCAATGGGCCACAACTTAAAACATGCGGCCTGTGCCCATCAGCCTTTTATTATGGTTTAACTGCAACCAGGACATCTCTTAACCTGATGGTGCTCTCTGAGACCAATGTAAGGCTTTTACAAATGAAGGTTTTGTTTTTACGTTTCTCAATTCCAGTGATGATCCTCTTATAACTGAGAAACTAGGTGCAGCAGTTAACCTCGAATGAAACTTTCATCGTGTTTTGGGAGTGAAGAATGGATTAAAGAAAAACATTTAGTTGTCCAACAGGCTGGGACTAGCCCAAAAGGGCCGTCCTTTGAAAATTGGATGGATTTTCATTAACATGGAATGGATTAGAGGTGGAGGAGATCCAGAAGCAGTATACCGAGGAAACAGCATAGTTGGCATTCCCACCAGGAATGGAGGACTAGTTCCATGCTGAACAGTGGCAGAAGAGGAGGAAAGGTGTGCTTAGGCTGACCATAACACTTGCAAAGCTCTGTCCTGGTCAGTAAAGTGGCAGAAACTGGCCAGAAAGCATGGTTATGGTATTTGCAACATGATTTCTGGTATGGCAAGTTGGGTGCTTATTCCTCTCTACATTGGAATTTGTGGATCAACAGCTTTGTTTCATGGAAATCTGAGTTCATTTGTCATCCCACAAGGTCTAAAGTTTTTTGACAGTTTTCCACAAAATACATGTTGTTGCTGGCCTCTTAAAACGGCATTTCCCCTGCCTGCTTATGCCTCTTCTCCTACGAAAGCTTGGTGAAAGATTAGAAYTTGCAACCAAATTCAGTCTTCCTCAGACAAGACTAACAGGGAGGGCTCAGACAGGCAAAAAAGGGTGGAGTCATTCACCATCCAGACTTCTCAAATCCTTTCATAGTTTTTATATTGCTTAACAGTAGTAAGTCCATATCCACAAATTCAGGGAATACTATTTTGGTTTAGTCACATGGAATATGGATGCTCAGAAACTGAGGCTTGTTAATGGTTCTGTGTGCCAGGAATAAGAGCTGTTCACCAGTTAGAGCTTTTGGTGGCTTCTGGTTTCCTAGAAGCAAAAACATTAATCTGGAGGCAGAGACACTGAGGAACATGTGATGTGACATCTCCTCTGGCTCCATTGGGGCTGTACCTGGCCAACCTTGGATTGTCTTTGTGAGCCAAATTATTCATCAAGCTGATGGTCAGGTGCACAAACCTTAAAAAAAGGTCTGAAAACTTAGAAAAATTGGTATTCATGTTTCAGATGTAATTTTTAAAAGAAGAAATCATGGCTTAGAATTCAAATTATTCCCCTACACTGGTCTAATTGCTATAATCAGCTGATAATGCAATCTGCTGGCAAGATTGGCCATCATTGCTATGGAGATATATTCACTGAGAGTAGCTGTTCTTAAATGCTTTTCCAGTGTATTAAGGATAAAGGGGCAAAGTGCTCTGATCTGAACTCTTGTGGGGAATTCTCATGTTGCTTATTTCTTTCTGAGTGTATGACTTTGCTTCTTTGTTTCTGTAAGGTGTAAAACATGACCTTCTGTTTTAGTAATTTCATTTGTTTTCTGAAAGGAAAATCAGTAGTTCAGGAAGACTCAAAAAAACTCCCAGTACTGCATTCTCCTGATTTCCATTACTTGTGCACGTCCAGTGTTCCCAGCGAGGGAGTGGATGGTCTCAAGGCAGTAGCTAGGATCAGATAATTTGGAAAAAGCATTTGCAGGCCCATGATGGGAGCAGTCACCTTAGCCCTGAAGATCTTTTTCCATTTTCTGGAGGAGAGAGTCTTCTGTAGGAGAAACATACTTGTAAACTTCTGGGTTTAGCTTATGATGATCTCTCTTTTACATGAGATAGACTGTGTAGTAATGTGAATTATTTTAAATGACTGACAAGCTTAAAAGACAATTATTGTAAATATTATATCTTTAGTAGGCCACAGATTTCACTGAAATGATTTCTGAAATTGGAGCACTGCCAATACACAATTCTTGAGAGAGAAGAACTTTTCACATACCATTTTCTGCTGTATTACTGCAATATTAATATTTATTTGAATGATAATGTGTACATGTGTCTACAGCTTTCAAACATAAACTTGAATAAGCAGGCTGGGCTTTGCAGTGTAAACTGTGGAAGGTTTCCGTAGGTTTCCCTAGAAAGCCGAATCTCATCTGTGGTGTTGTTTGTCCGGGAGTTTCCTTTTCATTTTCTTTTTCTAAATAACACTGAGATGGAAGACTATCGATGCCCAAGGATGAGCAGTTAATGGCAATTAAAATCTTTCTTTATTTGTCTTTTATTTAGGTATACCACAGTGTATCTTTGCATCTCTCCTGCGCCTGTGGTTGTCATTATGAAAAGCACATTTTATTATCCCTTCCTAATATTCACAGCTCTGTTTAGCCAGATACTAAATGATAGATGCTACTATGTTCTTTCATTAAGTAATGTACTCCAGTTCTAGCAGAAAAATATGCTTGCAACATGCTGGTCACATTACATTATATGTACTCATATATCCTTTTAGATTGTAACTGTACTGCAAACTATTTCTTCACTTTGTTTACATTTATTTATTTGTGTTTACCCCACAGGTCTTGCAAGAGCTAAATCAGTTCCTAGTCATACATATTCCAATGAAGTGGTAACCCTATGGTACAGGCCTCCAGATGTCCTTCTGGGATCAACAGAGTATTCCACCTGCCTTGACATGTGGTAAGTATAGATGACAAGACCGTATGTAGATTCTTTACCTCTTGCTTTTTTTTAGACATATAAACCAAATATGTAGTGAGATCATTGGTACAGGTTAAAAAACGTGTGTGTAGYGATACCAGTGGTTCACCCAGTATCTCCCTAAAAGAATCCCTTCCTGCCACCCCACTGGTTGGCAGCCAGTACCTGCTGTTGACACACCACCCATTGGTGCTTTGCACAAGACTGAGTTATTGCCTGACTTTTGTAGTCTTAGCGTGGCAYTTTCATATGATATGACACTTGTTTTGCAGAAGACAGGCTTTCACCATGCCCACCTTTCAAGGAGAAAACAAGAATTCTCTGGATGTGAGCATAAAACCTCAGTTCTTAATCTACCGTACTTGTTAGCAGTAAATCACTGTGTGACACAACACCGAATAGTTTTCTTTCTAATCTACAGATTTAATTCAGACTTGCAGGTTTAGAAGGGTAGTTTGATTTGTACGATATGTGTCACCTTGCCTGTTTTTGATGGCATCATTTAGTCCTGTGTTGGACAAGGAAGGTATTGGGTTTTTTGACTGTTAAAACCCCATGTTTTCATATGGTGTGTGAATAATATTTTTAAGGTAATCATGCAGTGTAATATTGGAACCGAAGACCTTGCAGGAATATTTTTTTGCTAGGTTGTGTTTAGTCCTGTAGCTGAAATCAAAAAATATGGAATGAAAACTTAAGTTTTCCTGAAAATCTTGACTGCTGGGGGCATGATTTAGAAATCACAGGATTGTTTCGTGTGAAGGGGTTACAGGGTATAAATACTAGAATATCTAATACTTCAGAGAGTGTTTAGTATAACTGGGGCCTGGCTGCTGCAGTTCCTTGATGTGTAAGGGAAGGTGAAACAAGAGGCAAGAAAGGGAAGGTGAGCAAAACTCCAAATGTGAGCATTGTGATATTGCAACYGTGCCAGAGAGACAAAGGCAGCATCTTCTGTATCAGCTGTCCAGTTTTCTTCAGGCCATTCTCCACTTCACAGATCTAAAATAATTTCCTTCTGCTTCTCATTTTCTCATCTATCCTAAAATTGTCCTGTTTTCCTAAATATCAGGTTCAACCTGGTGTCTTCACAGGTTGCATGCAATCTCTGCAGCCCACCCATCCCTCATATTTTGCCATCACCTCTTTTCCGGGTTATACCTCAGATGCCCTCAGCCAGAAGCTTGACTTGCTTGGGGTGAGGCAGGGCAACTGACTCAGAGGATGGAAATAGCTGGGAGAGATAAATAGTCCTTTCTGTTCATCTTCTAATAGTTCCCTCTACATTTGTTCAGTTCTTGAGTCACGTGTATTTGTGTATGCCTGCACATACATGAGTCAACTTGTAAAGTACAAAGAAAATATGTGGAAACAGCTAAAGAAAATTTTTAATGCTGTAATAGAGCAATCTGCTCAAAAAGTACTTTAAAATGCTTTTTTTAGTTAGAAGTGACATTGGAAATGTAGTTTTGTAAYGTTTCCCAATTTAAAAAAATACTGCAGTGTGAAATTAAGGGGTTTTTTTTGTGTGTTTTAGCTTTTTAAACTGAACAAAGGATTTTAAAACTTTTTTGATTATTGCTGAAACTTTTTCCACGAATAAAAATGGTTCACTCAAATGTTCAGTAGCTTGTCAAAAATGGATCTTTTAACATTCCTCCCAATGATGATTTTAGTAAAAGAGCTATTTAAAGGTCCAGTCAAAATATRTGGTGTTCCTGTGATAAAGATCAAATAAAGTCATGCAGCTAAGTAAAAGGATTTAAAATTTACAATACCTGCAGACTGAGCATTTCCTTCATAATCATGTTTATATTCAAATTACATGGGCAGCAGAGAAGCTCAAGGAAGAACTCAAAATGCTAGTTCAGCAATCCAGGTCGTTATTTTGTTTCCTGACGAAACTGAGGCAAGAGTATTGGGGAAGAACACAATAGTTACATCTTGAATGATATCAATAAATGATGTCCTCTTGCACAGAGTATTTAATGTAGGCCTAAAAAAGATCCAGGTGCTCAGARACAGAGGTGATGTGTTCTGTTTCAAATGAAAAACAATGTCATATTCCTCTTTTACTCAATTTGTAGCCCATACAATATTTTTGCTGCCCTGTACAAGCTGAAGAACTATGAAGAGCTTATCAAAAAAGGCCCCRGTAATACAGTTTCTTTCGCATGGCAGCAAATGGGTATTGTGTGTGGCAGAAGAGCTTTAGGTTTTTACTTCTATGCTTTGCTGGGTTATCTGAGACATCACTTCCAGTTTGATTGCGAGAGGTGTAGTTGCATGTTAAGGTCACTTGTGCTTACTTGGCACATCTAACAGTGAGCTCTGCTGGAGCACAGGCAGGCTTGGGGCTGTCCTGACACAATGGCTGTACATAGCTGAGCCATAATTACATTAAAGCCATTTAGTGGCTTCCCAGAGTGGGAGGAAGGGAGACATGGAGAAACCTGCCTACCATCAGATTCTAAGATAATTTGGTAATTTGTTATCAAAAGTGTGTTTGTAGCATTAGCATTTTTATGCAATTACTGGCATTATGTCCTTATRGCAGATAGTGTGTGCTCTCCTGTGTCGTTATTGATGATCTACATGATGACAAAACTAGGCAGCCACTTCACTAAATATTTAAATAATGTTGAGGTAGAAAGCACAGCTGTTTCCTCTATTTAGAGAAAAGAAAAAAATAAAGTCGCAGGGCTTTTTCTATAGCCATGATAAATGACATTTCATGGTGGTTCCCCAGGAACAGAAAGTGAGGCTCCCACTGAGTAGAAGACCAGCTGCATGAAAAAAGAGTCCAAATATTAACCACTGGACAGTGGCTGGGAAGCAGGTGGTAGAGGCTGCGGGCTATTTTTACACTTCATTTGCTGGTGTAGAGAATTAGAATAGTAACTAAAAGCTAATGATCCACATGCAATGTTACATTCTCCTGCATTCTTTTTTAAATAGCCACTGGCAATAAAATGATATTAATGAAGACGTACATGCAATAGTGGTGTCAGGCTGGTGATGGAAATCAGTGTGTTGGGCTTTGTGATKCACTGCTGACAGCGTTTGATACAGCGGCATTATGTGAGTGTATTATACTACCCACAACTGCATCAAAGACTTGTGATAACCTTTGATATAGCTTTTTTTTTTTTCCTCCTCTTGATGAGGACTTACTAGTAGCTAGGAAAATGGCTTTGCATTGCCTCTGGTGTAACTTGTCCTAATCTTTGAATTTTACAGTCCTTTGAAAGTCAATGCAAGGAAAATAGGCTTCAACACATAAAGGGTTTATGGATTACTAAAACCTATATATAAGTAACACAGAAACATAGGGGAAAAATCCCCGAACTAACCTGTTCTATTTGTTCCTTACAGGAAGAGTATAGCGTTAGTAAATGAAGCAATTTAAACAGGCTATTAAATCTATTTGATTCTGGTAATGCATGTGCTGCTGCTACATCTGGGTTGCTTACATCAAGAAGTCACTAGGGATATTTTATTTTGAAGTGCAGCTGGCTTTAAACTGTGTTTGCTAACAGCTGGCAATTTTTTTGCATATCCTGTTGTTTTGCTTGAAAAAAAAACACTCTTAGTCACAGTACAGGTAACCTAAGCCGTTATGGGCCGAGATATTTTTTAAATTCACTTTTATTAACTAACATCAGCTATGTTTAGTGCTGTGGAAGAAATAAATTAAAACAGTCAAATGTTACAAAATTGCTTCTTAAATCACTATTAGTTAACTTTGTAACATCTGGGTTGTTATACATTATGTCAAATCTGATCTTAATTTAGGGTAACTTTTCATACTGAGTTTTTCTATCCTATTATTAGAAAAATAAATGGTTCTTYTGAGGAACACACTGCTTTTCACACATAGCCTGCTATGAGTGTGGATTTGAGTGCTCACTGTAATGTCATGCATCCTTTCATGAATATTTGACCAATGAAGTCCTGCAACTGCAATTAAGATATTTATTACATAAAAACGGGTTTTGTTGTAGGCACAAGTGCACCAAATTATGGTTTTTACACAGGGGACATTACAACAGCATCTTTATCCTGTTTCTCCTGTAAACAGTTTGCGGTGAGAGAAATCTGAGAGCAGTAGTCCCAGTATGCCCTGAAGAAATACTTCTTGGGGCCTGAGAGAGAGAGTAGCGTAGGGGAAATTAGCTCTTTTGCCCTTGATGTTCCTTAGGATTATGACTTCCACTCCAAAGAAATGCTAATGTGTAGGATTAGGGTATTAAGGTGATATTGCAATAGCTATAAARGTTATTTATAGCTATAGCTATATTAATTAAACTTCTCTCACTGTCAGTGAGTTTCTTAGAGGTTTTATCAGCTGAATTTGCTTTTGATTGGAAAATTCTATARGCTGAAATTCATAGAAATGCTATGTGTGAAGAAACTGTCTGCGTCTGTAGTTACAGGAAGAGCATTTCAGTTCCTATCTGAAAACTACTGTTATCCATTTGGAGTGTTAGATTTACTGTTACTTTTTCATTGCTAGAAATATGTTTCACGTGTGTAAGGAAAGTATCTTATAAGAGTGTCTGGATGCAGACAAGAAAACCAGGAAGAAAATGTTCAACAGGAAAGTACCTCCTGGCAAAATGTTGCTCAAGTTTGAGGAGTATTTTCTTAAGCTTATTTTGCAGTCTGCTTTTACAGAACAAGTGAGTCTAATAGGAAGATTCTTGCAAAAAGGGATTGTATAGATTTTAATCCTTCATGAATATAATATTTCTTAATATAGAAACTGAGCATTGCTACAAAGCAAAACAAATTTCTGGAGCTTTTATTTCTAGGTATTCAGTGGCACAGGCAAGAACATGACCACTCTATTCATTTGTAATTACAATTACTTCAAGTCTGACTGAAAAGAAATACCTTGAGCTATCATGCTTTCAACTAAATTAGTTTTCATTCGTTGCATCTGCTTCCTGCAGAAATTTTAATGGTTTTTGTCATCATGGAAAGGAAATTTTGATTCACTCATTACTTCTCATGTGAGAACTGCAATCTGTTTGCCTTATTGCCACTGTATTTTTATCAGACTGTATCAGCCATCAGATGCTATTTTTCATGTATCAGAGGGTACTGGTCATGAAAGACAAATATCAACCAAGTTCAGCATTTGTGGGTATTCTGGTAGTGTGCCACTGTAGAATTAAATCGGATTTTTGTCAGCTAAGGAGACAAAAGTTCCTTACTTTTCATTCTTTTCCCCAAAAATTTGTTTTCATAGTTCTGTTCCTAAGTAGGATCATAGAGGAACGTGACTTTTTTTTTTTTTTAAGTAAATCAGGCAACATTAAGATCTCTGTGCCCTTACAACATGTATATTACTAGGATTTTATGGAAGGTGCTCCAGTATTACATCTTGGTGACAAATGCACAAAAAAAATAAAGTAGCTGGATTTTGAAGGGGAGTGTGTGTGGGTTTTGTGGGTTTTTGTTTGTTTGTCTGTTTGTTTTTTAATTCTGATATATTTAACATTACAAATTGCGTGTAGTTCAGGAAACTTGAATGAAAACTCTGTTGTTCATTTGACTTTCAGAAATCTCATCAGAGGGATTGCTGAAAGCAATTTTGGTTTTCATAAAATGCCTTCCCCCTCTGAAGCCAAATCCTGCACATGGAAAACAGGTTTAACAACCAGATAGAAATATTATGTGAAGACCCAGCATAGGTCTTCACTGTGAAGGCCATGCTGAATGTCATCACTGRCACTGAGCCTGCTACAAAGCAGATCCATTCAGGGCAGAATATTCAACAGTTTAAAACATATATTTTAAGAATATAGGGTTTCTATAKTCTCAATTGAAGTATAAACTAAAACTTGGTTTGGAAATAGCTTCCCATTCTGGAGTGTGTCTGTAGTCTCTTTTATGACTCCATCAAGAAAAATCATGATATTAACTGAAGGAAAGAATCCTTATAATCTTTTATATATTATGCCTTACCAAAGCTGTCATGCTAATTTTTTTTACAGTTTTCAAGTACAGATATGCTGGAGGTTCTTGTTGCAATTAGGATCTTTGTTACACAGAGACAGGAATGTGATTACTTAAGCTAAACATATAAAACCAATCCACTAGTAAGCAAGTTAATTTTAAGGGAATACCCTCCTGAATTATAAAAACTGTGCTTTTATTTAAAAGAAGAGAAAAAAAGAAGCAGACTCCTGAGGCATTCAAATTCATTTTTACAGGCTCATTTACTATGTCAATTCAAATGCAAGAATAACCATTCAGCTGTGCTAGTAACACTTACTCTGTGTAAGGCTGTATGGTGACAGCCAGAGTCCCAGGAAATTAAGCAGGACAATAGAAGAGCAATATTAGGTGGTATGGCCACGTATGGTCTCATCAATATATCAGTAGGTTTAGTCATGCTTTTTGTCATCAGAGAGTCAACCACCCATTTCAACATTAAATGGCTGTCACTTTGACTTTGCAAGTTTATCCTATGCGATTGCATTGGAAAGATCTCTGAACAGCATCACAGCATTTGGCTTAATTATCCAAACTCAGAAGTCCTATAAAGAGAGCAGGAAAACCTGAACCGAGTACRCTGAAATTTGTTAAGGTAATATTCTTTGGTCAAAAGCTATTTTTCAAGTGCTTCCTGAAATGTCATTGTATGCTGAGTGTGCATAAATTTAACTAAATAACATACCCTTGGAGATGCATGCACAATAAAGTCTCTTCTTCATATTTTAAGAAGTAATCTTAGTGTCATAGAAGCTAGAGATGGAGTGATGTGTGAGATCATCTTATCCACCCTACTGTTAATGCAAGTCTGTTTCCTGAAGAATATTCTTCAGTATTTCAGCTTGTCTAGTTTTACATGACTGTAACTGTGCTTCAAGTCCATTGGGAGGTTGGGGTATAACACAATTGTTAATTGTGTTTCCCTAACAGTCACCCTAAAATTTTTATTTCCTAAAGGCATTCTGCTATTTCTAGTTATACTATCTTGGGTCTACCTACCRTTCTGGAAACCATTAAAATCCTAATCAGTTCTTCCCTGTCCTATATTTTGCATAATTTTAAATACAGTCATCACATTCTCCTTGTCCCTTGGGTTTTCTTGTAGCCAAGAATGACATCATTCTCTTAATTTTTTCTCAAAAACCAGTTCTTCTGGCATGAAGATAGTTTTTGCTTTGCTCAAAAATATCTCTAACCTGTATAAAAGTTTGTGAGGAAAAATAAGACAAAGTTTCAAGGCCTTGTAGAGGCTTTATTTCTTTTCTCATTCACAGTGTGTGCACTTACATTTTGTGATGCAGGGATCGTATTACAGACTCCAGTTTCTAGCTACTGTGACCTAAAATCCACCAACACCACTATGACATCTAAAATACCATCCTGCTATCTTGAAACCTTTATGTGCAATTATGGCTTTCTGGGTATTTCCTATCCATTTCCTAGTTCAATGTCGTACTTTTTTTGTATTATTATTGTAATTGTTAATATTAGTTTAAATTTCTCTTTCTGTTGACTTATTCATCAATGTGCTGAACACCATAACCTTTGAAACCAATCATAAGCTTAATTTTCAAGTAGGCCAAAGGGAAAAGCAGTCCTCCAGCTCAAACCTTGAAGGTTGTTTATGTTTCTCTCCTCAGTGATTATAATAACCTTTTGATTTTTATATTAGGTGTTTATTTAACTCCAATACTCTTTCATTTCAGCTTGTGACTAGATGGAGGACTAGACTGCATAAGAGTCCAAGACGCATAATAGGATTTTTCTTTCCAAGCAGGAAATTTTTCTTCAGTGTTGTTTGCGATTCTTGATTTTTGGCTCATACTTGTGTCAGAACCACTAAAAGTGGAAAAATATATGAATACTGTAAAACAATAGAAAATTGGCAAAATCTTCCTGCTGCCTTTACAGCATTTCTTTTCAAACAGCTGGATGAAGATTCTCTGCAGATTTGTATATGCTCTCAAATGATACGCTGGTTTAATCAAATGCCTGTTTTCTGGTTGCAAGAATAGAACTGCAGTCCTTTTTTCTTTATTCTAAATTCAATTGTTTTATTGCTTATCTTGAATAAATAGCTCCTGACTGAAATCTTGAATTTTTCCTTGCCTGAGATGCTGATACTGTTTATAAGTATTTGGCTAAGATATATTGTGCCTATCTGTGCCTAATGAAGCACTAACCAGACTAAATGATGAATGGCAGTTTAATCAATTCAGTTCATTTGGTAACCAGCAGAAGCATATGGAACATAAATTTTAACTTCTCTTTTATAAACACCTGGTTTATACTAAAATTTGACCACAACTGTGCTTTTCAGAGTTTTTTTCCACTTTTCCATGCCTAAGGAGAAACTTTACTCAATATATCTGTGCTTCGAGATCTAGAATTAGAAAGCAGTGACGTATATTTAATTTTCTTCTTCAAGAAATTTGACTATCAACTCTCGTCCTGGATCATAAAATTATTTCATTATTGGGTATTGGTCAAAGCTTGAGATATGAGTAAAGCACGGGTTATCTAATGATAAATTTAGTTAAGTGGTATCTATAAATACTCAGCTCTAGCCTTAATGAAAATTTGCAACCTGTGTTCATTAAGTTGTCTTATTCTAGAACCACTTCTTCACCAATATATGCACACAGATTCTAAAATTAAATACTGCTTTCTGAATGCATCATCATGATGCATAAGCAATGAAAAGGTATGTAATTACTACATTCCAAATAATTTACTTCTAAAAACAAAGTTAAATTAGAGGCTATTGACGGGATTTTCTGACACAGAAACACAGCTCTCAGTTTTAGGGGGAGGTGGTACCATAGTTAGTTTTGCAAATTCTTAGTTCATTTTGATATTTATTTTGGGAGTTTGAACATGTTATTACTTTGAGTGAAGAGAGTTTTTGTGTGGTTGCTTAAACAGACGTGGTTGTATGGCATGTGTAGCTGTTTGCATATGAAAGTTGTAGAAAAATGTATGCAGAAAAATGTAATTGAAGAAGTTAAAGGATGTAATCAAATTCTGCATCCTATTGGTAGCCAAGAGGGATGTTTTCCCTTAAAATTATTTTTGTTGAGGGAACAAGCAACTCTTGAGCTGTTTTCATCCAGAAAAGATGCAAATGTAAGTTCATAATTTGCTTTCCTTTTGAGACACAGGAAGTTTACAGGTTATCTGGAATTTGAGATAGAGTCGCAGAAGCTTTTCTCAACTTTTGAGATTCCATTACTTGTGCTGTAGTTAGTGTGTCTCAGATATTTTTACCCTCTGATTTCCCAGTACTTCTGCCACTGGCTTAACTCAGTGGGATGAGGGGAACTCGTGTGAAGTATGTTTTGTGAGAAACCAAGGACAGGAGCTGTATAAAGAGGTGGCTGTCACRGTGGGGAGAGGAAGGAGCCTGTGGCTTCTCAGCCCATTGCAGGACCTCTCAGACAGATCTTCTGGAGAATGGGGTCAGCAGCCCCCCAAGCTATGGGCTTTGAGCTTCTTTAATTTATGTTGGAAGAGGGGAGAAGAAAGTCCAAGCAAGTACATCCCCAAAGTTACCAGCATTTGAGCARTAGCTTAGTTCAGTGACTATGTGCCCTTTTGCTTTTTACTCACCTTTTCCCAGACTCTCCTCCTATTCCAAGCCCTTCCAGTGTGCTTCCATGTTGTCATCCTATCCCCATTCAGCTTCTCCCAGGGRTGCTCTCTCTGACTGCCATTCCCACATCTCCAGAGTTTATTTGGGATGTGGGAAGCACTAATATGGAGATCAGCAGCTGTGCCTTTACTGGAATCAACACCTACCAGCCATATTCGTGCTACCACTACACTTGCCTTCAAACACCTGAGAAGTGCTCATTTGTATACTTTGATTTTAACAAATGCACATGCCTGTTCTTATGCCTGGCATCAATTTAAAAAAACCAAACCATTATTTAAATGCTGGTAAAGGATACAAAAGCATTGTTGTTGGCTTTTTGGTCTATAAGAAATCTTTCTAACATTGCTTTTTTTCTCTTTTTCCTTCTCTAGGGGAGTGGGTTGTATCTTTGTAGAAATGATTCAAGGGGTCGCTGCTTTTCCAGGAATGAAAGACATTCAAGATCAACTTGAAAGGATATTTCTGGTGAGTTCTTTATTGCTGAAGTAAGACAATAAAGGTTTGATTGATAAATGTTCACATATGTCTTTGTGTTAGGAATTAAATTACTGATAGAGCCAAGGATCAGAAGCTCAGTCCAAAAGCTAAATACAGTGTACTTGATATATTTTGTGCAAAAAGTTCAGTCTCTAATTTTTTTCACCAAATATTTTTTTAAAAACAAAGGGGTTTATGCAATTGTGGTAAAGCTTTCCAAATGTAAGGCAATAGAAATCCAACCAGTTTGTCATCCTCACTTTGCAAGTGATCAGAACCAATGACTCTGGATGACCTTAGTAATATTCTACTACTGTTGTAGTATTAATGGCAAGTACTTTTTGGTTACATGGACTTACAGAGGAAAAGTAAGATAGGAAATGAGRTGAGAAACAGAATAGGAAATCTGAAATCATGCTTATGCTGAAGTTCAACAGGGGTCCTTGACTACTGCTTCTGCAGCATGGTTGGGGCCTTCATTGTAGTTTGCTCATAGGCCCTGATGACACATCCACATTAGGAGTGAAAGAAGAGGTAATTTGTCTCAAGTATAATCATAATTTGCACATTTTTCTACCCAGAGTTGTGGAGTTTGGGTTTTGTTTGTTTACTTGGGGTTTTATTTTCRTTTGCTCTTTCTTCCATTGTGCTCTGGGTTTGGCAATTCTCKTACCAAAGGCTCAGGAACAACTTTTCTTGATGCCCAATAAAGGCTTATATTTACTCTGATGCCTCCTGGGAGCTGTGCTGTTGGGGAGTGGGTTTATTCAGGGAAGCCACTGCTCACCCAGATGAGCCAGAGTGGCTCCTGGTACTGTTGGGTGGTCATCAGGGACAGTATCATAGGAGCAGTGTCTTCCCTCAACCTGTTAATCTCTGGATTGCTTCTGACCACAAATTTAGAAGGGAAACAAGAGCATACCCTTCCTTTCAAAGGTTATTTTGTTAGTAGTAATTTATTTCAAATGCAGAGAATTTATTTGGTATTCTCTTTTGGTCCATGTGGAAAGAAAAAAGGTCTTTCATAATCTGTTTAAAAAACTTACATTCTTCATTTTACTCAAACTTGCTTGTACTATGTCTCTTTTATTGGGACATCAGGGAATTTAGCAAATGCTTTTAGGAATGACTCATTAAAAAAAAAATCTCTAAAACAAGGCCTTACTTGATTGTGATATAAATATAACTCATTTTCTGTAAAATATTTTGTTATTCTGCCCTGTTGGCTAATACCCTGAAAATTCTGTGCTGTGAAGGAATAGCTGTGCTGCAACATAGACTGGGAGCAGCGGTTCTGAGCAGTTCCTGTGACGTGTCTCGTTGCTTTGTTTGTTTGCCAGCTTGTGTATTTTAAGCTAGCGACTTCTGAGCCAGTTTCCAGCTTTTGCTTTCKTAAATTATTATGCTTCTCTTTTATTGATTTGAAATTTTCTCCTTATTTATAGAACATGAGATTTTGAAAGAATAAATTCCTCTTTGGGACTTCGTCTCATTTATTGCAATAAAATCTTATTGACTGTTCTTGCTGTTGAAATTAAGGGCACTTCTAACAGCAGAAATCAGTGCTTCCTTTAGCAGGGCCTTTTTTTGCAATTTATTCTATGAGATTGTAAGATGTAGTGCAAAAARTGATAGTGATAGGTATGTCATACAAATCTAGTTTTATTTGCCTTTTGAAAACCTTTTGTATATTTCCATTTTCTTCTCTATCCTCACAGCTATTTGCGTGTTAAAATGCCAAGATAAATACAACATAGGATGAGTTTTGAGGCCTGCCAATTTTTAAAAATATTGTTTTAAAACTGCAGTTGCAAATACTGAGAACAGTGTTGAAATAACAAGGGATAATTTATTGATATTTTTTCTTTAATTTGATCTTTTGCAAACCATCAAATAAATAGGTAAAATTTTGGTCTGGATGGTTTTATGATCCACTGCAAAACAGAGTTAATTTTAAGTCCCAATTAATTAGGCTTTCTAATGGAAGTGTCTAGTTACCATTAGCTAAATAGTTTCAGTGGGTGCCTTCCTAATGTACTCTAAGCATCATTAAGACTTTAAGTTATCTATTTAAAAGTTATAAACCTAAGGATTATCCTTGTTTGGTTTTGTATGTGAACAGAAGTATTAAATTCATTAATTCTCCAGTGAATCATGTATAGTATGATAGTTACTAGCACTGAAAAGTACAAAGTAGACTTGAAGTACTGAAGTACAAAATTAATCAGGTTGTTTTACCAGTTAACTACTATGATTAACTCCCACATAGCTGTGAAAGAAACAGATCAGCCAATAAGAGACTTTTCTGGAAAGTCCTCCCGTTGTTCATGTTTTCAACATCCACCAGTGATGGTTTTCTTACACCAGAGGGTTGTCTTCTGAAAATGGTGTAAGGTACAGTCCACCTTCACACTAATCCAGTAATCCTTTTGTTCACACCTTGTACACAATTTGCAACAAAAAGGAATATTAATCTGTTTCCTATCTGTTACTGTTGTCACTAGTCATAACTACGTGTCCATAGTGTGTATGGATCCAGGTTGCAGCTTGAGGCTTTTAGTGAATTGGTAACACTGTAGTAGGAAAGTGGAAAAATGCTAAGAAATAGTAGCCAGGAAAAGTGAATAAAATTTAACATGAATAACAGTTTAAAAATCTTAAATGGCTGTTTGAGATCCAATTGTTTAGTGCCCATTATTATGTAAATGAAATAAAATACAATTGAAGAACATTGTTTTAGTGATTATGAAGTCAGAGAGATTCTCCAAATGCTTTTGTGTATCTCTACTGGTGGCCTTCTTCACATATCTACACAGAAAAAGTAGATGCAACCCAGCACATTACATATGTTTCTTCCTCATTATGAGTGATGTTTATTTATGTTTCATAATGGCTTAATTAGGTGATTGTGTATAGTAGATTAAGAACAGTGGTTGATCTTTCAGTTTTGTTTAAAGACTTTTCTCTTTAAGCTTGTCTCTCCTGACTTCTACTGATTCAGTTTGTGAGGTTTTAAATGGTACTTTACACTCCTTCTCTATTTCTGTTACAGCAACTGTTTCTAGGAAGTGCACTCAGGTTCTATTACAACCATAGGCCCTAATAAAATAGCAAGGGTTTATACACAGGATCTGTTCTCAGAATCAGACCAGCACTTAGAGATGTTGATGAATAAGCAGCTGCAAGTTGTTATTGTCACACTTTGGATTTGACAATATGAATTCTTTTTTCTGCCTAAATTTAAGTTTTGATAAGCTTTTTTCAAAAAAATTGTACTTACCAAATAAAATGGCAATCACGCATTTAAGTAGGCTGCTTTTTCAAAGAGATTTAACAGTGAATAAAGTGCCTTAATGTAGTGTTGTGCTTTAGTCACTGTACTATTACATCTTTGCTCCTGCTTTTTTCCTACATATTGAAACTGGGGTTACTTTCTGGATAGAAGTGCATTGTAGAAAATAAGAGAGGAAAGTGCAGTATCATAGAATTAAATCATAAAATCATTAAGGTTGAAAAAGACCTCCATTGAGTCCAACCTTTGACTGAATACCACCTTGTCAACTAAACAATAGCACTAAATCCATGTCCAGTTGTTCCCTGAACACTTCCAGGGATGATGACTCCAACACCTCCCTAGACGGCCAGTTCCAATGCTTGACAACCATTTCAGTGAAGAAATTCTTCCTGATGTCCAGTCTGAACCTCCCCGGATGGAGCTTGAGGCCGTTTCCCCTTGCTCTGTTGCTGGTTTTTGTAATTACAGCCTGTAAGAGCTAACAAGTCTCTTGCCTCGAAGTGTTAAACTAATGATGTGTCATCAACTATTCCAGCAAACTTTTTGCTTTGCCATTCTCTGAGACAAGCAGCTTGGGTTTTTGTTGCAAGGTGCTAAGTCTGATGGACTGATGATGTGATGTGGTAATCTTATCATTTCTATTTGGTCTTGTAATATGTGCACAAGACAGGATGAAACTTGGACCAAGTGCACACTGAGCAGTAAAACCTTGAGAATAGGAAAAATATGTGAGGCAGTCTGTTGAATCRAAATAAAACTACACAAAATTGGGAAATATCATTTGGCCTCTGATAAGGAGTAGCTAAAATCTTTATCAGTAGTTTACTCCTGCTGATCATTTGTTAGTATATATATCTCTATATACAAACTTTGAGGTTTTCTGATCAAGGAGAACCTGCCATTGTAAATATCAAATTTCATTATGTCTAGAAGTAAAAGCTGCACCAAACGCCTTCAAGCTAGCAATGTACCATGGAAAATTGACAGCTCCTTGCATCTGGTGATGATCAGTATGAATTAGTTGAGTGTTAAAGCTGATTACAGCTGAGCAGCCTGCAGTATGCTTGTGCATGCCACACTGGAGGTAGCAACTTGGTTACAGCTCTGATTCTTATATAAGGATGTGCTTTTATACTTGCTGTACTTAACAGATTCAAACCAGATCAAAGTTGAATTTCTTGTGTTAGCTCAATTTTTCTTCTGCAGAGATTTTTTTTAAGTGGGAAGGTATTTCTGTCTTTTCCATTTTACGTGAGCATTCTGAGAGCCGCGATTGATCAAAGTGAATTTTCCTCCCAGGCTCTGAAGCCTTCCCAATAAGGGAATAATCTGTGCGTTGGCTGAACTTTAGCCTTGGTGCCAACCACACTGCAAATTAGATTTCACTGCAAGAATAATATACAAAGAGTTCTCCTGATACTTTGTAGATCTCTTTGTAGATATCTTTGTAGGCAGGACAGTGGCATTTAAATGCTGGTTTATCTGTAAATGGGCATTCTCTCTGCGAACATGGTTGCAGGAAGCATGTGCACCACAGGAGTGTCACGCTGCAGGTAGTGTGTCACAGGAGGAGCGGGAAAGTGCAGCCAGAAGCTTCTGTCTTTCCTGACACACATATTGAACAAGCTGAGGACTCCTCTCTGGTATCGGATGCTATTGCTCTGTTGGGTAYCATAATACATAGTATTAAAAAGTAATTAAAAGAGAACAATATCAACGTTTGTTGAGCCCAGCAGCCTGATCTGCCAAAGGGCGACACCAGAAACGCCAGCTTTCCACGTGGAACTGTGCAGCAAAGACTCACAAGAGTTTGCCATTTCAGATAGCTATAAAAAATGACATTTTAATTGCAATGGGAATGGAAGTGTTGCTTCTGTTATTGAAGATTTAAAAGGCTAGCAATATTATTTTTTTTTATATATATATATATATATATATATGTATGCACACATACTTTTATATATGACTACAACCCTGAAGTGTCTTGCAATGCAGGCTAGTAGTGTGTCCTCCACGACTGATGTTAACAGGCATTTGTGAAGCTGCAGAGCTTTCTCCCTGTGATTCTGTATCTGAAGGTTTGCTTCATGTCACTGACATCCTCTGAAGCCTGAAATAATACCTTTCAAGAGCTTTTAAGCTTATGATGACCCAAAGAAAATGAGCTTTCTGGTACATTGTATTAATAGCATCTTTTAAGCTAGTAATGCTAAACCCAAAGGAGGAGTACTTTAACCCATTGGATATTGAAGTTCACCTGTGTAGTCAGGTACTTAGTCAAATTTATTGGTCTTTTATTTCTGTTTCATTCTTTAAAATATGTTTTTCYGTCACTCAGTAAATACTTTGGCTCTGGAACACAGCTCGTTCATCTCAGACGGAATGGATGTATTTGTGAGGCTGGATGTGAGCTGAAATTTTATTTTGTGTAGGCATGGTGCCTGTGGTGCCCTCTATGCTGCAGATGATGAATCTGGTTGGAGAGAGAATCTTCATCGTTGTAATATAAATAGTTCTTGCTTAGAGAGTGAAGTTGGAGTTTTCCTCCCATATCTCTCCATTTTCTTCCCACCAATGATTTCATGAGGAAAATGAAGGGGGTTTTTGAAACTAATTAAGTAGAAACATGACTGCTGAGTTCTATCTTCTATAACACAACATGTAAGCAGCATGAGAGAAGTGCAATCCTGAACATGACTGCTGAGTTCTATCTTCTATAACACAACATGTAAGCAGCATGAGAGAAGTGCAATCCTGCTAATAAATCTACCTCTCCTTCGCTTTATAACAACAATGTGCAAAATATTTCATTTCTTTTCAGCACCACTGAAAATTAATCAAATAAATTGAAGGCTTCTCTACCTGTAGGTCTTCTCTTTGAAGTTCTTAGCACTTATTCAGTATTTTACTGTAGTTGCCTGCAGGTTTTGCACTGATACCACTTTTACAAAGTTCCTCTCTGGGCTTTACGTCTTATGCCAAACTTCAAATGAAAGTAATTCTAAACTAGGCAAGTATGAGTGAAATTAACTTTTAAAATGAATTTTAAAAAACAAAGTAAATCTTCTATGTGTTCATGCTTTGTAAAGGATTCTGGTAATTTTTTAAATTTCTTTTTACAGAGTTTTAGCTCAAATTTTGCTCTCTGACTGTTCTCTCTATCACTGCATGAGTAGTCTTTTTCCCACATAACAGGGCTAAAGGAAAATTAYGCCAATTTGCATTTACTTTTTATGAAGAACTCCCATCCTCACCATGTCTGAGTAGCCATAGTCCATGCTGTTCTTTGCCTTGTACCATTAAACCCATATGGTAGTGGCTCAAAAAACCTGGCCTAGGATTTAAAAACAGCAATCTTGTAAAAATGTAGGACATTTTCTAGAGGAGCAGTGCCTATGTGTGTTAGAAAAAGAGGCTTTAAAAATATGTATCTTGCACTCTGTTAACATTTCTTTTAGAAATTGGTACACATAACCTCCCATTCATCCATGTTTAAAGCCATAAAAATACCCACCAGTGTATTATGGACACTTGCCAGGGGAACTACCAGCTCATAGCAGRAGGGAAGAGGAGGAGAGAAAATAACAAATTAACTTATAACCCCATCCTTGTGTTTTGAGGCTTGGCTGAATTTCAGGCCAGCCAGTCACACAACCTGATGCACATAGGTGTCATCTGCTTGCAAGAAGATGTTTCTGTCCGGCCTGCTAATTCTGAGCAAAACCCTGAGTGTGGCTGGGCTGGCATTGCAAGAGTGTGGCTTATTATCAGCTTGGCAGTGCAAAACACAAGGAGTAATTGGCCATCAGAAGAAGAAAACAAATTAAGACATGGTTCAGTGGAAAACAATGGCTTTGTGGKTTTTTTTTGGAATCAGAATGTTGACTTTCTGACATATTTCAGTTGCTGAATGAGAAATGGGCTATAATTATAAGAAAGCATTGTTTATTTTCCAGACTTGCCTCTAGCCTTCGAGAGGGTGGTTACAGGCAATACRTTGAAAAAAAATGTGGTGAGAGTCAGCTGGTGTAAATCAGTAGCCAGTGTAAATCAGTGCACTGATTTACATCTTTATAGGCACCTTCCTTCTTGGCCCCATACACTACAGAAAGATACTTCTTTGCCATGTAAAATCCCTCTCTGTGCAGGCTGTGTCCACATGTCTCATGAAACTGTAATTGCAAACATTTTTGCGTGCAGGTGACATTGACAGCATTTGTAAGCAATTTGTGCATATTACTAATGGAGCTGAAGCCCTTTCTGAGCAAAAGTGTTGGCCTGTTATCCAAAAACTTATTCTGCAAGATAATATTGTACTATAAAAAAACACAGACACATTCAAAAACTTGCTCTGATATGCAGGCTTTACTTGCTAGGGAAGATAATAAATGATCAGACACCAAATAGTCGCATTGCTTTCTCTTTCATAAGTAAAGAACCAAAGTTTAATGCACTTGAATCTTCTCTTTTTCCTTTCTTCATTTACTTGTGTCTGAATTGCACATTGCAATTCAGATGTCTGAATAGTGTCTTGATGGCCAAAATTGTTGTTCATAATCTGTAGCTCAAGTTGAAACATCCTTAAGGTAGAAAATGTCTAAAAAACAGTGTGAGGCTGTTTGAGATGATGATTTTGGAGACGGGTTATGAGAATCTAAGATTGATATGTCTTGCCTGTCTGCACATGTTTTTTAAAAGACTTCAAGAATAATAGCTGATTTCTTCTGCCCTCTTAACAACTGGTAAAAGTAATTAGCTTTTTCTGTCRTGGTGTCTGGGGGAAACTTCCCCTTCAGTCCATGCACGTGCCTGAGGTACCATTTGCAGTAGGCCTAATTTGAATAAAGGTAGTGATGCCTTAGGAATTTAGCTTTTATATTTTTCATATATTTGTAACCCTGCAATTCTTTAGTGTGCAACTCTAAAGTCCATATAGAGTGTTAGCTACTGCTTTCAGACAAAACAATCCATCTTCAGGCCTGAAGCTCAAAGACACCTTACTGCCTCAGGCCCGAGAACTGTAAACAACAGTTGGGAAGGGGGGAGCAAACTTGGGGTAAAATTACTTCATTACCTGAGACTGTAATTGGAAGAACTAGCCCCAGTATGCTGATGGACCAAACTTATAAAAGTATGAAGAACTTGTGACCCGTCATCCATCTTGGGGAGTCCATCTTGGGGAGTCCACCTTAGGGGGTTCATCTTAGGGTGTAACCCTTGAGTGAGCTCTGACTGCCCTGGATGCACCTGAAGACCTTCAAATAAATACAACCACTTTTTACTCTTTTAATTTTGTCAAGCCTCTCTTTTAGGTAGTCCCAGATAAAGCATCAGTAGATTTTAATACCTGTTTTAGTGTTTCCATAATCAGTGCCCTAGACTAGGCATTAATTTAGCAAGATGCTGAGCACTTTCTGTAAGATTGTCTTCAACCCTGATTTACACGAGCTGCTGATTCTCAGTGTCTTTCTATAAGCTAAATGTAAATTTTCATATAAGTTTAGTGATTTCAAGAGGCTTCAAGTTTTGAAGGGCAACCATTAATACACCTTGAGTAGGACAGCTGGTTTTCTAGTTCATTAAATGGCTAAGGTCAAATAATCTAGGCACTTAATTTTCATATGTTGAAAATTTTGTATAACCTTGTTTAAGTTTTAAATGTTGTCCTGGATTAGCCATATATTCTATTACCACCCACAAAAGCTGGATAAATTCACAGTTACACATCTGGTCCCTGAGGGACTCCTTATCTGAACTGAGGTAAGCACTCTGGCCGACAGCAGGCACCACCCATCCTGATTATCTAATGTCAGATAATGGCCCATTACACCACCCATCCTGATCAATGGCCTGTACTGGACTTGGTAAAAATAGAATGTCAGAAATACATGAGAATCATCCGAGCTCATTACCGAAGCAACCAATAGAACATTGGGAAAATCCTCTTCCATTGTGGAAGTCCTCACCCCTGGGGGAGGTGCCAGCCAAGAAACTCAGCATAAAACAAGGGTTTGGGATGGGAGAAAGCACTTATGACTCCACTCCACTCCACTGCACTCCACTCCTTGGAACTGGACTCAGCTACTCCACTCCTCTGGACTGGACTCCACTCCACTGCTCTACTGGACTCGACTACCAGGACTGGACTACCAGGCTTTTCTACTGGACCASTGCCTAACTGGACTACACAGCTACCACCCTGGTCAACAGGGTATCAGGTTGTACCGTGACACTGTCGGTTTATTTAGGGTGGTGTTTCTGTATTACTGCATTTATTTTAACCTTTTTTATTAAAATTGTAATTTTGACCTAAAATACCTCGAGGTATTTTGTGTGGGGTTAATTTCTCCTRCTGGTTTACAGTCAAACCAGCACAAGYATATATATAGAAATGCTGTCACACAATTTCAGTGTGTCCACTATTTGTGTGTTGCCATTACTTATGAGACTTGCATGGAGAAAAGAAAATCTGACTGACAAAATCAGTATTAATAAGTAGGAAAAGGAAAGAAAATGAGCTGTAGGAATGAAATATATTCTGATACATAAGGAAATGTCTAAAAAAAAAAAAAGGCCTCATGGGACATTGAGAGTAGGAGAATTACTTGACTAGGACCTTAATGCAATAGATATTCTCAACTGTCTGAGTGTGAAATAAACAGAGCAGGTTCTGAGGTATGCAATATTATGTTTTATTCATGTGCTTTGATTCTTCCTTCCCCAGTCTTCTGAGCGCTCCATTTAAAATTACTTGGAGGCCAAAGCAAAATGGGATTCTCCAGCTGTCAGTTGCAGGAAGAAAAATGTCCTGTGATTGCTGTTTGTCTTTAGAATGTGCATGTATATCACTGTGTAGCAGTATTTCTGGCAATTGAGGTCTGTTTCCAAGTACATCACAGAAAGCTAATAGTATATTTTGTGAGACCATAGTGAGAATTCTTCACAGTGCTTTTTCAGGGCAGAATGGGATCCAAATGGCTGTGGTGCAAACTCTCAAACCTGTCGGTGATGGAGCAGAACAGCATAAGGTGAATTCTTGACAGGGAATGTAGTGTGGTGCAGTAGGTATGTTCTCACAAAAATATTACCCTGATGAGGAGAAATAAACAAAAATGTTTAGCATCTACTYAGTACACTGGAAATTTACAGTTGGATTTCTGTATCTTTTGATACGTGAGAAATCAGTTGACCTTGTAAACTTTCAATTTGTTTAAACTTTATTGTGTCACAAGGAGGGATTTATTACATTAGAGTAATGCCTGCTTAATTCCTTTCACAGTTATTTTAAAATATTCTAAATTTACTTCTCTTTTTGACCATGGCATTATTTGCATTGTAACTCATTTTCATCTTAGAACATACAATATTTGCATTTTTTCCCTGTGTATCCTGAATGTAATTGTTTTACAATAGCTGGTAATTGTGCTTTTCTTGCACAAATTATGCAACAAAAGTTGCATAAATTTTGTATCTCTGAACTGGCCCTTCTGGAAAATGAGAGAGAAAACAGCCAGGGATTTTATCAATCTTTTAGGTATCCTTCATGTCTCATCTTGGTGTGAGTCCATTCAACATATTGCCCTAATTACTTAAAAAGAGGCCTTAATAATTTGGATGTTGGAGATCCTGTGCATGTTGGTATAATCTGCTCTGGTCTGATGACTGAGATGTTTGGTTAATGACATTGCTATGCTGCTGAGCCAGCTCATTAGAGTGTGTTAGTATTGCTCCTTCCTCTTGGAAAGGGAGGGATAGGGATGAGGTCCTGCTGACCTCACTGCATCATATCACTTTATCAGCTGCTCAGCAGTTCAAAGCAGTTCAAATTGTAGCCAGTTTTGTTTGTTTAATAAGTCTTTTCATGAAATCTCTGCAATACCCTATTCCATAAAAAGAAAAAAYTCAGACCAGTGAATGTGGCTGAAGACTAAGGGTAGTGAAATACCTGTTTGTTACTAAAGTCATCTCGTCAATGGGCTTCATTTACTTTCAGTAAAATGTACTTTCAGTGCAGCTTCCTACCAATYCTGCTTTATATTATCTTATTCTTGCTAATGTCGTCATGGTTTGTTGCTTTTGTGGCCTTTTAACTAGCTTAATGATAACATTGTGCTGCTCATCTGCATTCCTCACATAGTCCAAGAGATCAACTGTGCCTACAGTGTTGAGAGGTTGATTTTTCTCTCTGATAACTTGTGTAGTTGATTGTCCGTATTTCACTGGTGTAACATCTCTCTTTCTTTTATTTCAGTGAGAACTTTAAAATTTATCTCCAAAATGCCTTGTAATACCAGAGTTGCTCATGTTAAAGAATTAAAGTTGTCATCTTACTGTTCTCGTCTGTGGTACTCCATCATTTTTCAGCCTTTGTGTCATCAGTATTTCAGGCCATGCATTTCTGTGGATCTTAATCTGTTGGGGATGGAGGATAAGAAATTGTAACTCCAGTCTTTCCCTACCTCTCTCTCATTATTGGTACTGAAGGTCATCATCGTAYAGCTGTGCAAGTTTTCCTTTCTTTATTTGAGTATCCTCTTTATTTAGTTATCCATTTCCCCTTCTGGATTGTTTTTATTTTGTTTTTCTGAAAAATAGTGGAGCATGATCTAATAAAGGTGTTAATTAGCTCCAGTCTTTTGAGAATTTGCTGTCATTCATTCACACTTCATCACTGATTGTTTCAGTGCAAGCCACTTCAATTCCTTTTGGAGCTGTAGGCAGTGTGTTCTCCAAATGCTGCCCAGTCCTCTCAGCTCTCTTCTCCAGTGAGTAGAGAGGATCCGTTCCAGCAGCTCCAGGGATATAAYTCCCTTTTGCCCGAAAGTAATGCTGCCAAGCTGCCCTGCAGGTGGCTTAAAGTTTAATTGGAGACAGGAGATGACTACCCCCTAATCCCTCCTGCATGGGGGTTTTGATAGCTCAGAAGTCATGGACAAAGTTACTGAGTGCATCAATGTCAAAAAAACCAAGCGGGTTCACTGAAGCTGGGAGWGCAGCTCCCTCTTCCAGTTGAGATATACTAGCTTTCATCTTCATTTAAACAAGCAAAATGAAAAGTCTTAGACTATCTGCCATCTGCTTGTTAAAGCCACAGCTGCTAAGTGAGCAATAAATGGTTAAATCACRGTTTCCAATTTTTGAAAATTTTATCATCTCAACATTCCACACTCTTTCAAAAGCCACTTCTGATCTTAACRTTTGGGCATGTGCCTCCTGGTGTCAGGACAATGAACCCATCCCTCTTAATGGATTTGCAAGGAAATAGGTAAAGAAAGTGTCAGGAAAATGGGTAGATGTTCCAGCAAAGAATTCTCTGGAAATTTCCAAAGTGCCCTAGAGTGAGGTGTGCTAGCTCACTACGCTGCAGTGGACGATACAGGTTCTGTTCAGCCAATCTCCCCATAGATCTTACCACCATCTGGATGAGAATGAGTAACTCCCTGGGATTCTACACTGACCCCACTTAAAATGTCTCGACTACTTTTGTAGCCGGTCTCTCTCTATCAGATGTAGGCTGACATTTCCCTCATTTTTAGGAAAAAAAATATTTCTGTACTTCCATTTTTCATTCTGCTAGCTTGTTCTGTGCCTGGGATTCAGAAGGATAGAATAGAACTCTTTTCTTTTATAGCAGCAAAATGCTGCTGTTTGGAGTGAATACACCAAGCATCAYGCTGTGTATTGTAGTAGGAGGCTCACTTCAAGCTGTATGACTTGAAATGGATTTTAAGTAACAAGGTTAGACATTTTTAAAAGTGATTGATTCAGGAATTCTGATAAGGTTCAGTGTAGGAATCAGCTGGATATTTAGGCATCCAAGAAGAGTACTCTTATCCACAGGATATACCCGTCACAATTGGAGCTCATTATTAATGCCCTCACTGTTTCAGAAACATKGTAAGACTGGGACCTGCACATTCTTCAAATGACAGGATGACTGGCTGCCTTCATTTTCTGCAGATTGTCGCTTAAAAAAACGTAACAAAATACCCACTGCATCACTGAGCTCCTGTGAGGTGGCTGCACAAATCTATTCAAAATTGAGATTATTACAAGATCAAGACCTTAACTGGCAAAATAAGGAGCTGGCAAACTCTGGATGATCTGATCAGATTCTACTGTCATGTTGTTCTGTGACGCTGAGCACCAGGCTTCATATATAGGTCTCAGTATATGTTACCTCCCTGGGTTTTTTAGGTGAGAAAAAGAATTTTCATGATACTGCTCTTTTTTTTTTTTTGTCCAGACAGTGAGCTCAGGCAGCTCAGTCAGCCCAGCTATAATATTTTTTCTATCTGCCTAAGCACAGCAGCCTTCCCCTGCAGTGCAAGTATATTTCTATCACGTAAGCAGCACGTGTCATGAGCTTCTGTTGTGCCGTGCATATGCTGTTCCTTGGGCAGAAGGAATGGTGAGTCCTGGTGTGTTGTCATAACGAGGCACAATCATTCCTCCGATGTGTTGTGGCTGGGCACCAGGCCAGTATCAGAGAAGTACAGTGTGCATTCGCTGCTTTGGAGTGGAGGTTTGTTCTGGGAGAATATTGGTTGGTTTCTATGAAAACCGATGGGTCAGGTCCTGGTGCAGTGATAATCCTTATGGGGAATGGATGTGATTCCAAATGTTCTGGCTTGTTCAAATGGTTGTAATTAAATAACACTATAGTGAAGAATCGTAATTTTATTTTAAATAAAAATGTTTTTCTTGCTATTTTTATGATAATTCATAGGAATATGCATGATTTGGTCRCTTAATTATTTAAATAAGCTTTCCAGCTGAATGGCAGCTTTAAGCCCTTGAGTATCCTGATGCAATGGTGTAGCTTGGCCTGTGCCAATAAGATTGGACACTGCAACACTAGGTAGGAATTCATGTGTGTTAACTGAGCCAGTTTTATGGTCTTCAGAAAGACCATAAAGCCAGCTTTATGATCCAAAGGGAGCATTGCTTTTCCGATAAGCCAGCATTTCCAAAAAAAACGCTGTATAGTGCATACCTGGAATTCAAATGAGCCAGCTGCTGAGCCAGCACAGCAGGGCTCCTGGAAGTACACTTCATAAAAGCCTCCCACTGGGTTTTGGCTTTTATTTTTATTCCCCTTTTTCAGTTTAAAGAAAAAAGWCAGTAAAAAAATTAGAAATAAACCTTTAAAGAGCATGTTTAGGAGAAGGCTCTCTGTTTGGGTGGGTTATTCCAAAGGCTTTGCAACCTAAACAGGATAGGAAATGTGAAATGCAGGGTATATACCTATCTGTACAGAGTAAATCAGAGCAGATTCCAAAGAACGTGTAAACAAGCATGACTTGTAAGCCATGGGGTCCTTCTGGCAGAAAATTGCTGTCTTTGCAGTAAAGAAAACCATTCTGTTTGTTCCCAAATAGTAAGGTAGAGACCTTCCAGGTAGCAGCAGCAGCAGCAGCTGCTTCTTTGCATGTATTAACACCAATCTCTTCCTTGGTGAAATCTTTTCCTCCCTGTAACCTTACTTGAGAGCTCACAAGYTCTGTCAATGCCAGGAGACCAAACTTTTCTCCTTGGAGGATGGGGAGAAAAATCTCTTGAGGTTGGCTYGAGTCTTCTACATGAATTTTCTTCCCAGTCTTTTCCTGATCCACAGCTTTGAGGTCTACAAAAGCTTTCAAATTCTCTTCTCTTCTTACCAAGGATCAGTTTCATCCCATTGAGGTCTTTTATAGTTTCTGCAGCTCCAAAGCAGGTATCAGAGACACTGAGTCTAGTTTAATGTCAGAATTTTTTTTATTCTGAGTATGGGATTGTTTGCTGATGGAAGGAGACTCCTGAGCACAGGTGGCTGGGAAGGCTAAAGGGACAGGTTCTCTATTCTGCTCCTTTAGCAGTTCAGCATGGAGGAGTCCTCACAGAGGAGCCGTCTTTTCACTTTGGAGCTAAACAATCTCGTTTAAGCATGTACCTAATTTTTTAATTAGCTTTTGATTTGGCAAAATTGCTGCATGGTTGCACTGGTTTGAGGGAAAGTGCAGTCTGTCAGGAGTTTCCTTTTTTCCTTTTGCTGCTAATTTCAGATTGTCTCTACAGCCTAGGCCCCTCTGTTTTCAAAATATGTTTGCCAAATCCTTTTTTTTTAGGGTTTTTTTTAGCATCCATCTCATTCACATAAACATTTTAGTAAGAATCACTAAATTAAAAAAACCAGTTTCTTCCACCATATGAACTTCTGTGAATGTTGTAAGTTACTAAAATAGGGCCTTATGATGAAATGTGCTGACTCCCTGTAGGAAGAGGATGTCATAGCCCCATACAAGTTTCACACTTGCTTTTTTCCCGTTGTGAAATTTAGATTAAATACTCTAGTTTTGCGCTTGCTCCAATATTCAGTTTGGATTATGGACAGGATTAGTTTCTGAAAGTCATCTCATCAAATCGCAGAAACAGCCCCGTCAAAGCGTAGCAAGTGTTTAGTAGGTACTTTTTGGAATAAACAAAACTCTTCCTTGGCTGGCATGTCAGGGACACTGACACTGGCATGTCAAACCTCCGCAGTGCTTTGTTGTGAGGCTGGGGATCTCATTTCATCTTGTCCTGATGCTCTGCACTGCTGTGTCTGCTGTGACGCTGCTCGGTTCCTCCTTCTCCTCCTCCTGCTGCCAGCTGTCGCTCCCAGCGCGTGCGGAGAGCGTGGGTAGGGCCTGGCTCTGTGAGGGTGGACAGGCGAATTTGTGCAGTCTCCAGCCCCCCTTGCCTTCCTCATGCTGGCACAGTTGCAGTGGCGTCTCTGCCAGGGTCCCTCAGAAAGATAGCTGTCGTTACCATGGATATGAAGAGAATGATGAGTTTACTTGTGCTGGAAATGGCACAGAAATAGTGTTGCGATAAATTTAACTTTGCAATGCAGACAGCTACTCAAATATTGTTTATATACATAAAGTAAGGTTGGAAAAAATCACATATTAAAAAGGTTTCCTGGCAAGACTTCACTGTAGTTTGCCTCTGTGGGGAAAGGAAGTTAAGAACAGTTGGGCCCTCTACTGTTTCAAGTATCTAATTTTTCATCCTTGAAAGAGCTAAAGCACAAATATTAGTTRAGCTTGATTTTTTTTTAAATGAGTGTGTATTATTAAAATTTTGTTGGACTGTTTTGCTTCCTTCATCCATACTGGCACATTACCTCAAGGTTTTAGAAGACAGCTTCATYGTAAATCACTTCTTATGCTCTAAGAAAGTGGTTCTGTTACCCACATATAATGGAATGATGATATTCCGCTTGATGCCTGAGTCAGTCTTTTGTTGAACCTCATTCTGTTCTTGCTGCTTCTTTTTTCACCTGAAAGAATAAGCCTCAATAACCTCAATTTTTTCACAAAACACCATTACTTTATGTACAGCAGAAACAAGTTTATGGGGTGGTGAGGAGGTGTCTTCTTTCTTTTGTGTTGCTGTTGGGTCCCGACCTCATCATCTTTGTAGCAGGTACTTCATATGGCTCTTGAAAGAATTTAATATCTTCCGTTTTTTTTTTGTTAAGACCATGCTTAGATAATTCACAAAATAACTTGCAAAAGAAATACTCCAGTTTGTTTTCTAACCTGCCTTATTTTCTCTTAAATCCAAAATTCTGATTCAATTTCCTGAATGAATGCAGATCACATTAAAAATATTCTTCTGCACATTACCATGGTGGCTGTTGAACTTCTTTTTGCTTTTGCCCTGTATCATCACTGCAAGGATATTTTTATGACTTTGGTGGCATTTACAGGCACATAAGGAAGCAAAAAAAATTACCGCCTGTCTTATACATAAAATCAAGAATAAGAATTTGRAAGTGTGATTTTTTCAGTGAAGAATTATGTGTTCTTGTTTAACACTTTTGTTCTAAAGAGGAATCATACAAGTTACATTTTCTATATGCTTAATCTGTTTCACTGGTATTTTCTTTCTTATCTGTGTGGGAATAATGAAGGGATGTTTTGATGACAGTTAACTGAAAAAAACACAGCAGGTATGTAAGAAAAATAATTTTCACTAAAATCCAGTTTTCAGATTCTGAGCAAGGTTTTTATTGCTTTCCACATAGGAAGAGACTGCCTAGATCACACAATTTTGCTTCAGTTGTCTTAACTTTGAATTGAAATGGATTACTGGTTTAGGAACTATATGTAATTTTTGCCATTCACTTGATGAAGTAAAGCTTCAATATTTTAAATCTCAAAATATTGACAGTGAATAGGCATGCGATCTTTATTTTTGATGGATTGAAATAAATATATTGTTGCCATCTTAGCTGATRGACATTGTTTCTTTAGCGAAAAACGAGGTGACTTTTTCACTGCAGCTGTGAACCCTGGAACATCCACAACATTCCCAAGGGTAAAATGTGTTCGACCCCGATCTAACAAACCTGTAAGTGCATTACACAAATTAATAGATGTACAGGCCCTTATGGAAACTGAACTGCGAAGCAAACTGCTAAGCTCRTGATGTGAAGAAATGACTGGTATTGAGACAATTCTATTTCTGAATTGAAGTGGATTCATTTGAAAAGATATTCAAAATATCTTTTGAATATTAAACTTGACACTCAGCTGTCACTCATTGTGCCCATCAGAGAGTTGAAGGAGGCCTCGCTGCAGTTGTCGGTCAGCAGACTCTGAGTCAGCATGCATAATACACAAACAGTTGCTGAATTTTTTTTTAACCTGTTATACTAAAACTGAATGCTAATTTGAAGGATGAAGTTCATCGTTTGGTCTTCACTGCTACATGTACTTGGTGCTCACTGACAATCTGCCCCAGATTGTGGAAGATGTGGTTAAGATAACGATTGTGGTTACTCCTTGGGAGGGGAATGTGGCTGTAGGTGGATCATCTGGACAAATGGCTTACCACCAGGACAGACTGTGAGAGAGAGAGATGACATAAGCTCTCTCTCTTCCAGACCAGAAATTCCATGTTCAGAGGTGGCTCTGAGAGTGATGGAGCTGCTGCAGAAAAACCCTGGAATTCACACTGCTTCTCAAGAGCCACATCTAAAGCAGTAATATACTTTCCTCTAATGAAAAGGAAAAGAACTCCTAGATGTTTGACTAAGTTGAGAACTTCATTAGATATGCATGTTTTGGAAGAAT
Source organism: Amblyornis subalaris (assembly GCA_018881555.1). Taxonomy (NCBI): domain Eukaryota; kingdom Metazoa; phylum Chordata; class Aves; order Passeriformes; family Ptilonorhynchidae; genus Amblyornis; species Amblyornis subalaris. The sequence goes on along the minus strand of JACAXG010000048.1, from coordinate 6,065,843 downwards.
AGAGCAGTTTTTGTTGAAAAACCGAACATCTGAAACCTCCATATCTCACTCAACAGAAAACGATTGCTGATTTGGAAATGGCTCTGCAATGCTGCTTCTCTTCCTCTTTAGATGAAGTTCAGTTCCTTGAACAACTATAGTCTCCCACAGTACATTACAGCCAAGGATTCACCAAATGCAGCATGTTTTACCCAGCAAACAGGAAGATTGGAAAAAAAAATCTTGAACATCCTTGAAAACAAAAATATAATAAGAAAACATTTTTACATCCAGCTTGGAACTTTCCCTAGTTAAAATTCCAGGGCATTTTTYGACAAACACCTATTTTTTTTTTAAAGGAAAAAAAATGCATTCTCCTGACACTTTTATTTACTAAACTTTATTTGTTCATCAAGTTGACCTAACATTAAAAAAATTGAAAATTCTGTGTATTACTTAGCCTGATTTCCATAACTCTTGTCTAAGAAAAGGCAGCTCGTTTAGCTCATTTGCATTCTGGTCTTGTCTTTCATTCTGCTCTGAATAATACCCCAGGCTGCTTGTTCTTTGTCTTGTTGAAGTCCAAACCATAGTCTTTCTTGAGGATAGTCRGCTCTAACAAGGGTTAAAGCATTATTTCAGTAATACACAGCTGTGTATATTCCAAACTTGTAGTGTAAAGKGAAATGCTTTTCTTTATTAATTATGCTAGAAATTGGGAAAGAGCTGGTAGGAAAGATTTGCACTGCTGTTCATCTAATACATGGCAGTAATGTGGGATGTTTTTGCATTCAAAGCAGAATACAGGACAACATGAATAATTGTGTTGGTAGAGCGGTGCAAAGCYCCCTGTAAACTGATTATTCCCTTGTACACCAGGGAATGGTGAGTCTTTGCAAAACCAGATGCTAAACCCAAAATTTTTCTTATATTAAAAAACTAAGGCAATGCAGTAGCCCTTAATGCATTTTTTCTTGCATTTCCTAGGAAATCTTTGTATATCATGCATGTGTATGGAGATTTGAACAGCAGGTTCTGTTTTTATAACTTTCTCCCAAACCTTAACAATATCAACTAGCAGTGCAGGTATTTGGCCCTCAGTTCCCTGATGTATTGTAAGTCTGTTATTTTTGTGTAAGTAGACTTCTCACCCTACAAATGAAATTAGAATCTGATCCTGATTTTGAATAGCAAGTTTCAAATGAGAAGGTAATTTTACCTTCCTTGTCAGAGAATAGAAGAGCCCAGAGTGTTGTCTGCAGTGCGGAACGGCAGAACCCCAGTAGATTTTGGAGTTTTCTTTGCAGAAACCATAACCRTCCTGGTCCCTGGAAAACATTACATCCATTCCAAATTTGAGAATTGTAGATTAATCTTGTGTTAGTAATTCAACTAAAAAAAAAAAGATAATTAACTATGCAAGTTGAATGCTTACCTCACTGAGAATCAAACTATCGGTAGAGAAAGCAAACTAGTGTTATTTTTTCAAAGAATTCTCAATGCTAAATAAAAGCATTGGGATGAGAAGTGGTGGACCATGAAAGTCAGGGCTAGAAGGTCACCTGTAAAACAACAGCTCCTGGTGTTCAGTTGTTGTCTGGGTCTGGGTCATCAGTCTTCACTGCTAAGTGACGGTGTATTCGAGTAAAACCAGAAAACTGTTGGGTTGTCCCTTCCTCTCCACTTTCCTCTTCCATGTTGGCCCCTTAATTCTCTTYTGTAAGCCACAAAACAAGGCAGGTCCTCTCCACTGTGGTGTTTGTGTGAATTCCACTTTGCTTTGTAGCAGGTGTCAAAACTCATTGCTTTGGATTACTTAATCCCACCTCATCAAAATGGGATTGATTGCTACTTAGGAGAATCACATACAAGGTGATGCTTACAAGTCTCTTTATGTTGACTTACCTGTGAGCAGTGACTGCTTCATCTTATCCAAAACCACAGCTGTTTCACTGATGCCCTCTCCTCCTTGTTAGCTGATTGATAGTCACATATTGTGAATTTCTGTATTGTGTATGCTAAAAATTGTGTGGAAGAAGGATGATCTTTCTAGTGTTTGTACCATGCATTCAGATAAAATGTTTGGATCCTTGCCTGAACTACCAAGTGCCTCTACCTTAAAAATGGTTGGCATTTAGATGATAGGAAACCCCTAGTTGGTTTCAGCCTGACTGCTGCCCTTGAGAGAAGGTATAAATAGTGTAGGTGGTTTGAGTATTACAATGCACAGAACTTGCTTCTAGCTTCTAGCTGGCTTTTAGACACTGTAGCAGCAGATGTGCTGGAATATTATTAAATAAATGAATGGGAAAACTAGTGAAACAAGAAATTGTGAGTCACATATGGTTCATTTAAAAAGTGAAACTTACAGATTTTGTTAGCTGGTTTTAATTTTCATCTGTATCCTTAGCTGCCTCTGTCTCATCTAAAATAAGCAGCAAATAAGAACACACTTTTAGAGGGATGTGGCTAATTTTTTTTATTTTCGTAATGACTATATTCATAACGAATATATCTTATTTAATAATAGAATATTCGTTTTATTCTCTAAGAGGGAGAGCCTTATTTCTAAATTTAARTTGATGCAAGAATCTCTGTTTTTGATTCACGGGCTCCCTCTCCTGGTCTGGGAGGTGCTTGGCACCAGTAGCTTGATTAATGCAGAAGGTAAGTGGAAGCTATTTGCAAATTGATTTAGTGACATAGTGTCGACGATGTCTCCTAACTTCTTCAACGTTTAATGACAGAGTTGTGCTCTCTCTAATAGCAATAATGAGATGAACACGGGTGTTGTGATGAATCAGGGTTGCAGGGCCCGGTTTAACTTACTCAAAGGCCAATTAAGATGTATCAAAAGGACTGAAAGCAATGTGCTACAAACAATATTTACAAATAAAATCAGTGAATTCRCACATTGAAATAACTACGTGAAGGTATACTCTCTAGTTGCACTGATACTATTGTCTGTGTCACCTTGGTGCTGTGCTTTCACCTCCTGCTGATCATACTACATCCAAGCCGGACTGTTTGTTTGCCTATTGTATTTGATAGTGAAGAAAAAATATCTTTGTATTAATATTCTTAGATTAGAAACACATTAGTGTTGTAAACTGCTCAAAAAATTTGAGGCCMTAGGCTCATGAAGCAAACCTCATAGGTAAAAATTGTATCTATTTTAGAGGTCACTTACTTTTGCCTCAAGTTTTTGAGCCCATTTCTAAATTTAATTAAATAAATTTCTGACAGAGTTCAAGAAAAAATTTTTGTGTTTTACCTTGCCAGTCTTGCTTCTAGGAGTTTTTTTCAGCTTCAATTTATCAACATGAACAAATGTTTACATAGCTTAAGAAATTAAACAAATATTCTGGAGTGGTGTCCTTCCTTTAATGCTCCTAATTCATATGCGTATTGCAGCAAACACAATTAAAATAAGTCTCTTCGGTTTCAAATGATTTGGAGTAGATGTTGTTTTTCACWTTTTTTGGACCAAAGCTTTTCGTGCTAACTTAGGGCTTGCCTTGTGCTGATGTAAGTGACCACAGAATGTCACAGTGACTCACGATATGCAGATCCCAAAGTTTTATTCAGAAGACCTGCAGTGCAGGTAGAGGCAGGGCTGGAAGGGGCTTTTGTACGTTGATGACAATGCAAAGCGTACACCAGACTATGTGAATTACTTTCACTTTAGAATATCAACCTTTTATTCCAGGACCTAAGCTTATAAGAAATATTCAAGAGTCTCTAGCATTTTCATTCGTGTTAGAAATTGAGTGTAAATTTTTGAAGAGACAGATCCTACTAGTGAAATATTAAATTCCACAATTCATTCAGAAATGTATTTCTARAGCTGCTAATTTAAGTGTTCCTCTTGGCTTTACTTAAAGCAAGTGTTGACAGTTACGTGTTATGAAGCAAAACCAGGTTTGAGAGAACTAATTATAGCAGTTCTCTCAATTTACTTACTACTCGTGCCAAGGACACAGAGAGTGAACTTTTCGTGTTAGCAGAGGATATAAGATGCATGTGAGAAATGTTAAATACTTTGCTGCTGTAARTTGGTCTGACTTACAAGGACAGTTGAAGTGAATGGTAACAAAGTATGATGCACAAGTCAGTAAAGTCCGTATGTTCTAAGAATTTACTATTTTTATGTATACTACAGCCAATTTAAAATAACAACTCTTTGCTGTGCATTCTTGTTCATGCCACACTCTTGATCATCTTCTTTACCATCTGTCCAAATCTTCTATCCTAACATCTATGAATTATCTGTTTGTCTTATTTAAGTTTACAGGGATTGAAGTTATTTCTGAGCTAAACTATCCAGCCTCTGTAACACCAGTGCTCTCAGATAGCTTGATACTTGTCAGTGGAAAGTAGCTTTAACATCCATTGGTTAAGTAGTCAACCTGACAGGAACACAGCACTCCTATCTGCTTTACTGACTCCACTGGTACCTCGACACTGTTGTAGCTGTTTAACCCTTTGTACCTCCTTCTGCCTCCCCATCCCCAATTAAGAAGCCTATTTGAAGTTCAGATTGTAAGGTACATTGAGCTTTCTACAGTCTTTTCCATTAAAGCAATGTGTGTTTTTTTTTATTTTTTTGTGCACAGGTACTTGGAACACCAAACGAAGATACGTGGCCTGGAGTCCACTCTTTACCCCATTTCAAACCAGGTAGGTTGAAGTACCAAATCCCTCCAAATTTCCTTCCTGGAAGTACACACCAAAGATAATTACATTCCTGCCCACAAATGATCAAAATGATCTGGTGTGCAGTGCACAAACCATAATGCACTTCTTTCAGCTGCTTACTTTTTACTGTGCTCGGGGTGGGGGGTTTTCTTTCATTTAATTTCTTTGCCTTCTTTTTCATTTTCTTCTGTTTACTGCAGTATGAGGCCTGACTTGCTTGCATTCCTCAGCCACTGAGTACCTTTCAGACTGCTAGGCTGATTCCTAGTCAGGATTACTTTTCTGCATAGCACATCAAACTTTGAAAACACTAAAGGAAACCAAAGAGTACAGAAAAGATGTTGTGAAAGCCGAAGTTATTACTAGATTGTCTGTTAGTATCTTTCTGCCAAGGTTCAATTTTTTTTATATATGTTGTATTTGAAGTTGTCATACTTTATAACCATCCTTGAAAAACTGTTTCACCTTCTGATGCCTTTTTTGTGAAAGGGAGCAGTTTGTCCCCTAGAGACTAGAAGGATGGGATCAGCTTCATTATGCTATATATGTACGCATGTTTATAGATGTAATAGATTTAGTCTTGTGAACTCCTGAATAGGGATCTTAGAAATACTGTTTCTTGAACACGGCAGAGCAGGTGAATGAGTAGGCAGGAGATGAGGCAGAGGAGTTGTAAAGGACAAAGAGATCTAGGTAGCTCTCAAAATAAGAGAGGGAGAGAAACAAATATATTGTAGGGCTTACCCTGACAGAGACACAAAGCCTTGAGAAATAGGAAGCAGACAACTTTCTTGCACATTGCTTCTCAGTCTCTGGCCTACTGCTCACTTACTGCTGTATAGTGAAATCACATTCCAGTACTCTCCAGGTAATTAGTAGAAATTTATTTTACAAGCACAGTTTTYCACTGAAATACTAAAAATACTAGAGTGTTCTTCCGTAACACAGTGGATCATTAAGTTTACAAGCCTTTGTGTTTCTCATTCTTGATACTGATTGAAAGGTGAGCATAAACAGAAATCCTTACAGAAATAWAGTGGTCTGTAAAAGCAGTCCAAAACCACTGGTTTTAGCAATATTAAAGAGAARAAGAAAACCTGAAGGTGTCAATGACTGTTCTTTGGATTGGTTTGTTTTTATTCTTCTGTGAGATACAGGAAAGTTCTGAACAGTAGATGGCAGCCAAGAAATTTCCTGCTTTCATTTTTCTGTTTGGCTTCCAAGTGTATCAAGGGATGTGGGTTTATTACCACAGCAGAACATCAGGAAATAAATCCACTGTGGACACTTCATGAAATCTAATTTTTATACAGGCATTGTGTYAGACTTGCTTTTATTTTCTCCATCCCAGACTATGGATTTTTTCAACTATGAATACATAGTATTTATACTATTTATACACAAATGCAGAGTGGGGACAGCAGGAAAGGTGCCTCCAAGAGATGAAATGGTCACTCAGTATTTTCACCGTTTCTGCACGCTGTGGTCTTTGTTCTCTCGGATCCTTTCCACATCTGTGAAGTATGTGGATTTGTAAGTCAGAGTAATTACTATTTTTGCTGGCAATCATTTAATCTTTTTAGGGCCTGTTAATGCAAAGTACTGAGCTCCTTAATTCCCTTGCACTGTGGAGGTCTGAGAGCACTCAAAAAATAAAATCCCTGTTCTGTACACATGCTGTGTTCTGCACTCCCTTTGTACCACCCTATACCCTTGATGACCTCGGTAAAAGGATTTTTTGTTTGTTTTATGGTTCCTCATTTGCTGTTTTTAGAAACTACAGCAATAGAAAGCATCATCTAACTGGACATCCAAAAATGGCTTACATACCCCAAAACTGAGTAATTGGATTTTATGCTGCTAAGGTGTGGAATGGTTAGCGCAGCAAAACCTGGGATCATCCTGGGGTACCAGCATCTAAGGTATGCTCTGCACAAAATGCTCTGACCTATGGGCTGGTCTGGAATGAATACTATTTGCTCAGACCATTAGGGTCATTGGAGATGTTTGGTCAAGGATACCAGGTTCTCTACTGCCTCTTAAAAACATGTTTTCCTTTGTGCTGTTCTGTGCACAAAAGGTTTCTGGCTGTGGCAGGGCTGCTGCGTCATCTTCCGCAGCTGCTCAACCAGTCATGCTCCCTCCCTAATAGTCTGAAATGGTTGTTACACTCTAGCTCTCCTCACTGACTTCTTAGGAGCAAAAATGAAGGTTGAAGCTTTAATAATACACTTGACAGTTGGACTTGATGATTGTGCACCCCTTCCAACTCAGAATATTCTGTGGTTCTRTGAAGATGACAATCTRTTCSTTTTCTTAGAAGAAGGATGCAGGAAGGACTCTGAAATGTCTTGCCAAATTTGAACCAATTCCATTATTCCCAAGGATTTGTGAAATGACTGTRTTTAAATATAGGTGATACAGGGTTAAGTAACTCCTGTGCTTTGCATGTGTTTGTAAGTTTTAAAACTGATAGCAGCTAACAGTTAAGTGTGATGAATTGAGAAGTGCAGAGAGCATTGGTGGTGAGGATATCAACATCCACTCAGGCAAGGCTTTGATGCTATAAACTGAGTTGTGTAAGCGTAAAACAAAAGGATTTGAACAGAAAGTATCAGTGATAAATGGTTATTATGGTTTAAAAAATGCTGGCCACATTAAATGCCTGTGGAGTTGGGAAGACTATTGAAACAAAATTTCATTGTATTTCTTGTTTGCATACAGACTTCAATAACTGATTTTCACACTGTGGTTTGATAGGGCACAGTCTTGTCCTGCAGAGAGCTAATCACAGTTTACTAGGAGAAACATGTCTGAAAAACATGGCATTATTCTCTTCTCTACTACAGTGGCCAAGGGTCTTGGTTCTTATGGAAAGCAGACAGTGCATTAATAATGATGATCTCTGACATCTTAATATGCAGGAACATTTCTGAGCYTCAATAAGAAATGTGTTCCTAAGGCAACTTGTGGGTGGCTCCAGGTCATTTAAACCCCAAACCTAGGTGATTTTAACAGCTTATAATAGTGAAAATAAAATTGTCATAATTTTGTTTGCCATTTAAAAAGTCAGAAAATAACTCGTATTTTTTCTGCCTGCTTTGAGATTACTCTCTATCTTACAAATGCTCTGAGTAATATATAAGATATTTAAAGCTAAAAGCTGGCCTGGTCTTTGAGCCTTCTCCGTGCCTCAGCCTCCATCCTCTTAGTTTGTGTTTGCACTTGTGCACACAGACACACGTGCACACATGTCCTRCTTATTAAGTTACTTAAGGATAATCTAAATAATGCATTTGAAAGTCTTGAAATACTTCACAAGTATTTCAGTGACTTTGGGTTACCTCTGTGATTCACTTTGAAGCTGTTATGGATGCTATAATCTTGAGAGGGTCTTCCTGTACTCAAGTATCATCAAAGAAACACAGCCATTCTGGATCACTGTGAAAGTAAATTATCTGCCCTCAAAAACAGTTTGAGGGAATTGTGAAAAAGTGTTAGTTGCTGTTTCAATAAAATCTTGAGGTTTCATCCACATGAGAAGCCCCATGGTACAGGTTATTGGACAGAGACACTGTAAATGATGAACATGACCCCCTAGATCTTGGAGAACATGTTTTCACTATTTATTCTTTTGTTGCAATACTTTAGGAAATATGTAGATTTGCTGAGCTGAAACAGATCCAAACACCAATCATATCACTGAACTCACATCTCCTGGAATGAAATTAAGATAGGCATTAACTATGTCTTATCTGTTTGAGTAGAGATGAAACAATATTCCAAAACAAGCTGCTTCCTTACCAGTCTTGTGTCCAAGTCTTCCTGATTTTTGTGCATTATTCTCTTCATTGTTATTAAATCTCCCATTTTTCTTAGTCTGGAGTCCTATCAACTTTTCCTCTCCAGCCATTTCTCCTGGATTCGGAGTCCTGCCCAAATAACTCAGCAAGATAAGACATCTATGCTTAAGTCAAGTTTTCACTTTTCCTACATTCTCAGTTAGTGTTTGGGACTGATGCTGTGTAACCTCCATCCTGGGAAGTTAAATAGAGATTTATCAGGAGGCAGTCAGTGAGTAAAGTGGGAGAAGGTAAGATATGGTCACAACAGAAGATCAATTAACTGACCGTGGCAGTGAAGAGATGGTAATGGTCAAGGAGAGGAAGRAACTTTTTAGGAAGGTGCAGAAAATATGAGAATGCTTTGTAATGTACACTGTGCATCAGTTTCTTTACAATACTGTTTCTAGGTGAAAGAAAGTTAAATATTTAATCTTGGGCTGATGGTGTGGGAGCCTGAACCTCACAATGTTCCACAGACAATCAGATACAATAGAGAGTAATATACCTGAAAAGGTGCCTTTATGAGACAATGGAAGCATCTGCTGAGCACTGATTTTAAAGGAGAATCCCTGAAGTCAGGATGAAAAGAGGTAAGAGAAAGAATCTCTCCTTAAGGAGAAAGCAGAATACAAAAAGAAACAGTGAAAAAAAAGCATTCATAGGAAATACTCCACAACACAGATTTTGCAAGGGACTGACTGGTACTTCATGGATTTATTAAATAACCACAAGTCTATGACTGACAAACCCACTGCAGAGCTGGTGTTCTAACTCAGGAATTCTACTTTGCTTCCCAGGTGATCAATAAATATAGATTTGGTTTAGAAATATGATCTGCCTACTTGCATCTTAGCAGCTGATTGGCAGCCAGATTTTTTACAAGGGATTAAGTCTTCATTTAGAGTAGGGCCGGGCTGAGAAACTGAACTCCTTTGGCACAAACACATGAACATACTGTATGTGAGAACATATGGCTTTTCAAACTTTCATAGCAGTTTTTCCTATAGAGTTTCACAAAAGCCTGTCAACATTTTGTTACACGCTGAATCAATATCTTGTTTGTTTACATTACATTGATGCCAGGGAATGTTCCAAGGYAGTGTGGGAGCCTCTGCTGTTAGACTGTTAGGGTAGCCTCTGGCATGCCTTTAGCTTATGAAAACTAGCACTTACAAATAATTAATTCCTGGGCATTAGGAAGCTTATTTAGGGTTAGGAGCTTAGTGTGGGCCACAGACTGTTCCCTCTAAGAAGAAGGAAGTTCCCATCTCCTATATTGAAGGATGAAAGTGGGAGGTGCTGCAGCAGTGCTACAGGACAGTGATGGTGTCTCAGTCAGGCAATAGTCTCCAGCTCATTTAAATTACTGGTATAGATGTAGTCTTCAAGAATCTGAGTACTTGAAGAAAGGAGAATTAATTTCAAATTTCTCCCCCTCTTTTGCCAAAACAAAACTGTATTATTTAGTGTTTCCTTAATCTGTGGTATCCACAACCCAAGGGAAGCAGAGTTGTCAGTGTTTTCACCATMAGCTGAAAAGTTAAAGTAAGTTATTATATATGCAGGGAAGGCAGGGTGAGCACTGCTAAAAGGCAGAAACATTTAATGTAGAAGTCCAGTGCTTCAGACAATGATGGGTATTAAAATTACATATTCTGCTCATGCTCAGGAAGAATTCTGGAAAACAGCAGCTATTTGTCCTCTTTACACAATCTGTGCTCTTCCAAAGCAAATGGAAGGGAGAAGAGGGGATAGGATAGAGGGGAGGGAGTTGAAGTAATTTTTTTTGAGACATTTGGCTTACAGAGCTCCAAAGTCTAGCTCATGTATATGATAAAACCCTGGTTGTGCTGCAAATATTATAGTGCTTGGAAGTTTACTTGTCAACATGGATGCTTGTCTTTAGCTATATCTTTAGCTAACAGTTTGAATATTTTTAGCATTGCATCTTTACTTAAAATAGCATATGAATCTTATATATCACAATACAGTTTTAGTCATGTTAGACTTTTAAATTAAATGTAAAGAAAACCCTTTTAMAGAAATTATGAATTAGACTTTTCAAAATATTAATTATGGTGATGTTTAAATATTTGCATTTAAGCTAATCACATTTGGTTTTAAATAGAGAAGAACATTAATCAAGGAATGCATATTAGCCATCATGTTTTGATTAACAACATAGAAAATGCCTTGAAGTCAAACTGCATTTTAAGTTCTTTGGTTTAGACTAGAAGCTGATTATCAATACTGCTAAAAAGAAGCTAAAAATCAAAATGTATTCTGCCTCTAATTCCTTATGTAGCTTTTCTTGCCTATCTTAGGTCCCTTCAAAGCAAATGTGGCAAAGGTGTAATAGTTCATGTGTTTTTCTGACTGATAAAAGAGGAAAAAACCCTCATCTTGTTTTATGTTACTTAAAATGCAAGTGCTTATTTTTTCAATTCTCACAGCAGACCAGTATTCCTGCAGTGGTCTGCTAATAAGCTCACTAGTGAGTTCTGCTGAAATTCACTTCTGTTTGAACCTGCCCTTGATACAAGGCTGTCAGATGGAGCATGTTTATCAGGCAGATAATGATGTTTGCAGTGCAGAACATGTAGGTATATGTGTGGGCACATAAGTGAGTTGCATATTATAACAGTGTTGCTGTAGAGTAGTTGTCTAAAGGAAATAAGAAATAGAAAGAAATGCTGTTGTTTCTAAGACCACTTAATACTGCTGAGTGTAATAGATGAGCTTTCTAGCCAGGCGCTTTTTTTTTCCCCCTAGACCTTCAAACTGGCTAGAATTTGGAAGCAGTTGTTCTAAGAACATGATTTTTTTGATGCATCAAGTTTGTCAAATCGACTAGCTCAAGAAATTTCTTCCCTCTCTTCCTCTGGTTGCTCATTTCTGCTTCATATTGCGGTTGTTATTCCAATAGTTTTGTTGATGCTCCTGTTGGTGGGGCACAGTCCTAAAAACTTCTTTGGCAAATAAGACATTGAGTAAGCTGTGCTGCAAGGTCTGAAGCAAAGAGCAGCTCAGATCCATGTGCTGCCAGAAGAACACTTGCGTAACTGCACCCTCTCTGAGTGGGTTGTGTGTAGCGCCCAGAGAACAGCGAGTCTTGGTTCTGAGGCTGGGCTTCTGAGGGTGTGGAGGTGACATGTTAGCCTAGTCCTTTTGTATACTCTTGGAACATCCTGAGAGTAAAACATACACTACAGGAAGATGTTGCTACATCTTTTCAGGCACAAATATGAATGCTGTATGTTAGCTCTTATTTATGCAGTCCTATACAAGCATCTCTTTACTCTGCATTTGATCTTGAACATGCCACTTAGGCAAGATTTGGCTAACATGGCCTTCTAAGGATCAAATGGTGAACACTTTAAGGTGCTGTGGGATTTTAACAAAACTAAAAATCTCTTCTTTTTTTTGGTTTCACATAAGCAAAAAATCACTTTTCCCTAGGTGAAATACAGCACCCATGTGAAAAGCCAACTCCGTAACAGTAGGAGATAGTTGCTAGTGAGGATGATGACTGCATATTTGGGATAAAAATGCAGAGGATCAAATTGTGTTTCCTGAACTTACTCCCAAAAGATTTGCAAATACTTAAGTGTTTGCGTAAAGGGAATTAAAATCACACTTTTTACTTTAAATTTCAGATGTGCTTACTGTGTTGGTCTTCCAAAATTTTTATTAATAATAAACACATTTAATAATAACAATCTAAAAATATTTGAACTCTAGTATATATGCCTACAATTTGAACTATAAAAATTCAAAATACATCTGAGATCAAATCTTGATCTGTAAACATACAGTTTTTCAGGTTTCTTTAATCTCAGCCTGATGAGAGTGAGCAGCTGCCTCAGCAAGGTGATGCACCTTGTATTCTTGAGAGCGGTTTGCATGTGCCAGAGGATGGAATGGCTGTGTGGGTGGGTGATCATGTGAGTGTCTGCATGAAATTCTCACACGTGCATGTGTGCTTTTCCGTTCTGAGGGAGCAGTATTAAGTTTTTGCTACACAGGTTTTCTTCCACAAGGTTGGACTGAGATTCGACTTGCCAGTACTGCTGCCTCTCAGTATGTCAGGCAAAGATTTCTTTTGGGAGAGGACATTCATGGGAATTCTGTGGTATTCCCAGGATCTCACATACACGAGAACATTGCTGTTCTCTATGAACAAATCAATGAGAGCACCTGAAAAACAAATACCAAAGCTATATGCCTGGAAGTATAATACAATGTAATTTTGTGGAGTTGGTCACAGTCAGATATGTATAGCTTTAGATTTGGCTTTATTAAATCCATCGAGCAGTAAAGGACAGAGGCATTCATACAGGTGTGTGAGAGCTGTTCACTCTGAAAAGTAACTCAGAAGCAAACTTGGGGATGTAATTGGGAGACTGAATTCCAGTTCTGTGATTATTGAACATAAGCAGGAGATGCTCAGATAAAAGTTGGGAGGTTAAGTTACTTCTTTTTTTACCAGTGTAGGGACTCCAAGATTGGTGGTTGTAGGTATGTAATTTTGTGGTTTCACAATTTGGGACTTGAAAAACTGCACCATGGTGGAGGAGCTCAAGGACAAGATTATTGTAGCTTCTCTGTTCTGGCAACTCTGAAATCGAAATCAGCTGGTTTTACTGTTTCTTTGTTCTCTAAATGATGAATTCAGGAAAATATGAGCTGGTGTGTACATGAGGCTGGACTTCACTATTAACACAATAGTTCCATCTAATTATACTGTCCATGAAAGTTAGTAAGACTCTGGTTGGAGCCATGACTGCAAAATTATGTAGAAAAATGTGAGCTGTATTTTATCAACGTGTGGTTTCTTTCTGTATAAAGCTTTTAAAGTAAGAAGCTTCTAATCTGCTTGGAGTAGAGAGGAAAGAGTTGATACTAATAGTTACGAGAAGCGTGGTTTCCAGTCACACAGCATATTCAATTAAGTTTGAAATGAAGGATTATGGACCCTCTCTATACACAGGGTTTTGCCCTCTCCATGTCTTCCTCTCTAGTTTTCCCTCTCCCTGCCTGAGATATAGGATGTATAAGGTACTTACTTAAAAAGATGTTTAGGCTAGAACCATAGACAGTAAAGGAAGATCCCTTTGAGAAATTTGTTTTGCTCATGAGTGTCCCTTATAGCAGTGTTTACATAACTGATTCCAGTGTATCACTTTTTCAGTAAAAATTCATCTGGCATAGCAATAGTTTTTCAGGTTTTTTGCAGAACTGAAAAAGATCTTTGGGCATTAAAGCCTTAAGGCAATTTGACCAAGTGGATGACTCTGGGGTTTTCCTCCCACAGTAAAAATAGCTTAAATTGATTAAAGTAAACATCTGATAGTCCGGTCAAGAAAATATGTTGTATATGATACTTCTCAAATGTTTTAAGTGGATGTAGCTCTGTTGAAGTCAGTGTTGCTGTGCCAGTTTGAACCAGCTCAGTATCTGACCAAAACATATTGCAGAATGACAGATAAAATCAAAATCTCTCTCTCTCTAGGTCTAGGTTAGCTTTTCAGCAATGCTTCAAGTCAGTTCAATTCTCTTTCCACCCAGCATTTTTCTGCACTGAAATAGATTAATGTGCAAATTTGCAGTTTTATTAGCTGAACTTCCATGTGTGTCTCAGACATGTTGTTACACAGCACTGTCTAGCTGCATTTTATTTTTCAGTCCTTTGTCATAAATGAATTGACAGTGTTATGGTTGGACAATTTACTTAAAGAGTATAGAAAGTCTTGATTTTTTTCCAGTTTTTATGGGTAAGTATCCGTTTGCATATATGTTTTCAATTCCTATTTGCAAACTAGAATTCAAGGGTTGTAGTCACATAGCTTCCAGTTTTCAGTGCACTTGTCACACATATCTAAAAGGGAGTGATTTAATTTCGTTAACTGCACCAGTATGGTTAAAGCAACAAAATTTGTAAACGTGAAGTGACCCTCAGACACAGTTTGCAGGTCTGCTGATTATCAGTAACTTCCAGTAGTGAAGTCAATGACATTTGAAGCTTCTGCATTTGTCTTTTTAGTTAAAGAGGGGAAAAAAGAAAAAAATAGGTATAAGAAAGAAAATCAAAGCATCCACACTGATGCTAGGATTTTGCATGTGCCTTGGTTTTGGTATCTTAAGAACTGACTATGTATGAAGCATACATGACAACTTTAGAAATGCATAAGCAAGTATACAAATACAGGAATGTGAACACAACTCTTTCGAAGTTACATTTACAGCTGTTTTTCACAGTAAGATGCATGCATACCTGTGTGCATATATAAAAAAAATACTATTGCRGCTGTAGAGTGGGTCTATTAAATGTCATGCATATAGGTGGAGAGGAAGCAAAATTTTGGAGTATTTTGTAAGTTTAGAACTTCTTCACAGCAGCTAATGCAATCACATTAGGGTAGTTGGCCATGGTCTACATGGCAGGATTTCAGTGCAACAAGTCTCCATGGAAAATGTTATATTCTCCAGCTGAACTGTGTCTGTTGCTGCCTGAGAGGCCCTTAGCTCTTGTTCAAAAGGCTAACGAAAGACTGGCCCTTCATTTCTGCAGCAACTTTCACAGATTCTTCCTTTTTCAGCTAGAGTCCTACTGCAGATCAAGCGTCTTCTTGGACATGAGAAGGAAAGTACTTCTATCTGAACTGAAAAACTTAATGTTTGAGTAAATAAGCTGTCATCATACTTGTTATTCTCCTCATTATTTATACGTATTCTTTAGAAAATGGGCTCTTATGTGGCCATCATGTTCTGTGTGTCCCTATGTGTCACAGAGATCCATGCTTACTGTTATGCATAAAAATATGACAGTGAGGTCATAGAGAATTGTGTTTGTCATGAAGAAGAAAAAAATACTAGATTTCAGGCTTTTTTTTTCACCTAGCAGTCAGAAACTACTTTAGAAATAATTGTGAAACTTTCCATTTTTGGTGATGCTGCAGTAAATGAGCTTTAGGTCATGCTGAGCTAGTTTGGTTTGTTTTAACAAGTTGGGGGCTTTTTTTGGTTTTGTTGGGGTTTTTTGGGTTTTTTTCCCCTGTTTGTATGGCGTTTGCTCATACGTTAGTTTTCTTTCCTTGTCTTAGGACTTGAGCTGCAGTAGATACATGGAAATGATTAAATTATTAAAATTGACAGTAAATAAATATTTTTTAAATAAATCCTGGCTTTAGTTTAAGTAATTGAATGTACGTCTTTTTCTTACAGAACGGTTTACACAGTATGGCCCTAAAAACCTTAGACAAGCATGGAATAAGTAAGTATTTTGTTTAATTGCACTTTTGACTCTTCAAGGATATGCTGAAATTATCATATCTAACTTAAAATGGCTCTATTCTTTTCAAATAAGCCAGATTTGAATTGCCAGTTACTTGTAAATAGGAAGAAACTGCATAGCATTGTATTTTCTTCTTGGGGGTGTTGGCAAGAATATTGAGCTCATGGAGAAATGCTGTGTTATTGCTTTGGGCCATCAGTTTTGAATCTTTTTTTCTCTGTTCGTCTATAAAAATCAGGAAACTTTTAAATAATATGTTTCTAATCCGCTTTTAAGTGTTGTTTCCACATAATTGTCCCCTGTTTCCAGGTCCATCTGGTCATTGCTGTGAGCTGCTGACCATACTGTTGTATATTTTAATTATCATGAATTAAAAAAGTCAATATGAATTGACCATGCTTTTTTTTTTTTCCTTTCAATGTTTCCTGAATTTTTTCACATTTACATCAGATTGACATTAATATAAAGGTATTATGCTCGAAGTCCAGAAAGGTTACCTGATAAGCATTCAGGTTGAATACCACACTAAGTATTATTCTAAGTAATCATCTGTGTAAAGTTTACTAGATTTCTCAGCACATGTAGAATCTTTGTAGGCAGCATATTTGTACCACACTGTCTTGAGCAATTAATAGCTTTTATATTTTGAAGGAAGCATACAGAGTTTGAGTTGGATGATTGCAGCTATGTCAACAACTTATGTTGCCAGAAAAACTATTAGAATTTTTTCTCCAATCTTTTTGACCAAAAATTTTGCAACAAGACTAATCCTTTGCTGCACCAGCATTGCTGTTTTCTTTCTGGTACTAGTTCAAAATTTTATTTTTGCTACTAACTGGCTGTTTTGTTGGTAGTTTACCAGGGAGTTTAAGAGATAAATCAGCAGGAGACTGGAACATCTGCAAGTTCACCACTGAAATTGAAGATACAAAATGTTTTGGTGAAGAAGCTTCCTTGTTGTAAAGAAAAAAAGTTATTGATAGAGTGGAAATCCAAATGCTTTTTCAATATCTTAATTTATTAGCAATGAAGTGTGTCTACAACTGCAAAATCCATAGCAAGGTCACTTGTCCAARATGTGATTAGGTTTATATTCACTTTGCCATTCTATTTTTTTTTTTCTTCATCTGCTCCTTCCCAAACCCATTTGGTCCGGTGTTTTGGACTGAAACACAAAGGCATTTTTCATTTAAAAACAACAAAACTAAAGACTTTTGAAATTGTGGTTGGCTGAGGGAGGAGGAATCCCTTAATGCAGTAGGATTGTTGTTAAAATTAGGTGTTAGTTGTTGAATGTGATACCATCAATGTTTGTCCTTTGAGTCAAAACCTGTAATTCTGTAGTGCCAGGCATCTCCCATGACCCTGTAGCTCACTTTGCAGTACTACTGCATCCTCCCTGGTTAGCAGTAACTTCCCAATTCCTGCAATGAGACATAGAGCTGGCATTGAAGCCGGTTCAGGCCTCCACAAAGGCAAAGTGTCACCAGCCTGTGTTAATTGACTTTCAACATTCTATGGAAAAGTTCCTGCCTTGACCAGTTCAATCTAGAAGCCTCATTTGGTGGCTTTTGTGGACAAGTCTGTCTCCTGTTTACTGCAGAGGGAACAACGGGAAGATTAGCTCCACTTATATTTGGCTTTTGTAAATATCTCAAACCATTTTGCCAGTTGTTGTGATCCTTGCAGGCATCTTACAATGTTTGACTCTACCTCAATCTTACTGCTTGGAATCATGCAATTTCCTAGAAGTCACAGCTTTCCTTTTAAAAATTAAGTCACTGTAATTGTCTGTATTCTGTCCTTTAACAATCAAAAAACTTGCAAGTTCATTTTCTCTTTGAAAGTAGTTAATGAAATCCAAAAGCTTGGAAGAAGCAATTATATTACAACATAGGCAATTAGATCTGGATTGGGAAAGAAGGACAAGGAAACTAATATTGATTTGAATGTGTTTGCTTGGGGGCATATATTTGCATAAGTAATGTGAATAGATACTGGCATGCTATTCCATCCATCCCGCAGTGCTTTTCTGTATCTTAAGAGCAGTTAGACTATTAAAATACAGCAGTTATGTATTAATAAGTACAATAATAGGTTTGAATTTGAGAAGTTGCTATATTTCCTTCAAGAACATTGCATGAAATGTCTGTTTTCATAAAATACAAAAAAAAAGAACAAAACCCAGTTTGCTTAAAACAGCCTCAGTCTCTGAGATCTCATTATTGACACAAGTTCTGATTACATCACAGGCTGACTCAAATAAGACCGGAGCTTTTTAAATTCTAAGAAACCTCTTCAAAAATATTTATACATTTTCAATGCTCTGTGCATAAAGGATTTGCAATTTTTCAGCGTAAATGAAGGGACCAAAAGACCGAAAGCAATGACAATACATGGAGTTCGGTGCTTCATGTGTGTATTTCTACAATAATAGGAAATATTCAGCACCTCAATATTATGTATCATTTACATTTGAAATGTAAAGGGCTTTCTCTTTYTCCAGTGTAAATCTTTATCTGTATGCTGTATTAGAGTGCTGTTTGCTTGCACAGCTGCAGTTAAGGACGTATAAACATTTCCGTTATAGACATCATATTCCCAAGGGTTCATAATTCAGCTGTAAAACTTAACACATGGATAGACTGATTCATTCTAGAAATTTTCTTTGTTTCTTATCRCGTTTCAAAAAGCAGCAATCTCCTGTCTTAAATTAAAAAACTGTTTTAACTTCCGGATTTAATTTGTGGAAGATTTTTGATGACACACAGTATGTCACATGTAGGATTGTTTTAAGGGTAGTTGGCAATAAACATGAGACCTGAGATGTGGAGAAAAACATACAGCTTTTTTTTTTAAAATATGTATTGGTTTTGTTACAGATTTACTTCCTCTCAACGTCTAATACCTTTGAAAGATATACCTTAAAGAACAATGATTATGGTCTTGTAAGGATTTACATGTGTGCTTAAACTTCTCTTGAGGTGAAGTCCTATTATTGCATTTTATAGGGGAGGGATTGAGATACAAAAAAATTAAAGAATTTTCACACAGAARCTGCCATAGAAACTGTACAACAGAGCATGACAATGAATTTCATGCTGCTGGATTGTAAGAGAAGACCTTTAATTTTCTAAACACAGTAAAGTTTTACTGTCTACTGTTTCATCTTTCAGGCACAGGCTGATCCTTTATCTTGTTATTTTTTTATATAYATATATATATATATATATATGTTTTGAGGTCATGTCGGAAGGGTGAGAATATGGGTTTAGAAGCCTTCAAAGAGACTTCTACCTCAAAATGTATATTGTAATTCAATTTATGTAAGGGGAGGTTAGAAGAAGGAAGGATAATACTCTTCCATGATCTACAGACCCAGCTTCATGTCTCCAAGGCAAAAGGAAGAGAGTAAAAAAACTCCAACCCCAAACCTTTCAAAAAGCCACAGATTTGAGGGCAAAATAATTGCACCTGACCAACTACATCAGCTTCTGCAAGATGATTTTAAAGGCAGAGCAAGACAGTGGAAAAATAGTGGACACAAGTCAACTGCTCTTTAATTCCCAGTCTAACTGGAAATTAGTTAAAAGTGTGGAATTTAACAGCAATGACAAAGTGAAACCCAGCAGGATCATTATATAAGTCAGATCCCTAAAATTCTTAAAATAGAATTAGTTAATATTACAGGCTACTTTTGGGAAGTGCTTGAGGGAAATAATATAACTCTCACAGTGAATTAAGTTATTTGGAGACTTTAACACTGAATTTCTTCACTGGTTGTCAGACTACCTAAAGATTACAAAGAGAGTATTTACTGGATAAGATGGAATCTATAAATTTTGTAGAAATGCTTATAAAGTTAAGAAACAAAACTTGCATTGATGTTTGCTTCTATTTAGTACGAAGCTTCACCTATGTGGTATGACATAATATACTGTGGAATGTAATTATAAAATACTGGTCTAAAAAGAACTGAGATGTGGTAATCTGATCTTCCTATAGAGTTCATAATGAATTATATTTTCACCTTTTTTCCTGAACTTTTCTGTTCAATTATCTCTACACAATAAAAACCAAGAACAGCTCTGCCTTCAGAATGCAATGCAACCTCTTTCAATTTGCAAAAGCTTCTCCACAATAATAAACCCTTACAGAAGAATAACAAAAGAGAACTAATTATCCTTGTGTATATTTGGTAGGATATAAAAAGCTTTTTCAGATCCTTCTGCCATAATGGGTTGTATTGTGAGAAATTAGGTTGGAAAGAAAAGATGCAGTTGAAAACAAATTCTGCTCTGCATAAATAGGACTACTACTTCGTAATTCCCCAACATGGCTGTATTTATTATATAAATAACACTTTATTCTCACAGCCAGTCCCACTGCTGGGGATTTCTTCCTTTAACAAGATGGCCTCTGTACTTGAGACCTCCCTTTCTGAGGCCAGGGTGTTTAAAAGTTGCATTMCAGGATGGACTGGCCTATTTTGGGACTGTTATTCAGTGAAAACTTCCTGAAGAAAGCAGAGTGCGTGAATAGAGACAAGTCCATGTATTTTGAGTCTGTATTTTGTTTCAAGCATGGCACAGACTATGGAATTGCTTAGAGCTGAAACTTGGGGAGAGTTTTTGGTTTGGGGTTTTGTTGTTTGGTTTTTTAAGAAAATCTTTGCCTTAGTGAAGTTCTGGCTAAAGAAAAAGAGCTCTTCTAATTGTCACTTTTATTCCTTCCCCTCCTGTCCCTTCACCAGCACTGCTCATTGTAACATAGTCTGTGGTACCACCGAAGGAATACTCAAGCTCTCCAGCTCAATAGAAACAAAAACCTTTAGTGTTGTCATTGGGGAAACCTTTCTGATGGATAAACCCAAGAAGCAATAAGGATTTCAGGCAGTACAGAGCAGAGGTGGGCTGGCTGTGCTCTGTGTGCGGCGTGAGCACATCGCAGGGGTGCTGCGGCCAGGAGGGACCAGGGATCACGCCTGGGGGAGCAAGGGTGGAAACTGGACACAAAATGAAAATACTGTTTAGAATTATTTGTAATGTAGAGGCATATAAACCTGCTTCTGTCTCCCGAAGGTTTGCAGTGATACTGCTGCACTGGGAAAAAAAACGTTTTGTATTTCCTGGGTTTTTTTCCTATTTCCCACAAATGCCCCTTTGCCCGAGGGGCTTGGGAGTCATGTCACGGCGGCACCTGCGGTAGAAGAGGCGTTCGGCCGCCTCCGGCGCGTCCCTCCGCGCAGTGCCGCGCTGCCCGCGCCAGGGGGCGCACGGAGCCGCCCGCGCCGCCAGTGCGGCCCCACGGCGCCTTTCGGGGCTTGTGCCGCTGCTCSATTTAGTGTAATAACATTAAATTCAGGGTGGTGGGAGCTGCCTGTTTGCACTTATGTGCCTTTTATTTTTCTRTGCCCGCTTAGCGCTGTTTTCCGTGCGCGTAGCACCGCGCGGGGCTGAGCTGCAGGCGGCGGGGCTGAGTCCGCAGCGTTGCGGGGTCTGTCAGCTCCGTGGTGTGGAATTACAGGAGGCTCATTGAAGCCAAGCACAGAGAAAGATCTCTGCAGTTTCTCCATTTATCCTCTCGGCAAGCTGAAAAATCCTTTCTGAGTTATATTTGAATCTTTCTTTCAAATTGGAGCAACCATAAAGTGCTAAAATGTTATACATTTTAAAACTCGGGGGGGGAAGACAATTCCTAACAGACCTTGGTGATACAATGTTTATCCTGACAACCAATTTATTTTTGCTTTATTCTAAATACTCTGTCTTTCGTGTTGCTAGGCTTTAGGTGTTGTGTTACATCCTCTTCGCCCGGTTAAAAATACTAATAAGCTTCCTAAACTGGACCACAAAAGCTTTTGTCTTTTTTGTTTCAGAGTGCTAATAACTCTATGCTGCTTCATTACTTAAATTACATTGTTACTGTCCTTTACCTTTCCCATCCATGACAGCAGTGAAAATACAGCCCCAATGTACATGGATGTTCTTTGTTGTCCTCTGCAACATTTAATTCAGTATCTGGCATTGGACTAGAGTTTGTTGGCATTATTAACTCTGGACCTATCCGTATTTGGGGTTATTTTTCCCTGGAAACAATTGTTTGTAGTTTTATATTCTCTATCTTGTTTTTAGATTGTCTGCCCACATATCTCACTTCTGTTAGCTTCCTTGTACTAATTTCTTTGTCTTTTGTGGTGATTTCAGCATTTAGTGTCATCTAAGAGTTGATTCAGTATGCAGGGTATCCCTTAGTCCAGGTCATTAATAAAGATGTTAAATAAAACTGTGACTAACGCTAATCCCTCTGGCACACAGCTGGACACCACTTCTAGCTCGGTACATTGCCACTCATCATTACCCTTTGCTTATGGTGTGTCAGCCAGTTTTCAGTCTATGAGATAGTGTATCACATCCCAGCTCTTCGGAGTTTGTCCACAGAGCAAGATTTTTCCATAGAAATTGCATCAAATTTATCTCTTGTTGCTTTGTTCCACCAATGATTAAGCCCACTTTAAAAAATAATTTATCTGATATCTTATTCGTTAGTCACCTCTTCTTTTTATTGCCATTTTGCCTTATTTCTTCTGAAATCTAATTTTGCTTCCATATTGTCTTTTGTTTCTCTTGTCTGTATTTTGCTTCTATATTGTGTCATGTCCAACAAATATTTGCCAAGATTCTCGTATTTGAAAACCAGAAAGGAAGTATGTGCATATATTTGTATTTTTTTAAGTCTAGTACAATACTGTAGAATACAGAGCAAAATTAGATAATGTTACAGTAACTTATCTACAGTAATAAACCTATAAAGAGAAATGAGGAAAGAGAACTAACTATTGCGTAGAATTCCTGGAAAGACTTTTAAAAGGTGCCTTACATTTGTTTGCTATCCTCACTAATTCCTTAAGAATTCCTTAGGATATTGAGACGTATATCAGATAGACATGTTTATTTGGTGTTTCCAGGTATGATTTTTGTTTCAGGGTATGTTCTTCGTTAACATTTTTGATCAACTTTTCAGATGTTTCCAGCTGTTCGTTCTCCTTATGCATTTCTACATGCCAATGTTTTATTAATTTCTGAATTATGTTTTTGGTGGTCTGTTATTCATATGTTGCCATAGTGTCTGTGTTCATTCCTTGAAGTCTAATACTTTCTGATCAGAGGCACCAGGCATCATTATATCCTCACATTCCGAATTCTACTGTCTTGCTGAAGTTCTGTATTGTTGGCTYATCTGCTGAAATCTCTCTTCTCCGCATAATGACATTGCTGACAAAATTGAGTTTCTGACGTGTTTTAAAAATATTTGTCTAAGGAATTGAAGACATACTGGGAAAGCAGTAATATAAGTGAAGTAGACCTTACTGCTGGGTCTGTCAGTATTTGTATGTAACCATTAAAGGCAAGATTTTTTCCAAAAGGAGAATGAAAATGATAGGCAACTTGAGAACTGGGTTGGCATTCAGAAGTGCTTAGTGCTAAGCAACTGCTCTTGGCTTATGTGGCTTGATATTATCCTCTGCTGTTTGTTCTGTATTACAGATAATTTTTCTTAAACTGAACAGTTCCTTTGATTCTCATCTTAGGGTCTCAGAAATGTAGATAATTTTGAGAGATGGTGCAGACAGGCAATAAGTATAAAAATATGAATAATGTTCCTGGGTTTTGTTACCACTGCAGATGGTTTAAGCCAACCCCAAAACTCCTGCTGTTTGTTGCCTGCCAGATACTTATGACAACACTTAAGATTTCTGCAGTGATATAAACATTGTAAACTATCTTTGCCTTAGGCAAATACTTTTTTTACTGACTTTTATGAGGATCTCATGTGCGGCTTTCAGCGTAATTTTGACCACCACCTTTTCTGTGGTAGGATCACAGGTATTCAGGTATTGCCATTCATGAGCATCGCCTGTGACTGTGTCTCAAAATTCGTTCAAGAAAATCTTAATCACTTCCTTTCCTGCATTTTTGGTTGTGTTGCTTCATGTATCTGCCTTCAGATTTCTGACTTCTTGCCTGCCATATAGTACAGAGAAACAAGAATTTTTGCTTTTTCATTCAGGTTTGTTTGGGTTTTTTTATTAGTGACGCAGAAACACATATCATTGTAGTAGATTGTGTGGTGAAAACAGTGATTTTTTTCCATAACTTTAAGCTATTTGCTAGCCAAATGGTTTAATACTTAAATTTAGTGATTTCTTTAAATGGCATAGCTTAGAAAGTTTTAAGCTACTGTTTGAGAATTTGTGAAAGATGCTGGCTGCAAGCAGGTCATCATGTATATCTGTTCAGTGCCTGCTTGACCCGTGTCAGAATGGGAAGATAGGAGACTCTCGCCCTGCTGATGCATTAAAACAGAGAGGTTAGATTATGTATCTGCAGCAGCACACTGTGAATAACGAGCCTCAGCACAGGGCTGGTGCACCTGTCATTGCTGGAGGGCAAAGAGGCAAGTGGTTCCAAAGGGAACTGACCTTTTTCTTTCAGGCATTCAGTCAATCCCATATCCTAAGGCACACATTCTGCCTTAAAATTATTATGACTCTCCTGGCATTAGGCTGAACAACAGACTCTGGTGAAAATTTATGGAAAAAACCCCAAAAATATGGTGATGATAGTAGCTTGTCTATTGTTTTTAATTAAGCCTTTATAGGAAATATATTCTGTAATTTGGAAAAATATCAGTAAACCACTTAAATTCACCTCTGATAAAGATGAATTTAATTAAAATTTAAAATAAAATTTTGAAATAATTTGCCTGAATTAGCAGCTCACTAGATAGCAAAATGTAAATGACAATATTTGTCACTAAATGTGATTCACAAAACCTGGCATCCTTCTAAATTCTGTAATACAGTGTATATCCACTGGCTGCTACCTCAGCTGAATTTCTATCTGTAAGATCTGATTTACAAATAGACAACTTTCTGTTAAATTATTCACATCTCATAATAATTGATGTAACAGAGTTGATCTTATGCTGGAGCATATTTGATCATAAATTCAATGAAAACAGCCACCATCTTTGTGATGTTTGTCCAGCTAAATCCTTCAGCGAATAAAATAATAAAGATGCCAGCTGTGTTTGTTTTATGATCACTGCTGCAATAGGAGGCTGAAAATACAAATGAATAGAATACCTAATTTTTCATGTTGGATTTATAAACTCAGAATCTTACTGCAAATAATTTAAATTAAACAAATAAAATTCTTAGGTCGGTCACATTCTCATAAATGTATTGTTTGCTTTTTGTTCCTATTGTTTGGGAACACTGAACAGTTTTAAAATATTGATATCATTTGGATCCAAACTTGCAAAACCCAAGGAAATCTTGTAAAAGTACATGAAATTTATGCTTTTCTCTCTGACATCATTGTGCTTTAAGAATAGACCATCACATTTGCATTGCCTTYGTTGGTTAGATTTTATAGCAGTTTTAAAATTCTGTTCATTACTATGTGCTGTTAGTGTGCCTCAGACTAATTTTACCACTCTGACATAAAAAAATCGTGCTCTGAATCATTATTGGCCTTCCTTCAGCGTTATGACTTTCGCAGAATACTGTTACATTCCTTTTATTTCTTCCATATTTGATCCTTACAGTGCCCTTGAGTCAAGCTTTATTYGGCGGCCATGAGGGCATGAATTTTCCTGAGATGTTGACAGACAGTGTTTGGTGAATATCATTTTTCTGTCGGCTAAAGCCTACGTCTATACTGCGAACTAAAGCAGAGCCAGGGACTGTCTTCTGGCCCCGAGGCCATGTGGCAGACCTTGGCTACATCTGTGCTAAGTAACACTTGGGCATGCATCTCCTGTGGGCTTTAGGTGGTCCCCATGCAGCTGCAGGTGCACTTACTATTTTGGGGTTGTTCAGCATTAGGTTTTAAAATCAAAAGTTCCAGAATAAAGTAAGATTCATGTTGCAGACCATAGGAATTGTGTTTTCTAGCGTAATATATGGCATACCTTGCTTGGAGGAGCCTAGTACCTGCTGCCTTTTGGGAACGGTCCTTGGCACGAGTTGTTCCCTGAACTGTGTCCAGAAGTGAGTCTGGAGCATGCTAGTTTACATGGGCCAAAATAATCCAGGGGCAATGTGGACACTCAGTAGTTGAGCAGTCAGGCTCTCTCACTAGCCCTGCCTAATTCAGCAATAAGGCTTCAAATGGAGAGATTCCTACTATTCCCTGTGCACACTTGAGCATATTCCCAGTGAAGTTTCCTACCCTCACTCTACTGCTAGTATCTTTTGTCACTTAGGCCTGGAGTCATAGGAAAAGAAAGATAAAAAATATCCCTATCCTGTGCATCCAGAATGTTATATACATTTTACTTTTTTTTCTTTCCAGCTTTTCCAAGATACTTTTTTGTCTTTCCCAAYCAATTTTGTCACTCTGATGATGATTATCATAATATACTTCTCATGTCCTCTCCTGATCAATAGCCTTCTTCAGATCATATAAAAAGCAACCAGCAAACTCAATTTTTTGTGTGTGTATTGTTTAATTCTCATCCTAACACTGGCTGTTTCACCCATCACTTTTGAGCTCCTTCTTATCCTTTTCAAAATCCTCCTTAATTTTGCCTCTTCTCTCTTTCTTCACAAAGCTCCTACTCCCTATTTTTGTGTCAGGGATCCTTTTCTCGTATGTAAGCCTTCTCCTGTCCCCTAGATAGTTCAGGCAGACTCACAACTGCTGCTTTCCTTTCTGGGGATCAGATGGGCTTGTGCCCAGATAGTGCATTTATCAGTTGTTTGTGGTCCTCGACTACAGGCTTCTTGTTCTCAGTTTGGAATCTGCTAGGACTTGTCAGCCTCAAATACCTGCTTTTGCAGAAGCTTAATGTTCATTTTAGGACCCTGAAATGAGACCCAGATGTTTACTTACCTGCCCATCTGATTCGGTGACAGCATACACGAGCACAGCGCCATGGATTCCACAATTCCATGTGTGCAATATCTTTTCAAAATCCACCTGCTTATTTTGGGTCATCAGAAGTGGCCTGAGCTCTGCTGGCAGTCAATTTTTAGTGATAGCTGGCTCTTTGGGAAATCTGACCTTTAGTGGTCACTATTATAGATAACAATTTTGATTTTAGTTCTTAAATCACCTATGCTGATTTATGCCTAAATAGCAGTAACTCCCTGCTTAGCTGTCTCTCTTTCATGATACTTTGACAGGATAGGATTTGCAAAAATAGTTCAGGGTTGAGTTCTTCCCTACTGCAAGCCAATTTCTGAGTGTCAGATAGCACTGCATCCTCGCGCATATGTAAGTACAGGCACTTAAGATCCATGCATTTCAGTAATTGATAGTTAAAATATGTGGAGTTTGTGGCTTGGTGGTTCACCTCCCAGCTGTTTATAGATAAAAAGGCATAAACTCTTGTGTTAAATTCAAGCAACTTTCTAGAAAGATGCTTCAATACAGGTATGTGTGGATATGTAATGTTTCACTTCTAAAAAAAAATCCATGCAAAATAATGTTATCTTTTCTTCAAATTGCATACTAGAGAGGTCACTGTTTTCTCCTTCTATGGTGGTCTCTGCCTAAGAAACCTAGTTTTTTTCTCCTGTTCAAGTTCAAAGTCAAATTCAAACTTGCTTTAATAGATTAACACAAGCATATTTGTCTCTTARCAAGTGTTGCTGCCAGTGGTGTCAGGCACTTGATTTTCAGTCTGCCAGCTTCTCCCTACTCAAAGAGGACATAATGTTCACTTTAGAAAGTTTCTATCTCCGTTAATGTAAAGAGAAAGTGGAGTGCTAAATCAGGAGAATGGATCTGGAGAAGGAATGGCACTTTCTGCACTACAATGCTGATGGGAATGTGGTGTCCTATCCTGTTTTCTCTGCTAACGTCACCTGAGCCAAGTAGCTGAGGGTCAGGGAGCTGCAGAGTTATATATGATGTAAGTCTGTCTACATACAGACATTATAATACATAATTAAATATTCTTGACTGCATGGCTTGAATATATTGCCCATACACTCTCATTATAACCATCTCAGTCTCCTCCTCTCAGTGTTTACCAGTCCTGCATCATTTCCTTATCGAGTCTTAGCTTACGAGTATAGTTGCGAAAAGACCACGATGCCTGCTTTTACATAATTGCTTAGTCTCATTGGGTTCACCCAGGCAACTCATCTACATAAAGTTAAATACATGCATATGCCTAGGGTCTGTCTTCCTGAGCTTTCCAGGCTTGGGGCATTCTCTCTGCCTCCAAATCTCTATCCGCCTTTAATGTATAATTATAATAATATTTAATGTATAAATAAATACGAAGTACTCCTGTTAGTTCTATATCCATAAAAATATATTTTATTAGCTGAGAGGTATTGTATACAGTAATAGAAAAGATCAGACCCATCCAATGTTTTAGGGAGCAGTGGGAGGACAGGACAAGTAGCTGCCTCCAAGTGGTTGATGGATCTGAGGCCCCGGCATGACAGATTTGTAGGTTAACTGTGATAAATGATCTTTGGCTTCAGTGACTAAAGCAAGGTCACCCTTCTGGGGGCACTGCATGCATGCTGCAACCTTGTAGCAAATTCTTGTTGAAGTACTGAGCAAACAGACCAGTTCTTATTTACATTAGAAGGAAATTAAATCTTCTCAAACCCAAGATGATAAAATATCAGACAAGAGGGTAGAGATTCATAAAGCAGTATTAATGTTTATTTACTAGCGCTTAGTTCTGTCTTTTTTTTTTTTTTTTTTTTTAGTTTTCTAAAGGCAATAGGTCCAGAAAGACAGCAGGGCATGGGAAATAAGGAAAACTTCATTTACTTCCCTAATGGGTGCACCCACTTGACAAATTTGAAATTCAAAGTTTGGTTTTTTCTTTTTTTTCAGAACATCTTTTGCATGGATTTATTTGGAGAGAAGCAATTCAGGTAGTCGGGAGTGGGATGAGGAAAAGCACAGAGCTTTGACTGCATTGTGCGCCAAGGGTTTATTTCAGCTATTTCCATGTTGGGGGGTGGGCGGTTATTCCCTCCTTTTTTTTTTTGCTTATGTCCAGCCAATGAGGAAAGAAATATGTGAAGAAGGAATACTATGGAATGTTAACTCCACTGCCGTATTTTCTTCCTTTTATCATGCCCCAAGATTCACTGAAGTTGATATAAATTCACCATGCCTTATTTTAAAAAGCATAACAGAAAGGCATTCTTCCTTTAAGAGTCAGACTGTAAAAGGTGATTTTCTTTCACTCAGTTTGGTTTAAGCCTGTAAAAAGCATTAAGTGAAAAATCTGATATATTTGTAAGGGCATTTATTGCATTACTAACTTATATTTTCAGGTCTCAGTGAAAGGTTTATAGAGAACATAAACCTTGCAGAGTTTTGTTCAGGATTAAAGTTATATTTTCTCCATTTTCTGGTGAAATAATAGCTCATAAAATGATTGGGGTGTTAGTAATTATTTTTAGCTCTGTTTATTTTCCAAGGTTATTCTGTTCAACTTGCTGAGGTGTACAAAGACAGCCTTTAGAAAACATTCACCTTGATCAGAAGRTTCATGCCCTTTAAAGAATTCGAAAATAATCAAAAGCTTCTGACTAGATGTCACCACTCTGTTGTTTTTCTTCATTAATTGCACTTACAGCAAACAAAGATCTTCCAGTAAACTATAAATCTCCCATATTCAGCAGTGGTCTGTTGTGGTGTAAGTAATGCACTATGTCTTCCATAATTAGTATCTTTAATAATGGGCTAATTGGGATGCTGAAAGAATTAAAATAGCTGATTGGTGGTGGCATATAAAATAAAAAAGAAGTAATTGCTACATTCTTTCTGGGACAAAATGGTAAGGCATGATCTAATTAAAATTTCTTAGGAAATACTTTTTCTGGGAAATACCTGGATCTAAGAGAAAATGCTGAAAAGTGAGTGAAATAATGTGACTTACTTAAGGTAGTCTTCTTTTAGTTTAATGAGTTAGTTCTGGTTTTAAACAGTAGCTAAACACTGTACCCAGCAGTCTTGTTGCCTGGAATACCACAATTTCAGAATTCCCAGGAATTAACGAAGTTACGTGATCATATCACAGAAAACCACATTCTCAATACCTTAGGGTATGTTATCACTGGACATACATCGCATGTTTGCTGTTCAAATAAGCTTTTCTTCGCTTTAATGTCTGCCATGCAGACACCATACTTCTTGCTTCATTTGATATTCCAGCATATATCCTGACAAAAAGATGCCTAGCATCAAATGTAAACCTTACTCTGTGTCAGAATCACATACAACAAGTAGGAAAAATATTTGCAATATTGTCAATGAACAGTATTAGCAATCTTCCTGCCTAAAGCTTTGGTTGGTGCTGGGTTTCTTTGGAAGATTTCATAGCTCAGCATATTTATTCTGAGGCATCAGAGCAAGAACTAGCCTGGGTGCATGTCAGGCTATAGAAGGACAAAACTCAGGATACTGTTAAATCTGTTGTATATTGACTGGTTCTCTTTAAGTCTTTAAACATCAAATCAACCAAATTGAGCTTTTAAAAGTGGTGTATTCTGTAATGGTGTTAATGTTCTGCTTCCTCTATGAAGCAAACCTCTCAAGGATATCACAAGCAGCATTGTGTTGAAGAAATACAGTAATACATCTGAGAGAGACACTAAAACACATCAAATCTAGTGCAGAAAGAGTCAGGGAGAAATGGACTCATATCTAAGTTTTTGTCTTGAGTTGCATTCAGTGATGACACATACAAATGATCAAGCTGTAATTGAGCATAATGGCTATTTTCAAATGTGAATTGCCTTGAGAGGYTGGATCACTTCATTGTCTAGCTTAGGTGTAACCAAACTCAGTCTCTGAAGTCTAATGTGACTCATGAGCAGTTTAAGCATCTTAATTCTCTGTTCTGAGAAGTTCGGGAGCTGCAACTATAATTTTGGTGTACCTACTGGGTCGGTAGACTCTTTTAAAGATTTACCAAGTACATGCCATTTTATACCTAGGGCTGAATCTATATTAATTAAAGTAGAAAACCTAGTGGTCTATATTGTTAGAACCTTCATTTGTTACATTCACCTTTTTTCACAAAATTCTGTTAATCTTGGCTACTTTCCAACTAATGGCATCTGTGCAACTGTCAAGTGAGAATTAGTTCAGATGGGCCAGGGTTATTATTACCTTCCTGGAATGCACTGAATGAACTTACCTCCACAGCTTTCCAAATGGGGCTCTGACCTCTGCTACATCGACGTTAACAGCACTGACAAGGAATCAAACACTGACACTTTTATTTTTATCTCTGTTCCATATCAGTGAATATTTATCATTGGTTGTTATGGCTTTTATTGTAATAATAAATGTTTTGACCACCTTTTCAGTACTTCAATGGATAAGACTGCTGATGCTGTAATACGGTAATATAATTAAAGGGGATCAAACTAATTTTTAGATTTCCAAAGAGATCGTTTCATACACCACCATGGAAATCATGATGGTCTGAAGACTGGAGAGCAGTGTTGTGCAGGAGCACAAAGCAAGGAGCAGTATAGCCACTTTAGGGCAGGCTTTGTCCCAGCCTAGCTCATCCATGAAGCCTGAGTGGGATGTTGTGCTAATATGGCAATCTTGCTTCTAGTCAGGTGCTGAGCTAAAAGAGTAAAATTAAACCAATGGCCTAGGGAGCATGGAGACTGGATTTTCCCACCCTGCATGTGTAGAGAGCTCAGTGTTTCTGGATCTAAACTGTTGCCAGCATCTCAATTTTGGAAGAGCAAGAGGGGCATGGGATGTTTGGAGACATGACTTTTCTAAGGAGTGTGCACAACCCAAGACTGCTGTTGGCAGCCCTATGCTGGTGTGGTGTACAATCCCAACAGTGATATGTCACAGTGGCTCTCTTTGATTTTATTATTTACTGTATAGTTTGGCTTGAAGTACTTCTACATTGTGCTGCAGAGCAAATTCTRTATTTTGTGATTGATCAGCAACAAGTAAAACACTGCTTCAGTGAGCCTTCAAACGGTTTTGTCTCTCTTTGTTCATCAGTTTTAGTCCTCGATACCCTTTGTGTAAAACACTGAAAAAATGGTAACATTTTTGCTCTGTTAGATTCTTGTCTTAAGGTACCGCTTTATGCCTTCATCTGTATCAAAAGCTAAAAGCCTCGCATCAAAACTTGCGTTCACGTGTTGTGGTGGTTTCTTGATGGCTAAATAAACTCTACAAAAGCTCCATGGAGGCACACCAGGCGCGTTAGGGAAGCGGCTCCTGCACGCTGGAGCTGGTGCGTCAGGTCTTTGAAGACAGTAGGTGTTCTCGGCACGGCTGCAACAACAGAGAAGGCTGTTGGATTTCGTAAAAAGGAAATGCTGCTTAGGTAGGCCCTGCTCTGATTCGTGTTTCGCATAGCTGCTGCTGCTAGGATCACGTGTACATTCAGAGGTATAAACTATCAAGGCACATGAGGTCATGTCTGTATCAGCTAGTTAGAAGACAATGAATTTGCAAAGAAAGCATTGACTACAATACATGGTGTTGTACAGTTTTGTACAGAACTTGGGAGAGGCTAAAGCCTGGGACAAGGGGAAAGACTGCTGTCCTCAAGCAGACTTGGGYGAAAATGGGGAATGCAGTGCGTTGGTAGGTGAGGTACCACAGGGACTGTACAGGAGCCCTGTTGTTGAGGGGGCCAGAGCATCCTCTGTGAAATGAGCTGCAAGGGTTGCCATATGGCCTGCCTGATTTATACCAATTTGTTTGTTCTCTTCATACCATTAAACTTTAAACTCTGCTGAATGGTGTGATCGTTCAGGTTAACTGTRGTTTTGTCTTTCAGCACTTCAGGTTGCAGGAGATTGCTTAGAATAAAGAAACAGAGCTGAGATTTCCAAAGGGAATTAGGTGCCTCACTCCTCTAGGCCATGCTATAAATTCCAGTTGAGAAATRAATTAATGATACACTGTGAGAATCGTATCTTCACATGGAAAATATGCATAGTAAATGATTTTTGCTTTGGGAAGTATTTACCTCATGCTGCTAGGAGCATATAGACAACATATTATCTCCATTTGTTTTAATGCCCATTTGTCTTAATTATTAATGTGAATTTGAGCTGCCTTCTTCATTGCATTTAAAAGCAAATCACTCCAAGTTCAGAAGTTCACTGCACATGCCCCAAACTTTTTTTTCTCAAGAGCTTAAACCAAACTTCAGTGATCTTAGTCATGTTCTGCTTGACCAAATACTGACCTTCCTCTGCAGTAGAAAGACATTTAAGCCTGTTTTCTGAAATTAAGTCAAATTCTTATAATCCAATGAGATTTACAACTGCTCAAATCTAGTCAGATTCGTACATGTTTCAAGTAAGACAGGTTCATATGGTGTTTGTTTTTCTTGAGCTAAGGCTGTATGTAGTGTTTGGAATTAAATTGACAATCGGTGTGTTTCACAAATGTCATCAGGGTAGGTGTGTAAAAATATTCCCAGAATTTCTCGAAACAGTATCTACATATTATTTAATGCTCCTTGCCAAAGGTTTCTCTGTATTCTGCTGTACACCACATTTTCTGAAAGTATGTATGCTGTCATGGCTAGTAGCTATTCCTCAGTGATTAGTGTGACAGTAAGTGAAGCGTGAATATTGAGACTTGCCATATCATGCATGCCAAGTTCCTATATGGCCCAACTGCTGTGAGACAAAACATGCTATTATGTTTTAGACACAAAGCCATATTGTATGAAATTCCATCCTGTCTCGTACCGAAGGAGGTGTATTTAAAAATCAAATCTTTTTTCTTCAGTTCTTTTTGTTAACTTTTCTCTATTAAGTATTTAACTACTGAACCCTGTCAGAAAATTTAGCCTTTGTCCCTATTGAGGAATCAGGTTTCAAACTTAAATCAGACAAATTGTAAATGTTTTCAGGAGGATATTTTAAAGAGACTACTAGCAGAAAAAAAAAAAAAAGAAGGAAACAAAAGCAATCATTCAGATGTTCCAGACTGCTGAGGTTATCCACTGAATGGTGTTTTCCAGACAATTCTGAGGTAGCAGATGTAATTTTAATACATGATCATACAGTACATTTTTCGTAAGTAAAAGAGTAGCTTATCTTTAAACAAAGCAGCAAAATTAGTCATGCTTTCCACTAAGGCATCAGTTTTAATACTAACAACCTTAGGAGCCTACATGAATGTGCTTTTTGCAGTGTCCACTGATTTCCAGAAGTGACCTTTGCAGAAGACATGAGTTTTGGAGAACAATTTTTTTCATTGCTGTGGAAAGCTCTACAAACAAAATTAGAATTTTGATGTAGAACTTTAAAGATACAGCTGAGCCTAGGTGAAAGTGGTGATTTGATCCATGAGTTATTTGGTTGGTCATCTTTGGCCTGTGTTACGCAACAGGTTACACTTGATCGCTATGGTCCCTTCTGAGTTTAAAATCTACAAATGCTTCGAAAYATAATACTAATAGTGTAGCAACTAGAATCTTCAAAGCACTGACAAAAAGCTAACACCAACCTCACACCCCCAGCAGTACTTGGAGTGTGATCAGGGCAGATAAATCTAATAATTATGGCAGATTGAACTATTTTTGCAGACTGTGCAATGAATTTAGTCTTCTTTCTATTTATTAATTATAAAACCGGTTCTAATTATGACTGATTTATTCATAATTATTTAATTAGTTGATGTGATTATGTTGCAGCCCTAGATAAAATATCTAGGGTTTTATATTTTATTGTTGGTTTTATATTTTATTAATGTATAATCTGATTATTTATATATATATTTATATATTTATATATCTAATGTATAAGCTGATTATTTGATGCCTATCTTTGGTTTACTGACTGATTTCAGTAAACATGTATCTTTTTTGTGTCTGAACTGGGAAGGTGACTTTGGCTTCCTAAACTGTTCCTATTCAAAACACTTTCAATTTATATTAGTTATTCTGATTTTCTTGAAAAAAAAAATCTTAGCAATATGTGAGGCATGCTGGTGACCATCAATACAGTCAAAACATCAGCATTTCTCTGTTTGAGGAACTACAGGTGTCATCATCCATAATTTCACCTGCAATTCAAACTTTGTTAATGTTTAAATGTTATTTTCTTCTGCTTGCCTTTGCCTTACTTAATTAGCATCTTCACTATATGTATGGATCAGCTAAGGAATGGTGTAATTCTTATACTGGAGGGTAATATTTCACTACTTACTTAAGTGACTGCATTTTTCTGAATTAACAATAGTTCAGCAGTTGAGAAACAGTAGTTGCTCAAGACAGAGCAAGTTGACTATGGTTCCTAAAAAGCTTGCAGCTACCTCTGTGGGGAAGAATTACATTGGTGAAATGGTTTGACAGAACCTCTGACTGATTAATTGGTGCAGGGGGGATTAGGACTCAAGACAGGCCTCACAGACTCAATATAATCACCAATCCATGGAAATTTTGGATGTGTAGAATTAATACCAATTCTTCTTGAATATTTACCCCTCCTTTTCCTTTTCTTTGTTAATAATAAGCTTTTTTTCTTGGCATTTTGCTGTGTTCTGTAATGAAATTATCTGTAATTCTCACAAAAGTTTAATGAACATTTTTAACAATATGGTAGTTTAAATAGTCTGGAATTATTCTCATTTATAATCTAATTTATAAGCAATGACTCTTTCATTCCAGATGTTTTTCTTTTGYCATGAACTGAAAATGAAAACAGAACAAAATATGCCCATCAGAAACACTGGAGTTCAGCATCTGTTTAACCTGAAATAGCAATTCTGAAATCTAATCCTGGGAATTCAATAAGATTATGACTGATGAGATATAATGTCTTAAAATGGTCAGCACTCCCAAGCAATTCATCCCTGGGTAATTTCTGGACACATATCCTGCCAGTTCTCAAGAAGAGATGAGATAGGCACAGTATTCAAATTTCTATCTAGTGTACGGTTGCTAGAAATTAAAAAGACAGCCAGTGGCATATCTTCTGAATGATTGCAAGTATCAGCATATCATACATATGCCAGTACATAATTTAGTAGAAATGCTTTTGACTTTTAATTTTTTTTATTTTTCACACTGACTATAGTATGGATATGGACAAAAAGTTGTGTCTATGACATTTATAACTTACAGTTCTCACTATAGTAACCATTTTTTTTTAGTGTTTTCAGTGTTGTCTGTTCTTTGTTGAAGAGACAGTTTTCACCTGTGCATATACTGATTCATATAAATTATGCCATGTCAGCCCGATAAAAGAGTAATGCTGTTTAATCCATCTGCTTGAGTTTGTTTTCTGGAAAGTCAGCTTGAGCTGAAAAAAATGAATATTTGCATGAAACATGCTGTAGGATTATTGATTTTAGAGGATAGCATAATCTTTTTCAAATGCTATGTTATTTTGGACTGCAGTCTACTATCTGTTTTGGGAAACCAGTGCATTGAAAAATAGAGACCTTTTATACACTTCGGCATTTACCCAACAAGAGACCTTTACTGAGCAAAGGCATGGTTGAATTTACGAAGTTTCCTATTAATAATAGCAATATGATGTTGATAAGATTCAGAATGTATTTTTTTGACTGCATATTACAAAAAGTTTGGTGGCTTTGGAAATTTGGGAGGCAGCTATAGGTTACTAGACCCAGGCCACATCTTACTGATTACCATTTTACTCTCTCCCCTTCAAGTCTATTACTTTTAGATTATATTTTCTTATCATATTCCTAAGAATATAGCTCCCAGTGAAACAATAAGTTTTGTCAGGCTTCTGTGGGAAGCTTAGAAAAGATAACTCACTTACGATTTAATGTTTGCATTGCATTAACTCCTAATGAAGAGTCAACTCCCTGCCATGTGAATATATGAACAAGTAAGAAGTCAGTACTTCCTGAAAGACAGATGTCTTTGTGAAACATGATGCATATGTTGCATGTTAAGCATCACTGCATTTTAAAACTTGATACTTCATAAAGTTGTGTGAATGTTGCTGTTACTGTAAGCTTGGATTTCATGCGTTTAGATGGTAATAAGCATTTGTTTCCAGCCCTGTAAATTTTCAGTCTGTCAGTATGCTCAAAAAAAATGTAAATGGAAGAATCAAAACAGTTGCTTTCAAGATGCTGTTGCTTGTGATGCTTTAGCATACTAGGCAGTGCATATGTGATATGGTATATTATATGCTCTGTAGTCCTAAAATTTGTATGAATTTTGAGCTATCGATACAGAAATAATTCATTAACTCCCTAACCTGAGGAATAGCTTTCCTGGTAGCACTCCTGGCTATCAAGATGGTGTTTCAACTGTGCTGACTGGAGATGGAATTAGTAAACAGGATAATGGTACTGTTTTTCAGAAAAAACGTCTTGTTTGTGTTTCAGGCTGAGCTGTGTGAACCACGCAGAAGATCTAGCTTCCAAACTACTCCAGTGTTTCCCAAAGAACAGATTGTCAGCACAGGCAGCTCTGAGCCACGAGTACTTCAGTGATCTGCCCCCACGGCTATGGGAGTTAACTGATAGTGAGTATCACCACCTCCAAATCGATTAAAAACAAAGGTGCTGGTTCAGACAGATCATGTGTGTATGCTAACCCTCACACGCAGACGGCTTCATGGACACACACAGCCACACACAAAATACGTGACTGCAATTGTGTAGATTGAAATTACAGAGTTAGCTTGACACAGGACAAAATGGATTCTTTTTTTTTTGCTATCTCTGCTCTGCAGTATGCAGCCTGCTATCTTTGTATTTGATTATGTGTGGAGCCAATAGAATTCTCTGAATTGTCATAAAGCAAAAGGAAAAATGCAATTTACATATTTAGTGCTTTTCACTTTATAACATACAGTACTTCTTAACTAGCTGCAGCACACAGGATAAAAATCCAGCTGTGTTTGATTCACAGAATCTCTATGTGTTATAGCAGTAACCTTTAAGAAAGGACTCAGCATTCAGAAGTCTGAGAAACACAAAGTAAACAATCAGTTAATTTGCTGAATTAGACTGTGTACGAAGAGGATGGCAGATGATATTCTTAACTAAGAATGCTTTCACTATTTACATACATCCTTTTACTTCTTTTATTAAAATGCATTCCRGTTGACTTGGCAGAATTGTTCCTATCATCATGTATGCTGTCAATTATCTTTTTAGTAATTGTAAATCATTTATATTGTTTGTGTGCATGTTGTTTTTCAGTGTTAAAAACACACTACTATTTATTCTGGGGAAAAAAATACTATCATGAATGATGGTTTTTATTCAGAAAAGATTCTGTTATTAAAAAAATATTTCACAAGGGARTAACAGTCAGCATTTTGTTTTAACTCAATATGGTGAAAAGACACATGCTTGGATTACAGCACTATATGTTCTTTTCTGCTTTCAAACATGCATCCATTATCAAAAGATCTAAATCCAGTACTTCAAGGCAGAAAGTTCAGAGATGCAACAGTGGAACATGTGTGTGTAACTGTGGCTGATTTAAAAGTTTGCTTCTAAAAACTGATCTCTCTTTCTGAATATTAATCCACAATAGAATCTGTCTACAGCAGTGTCAGTACGAAAACTTTTGTCTTCCAGAAGTTTATCTTTTCCATCCTCAACAGCTGTAGTAGTCACGTTTTGAGCTGGTTCTGTGGCTTGGCTGTCCAAGTACCCTACTCCCAGCTCTTCCCTGGCAAGCACTCGCCCATTTGTAGAATACGAACATGAAAATCAAAATAGCACCAATAATTTTTGTCCATCACTGTCATAGACTGTGTTCTTGCTCTGCAAAAGAATTCCCAGTTTCCTCCTCTGCCATATTGACCCACCACTCAGTTCACTGACTGAGGTACTTGATAAGCAGAAAATCTAAAGGTTCAGTGTAAATTAAGGCTGCTGTTGAAAGTCTGCCTTTGCAGAAACTGATGCAAAGAGATTCATTTCTTCAGGACTAATGAAACATCAAGAATGCCATTTCATTTATCCTATTTCCACTAAATGGAAAACAAAAATCACTCTGCAGTGGTGACATCTCAATCCTTCTGACTGTGTGATTTAGTCTAGCCAGGATTTTGAATTCTGAATTCTGCAGTAGTACTTTTCTGTTAATATGGACTTATTACCCACTTGCCACTTAGTTTATCAGTCAGTGGTTAAATCCAGTTCTATCAGTGAAGTAAATGCCTACACATTATCACTCTGCAGCAGGCTGCCAACAGAGACAGTCTTGTCCTAGTCATTAACAAGCACAATGTATGCAGAACACCAGAGGGGAATTAAAACCACAAAAAATACCTCAGGGTGGTATTTTTAATATGAGAATTTAATTTGTAATTTCACAGATTAAGAATTTTGGCTGCATTAATCCTTTTATCAGCTCACAGCAGGTTATTTGCAGAAGCATAACCATAAGGCGATATTCATTGGCAGAAACACGTCTTTGCATAACGTTAAACATCAGGAGCAGTGAAACCTTTTGAAGGGGGGAGAATAAAGATGAAAAATCATTATATTTTAAAGCAAGATTCTTCTAAATGCCTCCAGTAAAATTTTGAGTTACAGAAAGACTATTTCTGTGTCTAGTAGATAATCATTATGAAGCATAAATCCAGATGCAAGAAAGGACAATCCCAGTATCAAATACTACAATCATTTCTATTTAGTATGACTTGGATATACTTGTAAACATATTTACAAAACAAAGAAGTCATATACTTTGGAGAGTTGGGAAAATGTTTACTGTGTAGTGAAATTAGCAGGTTTTGTGATTCTAGTTCTCTGTGCTAATATTTTACATCAAGAAACACTATTGATAGTTAATTAACTATAGTTATAAACATATTGAGTATGCACAACAGAAATGTGTGTACAAAAATTTTACTGCTTTCTAATTCAGACACCAGTGTGATTTTGCAAATCTCTGCAGTGAATAGTATTCATCGTGGAATATATTTTGTCCAATTTGGTCCTAATGCTGAATTGCAAATTTGGGGATTTAGCACTAAAAACCGGAGGAAGACTCACATGTGGTTAGAAGGGCAAATGGGAGGAGCCAGTCAAATGATTTTGCATCAGAAAACTGTTTCCTTGGAATCACAATATTTCACAAAAGTATAGTGACTCTGTCTACATTGAAAAATTAAAAATTAAGTCTTTGACTTTCTGTTCTGGTTTTGACTTTAGTACTATGTATTTGTATTCTATGTAATACTTGACAGTATAATTTTAAAATGTGGTTTATTTTAAAAACATGTGTGAAGTTAGTTTATGTGAGAAGCACAATTTTAATTTTTTTACTTGGTTTAGTTTCAAGTCAAGGCATCATTTCAATTGGGTGGAAGTTCGGTTTCCAGATAAGCTCTGTCTAAGATGTAGCCACTTTCAGTTTTTAAAAATAGTATATTGAAAAGGTAGGAGTAGTGCAGTTCTGCTAAAAACACCTTGTCTGGGAATACAAGGCAATTTATATGCCACACCGCTTTCATCTCAAACCTGAGCACTAATCTATAGATTAATCCTTTTTACTAAATATGTGTACTTGTTTTTTTCTATCAAAAAAAAAAAAAGATCAGTCCTCCCACTTTTCTACTTTTATATTTGAGAGCTCATATTCATTTATTTGCATAGAATATCTGCCATTCACAATGTATGTTACCAAGGATAGCAGAATAAGAAATGCAATTTGAGGTGTCAGACTACAGTGGGAAGGTCTCTGCATAAAACAATAGTCAGGTCTTTTTAAAGACATAGAGATGAAAAAGTAACTCCAAAAACTTATAGTTCTGCCAGTTGTTAGTGCAAACCCAAAGAAAACTGTTATGGCCCTGATTACTTCTTTAGTATTTCCTTATGCAATCCTGCAGTGGCAGCTCTCTTGAGGATATTGTTATACGGAGGCTTGTTTGCGGGAGGGGTTAAAAGTCATTGATTTTTGCCCATCAGATTGAGGCATCCTAAGTGCAAATGAGTTTTCATATTATCAATTTATTAGTCCTGAACCATTTGCAGTTTGATCTCTGTGATTATTATCATCATGTCTACTAATAATTAGTTGCCTGGTGTTACAATGAAGTTGTCAAGGTTTTTCTAGCTCATGCAAAAGGGGATTGCTTCACGTAAAAGCTTTTTGAGTTGTTGGGATATTTTAAAGAAGCCTAGTTGTCTTCAATAATTCGAAAAAGAAAGCCAAACAAGATAGTTCAGGTCTACTGACATCAAGATTCTGAACATGTAATATGTRATATCGAATTATTGAAAAACCTTGCTACATGTTTTACCTTCTTATTTACTTCTAAGTTCTCTGGGCAGAAATTCCACAAGAAAGTGGAAATTATTATTATACAGTGGTGTATATAATTATTAATTATATAGTGGTGCACATATATCTATATGTAGAGGACAAATAAACACACACAATGTGGAAACAGGTTTTTATGAAGATGCATGCAGCTAAGAATGTTTGCATTGTGCAACTTCCATCATAATGCATTCAGCTTCTTTCCATTCAGAATTTGTACATTTCTGCTTACTTGCAGAAATAGGTGGTATATGTAAAAGCTGTGTATATTTCCTTTGTTGTGTTTGCCATATGTATTAAATAATTATTTTAAAATTACTGCTTTTAATGCAAAAAGAAATCAAAATTTCTGAACTGACACTCTTTTTTGCAGTGTCTTCTATTTTTACTGTACCGAATGTAAGATTACAGCCAGAGACTGGAGAAAGCATGAGAGCCTTTGGAAAAAACAATAGTTATGGCAAAGGTGTATCAAACAGCAAACATTGAAGAATAACTATGTTCACAACTGATAATGCAGGTAAGACATGATTATTGGAAGGTGTATCTTTGAGAATACTCTTTCGTTATCTTTAGAGAAAGTATAAAATTTGACTGCATGCATCCATATGCAGGCTGATAGTCTATTTTCACAGTCTTACAGTCATATGAAGAGTGTAAGTTCTCAGCAGGAATGAGTGTCATTGACAGGTTGAAAACATTGCAGAAGTTGGTGCTAGCATATGAAACAATAGGTTGCCTTTAGTTTGGACTGATACTTTTTCCCACCTGGTAAGATGTGCAGAGA
Source organism: Amblyornis subalaris (assembly GCA_018881555.1). Lineage (NCBI taxonomy): Eukaryota > Metazoa > Chordata > Aves > Passeriformes > Ptilonorhynchidae > Amblyornis > Amblyornis subalaris. The sequence continues at coordinate 6,023,962 of JACAXG010000048.1, read as the reverse complement.
GAAAATACCTCTTGCCAGTTCTGTTAAACTTCAGGGCAACAACAAGAAATTCTATGATTCTATGACTTAAAGTTCCTTACAACCCTAACCGTTCTATGATTCTATGATTTAGTAGGTTGATAGTCTTAATAGCAGAAGGATGTTCTTGATAGAAAGAGGTGCTGTCATGTTAGTGAGTATGATCTATATCACTGGATCAACTAATACAGGTTTTGTTTAACCATAGTTATTCAGCAGTGAAATAGTGTATAATATGACTTCTGGTATTCTACAAGTGGAACAGAACTTGGGAAGGGCAGGTGAACAGAGAGGCTACTTACCAAATTGCAGTAAGGGAATGGTGGTGTTATATCACGGCAGTAATTCTCTTCTGCCCATATGCACCACCCCAGTGTTTGTTCAGTGGGATTTAGCACTTGGCAGACTCTTCCAGCTTAGCAGTATTCCTGTACATAGCTGCTTTGCTTACTACGCTTCTCTAAATGGTTTCACACCACAGTGTTTCACAAAATACCTAAAGTGAAGATTCTTTTCATTCAAAAAAACCAAGGCCTGCCTTTTGTTTGTTTGTTTGTTTGTTTTTAAAGTCACAGTTGCTTTTGCATGTTGACTCCATTATAACAGTTTATTACAGAAGTTCTAGGAGCTGAGATAAATGCACATGCTGCTCATGTACCTGTTTGGAGATACAGTCTCATATAAATGTAGTTGATATTCACGTGATGTCTATCTTTAGCTAAGTCTGCTTTTTACAATATCAGATGTAACTTTTTCTAATGAGTTACRTTTGGGTTTACTGCTGTATGTTTATGTACAATTGGGTTTTTTAACCCTGTAATGTTACGGAGTCTATTTGCCTGACAGGCAGTAAGTACTGAAAAACTGGAATGAATAGATTTCAGTGCTGACAGCCTGCCCCAATTTTTGCACAAGCTCTTTGCCAGCAAACCATTTAAGATTCTCTAATGTCAGAAATGAGGCTGCCTCAGAGCAGTCTGTTTACATCTTTATTGACAAGCTAATCCCTACTTTTTCCTGGGGCTGTGTCCCTGCAGACATCTCTTCAGCCTTGTCTGTTCTAACGTGACATATCATCCATCTAAAGTAAATTTAGAATGTGCCCATCTGTGCTAAAGACCTTTTGTGTAGAAGCTTATGTACAGAATCTCAATTTTCATGTACAGAATCTCCTCTCTGTTGCTTCCAAACAAATGTAATTTTTCATTTATACAATATGCAGTGGAAAGTTTGTATTTGCAAATGAGCATGTAAAATAGCACAAAAAAGAACCATTGGATCATTCTTACTGAATATCTATTTGACCAGGTACAGATTACTGTTTTAAATTTTAATATGTGAACAGAAAGAGAACCATATGTACCCTTTATGTAYGTCACTCTACTGTTATGGCTGCTCAAGTACAGTTTTAATACAGAATAGCATATTTCATTGTGAAAGGTCCGAAGCCACTTAGCAAATGTTGTGATGTGTACATTATTGATTACAGTTTTCCATTGTGGCTTGGGACTTTGTTCTGTTCGGTGCTTACAGTGCAATGATATATCAGCTCCTTGTTGTTGTATTTGATTTGTGATATGAGATGGGGACCAGCAGATAATGCTGGAAAAGGATTAGTACCAAACACAGGTACTCTTACTTGTACCATGTGGAGAGCTGGGGATTAATGAGATGAAACTAAAATACCAGGGCAAGCAGAACTGTGGACATGGAAAATGGATTTGGGTTAGGAATTATTAGAATGGGTGGAAACCTTTAAAGGGATGAGACTACCAAGCAAGTGGAGTTGTGAGTCAGCGTGGAAAGTGAACGGAGTTGGGAATAAAGACTGCAGTTTTGGTAATGTGAAAGAATGGTGAATGGCACAGGTGGCTGTGATTTTAAGCAGTAGAGTAGTGACTGGCCAGTAGGATGTTCAGTCAGTAAAATGGATGAGTTATGAGTAAGTTACTCTAGCAGAGGACTAGAGTTACAGTCAGCAGGAGAGTAGCATTAAGGAAGGGATATTTATTACAATATATTCTGTCAAAATCTCCATTGACAAGGCTCAGTGAAGCAAAAAGATGCATGAATAGCAAAAAGAAAGATGGCAGTAGCTCTCCAGGGCCATGAGGTTAACAGGTAAACAAGGCAAGTAGAGTTAGAGGAATGGAGGCAAACGGTACAGGATGTTAAAATGTCAACAAGTAYGATCAGATAACATCCCACCTACTGGGATAAAGAAAAGTTAAAAGAGGCAAATAGTGCAAGGAAATAGATCTGATTATTAAAAAAAAAAAAACCAAACACAGGCAAACAAATACTTCTAGCTTGTCTCCTGGACAAGGTAGGTACATATGTGTTCTACCTGTCTTCTTGGGTTGACTTTATGCATATATAGAGGTAGCAGGTAAGTTAGGAAGGGCTGGAATTCTGAAGTTTTCCGGTATCCTTCAGGAAGCTGTGAAAGAGAAAAATCTGTAGATAGTTGCTCACTAAATCCTCTGACACATGTGTAAAGGAAATGTTTTATTTTTGTATATATTCTTATATATTTATGCATTTTAAAAGAATTTATTAGAAAAACCCACAAAGAAACACAAACAAGGAACCATCTTCAACCACCTCCAGGACCTGGTGCTGAAGAAAATTCTAGTCTTATGTCTTGTGTCTGATTCTTTCTTCCTTCCTTCCAAGTGTTCCTAATGTCCTTGTTTTGGGGGTAAAATAGGAAATAAAATTAAGAGACCCARCAAAGATGCTGTGCCAAATCTTTCTGTGATAAGAAATTATCACCTCCTGCTGTTCTCTCACACACTTGCCAGACGTTACTGCCCTGATAGTGCACCCACTGAATTAAATCCACTTTTGTTTAGGGTTTAAAAGGCAAAAAGATTAGTTGAGGAATGGCTGAGACATCATCTGCCAACTTTGGAAGCTGCAATCTATGGCAGTTTGGTGAAGGAGAGGCACTAAAGGCAGCAAATTTGTAATTGGCTCCATCATCATTGATTAGAACTCATCTGCAGCCCTCAGAAACTGGTGCACCTCTGAGAATTTCTACTGTCTTTAAAATACTGTCATGCTTCAGTGGCCTGTCTGCAACTCACAAACCAACACTTGAAAAAGCAGTAACCTAGGACATGTTTCTGAAAACCTAGGTAATGTCTGTCAGACTTGGACTACTAATAGGGTTTTTGTGGACCACACCATGTCATTGTCTTTGGCTCCAAGAAAAGACAACACGTTATTCCAGTGCCCATGTGAAAAAACCTGACATTTGGAGTTAGCAAGGTCAATGCTGAGTCTGCTCCCTACTGGAGAAAATTAGCAAATATGTGGTAGTGAGCATCACTGCACACAGAAGAATCTGTCAGCAGTGGATTAGATGGGGCCTTTCGACCATGTCCAAGCATCTTTAAAGCTTTGTGATAAAGTGAAACATTTTTATTTTGTGCCTGGTGGTTTTCATTGATATTTTTTTCTCCATGGGGACGAAGCATCTCTGTGGAAGCATTCCCCATCTCTACATGTCTTGTTGAGTTATACTGTATATACTGCAGTCACCCATCTTTACGGATCCTCTTTTACTGAGACAAGAATGCATCCTAAGAAACTCTAGAGCTCTGTTTTCTTTTGGTTAGTGGAACACATGACTAAAGCTTGTTCCTCTCTGGAAAAGGATGAGTCAAATAGTAATTGAAAAGACAAGGCATTACCTGATAGATAGCATGTGATGTTTTCTTGTGGTGATTTATAATCCCCAGTTCCCATTGGTGGACCAGAGACAGGAGATGCGGTTCTGGCCTATTGTCTGCTTTCTGGAGCCAGCAGGGACAGCTTCATTCAGGATGGTAACACCATATGCTTTTAAAGTATTTAACCTGTATTACCATAATGAGATCCCCTGGCTTTCTAAATCTCTTTGACAATTCACTGAAGCAAAACAAAAAGTGGTCTTTATTTGTATTGCTTCACCACATGCAATTTGTATTGCTTCATCCAAGCAATCCTGAATTTCAATCACAGGATGCTGAATTCTTTCTTCTGTGTCCATTTAAGCCAGCAACTGACACCAGCCCAGCCAATCGAAGGGACGATGGCGTCATTCGGGTCAGCTCAGCTGTGTGAAACAGAATAAAGCTGAAGAGGTGACAGTTACCACTATAATGGCAAAAAATGCTGGTTCTTTGGTTTCTTCTGACCAGGCATTTTCAGCAGCACAGAATCATTATGTAAAATTACCTTTTTCTCTTTTCTACCTAGAGGGGTGACTGTTGTTGCATCCCCATCCAAATAGTTTCATTTTTGTTTGTCATCTTCAGTTTTACATTTATAAATTGTGTAAGAATGTCTCTTCAGCACTGCTGTGTGAGAGCATAATTTTTGCCTGCCTTGCCCTAGTCAAGCCACAGGGAAGCTGTAGTCCAGCAGTGTGTGTGTCCAGCAGTCAGTATTGAAAAGTCATTTTCATTCACTACACCCCTGCATTTACTCTGGTCTGGGTATCCCAGTGTTGCTAAAACATCATGGAAAACCATATCCTGTGCATCTAAGGCTTCATCTCTGCAGCTTCAGGGGATAAAACTGAAATAATTACAGTGGAGGAAGGTCGGCATAAAAGAGAAATTTTGGACCGAGAGGCTGCGTATCAGCTGAATTTTGTCACTGTTGATTTAATCAAAAGCTGAAAGTAGCCAGTAGTGCTTTACAGGTGCAAAATCTCGAAATTCAGTGTAGAACCAGATTGGCAGAGAAAAGCAGAGCTAATAAAAGCACAACAGTTATCAGTTTAATTTTTTAATGSATTTTTTTTAATAGATGGATTCAGATGTGTGCAAACAGTCATTGTGCTGCTGCAGTTGAAAAGATGGAAGCCTAAGCACTGAAGATGGGCAGTTTAAATTTCTCTTGCATCTTTTAGTGCCAGACAGTGTCTATGCATGAATGTTGAGGGTCAGTTTAATTATTTAACTAATACTGGATTTGCATAAATTGGCTTTCGTGAAAAGGCTAATAAGATGCAGTTGTGGTGGGCAGCTGAAAGCAATTTGGGTTTGAGTCGAGCAATGACAGTACTAAACAGAGTTGAAATTGTAACATCAATTTTGTAAAATGTTAAATTAGTATTAAGCTGTGAAAGATAACTGCAGAATCCAAGATATTTTTTGGCTCTCTAGTACTTTTAGTGCCATTATTTTCTTATGTTATCAACATAATGATTTTATGAGACTGTTCCAGCTGTGCTTTACTTAATATTGAAGAATAAGATCACCACACTGCTAGAATATACCCTAAATTTAACACACAAGGGAAAAACTCCAGGCATTGGTCTACATTCTCCTTGTGGATATCTATTATCTTATTTCTATTAATCTAAAACGAAAGTTATAGACTGAATTTTGCTCTCCATTCAACCATAAAGAAAATCCCCCCATATTCACTGGACTCTGCACAGCGGGTGAAATGGACTGAGCAAATAGCTGTCCAGTGCAAGGTTGTCTTCATATAAACTGCCCATTTTACCTAAGTGACATGTGGGGACTGAGGACGGAGGAGCTGTCCCTCAGGTTCCCAGGTATGCCCCAGTAAAGGAAACCCACCACCTGATCAAGGAGCTCATAAGACTTAGAAAATATGTTTAATAGTGTTCTTGTGTCAGTACTGTAACAGCTCACCTTGTCTGTTGTCATGTGATATACATTCACTTAATTGCATTCCGTGTAAGTAGTGGAATGCACAGTTTCTTGACTTTCTTTGTAAAAAAAGCTGGTAACCTAATGCACAGAGGTATGGCAAGTGAATTGGGAAGGATGCTTTGTGGTCTCGCTAAGGAAGCTGAACACCAGTTGTGCTGAAAGCCTGTCCAACCTGGAGACTGAAAGACCAAGACACCGTCTATGCCTGGAAATAAGTATATGGAAATAAGTACGCATGATCAGGATTTCTAAAATCATGGGAATCTCTTTAGGAAAGAAGAAGGAAAGAAAGGAAGCAGGAGGTCCTCATGTTTATTGTTACATACTCTACTTGGTAGGACAAGTATTTCAAACCTCTATTGCTAGGAGACATTGATTTCTTCCCTGCAGTTGTATAGTCCATGTTATTCTGTGTGAAACTAGTGGCTGCATATTTATTGACTATTTTTTTTTTTAAAATTGCAATGTATCATGGCCAAATCAGCTGCAGAGCTGGCAGAAGGAAAACAAAGCATTACTACTATCATGGACAACTTTTGTCAAAGGACAATACCATATTTCCTTGTACCATGGCATAGTATGGAGCCTATTTTCAGTTCATTTCCAATGCATGATAACTTGCCTTCAGCACTGTGAAGATTCATTTTCAAATAATTTTTAGTGTAGAGGTTTGTAATTTTACAGTCATTTATGCTGTAGGAAAGATATTAGTGCTCAGTTGCAGTGCTGTTTATCTGTCTTTCCAGTTTGTTTGCTCAYAAATTTAGGAGACGAAAGGTGGAATCCTCTGTACCATAAGTGCACTATATTGCATTATTAATATTAGGATAGCAAGCAATTCCCACTAGACAGTCTTTGTGGTCTGTTCATGCTTAAGAAGTGTCTAGGCATGAAAGGCTGTTTGAGTTCCAGTGGGCTGATAGTCTGGGATGACATTTGAATGCGGTGAGGACAATGTCTCGATGACAATGACTGGGAGGGAGGCAAAAGCGGGTCTCAGCTCTCTCTATTCTTCCATGGACAGTCACCTCTCCTTTAGGATTATTCCCTCACGTGACTCCTCAGTTAGGCTTTGTCTAAGAGGAAAGTGGAACCACTGGAGGGGAGAAACTGAGGTTTCCAGACAAAGCAGGGGCTTCCAGTGCTGACACACAGCCCATAACCCAGAGAGACAGCAAAGCTAATGAGAGGCATTGCCTCTCAGGCATCATTTGCAGCATTGAGAATTAACTGAACATTTTACTTGCAGCCAAATCGTAAACAAGAAATTAATTTTAGTAATTTCCTGTACTAGAATTGTTTCTGTGGAGGAGAAGCTTTGTGGTGCCATTTTGAGTCTCTAGCTTACATCGCCTGGTTCTCTATGAAATAAACAGACTAAACCAACCACTACAAAATCGAGTCTGAAGGCAACACCCATTAAAGGAAATGTRCACTGAATACTCCTAGTTGTGGGAAGATTGTTGCCTAAAAATGAATGTAGCAATAGTTTACAACTCAGTTAATAAATTGCATTAATTTATGCTGCCCCATAAGTGGGATGAGGATTGACAGGTTTCCCACATCCTCCTAGTGTTTTGTTAAATCTCAGGAGGAAAACTCAAAAAATTCAGGAAAGAATACTAAATTCTCCAGTAAAAATATCTAATGTAGAAGAATAGCACTGAAACAGCATCTTTGGATATTTTAAGAAGTGGAAACGGAACTGGGTATTTCCATAATTTTGTGGTCTTATTATAAATTATTAATGTTGTTTTTGACCATATATGTATTTTGAATTAGTAATTATGGGCGATCGTTCTCTGCCATTAGTAACCTAGATTTTAATTCTGTACAGCCACTTCTGCAACCCTCTTTTAATGTTAATATAAGGACTAATTGTGCATTATATTTTCTGGCTTTTTTTATTGTAGCAATACAATTGCAGCCTTTTWATTCAAGTTTTCTCCCTGAAATTTTTATTTTACAATTGCTTTTAATACCTCTCTTGTTCAGTATGTTCATTGCATGTGTATTAAAATCTAGTTAGCTTATAGTCTGAAGGGAAAGAAAATCTACACAATTAAATCTGTCCTTGTGTGCTTGAAAGATTCAGCACTAAGTAATCTGTCACATCATAAAAGGAACAAAATCAAAACAACTGAGTCATTATCATGACTCTGCTTGGTTTCAGCCCACAAAGTGACATCTAGACTCTGCAGATACTGTATTTGTTGTTTTATGTATCTGTGTGCAGGCATTTTCTAAATACAGAGGTGTAAGTTGCCAGCATTTAAATTAGGTTAAAAGTGCTATTTATGGCTTACATCAACAACAAAAAAATATTCATAATCATCCCTAGGTGAAGATACTCATTTAACGAGCTTACAGCTCCTAATTAATTCTGCAAAGAACGCCATTTGGCAGAGCAGAATTATGAGGTTTGCATATTGATGGTGGCAGGGAAAAATATATCTGTTTTCTATTTATGTGGTAAAATTAACTTCTGTTCTTTTGAAAATGGCACATCTCAGAGGTATTGCTTTCAAAATCATCTCAGGGTGTAAAGAAGGCAGTAATAACAGCACCAGGCATTCAGTTCTGTCCTAATTTTCCCACCAGTTTTTCAATGTTTCAGCTGCCGCAGAGACTAAAAGTACTCTCATTAGGTAGCTGCAGAGCCTGCCTGCTTGCCTACTCCATCACTCTCTAGCTGCCTCTCTCGCTCCCCCTCTCTTGCTCTCCCCTTTTTTTTCCCCCTCCTGCCTTGGGAGTGACTGTGAAGATCATTTGGTGGCGTGATTGGCAGGTTAGAGCATTCGATCAGATGAGTTCCTCTTAGTGCAGGTCAAAAAGGCTGGTTAGCAGGAGCTGTCGAAAAATGCCAGCAGCATTCGAAATGGGAAATGTCATGACTTCGAGGCAGGGGGTGCCACCTGGAACAGAAAGCCCCCAGCTCATTAGCAAGTTACAGGATGCAAGCTTAACTGGAGGGAGCAGAGGAGGAAAGATAATACCCAATAGGGAAAATTATTGTGAAGTGGAATTGATTTCATGTATAATTTGTTTATCACTAGAGGGGACAAATGCTGTCCTCCTGACATGTGCAGAGAAGTGTGGACTATGAATGAAGCAATTTAGCATAATCTCCAGGTTGAGCTCTGGATTTAAAGAATGCCAACTTCTTTCTTCCCAACTGTGGAAGTGATCAGGTCATGTTGTATTAATTAAACCTGACATACTCTCAAATGGTTTATATGGGCAATTTTAGCAATTTAACAGAACATGGTAGATAGGAGCTGCATTCATTATTAACATGGGGCAGTGGTTTGTCTTCTGGATGCAGTGGGGTTGGGGGTTTTCTGCAAGCTGCTGTTGTAAAAAGACGTGTTTCTGTTGCAAGTTGAATTATACAAGAGCTCATTTTTAATGCTTAGTCGGACTGCATAAAATCAGAATGCAATTTCAGTTGCATGATATAGTTTTATTTCCAAGGAAAACTACAAACCCTTAGAAAGTATGGATTTAAAAATAAATAAAGCATTCAGGCTTACTGTATAAAATTTAATCTGAAATGAAGACTACAGACTACAGGGTCTGCTGCCTGTCACAGACTTAAAGAATGCAGATATAAAATATCAGCATTACAAAATGCTTCGTCTTCTCCAAGATATTCTGTAGTGGTAAAATTGCAGGAAAACTCTTCATCCCAGGCAGTTTAACAAGCCCCTGGCTATTAATATTGCTAACCATTCATTTGCTTCACTGGTCTGTATTTTCATATAAAAGGCATATTGCATATCAGTAGAAATTACTCCATAGATTCCCCCTCCCCCATATTTTTTTCAGAAATCTTAAGAAAAGAATATGGGATCATGATACCTGCCAGACTGTTTTATTGTGGTATCTTTGTGCAGCTTTGAGTCTAGCTCTACTCCTCCTGAAGACAATGGGAGCATTCTGTAGACTTCAATGGGAGTAGGGCTGGATCCCTTATCAAAGCTAACATAGACACAACAATACCATCTCAGGCTGAGTAAATGAGACTAAAAGCTGCAAGGGTTCCTGAAGAATTGTTTTGCAAACTGTATCTCTTCCTGTTAAGGAATTTTGTCTTTTATATCTTAAACTCCTACTTCTCTCAGAAGTTTGGAGCTCATGCTTAAGCAGTGTCTTGGTTGGATGCTGAGGAATGTTTGCTTACTGTTCAGATTCTTGATGATTTTTTCAGCTTTCAATTTCTTCCATCCAGCAAAGTTTTCAAGTTGTTAATGGAGTATCTAGCATTTGCTTGATTGGGTAACCACAGGCTGTTGGATTTTCCTCTCTCCACCTAATGTGAATCAGAATCGGATTTTTAAAAGGAGTTTCTTAATCAAAATATTTGTACAGAGTCTTACAGACGAATGTTTTCTGTTTTGTATTTCATGTAAAAAGCTCAGTATTAACAGCCTGCTAATTTGCAAAAAAGAAGAGTTACTAAAGCACTGTAAACAGGGCATTCTTTACCTTCCTACCTTTTTAGTGTAAAGTTCTTTCAGATAGCCACTGTGAACACTGGCTGCTATAGTCTGCCCTAACGAACACACAGGCTCAGTCCTTTGCAAAGCTGAATAAAGAGAGCAAAATATCAGAATAAAATATCCTCTGTGCAGATCCCATGGTAGAATATTCCCCACCCTGGGTAGCTCTGCAGATGCCCAACTAGTATTTAAGTAAAAAACTGGAAACTAATTTGAAAAGTTCAGAAAGTATTCATTAGTTTGTTTGGGGAAGTGATATGCATTTAAATTCTTTGTATAGAGTTTGAAAATTAGGCTTCTGTTGGGAAAAGAGAGTAAACTGTCTGGAAAATCTTCAAGTCCGTTAGCTCCATGGAGTAAAGACAAGGATCAGTAAGCACTGGACAGACCTACTATTTTTTAACCCTGAGGTATATTTGAGGGACCTGTGGCAATTGTAGTGTCTGTCTGCATCTGGCAACAGCTGCTTGGACAGGAGCAGAAGGATGTTTTGGCTAGGAAATCTCTCAGGTGCAGATAAGCTCCTTTCTAGGACTGTATGTGACACAGGTTAGTGACCTGTGTATGTCCTAGGTTCATGACCAAAGAAGTTATCACTCAGAATTAGAAAAGATAGTTAAACAACTAATATTTCCCACATATCTACATTTKCTGGCAAGAAAAAGAAGTGTAGTATGAAACAGAAGAAAGAATTTAACCATTACTCCTCATTTTTTAACCAGACAACTTCTGGTTTTTCAAAACTGACACAAGTATTTGCTTAGCTTCTAGGAACTTGATAATTCAAATGAAGACTAGTAGCCACAAAGGAATTAGTAGATTCCTGACTGCCCCTCAAAATTTATTATTCCTGCAGTTGTTTGTCATTCACTCAAATCCTGACTTCTCTATCCTAAATAAATAGTGGTTTGTTCCTTGACTCTCTAGGGAAGATCAGGCAGAAGCATTGAGTTGGAGAATCGCATATTCATCATCCGATTTTTATATCTTTTCTCCCCAAAATTTCTGAGAAATCACTGGAACTTGCTAGAGTGTATTCTGTGGCATTACCAATCTTTGTGAATCACTTTTCAGGCGAGAAGAAGCTTTAACCCATGGTCCATCTTCCATCAGTGACTCCTGTTATCATTACCTGTGCGTGAAAAAACTTTCTGTATGAATTGCCTATGTCTTTTTAGAGGGTGGATATGTAGACAGTGTTGGAAAAATCCAGTGAGCCCTGAGGTCACCTAAATAACTCCATGTAATGTGAGCAGCTGTTGATGAAATGTGGTTCAATCAGTAACATTTCAACTTTTGCTTTATGTATTATATTTCAAATTAAACAGGGCAGTATAAAACAATCCATAAATTGAACCTAGGATTGGGACATACCATTTTTTAAATATGTGTCTGCAGTTCTTGACTTTGATACCATTCACTTTTTAATCTTCTTTTTCATCTGTGTTGTTAACTTGAGCTGTAGTAAAAGGATCTCTCTTTCCTAAGACTTTGCCTCACCACCATTTTGGGGTTTTTTTATTAAGTCTTCCCCCTGCCTTAAATATCCCACAAATTATTTACATATATTACTAAATCTTTGAGGTGGTATGTTTAGATAGACTGAGCATACTGAAGATTTCTTGATCTGACCTTGTCAAAATCCTTGACCAGGAACTTTGTGCATAAGTCTTGATTTTGATTTTCTTAGTAGATGGAGTATTTTTTTTGGTTCATTAACCCTTGCTGTATTTCCTCAGAGAACATAAAAGCTGAGATTTTCTGAATTTTCAAGTCCCGGACTTGCTTTCTTGTGTGGGTTGTCCTCCTCTCCCCGAAATCATCCCCAAACCTCACAGTTTTCTGGGAAACTACTGTACCAGCTTGTGTGATATCAAAAGTAGGAGAATTGCTAATGAGCCACAGCATTGCTCATGTCACCAGACAGCAGGACATAGTCATCTCTCCTTCATCCAGACTCCTAAATGCAGGGCAGAGAAACTGTAGCACACCCGGSGACTTGGAAATGTGCCTCAATGGAGCAGAGTGATTTAGAAACCTAATTCTCTTTCAGTGAGTTACTGTTGAAGGACGAGAGTAAACGCAATGCAGTCTGAGAGCCTGGGTCCTTATAGAATCATTAGAGGTAGAAAAAAGGTCTTCAGGGCCTGGACTGGAGGAAGCAACACTACTGGAGAGCAGCTAGAATACTGGGGGCAAAAAAGCAGGAGCCCCACCACGTGAAATCTGCAAAGCTTCGTATCCATGTGGTGTTTCTCACCTATTTTATTTGCATGGAAACAAGCATAGTTTCTTGCTAACAAGCATCAACATTTTCAGCTCATGTCTATTGAGAGATGCTCTGTTTTAAATTTCTGTTGTTAATCCACTGTGTGTTGTGATCACAATAATGCACAGAAGTTAAACAAACATCCCCCACCCCCAAACCTCCTCCCCTAAGAAAACAAAATCCCAGACCATGATGATAAAACAGATCATTAAGAATTTTAGCAACAGCCTGTCAGCTTGGCTCTTAGTGTGTTTTTGTCTGCCATTACAAACCACATTGATCCACAAATTTGTTATAGTCTAGAAATAAAGGGAGGGGAAAAGGATTTTAGAAACATTTTACCCACCTTACTCTTCAACATTAAGATGCTTTTTTCAAAACAGTGTTTTTACTCTAGTGTTTAAACTAAAAAATTGCAGTCTTTTAATTCTTAAGTATTTTACAAGTTTAAAGCGAACATAATATGAGGATATTTGTAGATGGATGCTACCAAAAAGTGAAAACAGGATCATTAATATGTGAACATAAGTAAAATGAGTTGTTCCATGACCTTGTTGTCTGAAGTTTTGCCCTCTCTCTTCCTTATCTTCTTCTTTGTTTATTCACTTTGTTTGTTACATTATGCCTGAAACACGGAATGTAAATTCTGTAGTTCACAGATTTTACTCACTTTGTTCATGAAAGGTCCTACCATATTTTGTGGCTCTGGAAAAATGCTGCATAATAACAAGGAACCTCAGTGTTACGTTTGTCCCTTTTGGCACAGTTGCTGAATTTGCAGTGTTAACACACACTCCCCCCAGCACACACACACTCACACAGGGCCCTGCCTCGGATTCTTTGCAAAAGCCAGTGATTTCTTTGCTCCTGGTGCACATTCAAATGGAAAGGCAATTGGAATGTGAAGAGATTTAGCTTTGTTGTCTCTTGCTTTCGTATATGCACTACGCACATTTATGATGGATAGGTGTCCAGTAGGTTCCAAACTTTCCGAAAGGCGGGAGAATTTCAGCAGACACAAAGCCTATAAGTAAACAGAGAGTGCTGTCAACCCTTCCTTCATTTAAACTAAACCAGAAAACAGATAAGGGCAGACTTGAGATCACATTTTGCCTTTTAAGGTAAATAATCCGTGTATAGTTTCCCAAAGCTTCTCATCTCAACAGTGATAAATACGAGCTGTATATAGGACTGCATCCATCATACCTTATCCCTGTGAGAACCCCACTGCATGCAGTGGGACATGGTATATGTTTGTGTTGTGGGGAGGAGGGAGGAATAGTGTGTAAAGTGCTTTACATCTGCATGACTTGAAGATTTTGGGTTGGTCAAATACATATACTCTGGTGCTAATGGAAACAGAGATCACTTATCACCATATCTAAGGAATTAGAAATGTATATTCATGACTCCCTGTTACCCAAATAGGATGTCCATCATTCTGCATTAATGACATAGCTCTATTCTACTCATTTCATTTTTCTTTATGTTTTACCCAGCTGAATAGCTCAGTGCTGCCATGGGGTCCTGTATCGTATGGCAGACTTTGCCTTTTGAACTGCCCACATCACAGTTTTCTGCAGCTCCCTATCTCCACCGTCATTCCTTTTCTTTACTCTAAATGTTTCCAAGGAGGAAGAAAAGAAAGAAAGAAAAGATTAAAAAAAAAAAAAAAAAAGGCGGGGGGTTGGGGGGGAAGGAGGGGAGAAAGAGACTGCTGTAGAAAAATAAAAGTTTAAAAGAAAACCAGAATGAATGCTTCACTTGTTGGCTTTTAGCACAATTACCATACCTTAGGAAATATGCAGGGAATAGTTAATTATGACTAAATGAGCTCCTTTTAGAGTTCATGGCAGGCCCCAGCATCCAACTGTCAGTGTTGTGAAAGATTGAATTAAAAGGCTGGTCCCCCTGTCAGCCGATAGGATGGTCTGCTGGGGGAAAATAGACAGTGAAAAGATAGCTGGGTTAGAGTAGCCTCAGCAAGGGAAACACGTATAGCATTTGCATACTTCTCCTGCAAAGGGGGTTTAATCCAAATAAAGGAGGAGATTTCGGTATTGTCCGCCAAGGCTTTGTTCAGTGTGACGAGCAGAAGGAAATCTGATGAAGGGGCCTTTCTGAAGCCCTTGCACACAGACTGGAGGTTGTTCTAGTAAAGTTATGTACTTTTGGATTGTTTACACACTGTTGTCTGTTTGAAGATCTCCTAAAATGAAAGACTCAAAGTATTCCTCTTTGCTAACACAAAAGCAGGGAATTTGTGTGGTAAAAATTACTTACACTGCAGACCTGAACAAGTTCTTTTCATTATCTTCACAAAATACCCTAAGGTTCCTTTTTTTGGTGTAGACAAAGTTCCCCAATACTTCTTGGCCAAACTCATATATCACAAAATGTTTTCAGACTAGGAGAAAAAAGGGAGAATTATGTTCTCAAAATGCAGAGAGCACAAAAATCAGATACTCTTCAGGCTTGAGGCAGACAAATTCTTGCTGCCTCCTCCAGCACAGTTCTTTTTTAAACAAATAGACAGTTTCATACCAACTAAAAACAGTGTTTTGAAATGTAGTTGGATTAAAGTACTGTGCCTCTACTGAGATCTCTTCTGTACTTTCTGGGGTTTTTTTCTCACCTGAGAGATGAGCTGGAAGCCCCAAACCTCTTTTGTACTTAATCTGAAGCAGACCCAGTCCATGCCTTAGAGGTTTTCCAGATAAAATAACTGATTTGTGTTTCAAAAAAACCCAAAACTATTTAAAGGTGGTGGCAGGYAAATTACTTGTCATTAGAATGACTATCCACTTGGAGTGTATACTGCCAGCTTTCAAGGTTTTCACATGGGACGAAGAGCCTCATCTCAGAGATATGATTAATATTTAGGGACCAAATAGGTCATCTAACAGCATAGCACCTGAAATAGATGGCTTTTACTTTTTGTTGCTGCAATTTTTTTGTGTGATTGCCATAGTCTTAATGATTTTAGCTAGTACTTAATTATTTATTTGTATGGTAATAAAGAAATTGTGTATGTGTCTATATATAGACACACACACATATATAATTTGTTCTAGAAATGTGTCTGTACATACTTAGCTCATTTTCTCATTAGCTTTGTAACTAGTAGTCATTGTAAAGCAATATATGTTTCCCTGTAATGCTTTGTGAGTGTTAGGGTGAGCAACATCCTGGCTTGAATATAGCTTGAATTTTCTCTAGTAAAAATGTGTACTATCTGTAAGGCTTGGTGAAATTCTGTGAAAGAAGATGAAGTAATTTCTAAGATACCAAAGAATATGATGTTGGATATACCTGTATGGATATATTTGTGTTTACTCTACAGTTGCTTAATAGTTATAATTAAGGGAAAATAATTACAATCCTGCTAATATTAATAAATGAGTCCATGTATGATGAAATTTGGCTCTCAGTTACATGTGCTGTGACTTGTTTGGGGTGGTACTTTTAACCTGAAATGCTTCTTTATGCTCACTTAGGGACAGACATTAATATTTCAGCTGAGTTTTTGTTCAGCTATGACAAATGTGAATCATTAAATACTTAACCATCTATTAGCCTTATTTTCCCACACGGTTGTCATAAATTCTCACAGAAACACAGGCAGAAGCAAGTCTGCACTCAATAGGCTATAGAGCACCTCCAATCCTCAGACTGTTGGTGCAACTTAAAAATCAGTCGTCAGAAAGGGGAGGTGGTTGATGGAAAATGTGCTATATCCAGTTGCTTGCTGAGCATTATCTGCCATCTGGACTCAAGAAAAGCCTGAATGAATTTCAGCATCTCTCTTTTTCTTCCACCCTAGAGAAAACTGGAAGGGGAGATCAAATTTTTATAAAAATGGGAGCTGAATTGAGGCATCAGTTGGCACTCACTGTGCAGTTCACACCTTCTCTTATTAGTTTAATTTATTCCTTAAAGTGTTTACCTTTTTCCAGCTGAAGTGAGTAGTAGAAAATAAGGTACAGTGTTCACAAGGGTTATTTACCAAATGGTGTTTACTGCTTGGAAGCATAGCAGTGCTATCTGTAAAGTAGTTTTTGACTGCCTAAAGAGACAAGCAGCTTGAATCCAGCCTGGGTATAACATAGTATGCAATTTCAAACCAGTTACTTTTATATTAACTCATAAGTTTTTACTGCTTCATAAGAAAATGATAACATCCTCCTACAGTTCTTAGCTCCTCAAGGAGATGAACTCCTTTGACTTTCTCACGTGCTGGCCAGCTTTGTGCAGCCTTCATTGCTTATAAAGAACTCATACTCCAAAACACACTGTTGGGAAAACAAAGGATGGACCGTGGTGGTAATAAACATGTCATTTAAACCTTACAGGAAAATGAATGTGGTTTATTCAAACATGCCTTCTAAAGAAAAGCTAATGGTAATATTTTAGTAACACAAAGAGGGAAATCTTCTAATGCTCCCATTCCTGGGCTCTGTTCCCACTGAAGGCAGCAGGAGCTGCATGTACAGATCCAGAGGGCTTGCAACTTGAATAGCATCTAATATGGAGCTGAACACTTTTAAAAAATAGGAACCAGGCTCACTCCAATGCTTACAGTCTGCATGTAGTGAAGTGGTGTTTTCACTTTTCGTCTCTTCCTTTTTGTTTCACAGTAACGGTGCAATCTCCAATTAGAACTCACCCTTTGTTAGCAGGAGTGAGCGACGCCGCATCGCGGTTTGCGTTTTTCCTGTGAGAAGCGTGTCAGAATTTGGGGGGACTAAATATACTCCTTTGTTGGCGAGCTTGTCAAGCACCGCGCTGTGTTCGCTTTCCCACCAGGAAGGTCAGGCCGCTGGGGGGCCACTCTATTTTCTAAAATGATCCCTACTGTCTGTCCATGCTGTCTGACAGATTGAAACAGTTGTCTGTGTCACTGCTTTCAATGCTTTTTAAATGCCTCACTTTCCTTGAAAGACGTAAAATATGTAGGCAGTGGGGGGGAAAAATGTAAAAGGAGCTATACTTTTTCCTGCTTAAAGAAGTATGGGGTTTTCTTTTCTAAAGTAAACTTAATTTTGTTTAAAATATGTTTATAAGCCGATTTAGGGAAAAACAAACCCACCAGCTAATCTGGAAGACTGGGTAAGTCACAACTTACATATTCCACTTCTGAAACCTCATTTTAAAATGAGGGCAATAAAATTATTAAACACACATTCATTCAGTAGCTGAAGTGAAATAGTACATTTTCTTTGTTCACTTATATTTCAATTTAATATATTTTGATCTGAGGTATGTATAAGGCCTGAAGAAATTGGTACTGTGCTGAGCCTTCAATACTCTCCAGATAATTGAACTAATTAAATCTTTACCAACATTAACACAACTCCAGCATTCCTTGGACAGTGGTTAATTATTGCATGAACATGGCAAGCTTAAACTAAACAGATGAAAATAGAATCCTGTGGAATGGGTATTGAGTTTATTCTTTATTCATCTTTTGATAAGGTTTAATTAAAACTGCCTCTCTCCATTGTGGTGAGAATGAATGTGCTTGTTTTCTTAGTGAAAGCCAAATTATTCACTTCAGCCATGGTTCAATAATCAAAGCATTTGCAAAGTTTTGGGTTATATTGTAGCTGTGGAGATATAATTGCTGCAATTCTCTATGAAGGCTTTATCTTTTTATTACATTGTCTTTTATTTTTTAACTTTATTTAGAAAATTAGAGCATCCATTTTCTGATTCACTATTTTAATGTGCTTTAAGCAAGACATTTTTGTCAACAGAGAGTGAGCTGATGAAAATAACATTTAAAATAAAATATTGTTTTTAATAATTGGAAGGCAAAAAATAGTTTCCAAACAAATCTATATTCCAATCTTGTAGAGTAATACACAAAGTAAAATTTAAGCACATAGCAAAAGCTGTCTTTATCAAATGCTGAATATTAATAAAGGAGTGGTCATTTCTTTTTATGACAGTAACAGAAGTGTGGGTATGGTGACTCCCCATGCTTGTACAGTGGCTAATTGATCACTGAGCAAAAATTGTTGAAAGAAACAGTGATGGTCCATAATGTTAGAATATGCAAGATTGTAAAGTTACTAGAGCTGCTTAATCATGTATGAAGTGCAAACTGCAGCTCTGGTGATACAATGGTAAAAACAAAYCCTTGAGAGTCGTGAAATCTTGAGCGAGAGCAATGGGGTACTACTGAAGGAGAAGGAGAAACATTTGCGAGCAGGTATGCATGCATGCAGACTGGTATCACTTGCGTTGCCATGGACTTGCCTTTCCACTTGGAACGCTATAGATCTGAGCTTCCACTCTTAGGTATAAGCTCCTATTGCAAATTCACATGCATTCATTGAGAAATAACACAGCAGGTAGGAAATGGATCAGTGTTGATTTAAAAAAAAGTTTCCCACTCTCTTTTCATACAGTTCTGCTGGTGACTCACATGGACCACCAAAAGGGTCATCAGAAAAGTTGCACAGTTTTATTTGTATTCTGGTATCTCATTCTGTTGTGTTTTGGAATGACATCCTGGCAGAACCTTGGTTTCCTGACAGACTTTTCCATTCCCATTTATAAAATATTAATTTCACTTTCTGTGATTTATCACAAGCAACTATGCCATTGTTCTGTCTTGGGCTCAGACTGTCATTAGGGGATTCCAGGCTGGCACAGTGGTTTTGATTTAAGGGAGGAAAATGTGTTTCCTTTTTTTTTTTTGTTATTCTAAGAGTTGTTTCTCTTAGAGTGAATTTCACTGGGTAATAAAAAATTTAAGACTGTGACTGTGCCAAAGAAGAAAATAAGCTGAAGTGGGAGTCTCTTGAACCATGGAGTTGGACTTAACTGGTCTTTCTTTCTCCTTTTTGAGTGATAGTTAGTAGTGTGCTGAGCGCACGTCATGTGAATCCAGAGCTATTTGGAGTCACTGGGGAAAGGGTCATCTGCTGGGAGGCTGAAATCAGATCTACAGAAATGTGTTGCTCATGTTGTTTGTCACAAGGGAATAGCATTTCAGCCCAAGCTGACCGCTGTTAAGATTCTGTAAATGCAGCCATTTATGTAGTCTTTACACTGAAGTCAAGATTTGGTCTATTCTGTTTCTAGAGGTGTGGGAATATACCTGGTCTGGAAGAGGGGGAAGACTCCATATTAGCCTTGCCTTGAGTGCGTGCATATGGTCAGTCTGGTTCTAATAGTGAAAGTTGTGTTCTACTTCCCCGCTGACTGAAATTGCCTCCTAAATATGTTAAATTAGGTCATCTCTGAGACCAGACATCCCTTTTAGTTGTTTGAGTTTTTTGCCAAATAGACCTTTACTATTTTGTGAAATTTATTTTTATTTGTCATGAAGAAGATAGATATGGAAGAACTGTTAATTTATCTGACTTTCTTTGTGCTACATTTTGTCTTTCAAAGTACTGGAAATCTGTTATTCTAGGAAATAAATTTCTGAATTATTGTAAGGGCTTTAATGTATTTTGCATGAATAACACTCTTTTAGAGGTATGTTTATTGCACAGAGATTTTCCAGCATGTACTGCAATTAGGCTATGGTTCCACAGTCATTGAAATGGGGTCTGTGCACTCCTGCTTTCCCAGCATCACAAATTTGGTCTGGATTGAGAATGGATACCTGATCTCATTTGAGGGGAGTACAGTGGCTCCATGCTGGTTACTGGGAACCACCGTAAAGCCTGCTGGTTCAAGGTTAACCATCAGTTTAGGGGTTTTTATCAGATTTGAAACAACAGAGTTAGGTTGTACTGGGTCAGCATGATTTTCACTCAATCATAGGAGCTTGAAAACTGGATTTGTGGCCTTGTCACGCATACTTCTGTCAATCAGATTTTCCTGAATTCTTAACTGAAAAAAATCATCTTCTAACACTTGGCTACATTAAAATTTTGCTGGATAATTCATTTTTAAATTGTGATAATAATCTTGAATCAGATAGGAAAAACCTGATGTCCTGGAAATAAGAAAGGGTTTCTAGCTGGGGTTGCTGAAAAAACTGCTTGCTCAAGAGATCGTAATCTAATCTGAGCGGATTGAAAGATTTGAAAGTATCTTATTTAAACGTGAAAAGATTGTTGCATGTTAATTATTTATTAATATATGTGGGTTAATACCCATTAGCATTTTTGAATATGGGCTGTACTTTATTCTGACAGCTTTGCATATCATCCCTAYGGATGTCTTAATTTAGTGAGATTATTAAGCACTTGGATAATACCAGGCATACACCAAAATGTGTGTTAATGTATTTAGTAAGGAGCTTCCCAGCCCTCCCCCAGTAGTCATTAGGGTAAAGTGTGCCTTCTGAGGAGCAAGAGGACAGACTGGACTATCACGACTTTTGACTGCATGGATTCATTTTGACATAATGTGATTAATTTTTTTTTGTCTAATGATGAGACTCCTTCATGTTTATTAAAATTGCTTCATAAGGAAGAATAATTCTGCTTGCTTCCTTCATTTTTTTTATTTCGCATAAAAGCGACAGGAGTGCGAAAAGGTGATTTCCCTAAAAGCAGGCCCATGTATAATTCACAGGGCTGCCACAAAGAAATCCTAATGACTTTCTCATACCAAGACTATTATTAACTTGCCTCCAGCCACAACATTTACATGGTAATATGTTGTCATCTTTGTGCTATCAACTACTACTTGATCCAATACAGTCTCATGTTTTCTTTTCTTTATAGTTGCTATGTCATGATGATCAGTCCGTGTATTTGCTGTCAACTTTGTTATTCCTTCTTCTTAGGAAGTTCTTCATTACCTGCAGAATGTGGCTGGTCGCTTGCCTGAAGTGCAGAATAAGGTCTTGACATTGCAGTGTTTAAAAATTTGCTACATCTTTGCCTCTAGAAATTTTGATCTTTTTTTAGGAATGTGTTCTGTGTATTATGGAAGAGAAATGTCATTATTTTACATTTGTCTTAGGATGTGGCTCCCCTAGCTCAGAACAAGGCTAAGTTCAGTTATGCTAAGTACCATGCAAGAGTATATTAAATAATACTCCTTTATGCAGAGATCTCAGGCCATGTGTTCAGCTTTGCAGACTGCTACCCTCCTCTGCACACAATCTGTTTCTATTGAGGCAACTGGCTGGCCTTTCCATTCGGGATTCATTCCTGCCTGTTCAATGATACTTAAATGCTCCAGTCATATTAATTTGTAGATGGGAGTCTTGAGTAATTATTGAATTGCTACATCTTAAAAGAAATTCTAGGGGCCTTATGCAGACAGATAGGAAAATAGCATGTAGATAAAAAGCATATTGCTTTAGGAGAAATGCTAATGCACAATTTCAGACAACCCCATGAATGCATATTATTAATGGAATTCATATTATTATTAAGAACTAAAAACTGAGACAGAAGTAAATTGCATTTATTGAACTTTCTTAACTCTAATTATGTGAGAAGTCTTAGAAAAATATAATCAAATTTTTGGGGCTAGAAAATACTGCTTCTAGGTTCCTCGTGTAAAGACTTTGCTCACTTCCTCATCTCCTTCAATGAAGGGAGTCAAGGTCCAAGCCTCTATGCTGATGCAAATGATGTGCAGGAGAGGTCGCAAATGGGAAGATTTTAGTCCATTTTTTTGAGAATGCTTTCAGAAATTCCTTGTATCTACAGAAGACAAGGTAGCCTTGTTTTAACTACTATGTTAAAGAGGCTGTATTCACTGTTTTAACTATATTGGATTTGATCCTCTGAACGAGTAAACAGCAAGTGATGCCATTTTAGACAGGTTCAAGAACCATATGCCAGTACCAAAGGGAGGACGTGCACAAAGCTTGAGTAAAAACAGAATACACAGCCATACCTCCGATGAAGTCATGAAGGTTCACAGTTAGAAAGATACCCACTTCATTGCCTCTTCATTTCTCTGTATAGTCTTTATTATTGCAGATATTTCAGTCTTTACCTATGAATTGATCTGGGCAGCTGACCAGTAAGATAATACTAAAAAGATTTCAAACTCAGAATGCTTCAGGTAACTTTGGGGGTTTTTCTCCCAGAAAATATCCAGACTGCTTAGTATTCAGGCTGCCCATTATGCACAGAGCATTGCTGGAAAAGAAAAGAAAACAAAACAAAACAAGAAACCCAACAAACAAACAAACCCGACAAACTAAACCAACCAACCAAACGAGTTAAAGAAAGATCCTGTTCAAGTGAATAGTATTCATTTATGGATAAGCTGGGTAGTTCAAAATGAGCTGGCGTGTGGTAACTAACACGACACCATGCAGCTATCTCTGATTGCCATCACAAAGGGTCGGAATCTAATAGACATAAGCACATGTAATGACAGAAAAAGGCATAGAAAGGAAGATGACCTTATAGTAAACTTGGATACAGACTAGGCCTTTCCAAAGGAACAGGGCAAAACAGGCTTTCATATTCAGCAGCAGAGAAGACATATTCTGATGTACCATGGAAGGTGCTTGACAGAGGATTTCTTAAAAGACAAGGCTGTATATTTCGTGGTCACATGAAACTTTGTACAGGTTTGTCTGAGTGATTTGGCATTAAAGGGCTTCAAAAGATTGTTTCTCTGAGTATAGATAAACTATGTTTTTGAACACATCTTGAGACCTTTCACTAATTTTTCACTGCTCCTCAGGCCAAGAACTGACACCCCCCGCCATCCCCCACCAAATCTGCAGATATCATTTTCTTAATGAAAGGAATGCAGAAGTGGAAGTTAAACCTTGCCATGTTCCTTGGGGTTTTATACAATGTTTCATCATCCCAAGGAAATCTGGTACTCTTAAGTGAAGAATCAAATCTCAAAGCACTGCACAAGTAAATGAAATCTCTTTTGCACACTAGGGACCTTTTCATCATAGTTTTGTGTTTCAGGGGATTTCACAACCTTTACTTGAGGGAAACAAATATTCAAATCCCAGTTAGACCAGAATAGAGGAAATATGCCAGGTTCAATTACCACTGGAATTAACAGCCTATGAGAATTTTTCCATTGCTATCTTCACCATCTTGTTCATTAAGTTTTACATAAGCTGTTCCTGGGATGTGGGAGCACAGAAAAGGAGTGACCACTTCAAAACTAATCAGAAGTAAGGATCTCCCAGAAGTCTCAGAAAGTGCTGGAATCCTGAGCACCATATTTCAGGTGAAGTCTCACAGTTTTTAAAACCTTCATTTCTATGAGTTTCCTGAAAGTGAAAATCTTCCTGCAAGTACATATAATATATATGTATATATGTATATATATATGTGTGTGTACAGTCAATCTTTTATGAAGACAGTGGATTTGCAATAACCATTTCTCTATTTTTTATTATTAGTTTGAATTAGATTAAATATATGAAAAGCATAGTTTATGACTTGGTGTTGAATGTCATTCACACTCAAAAAAGAAAAAATTATCCATTAAAAACAAAATCAAATGAACAGAAAATACTTTTGAGATATTTTATATATATATATAAATCCCACAAGAGAGATGGTGATGTCCCTCAATAGGTAACATCTATGGATGATGATAGCCAAAGAACAAATTAGTCAGTATGGACTGTATTTTCTGTGGTTCCTCTGTTTGAAGCTGGTGCAATAATAGTATTTCACTTGCTGTGGCATGGACTGTGGATTTTCTGGGTATCTGAAGCTCTGTGTAAACGTGCTGACTGCATGTGGAATGTGGTTTGCTTTGACATTTTCAAACAAGTAGTATTCTAGATGCTGTGTAGCTTCGGGGGCTTCTGACATATTTTATCTATTTCTTTGTCCTTAGAGATTGATGGGTGGGAATGTGATTAGCTTCCACACTTATTAGCTCACATGCTAAACCCACCCCCAGTCTGTAACATTTTTAGAACACCCTGTCTACAAGATGTTGCAGCCAACTGTAGTTTATTGTGTCCTTGTTTCTGAGGTTCTGCTAAGTACTTAGTATTGGCTATCCTGTTTCCTTACTTAGTATTGGCTAGTACTAAGTACTTAGTACTTAGTATTGGCTATCTGTGTGGCTTCTTTCAGTAGGTGAGGTGGACTTTTTCTCGGTCTCAAGCTCTGTCTCTACACGAAGAGAAATTCATTGGGAGAAAAAGTTGACATTTGCTGAAAATTGCAAAGAATGTTTCTACTCAACATTTTTTTCCCTTTGCTTCATATAATGGGACTCAGATTTTTACTAAAATAATACAAAGGTTGAATTAAACCACTGATATTGCCTGCTTTAAAGAGGTAAAAAATGTTATCTCAGGAAATCAGCTGTGCAGCACAGTGGGAGGGTAGACGCAGTCTCCATTTGTGTAAGAAATGTGAGTTCTGATTTTTCTCACACTTACTGCAGGACAGGGAAGAAAAGCTCTACTGAAGTCAGTGAAGTTGCACCAGTTTAAAAATAACATGAGGTGAGAAAAGAATCAAGCCCCAGGGTGTTTCAAAGCTATGTGCTGAATCACTGAATCATAAAAAATAGGGCAGCAAGAGCCTCGAGAGGTCATCTAGTCTATCCTGCCTTCCCCAAGGCAGAATCAGCTTTATCTGTGTCATTCTGACAGATGTTTGACTAACCTGTTTTTAAAAACATCCAGTAATAGCGATACCACCACATCCTCTGGGTACCCTGTTCCAGAGCCTTTCTATCCTTACCGTTAGACATCAAGAAAGGCTTTCCAGCCTTGGCTGTTCCTGCTGCAGTTCGAAGCCATAGTTGCTTCTATTTGCTGCAGACATGAAGAACAGTTGAGTTTGCAAAAGCCATTTTAAGTATATAAACACTTCACCGAATATTCTGAGTTGGAAGGGACCCACAAGGATCATCAAGCCCAACTCTTTTAGTAAATGGCCCGTACAGGCTACCACCTTGTTGTTATTAGCACCATGCTCTAACCAACTGAGCTAAATTTTGGTCCTCTGTAGATTATAAAGTGACCTGTTTTTCAGTCTTGGTAAAGTATTTTGGCTTTTTGAACTCTGTAGGACAGTGGTGGAGGACAGAGGGTTTGTTTGGAATGTAGGAAATATAGACTGAAAATTGAAGTTACATATGAAGAGAAAATTCCTACCCAGCAGTGAGACCTTCTTTGGATGAGTGAATGGATGCTCTTCCAGTACAAGAAATAGTTTAACAATATAGACCTATAATAAAGTCACCTTTTTCAAGGACGTTCCTATCAGAAGGAAAAATGGTCTTGAGGCTTTCAACAAGCAACTTGATTAGGGTAAAATAGTAGGATTATAAAATCCCTCTAAATCCCTCTGTGGTGGCTGTCCTCCAGATCAAGGCCATGGTTTCATATTAGTATTATTAAGTGACAGTGATTTTTTACCAAGAATGTACAGACATRTGAGGTTCAATTCACATTGTAATGTAGCTGCTCTGAAATAGATTCACATCTGACACATAACGAATATTTAGCTTATTGCAACCATAATTCCTGGGAGTAAGGGTATTGATGGTACAAAGTGATGTTTCTCTTCAACTACAGGAGAAAAATACTATTTCAGACAAATGTTTGATTATGAAAATACAGTTTTTAAAATGCAGGTATGGTCTTTATTTCTGTTATCAAATTATCCTGATTTATCATCAGGCTTCATGTGAGGGGTTGTTACCCTGCCATCAAAACTATAGGGGGCAAAGCTTGCCTAGTAAAACTTGCAGAAGTATGTAGTGACCACCTTTGCATTACCAATAATTTCCGGTATGTTTGGATCTATTTTCAGGCTTTTTAGTGTGTTTTAGGAAAATGAGTAGTCCAGTGTATACTACTAAGCTAAAAACTTGTTGGAAATCGGTCAGAGTAGCAACTGTGTTGTGGAGCAGATTGTCCCTGATTCTCAAGCTGAAATGTACCAGCTTAGCCCTGTGCCTCTATCTAATCCTCCTTCCTGCTAATTAATGCAATGAAAATATCATCCAGAAAATTTAGCAGTTTAAACCTGTCACTTACGTTTACACTTGCTTAATGCACAATCACGTAATTTTTTTAAAGGAATAGTAAACCTTTTGAATGTCAAACAGATTGTACTACCAAGATCAGTGCTTTGTTGTGTCCTGTCTAATGTAGGTTTTCTTCATTTTTATTTAAAAACCACATCAAGAGCATATTTTTTACATCATTATAATGAAAATAATCTTACAGCTTGAAGAGATTTTGTAATTCTCTGTTGTTTCATCGGTTTTGCTCCATGCACATTTTTCTTCTTGTGGACCTTAGCATACAAATGTACAAGTGTAATGAAAAAAATTGATTGACTCTTAGAGTAGGAGATTTCA
This sequence comes from Amblyornis subalaris, assembly GCA_018881555.1. NCBI lineage: Eukaryota > Metazoa > Chordata > Aves > Passeriformes > Ptilonorhynchidae > Amblyornis > Amblyornis subalaris. The sequence goes on along the minus strand of JACAXG010000048.1, from coordinate 5,997,245 downwards.
ATGTCATGATTTCACGCTCAGTTGTTGGCTAACAAGGCTCTGTAGGTTTTATTTAGAGAGGCCCAGTTGCAAAAACAAAAATGAAGAATTGTGTTAGCCTCAGCTGCCAAGGTTACAGAGCAAGCGGCTTAGAGGGCTCTGGGGTTCCAGGCGAGAGAGGGATTGTCTCTGCCCAGCAGGTAAGGGATAGAGCTAGACAGACACTGTTGTGTACAAGATACAGACTGACCCCAGCAATTCATAAATCCAAAAAACAACAATGTTTTCTGTTTATCAGTAAATGGAGTAGACACTCAGATGTGTACTTAACCCTTTGAATGTTTGGCCTTGATGCAGCTCCTTGGAAAGCCCTTTTCTGAATGCCTCCCTCATAATATCCTGGGGATATCTTGGGTGCTCAGGGTACTCATGGACTACTGGCAGTCTGTTATATAGTATATAAATACTTAAAATGTTTCATATGCCCACTCTAAGGAATGTTTTTCCTTGTTCTTATGTTTCATGCTTAGTTGTTTATAATATATCTTTACATGTGTTACCTAMAACATTATGCTAAATTCTCTGAAGTGGTATAGCTGCTTCAGGTGGAGATCGTGTACTATATGAAAAGAAAGAAAGCCAGATACCTAGCCACCTAGCCCCTACATACCTCAATTTCAGGCAAATCTATGATTTTAGTTGATGGAAAACTTCTAAAGAGTCAGTTGTCAAAGCTGACCAGCAATTCCAAGCTTTCATTTTATCTACTCATAGGCTTCACATGAGGCATCAAGTTACAAGTTGCAGATAATTTTATATGCTTAACCTCTTTATCTTTTATTGTTTTATTAGTGTTCTGTTTTAACAATTTGCATTTTAATAGAGCCCTGTGTGAGTAATTTTCAAATTGTAAATACAAATTTGGAAGGCCATCAAACTCTGTGTCTGCATACCAACACAAAAATCATTGCAGCTTTAAAAAACAGTAGGAAAACAGCAGACAGCTGCAATGATGCTGAACCAAGATGGGATAAGCAAACCCATGTTTTCCTTTTTTTTTCTTTTTTTTTTTTTTTAATGGAGCTGTGTCTGACTTCACCCTCTTTGGGTTTTTAATCTCTGTAAGACAAAAGCATTATCAAATTGATGGCACTTCTCTCTTGTCAGGCAAACTTGTGTATCGTGAGTGCATTTTTTTCCCCCTGACCCCAGCTCCTCCCTAAAAAGAATTCCACAGAATTCTTCAAAAGACACTTGTAAGGTTTCTTGATGCACAGTCCTGTTTAAACAACAGCTGAATTGTTAACATCAGAACCAGTGGAAAAGTATGGATATGCTCCTTCAATCTGTCATTGCTACATGGAAGGAAATTTGCAGGCACCTGGGCTATGTGTCCATAGGTGGTTTTGAGTGAAAAAGTTCTTCTTGGTGTTTGCTCTGCCCTGGCTCCCCGGGAGGGGTTACTGTCCTCTGATTCTGCATTCCTTGTCTATCTCCTGGGTGTATCTGTATATTACTAATCATAGTAAATCAATAATATCCATTAACTTGAGCTAATATTCATCCACATACATTGTCTTCTTTTGTGAACTTCCTGAGGTTTGGTAATCTTGGCTAAATTTAGTGGGCAATGTAACCAGTATTTTCTTTTTCAGACTTAATTAATGCCTTTATTTTTAATACACCTTAGTATAGTATTTTCTCACACAACTGTTAACACTCACTTTACCTTCGTTTGTTATTATCCACACACTATTTTCCTATAATTCCACTCTATCAAGATGCTGCTTTCTCATACCATTTGGGTCCAATTCTGACATCTGAAAAAGTACATTTTGTGTAGCACACTTCCCCCACCTCCCCAGGGTATCTGATCTATCATGTGTATTTGCTTGCTTGTATTTCATTATCACCTACTATTCACATTTGCATTTATAAATCATGCATGAAATTCATTTGCAAATCTGCAGGCCTTCTTCTTCTGCAATATCTCATTCTGTAGTTAATATCGTTTAATAGAAAATAAGCTACTCTTTTATTGCATTGCTTAATATCATATATGAGATTTCTAGGCTGTGATTTTTCTTTCTTTTTTGAAGGCTCACAAAACTGTGTGAATATTTTTAAGACCTTTCTTAGGGATCGGGAAAAAATATGGTCATATTTATCACAGTAAATGCTTGCCATATTCTGCTTTTGGAAGTAAAGCTATTTTTAAAAAGTATAGATGCATAGCAGAGGTTCTTATGACCACAGACATTTCCATTTGTTTCATACTCATTTCACTTAAAATCAGATGAAAGAATTTTTAGAAAATACCTACTTGGGAAGTTTTAAATCATTACTGATATTTTTTCAGTTCAAGTTCAAACTTTATGCAAAATTTTTCCAGCACTAGAATGTATTGCTTACCCTATCTGATAGATAACTATCTACTTAACAGAAACATCAGGCAGTATGTTACTTCTGATCCTGTGTTGCAGAGCATATTGTTTTCCTTTTAATTAAGTTGTTCCATGGTGTTCTACCCTTAAGATTGTGTGCTTGCATTTCATTATCACTTGTTATTCAAACTTGCATCCCATTTGAAATTTGCAAACATGGCAGGTTTTGTCCTATCTTTGTTAGAAATTATTACTTCATTTCCCATCTCATCTGTGAAGAGTGCAGCCTATTTTTAATGGTGTTTTCTCATGTGTAATGTTTCTCCAGCTCTGGATTCAGTCAACTTCAACTTCATTTCCCCCCACAAGCCTTGCTAGATCTCCATGATTTTATTACTTTTGATTTACTTTCCTTATGCAGCTTCCATCCTGATTTGCTGTTTTCCTCCTGCTGCCATAGAGCACTTCTGTTAAAAACTCCTCCTTCTGGTTCAAAATAAATGAAAAGGAAGGAAGTAATATGAGATTTATGGAGTGAAAAGTACACTGGTTTGTTTAAGAGGGGGCAAAAGTGTAGTTGGTTCCTGTCAGCAAAGAAAGAAGCTTCTAGCACATAGTAATTTTTTATTTTATCCACTCTAAAAAGGCTAAGAAATCTGTACAGCTTGTAGCAATCTGTACAGCTTGTAACCAAACTAGGTACAATGTACTCAACTTCCTATTAAATAATAATAATTATTATTATCTGCTTACAGAATGTTTAAGAAACTATCAGTCTCTGCCAGTATGCCACTAAACTTCACAGTAAATTGCTTTGATATTTGGATTGCTTGGTTTGTTCCCCATTGGTCTGGAATGAGAATGAGGTTGGTCCCATTTTTTTCCCTCAATCCTGCCCTTCATTCCCACCATGTTTGTTTATGGGATGCTTAAAATTACCCATGGAGAGGCGGAGGGAACAGCTGAAACCAAGACTCTGGATAGAAGTTGCAGGAATTTCAAAAGGAGTCCCTGAGTGCTGTTTCACTCATCAAATAATGGTTTTTTATCAAGATTGAAACTGTCCCATAGAAAACCATTCTCAATTTTTTTTACGCTCTGGCGTTGCCAGTTCTGAAATCCAGCTGCGAAGTGTACATCTTGAATGCAAGCCCATGTACACATACTTTACATATTCATTCTGAATTTACCATGCTGTGTTTTTACAGCCCCACTGCAGGCCCCTATGGAAAGACCACCATACGAGCTAGAGGCAGTGCAGAGGGATGTGGGCTGCATGTGCCGAATTAGCCCTCATTTGGCATTGCTCTTGGGGGCTCGAGCTGCCCTGAAGCCCCTGATGGAGCCTGAACCTCTCCTCCTGCTCAGACAGAAACCTGAATGAAGGCAGGTTTCATTCAGCACTGCAGTGAATGGCAGCATTGCTGAACCCAGTGTCATGAGTAGAGCACAGAGCAGGCATCTTTAGAGAAAGCCTTTACCAGCCAGCTAAGAAGTGTTGTCCTGCTGCTGTTGAACTCAGAGAAAGAGTCAAATGCGGAGGCAGAGAAGTCCATGCCAAATGTCATCTGCCTGTACACCAAGGATCTGTCCTCTATGGGATTGTCTTCTGCAGAGCCCTGGAGGCAGATTGGGCGATAGGTGGGAGATGAGGAGAAATAATGGGTTTGCAACTATGTGGACCAACCAGCCATTCTTCATTTCCCACAGGGTGGAAAGCAGGAGGAGTCTCTTGTCTCCAGAACAGTGTGGTCCTCAGCTGTGCCAGTTTCTGTGTTTCTTACAGGGAGCGAGAGCAGGCTTGTATCTTTTCTGGTTATACAGGCTCAGTCCTCTTCTATTTGGCTTACTATTTAGTTATCAGAAGTTTTCATGTTAAAAAATATTTTGGGGAAAGAAGTCTTCATTATGTCTTTAAGAGGCACAGGAACTCAAGACAAAAAAAAGATTTCATAAAAGGAGGTGATAAAGTTTTAACCTAAAACCAGAAAAAGGCATGTGATAGAAATATTCATTGTAGCAAACACATCTAATTTAAAATTTAAAAAGTATATGGATAAAACCTGTCTGTGTAGAACCAGATTGTAAAGATAAACATTTAAATGCATATCTCAGGACCGCCAATAAAAATGGCAATCACATTGCTTATCAGTGTCCTTATCCATTTAAGGAAAATGCTGGTATATAGTGTTAAAGCCTGTGAACACTTTATTTAATATTCAGCAAACATTGTATGTTGGCAGTAGAAACCATGTATTATAGGCTTGTGGTTTGAATTATGGTTACAGTGCAACACTGATCTTACAGTCGTTTGGCTATGGAGATAGCCCTCTCAAATGAAAAACAGCACTATTATTTGACAAATATTATCTGGCACCTTTACACTGCTGTTAACTGAAAATGTAAAATGCTTGCTCAGGTGTCAGGTTCACTGAAAGATGTAGACTAACATTACGGATGGTATCATGAGAGGAAATAGATAGGAATTTAGGACTCTTTCTCAGTTTCTCAAGTATTTTTTCCTGTCGGAAAGCCCCTGGAATTAAATAGGGGGGTTTTCCTTCATCACTTAATCTCTACTACAGTAACTGTGAGGAGCATGGGCATGATGAGAATTTAACATCATCTATCATCTAGAGCTATCTTTAACCCAGACTCTTCCATATATAGGAACATTTGCCTCAACCACTCTCATCCTAGTGGCCTCATAAGTGAGACTATTTCTTGGTGTGGGAGGAGAGGAGGTATAATGGGAGAAAATATGTATAAAAAGCTTCTTTCTCAGCTTTGCCATATAAGTAGAAGAATTGACTGAAGCTTTGTACATTGCTTCCAAGTCTTGACTCTGTCTTCAGCTTTCAATATTTCACATTCCTGAGAGTATGGCTAAGCATGCAGACACCTCTCCGTGTGGTACTCTTCCAGCACCCCTGGCCAGGGAGGTGCTTGGATGCAGTCTGAGTCACCTACCTACACTGGAAACCATCAGCCAGTTAGATAAACAATGAAAGCACTGTATTGCATCTGTGATAATGAAAGGTAATAACTGGACATCTGAGATTTGTTACATACTAGTGGAAAATGTTTAATTACTTTTGACAGCTTTTTTGTTTGTTTGTTTTGCTGATGAATTTAGAGGCTGTCACAGATGATCAGTTTTCCTTGTTTGTGTAGTGCTGTAAGATTTTTATCTACTATGATAAATACACATTCTTTTCATAAAATATTGTGTTTTACTGCAGAAAAATGCAATTTGTAGGATACGTATTGATGGAATCAAATCCCAGGATTAGGTATTGCACAGTCATTATTATAAAGGAATTAATGAACTCCACCTCAAAAAGCATCGAAATTAAGGATTAGTATCAAAATGCATACAATTAAACATGAAATTTAATGTAAGACTACATGTAAATAAGTACACTACAACTTTTAAATAATATTCTAGGCTTAAGAACTGCATTTCTCAAAAAGCAGCTGAGTGAGCTCACAGGGCAGGTAGATTATCCTGAGTACTCTCAGGATCCCAGGGTTAGCTGCCTCACAACCTGGAGTTTTCAAGGTTCCTACAAACATGAAAACATCCATATTGAGGCAGACTAAAAGTCCATCAAGATTAAAATTTTGTCCCTGACAGTTGGCATTGGCAAGTGGTAGGGAAGAGAGCAGAGGATGACACAAATATATAACATTGTGTTTTTGGTCTGACTCACAAGAAATCTTTGCTATAGAAACTACCAAAGATCGAATCTGGGGTTTTTTAGATCACATAACCATTCCCACATCCTCTACCAAACCAATCTGTTTCTATTTTTTGTCTTCCTCTGACCCACTTAACACTCTGGGCTAAGCTTTTTCCCAGTACTTCCAATTCTGTAGGGAAAGAACGTGTTTTTGAGAATAAAACCATTCGTGGATAATTTTTCAAAAAAAATACATTTAGGATAGTAGCATAAACCAACAGTATCGAGTGTTCATACTTATCATAGGTACAGGGCATGTCCCTGAAAACACCTGAACTTTCATGTGAAATAGTGACATGCTTTCACAGCTCTTCTGTAGGATCTGAATAATTACTGTTTTCTGATGCTTTTCATCCATGTTAAACAAGAGAAAAGAAGTTCCTCTGGGCACACTTTCTCCTGTGCTAAAAGAAAACACGCAAAATTTGTAAAACATGCCAAACCCTTTCGCACTGTAGTCCTGCCTGGTGATCCACAACTGGGGGTGTGAAAAACAAAACAAAGGCGAAATGTACTTCAACCTGCCACTGCTACATGTACAATGAAGAAAATATTTTTATTTAAAAGACAGCAGCTGAGCGGCAGTTATTTAATCCATGCTGCTTGAGGGATGGTGGGGGAAAGGGTATTTTTGTGATTGCTCTTCAATGACTCCTGTGCAGCTTCATGGCCATGGCTCCAGCAGAAACCAGAACTATAATAACAACATTGCAATAGGCCAGAGTTATGTTGCAAGCATTTTCAGAGTTATACTTCACAGTCACATCCAGTTTGATTGCTTCCAGACCTAAGACATATAGTTTGTTTGAAAAAAAAATAATTAAAAGACAACTCCCCAAAATCCCCTTTATCTAGCTGAAAAGAACTTTCATGTATTCATAAATGTGAATTTGCATTCTATAGACGTCAGTTAAACAGTCCCTTTTTTTGGAAGTGTTATTTCTATTGCTGTCATCAGCATTTGTTTTGTAACAGTGCAAAAGGGACAGTGAACTGTGCTAAGAAATCCTCTTCTCCAGGGACTGACAGTAAGTTCCTTTGTCTGAAACTTGTGTGCAGAGATGTGTGCACACACTGAGAGGATGTACTTAGCCTTCAGATAATCTATTGCATTATACAATTTAGTCTGCCTAAAGCATGTGGGTGAAAATGTAAATGTGCTTGTGTTTGTATACTCAAGAAAAAACCTAATTATATGTGTAAGTGAAGTGTAAATATTAAATATATGATCACATGGTATTTCGGTGCTGTCTTTGCATAACCTACCTTTTTTGTTGCCTTGCCATTTGGGAATTACAGTACCATCCCTGCTCATGATGGTAACACCTCTAGCCCTCAATTTACCACTATACTGACCAGGCAATATCAACTCAAGTGCAGAAGAAAATGAAATAACCCCCAAGTAATCTAAAGTAGCAACAGTTGAGAGTGTTTTGTTGGTTTTTTTTTAAGGATGGTGACTTGAGTTCCACACATACTAATATTTCCTGCCCATACAGTTGAAAGCAAATGATGAGCCCATTTCAAAGTGTGGAAATTCCACTTACTAATTGCTTGTTCTTGTCAACGTGAAGTGTTTGACCTCGACTCTGAGGTATTTCTGCATAGACAGAATTGCCATGTCTGGTCCCAGACTGAATTATTTAGAAGCCATGTCTCGAGCTGTCAGCCTGCAGAGCAGCTCTGTCACTGCAAGACTTTCTTTTCCTTACTGACTCTCCCAGACATGCAGCAGGATTTTTTTACCAAAGCAGAGGAGCAGACAGGGAAACCAGTGGGAAACAGAAGATGAGAATGCAAAGGGTAACAAAAAAAGAAGGGAAACATGAACACTCTGGTTCTTCATTATTGTTTAGGACTGTTTAAGGATTTTTCCCAAAAAATTTGTACATGTGTGCAATATTATCAACATTTTAAGAAAGAATATAAAATCAAAGGTTTGGCTTTTCTCCTTGTGTAACCAATACATGTAGAATTTTTGCCAAGTCCACAGCAATTCATTTTGTTAAAAACATGTAAGGAGCACAAAGAACTTTTCAAATGTATTACAAAGGTTAAGATTGCTGTGAAAATACTCTGCTATGTGCCTAAATTATTGCAAATACTGTAAAGGGAAGGAAAGACTATTTTGCAGGCGGAGATTATTTTGTTAATGGCTGTACCTCTGTTTTGAAAGCCTGAATATGTTTGTCCTAAAGATCTCAGTAGGCCTGGCCTATATGTGCATAACTATATAATTTAGTTTTATTTATTTTGAAATTAAACAAGTGTATAAATTCCAGGCTCATGTGGAGATTCCTAATCAGCAATTCTCTCTGTAATTTTAGAAAAGAAGTCATGGGAGCTTTGTGTAAGAAAACAATGTGCCAAGTAATGAAATCATTATGAGCTAATTGCAAGTTAACTACTCTAAGCTAGCTACTGGTTGCCCTACTCCTCTAATATGGGTCAATAATTATATATGAAATTATGTTACCAGCATACCATAATAATTATAACCAGGATGTTTTTAACATGGAATTATTGAAGAGTTCTCAATTTTCCAGTTCTGTAGCCTAAAATGGGAGCCTTGTACAGGGCTGTGCTCTGAATCATCACTTTGGTCACTTGAAAAGTGGAGCTTGTAGTGGTGTGTGTTGTTAATTACAGCATTTTGGATGTAATTATCATGCTTACAGGATGACTCTTGGGGCCCACTGATCTGCATGTATTGATTATCTAGCTGGCTGACCTATCCAGTGGAAAAATGGTTATGCCCCACAGAAAATAAGGGAAATAGTCATCTATCATGTGCCCAGTAACGTTGCAAAAGAAATTGTGGAAGCTGGGAATTCAGGTACGGAGACTTAGGGCTGTCTGTGTGTCACTTCTTCTCAGCTCCTGCTGTGCTCTACAAGCTGTAGGAAACTGATCTCTAACCTGTGAATAATGCGAGAAGAAGGTACTGATGGGAGAAAAATATGTACTGTACTATATAGTACATAGGCTTTGCAATAGAGTATGTGGCAAATAGGATTTCAAAGTGAAATGGGTGACAGAATTTCTCATAATTCTGGTGAAAAATTCTTTTTCAGATATGTTTTTTTTATGACTCTTTGCCCCTTCCATTTTGTCAGGAACTTTTCTTTCCTTAGAAAGATCAGTCCTGAGGATTAAAATTTTTTAAAAAAGAAAAAGCTGTATTCCTGTTCTTACAAGAAAATAAGATAGCATGTGCAGATTAATTTTTTTTCTCCAAGACTGTGGCTTAGAAGAGCAATCACAAGGCTGAAAGCCATGGGAAACTTTCCACTTTTTCATATTTCTGCCACCAACTGTCCTTAATCCTTTTCATTTATTCAGACATGTACAAAGATAATTCACCTAAGATTGAGAAACCATTTGTAAAGCAGGTGAAGTATTATTTGACTGGTAGAATAAGATAGGCAGCGCTTGTGTGATCCTTTCTGATCCTGCGTGCATCACTTAAGGCAGCGGGTGCGTTGGTGTTCCCACTTGTGGGAGGGGAGTGTTGCTGCTTGGGCAGTAGTATTGATGTAGAAAACTGCAGAGACAGCGGGACCAGAGCGGGGGACCAGACCCGGGTCAGCAGTGGTGAAGCTGAGGAGAGACCTTGGCACTGCCAGGGGTATTCATCCGCATTTATTCTTCAGTTCAGTCTTGGCAACTCTTGCCTGTCCAGTGTGAGGGGAAGCCTTTCCCAGGAAAGCAGGAAGAAATGGTCCTGCGTCAAAGACTTTCTGCTTAAAAGAAAACAAAATTGGAGAAATCCAAAGACACAAAGCCCCTTCACACTAAGCTCTGGTGGCTCAGAAACCTCTCTGCAGCTCAGGTGTATTTGGGCCAGTGGTTAAGAAGACAGGGCTTCAGTGTGGGAAGAGGCGAAGTGGAGGAGGATGCCTTCAAGTGAATGTGTGTGTCCAGGAAGATTGGGTAATGACTGGGTGAGGGCAGGATGGTAATTGGCTGTGAAAAATAACTGCAGATGCATGTGTAAGTGAATGCCAGGCATGAAGGGTTTTGTGAGGAAGAGATTAAAGGGCTTAGTGTGCAAGTGGGTGTTGGTATTTATGGTAAGGAGAAAGGGAGGTTTGTAATTTACTTCTGCTTAAGGTGGTAACTTTTTTTTTTTTTGACAGCTTTGCAATCTTTGCCAGGGTCAGCAATTTTTAAAGTGATCCCCATGTCCATAGCACATGCCTCTCAACCAGATTAAACAGTAAAACTTCAGAACTTTTCAGAGGAAATTTGAAGGTCACAGAGTCCTGCTGGTTCAGATATTTGGGATGCTTTAGTCTAAATTGTTTCAGCAGCTCATACTTCACAACTGTATAGTTTGTAATCAGGATACTTTATCCTTTTTTATTCTTTGCACCTACATTTCTTATTTTCTATTGCTGAAGGTGATTACCAGTAATTGTAAAATTGTGGAAACAATTTTGAAACAGCATAAAACTGTTATAGTGTCATCAACTCTTTAACTTTGTAGACAGATGTAGTTTGATAAAACCTTATTGCCTGAATACCTCTACTAGCTTTCAGTTTGCACAAGATTGCCAGAAATAGGAGACATTGTTTAGTGTCTAGTCATCTCAATTGTTGCATATTTCAGCCAGAATAAATTCTGTGTTGCCCTACCCATTTGCTTGTTTTCTCATGCAAGATGTCAGGTCTGTAACTTTTTGTTGTTGTTGTTGTTGTCGTTGGGAAGCATAGTTTTGTTCATCTGGTTGAAGCACCCTAATAATGAGAATTACAAATACCTTGATTCCGTGGATTATAAACAACATGACAGATATGGCATTCAATATCCTGTAACTGGCCTCTGAAACAGGCAGATTTGGGAGAGATTTGTGTCTACCCACAAATCAGAATTATGTGTTTGCTACCTATCTATCCTTATTTTAGGGTTATCTTAAATACAGCCACCGATTTCATAAAAGTGAAGTTTCATGAGGAGATATGAAAAAGCATTTTATGGGAAACTATTGACATATGTATACAAGGACAGACATTTATGTATATTAGTGAGTAGGATTCAGGAAATGTGAACATCTGGTTTCTCATAATAGTCTTTTCTAGTATTTAATTAATAAGAATTATTTTGATCTCATTCATGTCTGACCTGAAGAATTCATGAAATGTAGTTCTCTCTCAAGTCAACACATCTCCACTGTGTATACATATTTGACGTGTCTTTGTGAACTTAGTAAATCCATCTATTTGAAAGGACAGTGTGAAATTCTGTGTTAAACTGTGGTCTGCTACACACATGTCCATTCTCCTTTTATTTTCTTTGAACACCAGAACACAGTAAAATGTATTGTACAGTGTACTAGTTTGATATCACTTTGATAGACATGATGTGACCTTATATACACACTCCAATGTACTCTAATCTGTGGTCTCCCAGCTCCCACTCTGCAGGATTTTTGCGATGTTGATGGAACCCTGTGATTTCACAGAGCAGCTGCAGTGACCCCTTGCCCTGCTCACTGCTGCTGACAGCTGCCTACCATGTGTAGAGGAAACCTCACAGACTAAAATCTCCCTCATAAAGCAGAGATCTTTAGATAAGCATGCAGGCCTGATCATGCTACTACTTTAAAAATAAATATTTTAAACCCAGAACTTTTTGTGTGGTGCTAAAGGAGTGGTAGCTAAATATTCAAGGCATTCTGCCTGGTAAAAATAGTGGGTATGTGACACAGTGTCTCCTTTTAAAAACAGAAAGAAGAAAACTTCAGTATAAACAATGAAAGGTATCCTAAGTGTAAATAATCTGCATAAGAAATGAGTTAATCTGTCTGTTAGGACAGGTTTGACTTGCTAAACAAGACTCATCAGGTTCTTCTGGTTTATGTTTAAGACCAGCGTCACAACTACCTGAAGTCAGAAAAACATCCATCCAACAATTCATGTATCAAATGGGAAAAGTTTATTTCATCTGAATTGTAACTTTTACCTGCATGGTATATTTACTTCTATCAGGATTTTTATTTAGGAAAAAATAAAACAGAATGAAAGCAAGAGTTTAAAATAAAAGTGAAGAACAAAGTTGKGTGTGATTTTTAATTTTTTTAATACTAAAACTTGAAATAATTACTAGGTAAAAACAGGTTGGCATTGTACTTCTTGAGGCATTTCTTCACATACAGTACCAAGAGTTATATCATTGCTAATGTTCTCCTGCTGAGCTGCCGTCCTGTCGTAGTGTTACATTGATGTACCTTCCCCATTTGGGTAGAGGTCATTATCCTCGTGCCCGGTTGCATTGCCTCTGCTGAGCAGGTTAACTGCTTGAGGTCTTTTATCTAGACAAATGTTTTACCAGAGCTTTTGCTCTGTGATGACACAAACTGTTCCTCAGAGGTCAAATCCAGACAAATTAGCAATGCTGTGATAGCAGGTTCCGTGTACATTGACACAGTCATTCAGAGACCCATGGGAGTAAAGGTATCAGCTTTGTGAAATGAATAAAAAAATTATTAAAATGTCCTTTATTTTCAAGACTTTCTTCTCCCAAGTAAGTATTTGTGTGTTGTCTTCATTTAGTATTTGTGTCACTGTAAAACTGTCTTGTCAAAAGAATGCCATTTTACAATCAATTTTGATGGCTGTATGGTAATCATAATAGCCAATTTTTACAAATAAACTGTGTGTGTAATGAGCTCAAATCACAGTTCACACATTTTTTATACGTTAGCTAATTCTATCAATATCTTCTTTTTAAACAGTAGCTTTGAGACTATTAGCCATTCCCTAGGCATTTCTGGTAGTTTCTTTCTGTGCATGAGTGATAATCAGGAGGCAAAATAGCAAGTGAGAAAATGCCCTAAAGCTTGCTCAGCTGGGCTCAGATTTTACCACATCTAGTTTTTACTATCAATTGTAGGTTAAAAGGTCTAACAAGTACATATCACCCATGCTCAGAATTTTAGTAGATTTTGTCAGCCTTGTCCCAAACAGGAAAAACATGTACAAGAGCTAATCCTCTGCATCTCTTCATAGGAAGTTGAATGTATTCCTTGAATTGTGAAATAGTATTTTATAAGACCTTGTTGAACAAAAGTGATGAGCACTATAATTTGTCGTACAAATAAAAGGTTTTTTTCTTCTGCTGTTCATACAAAACTCAATTAGGAATGTAGCTGAAAAAATATTTAGCTTTAGGGGTGTGATTAAGACCTACTGAAGCAAATGAAGTTTTTGGAGGTGCCAGTGTGGGGAATAGGAATCCTCTCAATCTGGACTGAATTTCCTTTAAAATTTAAAACTTTTAAGTTTAGAACGACAGAAGCAGGTTCAAGGTCACTCGCCTTTCCAGAGATCTAAAAGGTATCAGTGCATAGTAGGATTTCAGTATTTATTGCTTTAGCTGCAAGTATTTAATATATGTTGAAAATACCAATACACAAATTTAACTCAGTAATTCCCATCTCTTCCTGTCTCCCACTGGGAAAACCACATTGGCTTCAAACAAGCTCTGTGTGGTACTGGCCTCTTTGCATGCAGCCCCTGAAAGGGTCAGGGCTACAGTCTTCATAGAGTAGTAAAAAACCAAAAAGATCAGTTTTATCCATGTGTGTGCATAAAAGCAGAAATATATATCTATCTATCTCAAAGTATGTCTTGTTGCCTTAGAACTTAAAACAAAGTACACCTCTGAGCTTTGGAGCCAACACTTACTGGTCATGGGTGATAGCTGCAGTCATGTTAGGAATGCATCTGCTGCACAGAGAACCTGGGGAAACACTGCTGTTTGTATGAGCAATATATTCATTTTTTGTTGGTTAGGGTGGTTAGGATTTGGGGCTGGGTTTTTTCAAGTACATCTTATTTAGTAGTACAGACACAAAAAGTCTTCTAAAATCTTGTTTGTATGAAAGCATTGGGAGCCAGACAAAAAGAAAATTGTTCTTCAGTCTGAATTATGATTTGGGCCTGGCAAAGCCTTAGTTTTTGGGACCAGTTTCACTCTGGAGTGGAGGGAGATTTTCAGCTGAATAGGAACTGATGCAATTAGTGCTTAAATTAATGAGTGATGTCTTTTCACTGTCTGCTGTCCCAACTGGGGATTAGGCGCAGTGTGCCAAGAAGGATACTCATCTGAAGTATTGAGGCCATGAGGACGCAGCAAGGGTATAGAGAACTGGCATTTTTATTTTTCAGTTAGTGCAATTAGTTGCTTTAGTTTAATCATGTCCACATAGCTTGGTTCTCGTGAGGAAATTTTCTGCTTTGGTACTAAAAAATGATCAAAGACTGTCACTAGAATTTGATTTTTGTTTGTTGTATGAGTTCATTTAGAGTATGCCAGCGGCTGCTGCAGCCAGTGAACCTAAATAAATGCCTGTTGGATATCTATTTAGCAGCAGGCTCCAGTTTTTTCAACACCGTCTCCGTGTAACCTTTTAATCTAGTTCTTGTCTTTGACTTTTCATATTTTATATATTTAACCCCTTGATGCAGATATTTTGCATTAAGTGCTTTAGAAATCCTGATTTACTGCCTCAAGGGATTAACCAGAATTCCAGTATTCTTGCTTTATCTACATTCATTTACACAGACCATTTATTTCTAATAAATATACTGGCCAGATCATATTTCTCTGCAAACTCTAAGCCCTGAAAATAAATTTATGCAGTGACATAATGAAAATAATAAAAACTGTCTTGCATATTGCTCTTATTCTTTCTTTAAATATCACCTTTCCAAGGCATGGGGGGTTTATATTCTCCAACTAAACACCATGTTTGAGGTTCACGCTGCAAAGCTCTAATTTTTAGTTGACTTCTAAGGGAATTTAATCAAACTACAGGATATATGATTCAAAGCAAAAAATGTAATTAAGAAAAATCTTTTTCTGTAGGCAAAGAGCAGCTTGTTTTCATTAATTTTATGAAGAATGTTGTTTTTCTTGGCTGAAAACTTAAACTCATGGGACAAAGGAAGATTTATGGGGTGATCCGCAAAATCACACAGGTTTTGTGTTGCAGTGCTGTTTTTGCAGTGACCACTAGAGTCCCTATAGTTGAAAGTTTATCAGTGTTTCTTTTTATAAACGTCTATTTTCAGAAAGGGCTTTTATTCAGAGATTAGCTTTGAGCTAAATATATGCACACAAAGTCTCAGTGTATATGTGGTGTGGTAAGCATGTACATTTTAATGTAAACAATTTATAATACTTTAAGAGGTCTTACATTACAAGGAAAAATGAAACTGAAGTAAGTAAGAACAGCTATTTAGATCTTCCATTCATATACTGCTTGTGCTTCTTTGTCATTATGCTTTATTTAAACATATGGCAAACTCTCCAGCAGTTGCTGAAAGCCTCTAGTGTAGAGAATCAGAGACACGATGTCTCTTGCCCTGCTCCTTCAAGGTGTCAGTGCCACTTGTGAGGTGCTTGGGCTGAAGATCTATGTGTCATATAAAGTTTTCATCTTTGTGATCATTAGAGTGGAGGCGCAGAACCAGAGACACAGCCRGGTTATTGGGTGGCACTTTGACTTATTTCTCCCTTCTGAGTTTTGACCCCTTAGATTTGAAGTTCAAATTCAGCTTTAACTTTGACACATGTATTTTTAAACCAAATAATGAGTTTATTTAGTTAACTGTATCAAATGAAATACCTTTTGTATCTTTAAAAATCTCTCTTTAAGAAGATCAGTAGTTCATGAACAGTAATGAAACAACAATCTTAACAGAATGCTCTTTCATTCCCCATAATGTCAGCAAGAGTGTCTACTTGTTTAATGTTGTAGTAAACAGAAAAGTTCATGGTTCAATGCTTAAGCCTCTGAGCTGTCTCCCCAACTGTTCCTGGCTGCCAGTACTTTACTTACTCAACAGGAAACTAATTTAATTAGTACAAAGAACAGGCCAGTACAGATGCCTATACGAAATTCTTTCAGTTTTTAGAAGGCATGTGCTAAACTCCCTACATTAGATGGAAAAACATAGATTGTAACATTTAACAATGAAATATCTGTTAACCTGTATTATCAAAGGTTGCTGTCTCAAATTATGTTACTGTGGTCTTGCAACATCAAACCAGACAAAATATTTCAGTTCAAAGGCAAAGAAACTGATAGTAAATTTGAGACAAGCTTATGTTTCATATTAGGAATCTCTTCATCCTGTAAGTGACTAACTGGGAAGATGTACCATTAGTTCTTAGCAACACTGTCTTCTTCTAAAGTCTGCTTCACAAAATTTATTAAAGTGGCAAATTCAAACAGTACTTAGGAAATACAAAAACTAAGGTTTCAAATTTAATTTCCTCCACCTGTGGTTTATGCACTCATCTACAGTTTTCATTTGCCAGCATCATTTACTGTTGCTTCTTTGGGACCTCAAGTCACTTTTCTACAGGATAATGGATTGTGAACACAGATGAATAGTTAATGTTTCTTTTCATCTTCATCATTCAGTGTTTCATCCTGTGCATTTTGGCTATAGTGTCCATAATCTGCACCAGATACGGAATAATTTGTTTCCGTGGTGGCTTTTCATGATGCACTGTGTCTTAGTTCTTTGCCAGCATTGTGAAGCCACTTTCACAGTACCCTTGTGAGCTGAGATGGTGTGGTGGTGTCCATTTTATGCACTAGGAGCTGAAGCACAGGTATTAAAATGGCAATTGTTAAAAATTAATCAATTATTTTTGCTTAATTTGTCATAGCTCCTTGCATCTTTTAGTTATCACTGTGTTCAGGTGGATTTCATTCTGCATTGACCTCAGTTGGAGCAGTGAATGCTTGGCATATCTGCAGCCCCAGCCAGGATCCATCTTGGATTATAAAGAAAATGAGAACTGCTGAGTGAATTTCTATTAGAAAAACAAAATAAAAATAAGTTAACATAACTTCTCTAGTATCTCGTAGGAGCTCTGACAGTAGTTTTCTAGCATCATGTAGGAAYTACGGCAGAAGCAGGAGTCAAATGCAACTTTCCAAACCTTCAGCTACTGAAACTTTGTTACTTTTTCTTGTCTGCCCACTCAACTTACCTGAGACCTTCCAGCTTCCACAATAAAGGAGTCAAGGGTCTTATTTTCAATAAAATCCTTTGTCTTACAAAAGCAGCATATAGTTTGAGCAGCAAATGTGGCAAAGGTTTCTTGTGGGACAAGAAAATGATAATGTGTTAAAGACTACTACAGATGTAAAAGGGATTAGATATATTGCACAAGCATTTTAACTCCTTTCAAGAGTTGTAATTTCCCAGATTTTCAGGAACTGATAAAATGGAAGAAGCCAAAAGGTTTTGGTGTATGGAATCATACTGATACCTTCTTTCACCTTCATAGAGATGTGTTGCCAGTGGGATTCATACCTTCCAACCCTCAGTGTGAGGTCAGTAGGTAGCAGTAGGAGGTGATTATCCTCTGTGTCAGGCTGACACAAGAGAAAACACAGTGCACTGTGCAAACAAGCTTACCTGCTGTTTGTTGGACAGGAGATAATGTTGTGTGACCCAGGAACAATAGGTCCTCCTGCTGCGGCTGAAGATACATGTGGCCTCTGGGCTGTACACCCTCTGCTGTCTGCCCACGGCCTCTCTGTGCCTCCCTCTGCCCTTTTTCCTGACAGTCACATCCCTATTCCCTAACCTGGTGCTTCAGCCTTTCCTCTCTCCTTGTCAAAAAGGAGTCAGGCATGGGATTACACTCAATAGTGCCTGTCCTGATTACTGTGTGTTTAACTTGAAAGGTATTTTTAATATTGCTCTGGTGCTTAGCAACCCCATATTACACCAGCCCCCCAAAAAACCTCCAAAAATGGTTTACGCAAGGATGGGAAGAAGAGTCCATCCCTATCCTTATCAAAGTTAAATGTTATGGAAGTTGGTTCTTTCTCTTTCACTCTGTTATCCTTCTGATTTTGTTGTTTGCCCCCCTGTCCTGGTCAAAGATTAAATGACTGAGAACATCGCAAATCCTGGCTTTCTCATTTCACCACTATTAATCACTTGACATTGCATTTAGAGCTAGTTTGCACAAGATATGTGAAAAGCAAAGAGCCTCACTCACATGCTGTCTTAACAGCCAGCAACATTTTCCCCTCCCATCTGCTGTGTTCATTATTATTTAAAAGCAAATCAGGAGACAGAATTGGATTAGCAGAGTGGGTGGCACCAGTGGAAAACAAGCTCTGTGTTGGCAGTCACCCTGCCAAGTTCATGTGAAATTGCCCATTTTAGTTGGCAGCTTCAGCTTAGCTTGGTGTGATGACATATGGGCCTGGAGGGTAAGAATCTATTTCCATATTATAGCAGCTTCTGCTGTGAAACTCGTAGTTTGTAGCTGAGTGACTGCCTGGCTTTGGCTGCAGACTCCCCTCCTGGTCTGCTCTGCCACACGGGGCTCCTTGGCCGTTGTCTCGGCATTTTTCCAGGGTCCTCTTAGCAGCTCTTCCTACGTGTTGATACCCAGGTTGCCCCCAGCTACTCCGTTGGTGCCAAGCCATAAGCATGTTGAATGTCAAGAAGCAAAATAGGGAAGCTCATAACTCTCTCATCTGTGGGGCCCCCAGAATCAAAGGAGAAAAATCAAGCCCTTGCTTTGACTTCTAAGGGTCAGTAGTTTCTCAAAACAGCAGGGATATGTATTTTGTGTTTGAAAAATAAATAACACAGCATGTAATTTATACATCGACTCAAAACTCAATCACCTCATAAATAGATATTTACAAATGAAAAATTAACTTCTTAAAATCAATAAAAATTCTCTGTTTCAAGTATTAGTGTTCTAGAATTTTCCAGGATATGATTTCAGCATCCAGTGTTGTCTATTGTACTTCTGCATAAAGGAAGTTTTGGTGCCTTGCATTGAAACCCATGTGACAGGGATACCACCAACTAAGTCAATTCTGTAAAATAAGCTCCAGGATATTTCAGAAACCAGACTGCCCCTAAGTCCCTCAGCTGTGATTAGTGAGCTAACAATAACATTTCTTATTTCAGAAATCTTTTTCATCCTTTACTTACTATATAAGGCAAATAATTAAAATAACTCTATGCAAAGCCCTTTCAAAGCACAAAGAATGTATCTCTCTGAGTTTACAGTACCGTTATTGTCAGTTATTATTTGACAGGATAAAAATGTTTGAGGAGGGAGAGTTACAGGCTGTTGACATGCCTTTAAACTATTTATTATAATTTACAGAATTTCCAGTGCCTTTTTTGATCACTTTTTTTTTTTTTTTTTTTTTACTTTGGCCACTCTCTACTGCTACATCTTACTTTAGATAGCTTTGTTTTGGGGATAGTGTAGGGGAGCAGAAAAATCTTGCTGTTGAGTGTATATGATCCTCTTCTGTGCAATGTGAGAAACGGAAGACCCTATTCCTGTTCATCCTTGTTATCACAGGCTGTGCATGGTAACAACCCTGGTCTAACATAGTTTGACAATGATGCATGATGCCATTAAAAAATCCCAAGCACTTACGATGAAGAGATGAGTTGCACCTTGGAAGATGGGAGTTGGTGCACAGGTCTGCCTCCCCACCTGTGCCTGTCTCTGCACACGCTGCAGTGGGGGCTTCTTATGCACGACATGACTGTTGTTGTCATCTTCCTGCTGTTAATTCAACAATGATGGGTTGAGAGAAGTGTCAGGAAAGGGGCAAATATGTCCCAGTCAATGATCAAAAACTAACACTCTTGAAAAGGCATGTATTTATCACCAAATGGCTGCAAAATTTGAACATAATGCACCATGAGGTGGTTAGATGGTATCACTATTAATATAACAAACTAAAGGCCTGCGTTTTGGAAGGATTTATTTCTGTGATTAACTGAATTTTAGAAGTCCCTGCTGGGGGTGAGAGATGGGATCAATGCTCAGGCTCCAGTAGCAGCGTCTTTGTTACTGCCTATGCAGAGACCTGAGCACATTGCTTAGGCACAAAGAGGCAGCTTAGTTCTTTGTTCATTCTTTATACGTGAGCTAGTTACTCGTTTCTTCATACATAACTGCTATCATTCTTCATACCTAAACTATATTTTGTTTCTGGATGAAATTAAAAGGCTTTTTGGAAGGGTCTAATAATCAAAGCCTGTATTTTAAGGTGAAAAGGGCTAATGAGATACAGAAAGTCACACTATCTGTAGAGAGCAATTCAGTGTTCTCGTGGTGCATCTATTTCACCTCCTTTTGATATTTAAACCCAGAGCATGCCAGTTACAGAGGTGCTGGGTATCGTTCTGTATAATTGTTATCTGTCCATCTGTTCTGCTCTTTCTTTCTGTCCTTTCCTGTAACAATTGTCAGCCTCATATCTTTGATATTTTTCATAGATACAATTTACACTTTACATGACTCAAAATGAATGCAAGCTAATCAGGTGGATTGAACTTCAGTTGCCCCAAACAAATGAGGACTTACTGTAGTGCTGTGTTGTTCAGTAATGCTAGAGAAATTTCAGTTTGAGAAAAGCCATCGTAAATGAATTTATGTGCCCACCCAGATTTATTTTAATTAAAATCATCCATGAGTCTAGGCTGTTGCTTTGACTACTAAGTACTTACAAATAAGCTTAATAGGCATGTTTGTTTTTTCCGCAGCTGTAAAAATATATATTCTGCTACATGATTGGTTTTTTATCTGATTTATTTAAATAGAGTTAGGTAAAGATGCAGTTTATAGAGAAGGTTAAAGGTTCAAAATCCTATTTAATTAACTTATACCCACTTGGGAAGCAGCCAAGGTAAAAGAATGCAGTGAAAGTAAGCTTCAAATAATATGAAATCTTTGAAAAGGACTAACCACCTTTGGTGAAAGGCTTTCCTGTTCTTAACCTTGTGTCATTTAAACTATTTAAATGAGCTATGCAAAACCTTACTTCTATAATGGAGCTTCAAAAAAAAAGATTAAGTATTTCTTGCAGTTACAAGAAAACCAATGCTTATGGCACTTTTGAAAGAAAAGCCTTTAGTACTCCATCTTACCATGATCCCTGTCTTTGCATACCACAAAATGCACACTATGTTGCACCTGATTTGACATCTACTGTTTCTGCCACAAGTGTCTCAAGTGTGCGAGACTGCTTTTTAAAAACATTTAAGTCTTTTAAAAAACAGAAAGGAAGGGGGAAGCCTCTGTAATATCTAAAGGAGGTCTGATTTTCAAAGGGTGTGGATCCTGCATGGTTTCTAAAAGGTGTGTCTATGAGAAGAACCTCATACTGGACTTCCCAAACTATGCATAATATTTGAACATCTTAGTCATACATGTGGAAAAGGTTCTTACCCCAATCAGAGTGGGAACTCTGAGAAATAAAATCACTGAGCTGCTTTGTGATCTCTTTATGTACTAGAGAGGATAAACTCATTGCTGTAGTGATGCTCTGTAGAGGTGCTAATTCTGGAACATTTTTTCCATTTAGTGCCACAGAGACGGCACTGGGGAAATATTTCTGTTTCAGTGCTCCATGTGGTTTTGTATGTAAAAATGGAACTGGCAGGGAAAAAAGCAGCTGGCCTGAAGCTGCCAGTAACTATTTCTAATGTCATAGATTTTCAGCAAGAATCCCAAGTGGGAGCTGTATAGGTGAAAGSACTGCATAGCAGTATTCAGCAAGTATCAGCACACCCTCTAGGGAATGAGCACAGAGACAAGAAATATCTCATAAAGACACCATTGCATTTCCTAAACTGGGATTTTTTTTCTCCTCCGTTCCATTCTAGTCTTAAGAACTCTCGGGTTGGGAAACGATTCAGGCTTGGAAAGGTCAACTGCAAAGAATTCCTGATAAATACCACTGTATGGCATTTGTGGTATGGGTAGACACATAGACTAAGACCTTTGGACATAATCATATTTGGAAATATATTCCAAAATTTAAATACATCTATTACTTAAACTTGCTATATACTATAATTGTGGGAAAGATCCCCTTCTGCTTCAGCATGTGAGATCTGCTTTCTGTCTAATTTATATGTGCTTAAGGGTTGCAGTGCTGTCCTAAAAATGTATTTTAATTAACACGACCACTTTGGCTTGATGCTCAGTCTCTCAAAAGCCACAGCAGCAAATAGAATATATAACCAGATGGTGTTTAACTAGAAGGATCTTTGCTATCCAGAACGCAGCTGCAATGATATCTGTTCTGTCAAGCTAAAACAAAGGCATTCATCACTCCACATTCCAGATTAAAAACTCCTTGCTGGTGTGAAAAGTAGTTTCTAGGAAAAACACAATTGGAAATAAAAATACAGGTGAGCAATGGATTTTTTTTTGTTAGTTTACCCATTCCTCCTTCTTCCTTCTGCACCTGAAGACTTGCTCTGTCTTCCCAAAGAAAAAAAAAAAGAAAGAACGGAATTTAATTCCGAGCTGCCTGTAGGTACTTGCAGGCTACTTCAATGATTTTGGTAATGATAAACATTCACACTTTGTTTTCTTAATGCTTAGCATTTATCTGTGGGGACTGAGGTAGTTTATAGTGTTGTGATCCCCTGCAGAGGTATCTTTAAATTCCAAGGAATCTTTGTTAGAGCAAAATGGTCCACACCCATCTCAAGGCTATCCCACAGCTACTCTGCACTGATTACAACAGTAGCATTAAATTTGTTCCAAGAGCACTTAGCTTTCAAGAAGTAACTTGACTAATATTAACAATCACATGTATACAAAATGCCCTATTTTTAAGTACCTGTGGATACTTTAATTTTGCATGAGGCAGTGCTTAATTTTTGGGAGGAGGTGAATGCTGATGAGTCTTTAATATATCGTTTTGTCCAGCAGACTTTGCTTTGGGGATAAAAGCCATGACAGGGGCAAAGCAGGAAGAAATTTCTGATTTAGCTCTCTGAAGTTATGTACTTCTTTTATGTTAGATGGGGAGGAGTGGAAGCAGATGGCACATCATCTTATTTGGGTTTTGAGTTGGTCAGCTGTTGTGTTTCAGATAATAATAAATTTTCAGAATAAATAAATAAATATGCTTACATTTGAGTTGATAAATAGCACTGTTAATAACAGCGACCATCATTCCTGACACTGGCAGTCAGTAAGTTCCACTCACAGTATTTGGATTAGGGCACAGTTGATCTGCTCTCCCTGAACTCTAGGGTTGTATTCTTCATTCAAAGCTAGACAGTGACCTATAAAGAATCAGATGCTTCTCTATCCCGTATGAATTCTCTAAACTCTGGTTAAATATCACTTGAAGCTTCTCAAACTGTTAAACATCTCCTTGATATGTTGGCAGGCCAACATATTTTTACTGCTAAAAAAAATTAAAGCCTACCAAAAAAATTTAAAGAACTTACAGTCAGAGACATGGGCTCTCAGCCATCTCTTGTTTGCTGCTCCCTTGAAACATGTACAGGAGATTATCCTTATTAGGCTATCTTACGGGTATTCCCAGATCTTTTGAGCATGGTTTTCTTCCTTTTTAATTAGTAGGTCATTATGTGACAACTTCTGTCTGCTCCCCTAAGTGGCTGGCTAAGGCAGATTTCACAGTGTTTCTGGATACCTGAAAATAATTAGCCATTTGTGAGTTGGGAGGTGGCTTCAGACATTAGAACGTGAAGCTTTGTTCTTAGTAATGCACCAGGGAATGCTGCTGCTGAAAAATAAGGATGTTATTCCATGATTTTGTCTTTGCAGAAAAGAACAGTGTGATAAGTTTCTGTCTTGCTCTATCCAGGCAGTTCTTTCTTGCTCCCTCACCAGTTTTCAATCCCATTAGCTGTGATGTTGCAGCTATTTGGAAGTTTGGTGTAAACCAGATCACTGAGGAGGGCTACATGAAAATGTCACTTCTGATACTTTTAGTGATCCACTGTGCAGAGTTCCACAGAAAATTTTACAACACAAGTGACAGGGGCAGAAGTTGCAGGGCAGGAGCAAAGAATGAGGTTTGCAGCAGTGGGAATTTCTTAAGCTGGCCCTGTCATGAAGATGAGACATGGTGGAAGGGTACCACAGCTCAGCTCACTTGCACCCGGTTGCTTGTAGTTGAATCTCCCATCCCTTGACTGTTTAGCTCTGCAAGAGAGTTCAGCAATGAGAAGATCTCAGCAGCTCTTCTGGTGCTCCATTTTTCCAGAGAGGGGTTCAAACCAGTAAGAAACCTGTCAACCAGGGCATTAATTCCTTCATATCATCTTCCAACAGGTATTTCCTTTTCTGAGTTCTGTTATATACAACTGTAATAGATAGGCTTTTCTTTCTTTCTTTTTATTTTTCTTTCAGATACTTTAATGAAGCTATCTACAAATTTTGTTCAGGCATAGCATTTACTTATCTGTTTCAGAGATGAGAGCTGGTGCTACCACTGAGATAAGGATCCCATTGTGTCAAACACTGGCAAAAATTGTAGGTTTAGGTTCTCTCATTACAGATCCAGGGAGACAGCATTTCTCCAATTCACATTCAGTCAGTTCCTCTTTGGCAGGCTTTTTTGCAGGTTATCAGGGTGGGAAGCATAGCAATTTAGACATATCAGGTTAATCAGATAAAAAAAAGGTTATAAGAAGTTGTAAGGATTTGGCTGTTTGTCAGGTTTGAGAAGTATATTCTTGCAAACAACTAGCTCTAATTTTTTTTGGTTCTTGATGTGTACCAAAATCCTCAGTTTGCATTTTTGTTTTTAATAAGTTTTCCGTGGCTTTGCTTGCAAACTATATTAAGCTCAATAACACTGCTATTTTTGCAGTATCTTCGTCTGAAGTACTAGTTTTCCTGGAGCTCACTCACAGAGGGCTGTGCTTTATTCTCCAAAACTAGAAGACGTGTAGTAGATTCAGTCCTGGCCATTTTTCATGTGAAGCCTTATTCAATGGTAATTCAAATGGTAATTGTGAAAGGCTTTGTGGACTTTGTTCTCAACTCAAAGAGAAAACTTCAGCTGTGGGCATCTAGGGTAGGAAAGAATTTTTGCTGAAAGACTTGTAGAAAACTAATTTGGAAGTTACCACAGCCACTCAAAAGTTAAAGGTATACCTACAAATCAACTGTGAAACCAATCACAGTATCAAATAACATTGGAAATGAATACTGTGAATACAATATATTACAGTGAAGATCAGGCTTGTATTCTTTTTTTTTCTCACAAAACACACTATGAAGGAATTCATTATAATATTTTGAAGACACCCACGTGTAAAGTATGCACAGTTGGTTTCCAATTATTGATATGCATATATGCTACTTAGCAACTGGTGTATAATTTAAGGGTAAGTCTTGGCTCTTCAGAATCAACCTCCCACACTGGACTATTCGGTGCACATTCACAGTGTCTTAGGTGATGCAGGACTTGCATTTTGAGCTCTTATTGTGCATAAAGGTACAATTTGGAAAACTCACAGTCCAAGTAAAGACTTCAAGTACTACCAAATGTTGCAACTGTTCTAATATTGCATTTTTGATAGATTTAACTGTATTTATGTAATTTGAACTATTGGTGGCTCCAGCTAAAACTGGGCACTAATTTTGGGAGACACTCTAACCCGGAGGCTGGGACATAAACCAGAACCCTTGTTACAAAACAGGTTGCAGTGGGGTGAAATGACTTGCCTACAGTCACATTCAGTAGCAGAGCCAAAATATTGGTTTCTGTTTTCCAGACCCATATCCACAGTGCCATATGCCTTTCAAAAGTTATGTCACTTATTTAAAGTATACTCATAAAATAATTTAGTTTATAATTGTGCTACTATTTTGATTTTTTATTTTCTTACTAGTTTACAGTCTTTGTCTACCACTCACTTCTTTTAGGGTCATCCCTTTACACTCACCCTGAAACTGCAGTCAACTCCCACACACAAATCTCTTTATTTGGAGTTGCAGGGCTCTGCTCAAAGGCAAAGTCAATGTGTTAAAAATTCTTTTTGGAGAGAGGAATTTGTAACACAGCAATATGTCCCTATGAATCCGTATTATGATTTATGTGTTAGAACTGTGGAGAAGAATATACAGTAATTTTCATCACTTTAGATAGAATCTGGGAAATCCAGTGTATGTAAGAATACCAATGCAGTAACAAAGACACAAGAGAAAACAGCAGAAAAAAAAAAAATCAGTAAATCCTTTGTTATTTATTTGTCAAATATGGTTTACTGCTAAATACTGATAGCAGTTGTTATTATCATAATGTGTAAGTATCCCGTATAGTGCTGCATCTGTGAAAGAGTAGTAGCCAACAATTGCCAAGATAATCTAGAGGTGTCATTTAAACAATAAATGATCTTAAATTTGCTAAAGAAATATAAAGTGAATTGGTAAAGATGTGGCCTATGTGAGGGGAGAAGGGTGAGGATATCCTCTTTTTATTGAGTTGTGCGCCATCCTAGGAACAAGACTGGAAGTTGTACGTATAGTGTGTTTTGCAAAGGAGATTACACCTGATATTTTGGCCACACAGGCTACTTGCACGTATTTTGCTACGGCTTCTTTCTTTAGTTACAGGGGTGCAGGATCATGAGTTGACACTATAAACTGACCTTGTCAAGATGGGCTTTGACAGAAACTGAAATTAAATTGTAATAATTCAGCCTTATGCAACTCCTGAAAGTTGCTTTGTAGAGACATGACAGGGAAGAAGATACTTGGCTTCAGTGCTATTTTAGAAGTGATGCAAACCCACTATGTTCCTGTGTATTACAAGGCTTTTGAGTTCAGGAATCACTAACCAGCGTATACCTAAAAATATTTTCTTCAAACCCTTCTCAGTTTGTAAAAAAATCATAGTTTTTCTAGTGTGTCTCTTTTTCTTTATTTTTTTTTTAATAAATTTTTAATGACAGCCTTAAGTCTTGCCTCTCCTGTGTATTTTGGGGCATGGTTAACTAGATAAAACTAAAGCCCAGCAGAAAGCAATTTAAGTAACCTTATATTTAGCCTTAGTGAAAAGTATTTCTCAGGAAACCACAAACAAGGCATAGTCCATCGAAGAAAAGCTTCCAACAAAGCTAGGCTGTATGCTGAAATAATCTTTGAACTAGCACCTCTGAAGATACGCAGAGCAACTTTATAGGCAGCAATCTACTGAGCCTTGCAGTAGGCTGTGAAGGAAGGCACGCTATACAGTGTGACAATTGCATATTTTAAAGCATATATTTATAGAAATCTTTATGTACTCATCCTTTCCACACACATTTAGATTCATACATAAACATTATTTGTATGTTTGCACTTGTGCACATATATTATAGATATAGATACAAAATAAAACATGTATGCATGTGTATGTGTATGGATATTTGAAGGGGGAAAAGAATTTATGGCGGCTAGCCAGATTTAATTTGTCTGCTTGTATTTAGCACTTAAGGGTTTATATACTCAGTTTGCTCAAAAGAGTGAAGAAGTACTCCTTGCTTATGCCTCAAATCAGAAATGCATGAAGTGCAGCTGCAGAGATAATACATTCTCCCCAAAGGCTTTGGCTGAGCAAATTAGGTGTCAATGGGGTGCCTGCGCAGGCAGTACTCTCTCTAATTAGTCTCTTGAGCCTAGTTGGTGGCAGGTATAAGATGATCTAATCAATTGGTCTGTGTCTGATGGTACGTGTAAAAATCCTAGCAGGCAGAGCTGTCTCCCACAGGTCACTCACCTGCACAGCAGGAACGCTCATTTTCATTTTTCATCTCTTCCATCACATGATGCTGACAGTTGGTTTTAAGGAAATTGAATCCAAAAAATATCTAGTTCATAGGGCATGTAGGTCAAAATAAAGTTGCATTATGGGTATTGGTGATCCAATTAATTAATATTTATAGCAACAAGTTGCATGTAGATATTATCTGAGTGCAAATAGTACTGCTAATGTTTGGTTGGCTTTTTAAAATGACTTCTCTAACAAAGGTAGGAATAAAAGGTGTGGGGAAAATCACCTGTTAATACTGTACTTTTTTTTCAGAGAGGATGAACAGTACCCGTGGTGTCTGCATGTGTGGTGGAGGGAGAAGCAGAAAGACTATTATTGTTGATGATCTTAAATACCTCCATGTTTCAGCTCATAAAGAATACAATATCTCCAGTTGTCAACTCACATTTTTATTTTAAATCTGGAATACCCTTATAATAATGCTAAATCAGCTGCCACGTAAATAGCACTCCGAGTGTGCTTTGCATGCTAAAGGCTCTGCGGGAGCACAGCTCCACCCGATGTGATAATTTATACAGAAATTAAATGTACCTTGAGAAGGATGCTGATGCTGCCAAAAGGAACATGTATTGAACTGGCACTTTTACAGGAAGGGACGTTCTTTCACTAATTAATATAAAGAAAATATTTGGGATTTAATCACTCTCCTCTGCCTCATGTCTTGAGAGTATGATTAATGTTTAAATTACAAGCTTTCTAGAACCACTGTTACATCAACAGCTACTCCATTCTGGAGTTGGCATCTGCTGTTTTTAAGGTGGATTAACACTATCTCATTCGGGTCTAGGACAAACAGGATGTATGCAGCAGAAGATTTCTCTAGGTAACAAACATAGAAATAAGTCACTTCATGTAGGTCACTTAATATTTCAAGTACATGATTAACTTGCTTGTAGAAAGCTATTAGGTTTAGTAGAGATGTCATGAAAACCAGAACTACCAGGATCTGTGGTGAAAACAGTTTATTTTTAAGGCAGTCTGTTATGTTTCAGAGTTTGTTGTTGTTTGTTTGTTTGGGGTTTGTTGTTTTGCTTTGCTTTTTAAGGAGATAGGAAAGAACCCTATTTTGCTCTTGAGAAATCACAAGTTGTAAATATTCCATTTAACAATTTACAGTTTTATAAGCAAAGCTGTGACCAGAGGCCATAAACATAATCTGCCAAGTCACCAGGCAAAACTTTGATTTGTATGATGAGGGGAATGTATTAAATTCTAAGCAAGGCTATTTCTAAAATATATCTTTAAAAATGCAAACGTGGAACACTAAGCCATCTGGGAACTGAACGGCAGCACTGTGTGGAGGGCCCTGCCTCGGGTCTTTGTTGTGTGAACAACTAATGTTTCAGCTCAAGAGCCCCACTGAAGAAATAATGCTTTTTTAATAAAAATATTGGTTCACACCAGTCTAGAATTTTCTGTTTGTTTTATTGTGGATTTTCTGCTGTGGATAAAGAGATGCTCTCCTCTTTCTCCTGTTTAAGAGAGGTGTCTATATGATGTAAGTCTCATCTTACACAAAAACAAGAGAAAGGGCACAGTGATTACAGCACTCCTCTGACAAGTGGCGCATCTATTTCTTCCTCAGAACAGGAGAAAGCTGGCACTTCTCAAGGGCTCTCTGAGGCAGGGGAAAGGATTTCACCTGTTGACTCCACCTTGAATTGACAATAAACATTCAGAGAATTAGGAATTCAGATGCAAACATTATTTATTCCTAACCACCACACTTGTTGTGTCATGTAAGGATTTCCTACACAGTGGAAACACCTCGGCAGCCAGAGCTGAGGGTTCAGCCCCAGAACACCCTTGGCCATTCGGGCACTGGTGTGAGCAGTGTGTCTGTCATGCAGGCTGGCTTCCCACACCGGGCGGGCTGTGCAGAGAGACTGAGACCACCATACTGCTCCCTGGTTCCAGTTGTACTATGTCTTCTAGCTTTCCCCAGCCAGAACCACTGGTGAAATGTGGCATCAAATCATATTATTTTCCAGTGATCTAATCTAAATCTTGAGCCTGTGCAGAAGGTGGGGGGTGGCGTTGCCCACCACACTTTTTACACAGGCTCTCACCTTCACAGGAAACCAGTTGCAGCCCTGGCATGGCAGGATCCAGCAAAGCTGGAGCTGGTGGAGTTGTGATCTGAAAACTGTCAGCAGCCTTATACTGAGCCAGAGCAGGAAACCTGTAACCTCTGCTACCCTTTCTTAGTATTCAGTGTTCTGCCCATGGTCCCCATTGGTGCTGGCAGTAGTTGCCAGTGTGTAGTTTTTCCCCATGCGTTATATGGTCGCAGCTCTCAGTTTATTCATACCTAAAGAATCTCTTAATGTTCTAGAGCTTGATTCTGGAAGTGGTAAGCTTCTAATGAAGGTATTCCCCATTTTACAAGCTCAAGCCCTGCCCCGGAGAATGTGTCATCAGCTTTGCCTACAGAGCCAAACTTGAAACCAGAAAATGTAGTATTGTTACTGGGAAATTGTAGCATAATCCTAGGAGAAGTGTGATGCTTACCTCCTTTAGAAATTGTCCTGAGGTCCACTGATAGAAAGGAAAAGTACTGTGTAATTAATTTAATTGCAGGTATTCTCAAATCTGAGCAATTTGATAACTACTGGAAAAGCATCCATCCAGAGGCTTTTCTATCCCTATAATTTTGTTACCTGTCTCAGATGTCCCTGCTGCTTATGCCAGTCTCTGGAACTCTAGTAATTTGGGCTTAGCCTGAAATCAGGCCAGCTATTCTGGATCTGGGCAGATGTGGCTTCCAAATTGCAAGCCCGCTTTTCACAGCTGTAGTGTGGGTGGCAGTGGGGGCAAATGCAACCTCAGCGTTGAAAGGAGCTTTGGGAGTTTAGTTGCTTCTTTCTAAGAAGGAGCTCCCTAAAGGACATCCCTAGAAATGTTTTTGAAGGAAGGGAAATGTGGAATTTGGGGGACATTTTCAGTGGTGTTTCACCACTGAGCAGTTGTGAATCTCTGCACGTTCCAAACATTGCTTTTCTTTTTATGCTTTTGAAGGTAAACTAAATGCATCAGCTCAAATGTATTCCTTGAAACAAGATTTATTGGCATTTCAGCCAAGCTCCTAGACCTTGGGGAGTGTGGGACTTTCATGTGGAATAGACAATCCACATAAACTCCAGAGGCATATAGGAAACAACCCAAGAAGGACTCTAGACGTGGTGGACCAAGCTCCAAGAGGATCCAAGATGCTTAAGAACAGGCTTTTGTTAATCCAGTTCAGGTATCCTGGTGCTTAAAGAACAGAGGAGCTCTCAACAATTACGACAGGAACCCTGGAAATTATGAAAGTTAAGATGTTGTGTAGACATTGGGCTGTTTTGTTGGAAGCCACAATTTAAATCTTATGCTTGAAACTGCAGTTCAAAATTGATGCCTTGTTTTTTTCCTGCTTTTGAAATGAGGGCTAGACTAGATTCACTGGCACTTGCATCCAGTTTGATTTAAATAGTTTTAGGACATGCTAATACAAACCAGTTCCATGCTCAATGAATATTTCATCATTCTTTTTTTTAAGCGATGACATTCCTTCACATCTGACTGTCTTCCTGCAACTGCATTTTAAAAATGTATCAGGTCTGTAGTTATAGTCTTGGAGAGCCTAACAAATATATTTTCAGCATTTCTCAGAAAGACTCACTTCAGTACTTGGCATAGAATTCTACTTGGACATTTATAATGAGTTAAATATGTTAATTATAAAGTCTTTTCAGTGGCTTCAGTTCATCCAGTTCATCTAGCCTTCATTCAGCCTTCACCTGGCTCTTCTTGCAGTTGTTGGATGCTTTGCTTTACTGTTCCACATTCTCAGCCTGCCTCCTGTTTTGTGTAAACCTCAAAAACATCAGGATACCTTCTTGCAAGTTCAGCCATTGCTTTGAGCTTCTACAGAATGAAAGACAACATAAGTGAAGCTATTGATATAGGGTTTATTTTTGTATTTGAGAGTTTTTAGTTATCTGCCTAGTAATAGAAACACACTGATTTAAACATAGTACACCAAGGAGCTCCATAACCTGGTTACCTTTGCAGAAATGTTTGTGATTTGCCCCAGGGTACCTCAAATAACTCTTGGGAAGGAAACCTGAGGAGACCTTTCCAGAAACTAGTTGCAAGCATTGTTGTGGAGGAGATTGCTAGGGACTCCATGAGAAGGGGGGCAAAAAGAGCTTGTAAACGCCTGAAGATGTGCCAGCAGTTTTAGCAACCTTCCTTTGTATTCAGGGGGTGTGACCACCTTTAGAAGAGCTGACTGACTGTTTATGGCTGTCTGTAATTTCCATGGAGAATGTCAGTGCTAATGGCACCTCTGAAGATTAGCTCTTGGGGCCGAGACACATGAATATGGATTAATATATCTCACTTCGGTGACCACCCTGAAAACATTGGTGGTTTAAGTTCATTTTCCTGAGGTACCAGTTCTAAATGTGCTTTGGAAGTCTGCCCTTGACTCTGAGCTGGTGTCTTCATAACTGGCTTTGGACTAACGTATCTTTTACCAAGTAAAAAAACCATTTTAAAATGCAATTCTTGAGGCTTATTATAATTTATATTGTTTCCTTACAGGATTAAATTTACCAGGTTGGAGGAGGGAAACAAAAACAGGAGGAGGCCGACACCAGGAAGGAACCACGGCCTGTTTCCTTTCTTTCTCTGTGGTGGATTTCATTCAAAAGAAAATTGAAGCTGGCAAGACCCTGTTTTTCCCTGCAATTTATTTAAAACCTTGCACGCATTTGGATACCTTGTGATTTCAGAGAACTATGTGAAGATTAAGCTTTTGCTTACTGATACATGGCATGTACTCTTTCAGTCTTTTGTGTTTGATTTTGTTTGATTTTCCACTGCAGCGCTGCATCTTTGTAACGATTTTTATGCTTTCACCAGCAATGTCTTAAATACTTTCAGACAACACATTTGGTGTTCACACTTCTTCAGTAACAACTGTACAAAAAGAGCCAACAGTGGCATAAAAGACTATGTGTTTTCTTTGAGGGTTGTGCATAGTTTGGCACCAATGGGAAGACGATTTCTTCCAGGGCAAGCCCAACTTGTCTATCAGCTGACAATTACAGCAGCTTGCCACTCTTCCTCAAGTGTTGCTGGGTTATTTCTTTTTTCATTATCCCCTCAGACCATTCATATCCATTTTAAAAACATGGCAATAATTGCATGTTTACTTCAGTACTCTAAATTTGGTTACTCTGCTTAGGCTATGTAGCATGCCAGTTTTCAAAATAGGCCTGTGAGAAGGACAAAGCAAAAACGATGAGATGTATGCAGCTGACAGATATACAGTGAATTCTTTATGATTCTATTCCCTTCAAGAATATATCTTTCTTTTATGGGTCTTGGCTAACATCTCTATGTTTTTCCTCACGCTAGTTACCTTTTGGAATATTTTCTTGAAAACAGAGATGATGAAACTGTTCTGTTTAATTCAAGGCAGGTACTAAGGTACAGAAAAACTTCTGTTGAATGAGCCATTAAATCTAGCTGTGTTACTTTGCCACGTACAAAGCAAGGTGGAGAATTTTCCTCACCCCAGACTGTTTGCTGTTCCACACCAAAGTACCTTTCGAGTTATTTTCCATAGGTATTCTGAGCTGATTGGAAGGCACTACATGATCCTTAGTCTTTAGATAGCTTTTCTGAATGAATCATTCAAATGTAAACTTTGCAAGAAACTAAGTTGTGTGTGTGATTTTAGAAAAGGAAGCCCCTGCTTCATTTTGGTTGGGAGAGCATTGTGTTCAGGGGTGTGAAAAAACTGCCCTGACTGTTTACAATGCTTTGCATTCAGAGAGGGCAGGGTATGGTGCAAAAATCACTGCTGAGTTATAGTCCTGCTCGGACAGAAACGCTTGCTAGGCAATATTATTCTACACAAAAATTTGACATCCTTTGCTTGCTGGATGCACTGAATTACATTTTTAGGAAGTGTGGTAACGCTTTGGTTAGCTTTCAGTGTTTAAAAGGAGGGGAAAAGGATTTGTGCTACTGCCATCTTATTAAACTCCAGCAGTGTTTAATAAGAAAAAGACACCCAATAAGGCAAATCCTTGAATGCACAAGTAGCTACAAAAGGTCTCTTAATGAACTAGGACAGGAGTCTACACTTTCAAAGAACTGAACCATGGAAATATTCTCAATATTTGCACAGCCATTAAAAGACAATTTTCCCCAATGACATCTCTGTTTCAGGATCTGCTAAAAGCCATCTGAAAGCCACTTTCAGTCACAATCCTATTTAGAACTTACTACAGTTTTTCCCCTGTGTTTATAGGGGGAAAAGTGACCACTGAATTTTTTAATTTATCACACACTGAAACTGCCTTAGACGTGGTTTGTTTGGGTTTCATGTTTCTTTTTTTTTGTAAGAGAAAAGTCTTTTATACATTATCTTTGCTACTTAAATTGTGTGCAGTTTGATGATTAAAATTAGCTATTTTTAGAAAAAAAAACTTGCTGCAAAAATCTGAAGAATTTTTGAAAATGTAACAAAGATTTCGATTAGGAATATAAGGGTAGTTTCATAGATGCTTCTACTTGACAGCTTAAATTTGAAGGCAAGCAATTACACTGCTCAACTAACCATCTGAAAGTTTAATATAGAGGGTAATTCCGCAACTGTTCCCACAAGCCTAGCACATTACTATCCATAGAGACTCACGTACAGTGTTTGCTTAAGGTATATGTGTGTGTGTGTGTGTGTGTGCGCGTGTGTGTATGTGTGTGAACACACATGTGCGTGTGAGATTATCTTCTCTGCCCCATTCTCACTTCTAAGCAACCACTGAAATAAAGTTGGTCCAAAAATCTTCAAACTCAATTAACTGCCTGAAGGAAAGTTCATAAATATCTAGGTTTCTAAATAGCAACTTAATCTTTAGCAGTAATGAGGTTATCTCAGCTACTGATCATTAAGGAGTGACCAGGGTGTCTTACTTCTGCACCTACTTTCTGGGCACCCCGACTGCCTGTGGTGACTTGGTTTTGCTGCTGTCCCGTGGAGGCTCTGGGCCCTGGGGATGTTCTCCTGGTACCAAGGGGACCTAGGCTCAACAGGATGGTGCTTTTCATATGAGCACTGCAAATTAATCTTCTGGAACATCAAATCTGCTGGGACATATCAAGTTTTTTCGAGAAAGTAGAAGCTCCTTTGGCCAG
Source organism: Amblyornis subalaris (assembly GCA_018881555.1). Taxonomy (NCBI): domain Eukaryota; kingdom Metazoa; phylum Chordata; class Aves; order Passeriformes; family Ptilonorhynchidae; genus Amblyornis; species Amblyornis subalaris. The sequence continues at coordinate 5,962,325 of JACAXG010000048.1, read as the reverse complement.
GGAACTGACAGTTGACAGTACAGCCTTATTTCCCTCTTCTCCCCGCCAGCAGAGCCCTTACCTGAATGGTTAGCCCAACTGACACCCATCAGTTAGGACCCCCTGACAGCTGCCCACCTCTCCAGCTGTTTTCACCACAGCTCTTCTCAGTGTTGCAGAATGGACTGTTTAAACCCCATCAATGCTCCTGAGACAGCTTCAGCAAAGATTGGTAGTGTTACCCTCTTTTTCTCTCATCCTTCCCAAATCAGTTCCTCACAGAATCTTCACAGAGACAAGAAGGAGCCCAGCCTCCCAGATGTGCTGTGGGTGCCTGGAACACGATGTTTCATGCCATCAACCGTCAAAAGTTGGCTTCAGTGACCAGTAGTCTCTGGGGCACAGTCCTGGAGAAACTGTGGGACTTGTCTGGAGGCAGTAGCCAGCAGCAGCATAATTTGCATATTCCTACCACTTGGCTGAGCCCCAGTAGATCTTTCCTGGCGATACTTGAGAGGATGTGGCTTTGCTGCGAGATGGGAGAGCAGCCACAGGGCAGCAGGTATAGCAGGCAGATAAAAGTGGGAGGGCACGTTCTGAGTCTGTATGGGATCTAATATTAAATGAACAGGGAAGGGAAGATGGTGATAGAGATGGTCTGTATGATAGAGAGTGTCGTTACAAGTTCAAGTTCACAGAACCTGACTTTACAAGTCAACCAGCTGGAGACGGCTCAGTCCTCTATCCTGCTGGGTTCAGATGAGCTCTAATCCACACCCAGCAGGCACCACCCCAGACAGGACACTCCAGTAGTTCTGACATTGCATTACTGTATAGTGTCCTAGATCAGTTGGGTCCTTTTAGTTCTCACTATTGTTTTTAATCAGAACCATGGCTTAGAAAATGTCCTCAGTACAACAGTGAAAATTCAATCTGCAGGAGACAGAGGCATAGGGCGTTTTGCTTTCTCTTTGGTGCATAGGGGTTCTGCACTTCAGGCTCCTGGGGAAAGAAGGTAAGATAAATAAATACCTTGTGGGCTGGTGGGTGACATACACCCGTGTCAGTGCACACAACCAAATGTGTAGTCAATGCTCCGATATGCTCGTATACAAAATATTCATCTGTGAATATTACTGGGTTTGTAATCTTTGTTATATAAAAGGTTTAGGCTGTACAGACTGGGGAGCAAAATGCAGATACCCCATATAAACAGAATTAGGTTGCATTACTGAGCATAACAATACTCTCCCCTACCAGCATTTAGGTGGAGTGACTGTATGTTACTGCCTTGCATTTTTCACATAAGCAAAAAATCTAAAAGTAAAGGATGCACTAATAATTCCCATCCCCCAAAATGCATTTCGATGGTGCTGCATACAAAACTCCTGCTTGCCAGCTTCCATGCGGATTTTTGTATGGTGCACTAAGAGGTGTTCTTTTTTTAACAAATAAAAAAGGGGAGGGTTGGTACATGAAAACAATGTTAATGTAATTAAATATATATATACTTCAGAAGAACAGCATAGTAAGCAGTACAGTAAAATAAATGTCGCATTATTTGTTACACCTTGTAATTTGTCTGTATTATGAAAGATGTAATGGTTTGTCAGCTGTAACTGTTGTTTTCTTGTAACATCATATTGAATAAAGTGTAGCAGAATCTCTCTTCTCCTTTGTATATGTGATCTAGACCTAACCCAAGGAATAAAGCCTTTCTTTTCCTTTTTGTTCTCCAAAAACTGAACAAGGAAATGGTTGTAAACAAGAGATTTTTAAGGAATGAAAAGTACTTGGAAGCAGGCAGGCACTAGACAGTAATGAGTTGAAAAGATTAGGCACTGATTCAGTCAAACATGAGCTTCATCAAAACTACAAGGCAGTGCTGACTACACAGGGTAAGATTCTTCACATTTCTGTCTGTAATAGTAAGTTAATTATTTGGTGTCTCTTTCTGTTTTGTTATATATGTGACAAGGGACCTATTTACAGTACACTGCAATTTAATTGAAGTAGTAGAAAAGCCAGTATTATGAAAAAACCCCAACAGGTCTGATTTAAATATATCATCATATGGAGAATGAAGTCTGGCTTATTGCAACTTCTCTTGAAATAGAAAACTGATAATTTTTGTAGAAAATCAGGCAAAACATACAATATGCATTTTTCACAACTTTGATGTGGAAGTGTGATTTATCCTTGTTCATACTTTGTTATTTATATCAATCAGAGAGCGTATGCTGCCTTGATTCTTAATCTGTTTATTTGTTCGTCATAGCATTAGATAAGCAAGTGTTCGCTCACACTATATATAATCAATATTTGTGTTCAGTATTTTCTCCTCCTTTCCATTGCTTCTAGATTTTTTGGTACCAACATCTTGCTAGGACCTATTTTTAGACAATGAATGCTAAATCAATGCAGCTTGCACAGACTTGGGTAGAATATTTGCCTGAAATGTCAGAATATGCTGTTTTAGCAAACACAAGAGTCTACAGGAGTCATTTGGATCTGGGATGGGGGATGGCTGGAGAGCAAGTGCTTGTACTGTGTAGGCTGATCGGGCAGCCACTAGCCTAGAATATGGATAATGGAGGACCGAAATTCCAGTCTTCGCTCCAGCTGATTAGAAGTATTTGAAGATAAAAGCGTCTTCCTTGGAACTAGCACAATATAAGCTTGAATGTAGGTCTTCAGTGTCTCAGGTTTTATCTGATAGAATAATGTTCTGGCCCAGTTCTGATCACAGAGCACTTCAGGAGAAGAATCCTCACTTTTTAGTCTAGAAAGTTGCTGCAGAATGACATCAGCTGCACCCAGAGCGCATTGCACAAAAACAAACCAAGAAAACACATGCATGTTCATCCATTTACATTTTACCCCCAGTTCTCACTGGCTAGGGCAGGTTTAGGAAGGTGTTGCCTTTTTATAGCCTAGATGAATAATTTGTATTCCTGACTCACTACCTGTATGGGAACTTTAACCTACAAATCCCTCAGATACAAATGAGGACCAAGAATTATTACCTAAAAAGGTTGGTATGTTTGAACACAGGGTACCAGGAAGCATGTTCAGAGTCAGCTTTTAATTATGTAGTATAATCCTTAAAGCTGTCTCCTGACCCCCTTGGCTGCACTCCTAGCCTGTTTAGCCCCAAGGTTTTTTCTTCCTAAGCTAGCCTGGCTGCTATGGCAAAGCAAGAGATGCATTTTACTAGAATAGCAGCCACCCCTCCCCCGAGAAAAGAAAAACCAGAGGGAAGGTGTTGGAGCAACCCTGTGCCACTGGGTTAACACATACAGTTTCTCAATAATGCCTCTCCTTGTAAACCTCTGCAAAGTAAACCCTACAGCAGCGGAAGGGCTTGCTGCTACCAGTGGGGGGTGGTGTTATGGACATTAGATTTGAGAGGCTTATATAGCACATGGGCGAGGATAAAGGGATACAAATCAGAGAGAAAAAAAAAAAAMCACAACTGAAGAGATTTAAAAAAAAATATCCAGGGCCAAGTATTTACTGTTCATTTCCCTTGTGAGTGGTGTTATATATTGTCTGCAGTGAGTCATGCTGAGAGCGAGCCAGGCACAATAATAGCTGAGAGCAGTCTTGCAGCCCCTTCGTTATTGCTTCTGCTGGCTGATACTGAGTTGGGCAAAAGAAAGTGATTCCAAAAATGTTCTTTTTTTCCCCCTTTTCTCTTGTTTCCCAAAGGGCCCAGTAGTGATTGCTGGGGCTGTACTACCTTGAAAGAACTGCTAAATTAAAATCAAACATTTTAAAATTAATTTTTCAGGGACCCATATGGTGATTCACAGAAAAGACATAACAGGTCTAAGTGCTATACGAGATACTGCAGCGCTGTATATCCCAGTAAAGTCTTGAAGCCTAACGAGATTTATGATATCATAGAAACATTTCAACTTCACCTTTCAACTGGAATTAGGACTATGGTGTAGGTTTCACAAGGGTAGGTGTTCATCTTACAATCCAGCTAATTATAAATTTGTCCCCAGCTTCCACCTGAGGAGCTCAGAGATATTCATTCATCAAAGAAATGAGCTGTATACACAGCTCTGGAATATACCATACAGATGTAAAGATCCGTATTTTTGTAGAAGAACAAGACAAAAAACACCCCAAAACCCAAGGCACAGATTCAGTTTTTTATTTTCAGAACTTTGAATGGGCAAAAACACCCAAGAGAGTATTTCACTTGTTGTTTGGTGAAGACTGAGCATTCAAGATACTTTTTTAGAACAGTTTCTCACAACAACAAAGTGTAACTTCTGTGTTCAAAACAAGTCATGTTTCACAGTGTAGACAGCTCCAAAGACATGCTAGAATGTTGTGCTCTAGCAGGACTGTGAAGAGTTGTTCATTTACCAAATGCCCAACATCGTGTCAGTGTGGAGCAGGAGAAATTGCATGTACCATCGTGTCAGCTTCACTGGGAAATACTGTAAACATGAGATGCCATGTAGAGGTAACTGAACCTGCAGCAGAGTGCTGCAGTGTCTGAGCCAGCTGCAGGAGTGACCAAGCAGCCTATTATTCCTTGTTCCCTTATAAGGTTCAGTTCTAGAGTGTTCTCTTTTACTCAGCATTCCATTTATTCCTGTACCCCACTCCTCCCCTTGTTTGCCCCTATTGGTTAAAGTTGTATTACCTTGCCTTCTCTCTGCCCCCTGACTCTCAAACCATTGGCCCCTGTTGTCTCTCTGCCCCCACTGCCCCTAGGATAAAACCCTGACCCCTCCATTGTTCTGGGTTCTCTCCTTCCCTGACAATTCATGGAATGAACTTATTTCATGGAACACATAAGGAGAACCCCTCCGACTCTTTGCCTCAACTAAGTACGCGTGTGTGTGTGTGTGCGTGCACCGCCGAACGCGTCACGGCACTGCCGGACAAATGCCACGCTTTCAGGAAGACTGCAAGGGACCCTAAAACCCATCCAAGAGGATTATTATTATTATTTTTTTATTTATAACAACAATGCCACTTGGCTGCATCAGGAGACACAGATACAACATTCAGAGACCATTCTATAATGTCAGTTTTTTTCCATAACACATAATATAGACAGCAAAGGAGAACTGAGTTTCTGCATGGAAGGTCGTACTCTACAGAAATAGCCCCTTTTATATAGGTGGTTAACATTTTATAGATACTTCTCTCCCAGCATGCTGTTTTGGCCCATTACACATAGTAAATGCAAACCACTATAGCCTTCACATGTCCTTTTTATGTATGCTGCTGGCTGCTACAAGTGCTTGTCTATCTGCTGACCACTCTGAAAGCAACCCTGCGCAGGGTATTTTGGAACACAACTGCCTCCTTGGTGGGGATGTGAATCATGGAAGAGCTGCACTTCTGGTCTCCCACATCCACTAGGTTCTCTCCAGAAATGCCTGTTTGCATCTGGGCAATGTACGTGTTTTCACTGCTGGCTGTTCAGCTTGCACTCATGCATGTGGAGTGACTAATCTGGAATAGCAGGAACCTGTAATTTTGGGAGCAGCTCCATTAGTGGTCAGAGGTACCCCACTCTTCTGCCAGTCCAGAGACAGCAGCGAGTGAGCTCTGGCAGAATGAGGATTTGCTGCTCCATAGCTTCAGCTGCTCTACTGAACTCTTCTGTTCTTCTTGGATACATGTAGGTGCAGCAGGACTGGAGGCGGAGGAAGCAGGAGAGAGGGCACGAGACAGATGCATGTGCGGTCTGGGGGCAAGGTCATGAACCTGGCAGTGGTTAGGACATGGTCACAGGCAAGTTCTGGTGTTTTAGAAAGTTCGCTTGTTTTAGAAATTTCCTGAATGTTCACCCTACCGCTAGCTGGGCCTTTCTTTTATGACCCACACATGAGAAAGGGACATCCTTTCCCCAAGCACCTGTGGTTTAGATTTAGGACAACCGATTGATCAACGGGAAGGGGAGAATCTCAGAGGGTTTCGGATGAGCCCTTGCAAGTCCCTAAATATGAGGAAGTGTGCTATAGATTCACCACCTGTAATAACACAGAGCTTTGAACACCCCAGTGTGTTTCTGCAGTGTTAGCCAGCAGGGTCCCCCTATGACCGTGCTGCTGAAGTAAACAATACCCGGTTTTTGGGAGAGGGTGCTTGTGACAAAACCCAGTTTGGCAGCAGTGCCAGGTGGGCTGAAGGAGTCACCAGTTCAACCACGGAAAGAAAGGAGCCGGGGCCTGGGAATAACATCGGCTCTTACTAGAGACCTGATGACAGACTGGAGCTAAAGCAGCTTTGCCCCTTGCTCCTTGTTAGTGCTGTGTCTAAAAAGCACCAAACCATCGGTGGCTCACTCGGTGGGATCTCCCAGCTCTTTCCCCCCATGGGGCTGTGCCAGCTCTACAGGAACTTCATGGGGAGAAACCGCAGCGCCCTTCCAGACACTGGGCCTGGTGATTCCCGCACCTGCGACTCAGGCTGCTGAGCTGCTTCACACCGAAATGTTTTGACTGCAGGAATCTGTCTGGTAAGAAAGAGTGCCAGGAAGGAACAAGGAGCACATTCAGGTGCACTGGCTGTGCTGACACCACTCAGATGCCGGGTTTGCGCAGACAAGCGTTCGTTCCCCACAGGGGCCGCAGACACGACGGCTCAGGGGGCATAGGGAGGCGGGCCGGCGGAAGGGCAGGGCCACAGCCCGAAGCGCCGTTCGCGGGCCGTCCCACAGAGGATGAAGCTCCGTCCCGCCGGTGCCCGGTCCCGCCCGGCGGCCGAGGGAGCGCCGAGGGCCCCACGTGCCGGAGCCGCCCGCGCAGGGCGGGAAGGGCCAGGCTGTGTCTGCCCCCGCTGGGAAACGGGGAACCCTGGCGCCAACATGAGGGAAAAACAAGTCCGGAGTATCCGCTGCGGAGCGGGAGGAGCGTTAAATCCCGAGCTGGGCAGCGTGCGGCCGCCGCTGGTGTTGGCGCGGCGGAGCACCCGTGCTGCCGTGGAAGGCGGGATCGGGGAGGGTCAGTCTTCTGACTGAGGTTTTCCGAACGTTGTAGGAAATGTCGCTGTGAGTTGGGGGTTCTCCTCCCGTCTCTCAACTACAGGTCCAGGCTGTCGGGCAGAGTGGGTGGCGGGTGCTGGGACAGGCCAGGCCCCTCGCTCCCCTGACGGCGTCCCGAGCTGCCACAGCCTGGCCCTCCCTCAGCCCTGCTCCTTCCAGCCGGTGCCCCGTCGTCCCTGGGGCGACGGGGGACCCCAACCTCAGCCTCGCCTCTTTCCCGTATCCATCCAAACGCTGTCACCTGCAGGGTTTCACAGAATCATAAAATGGCCTGGGTTGGAAGGGGCCTTAGAGATCATCCCCTGGCCGTGGGCAGGGACACCTTCCACTAGACCCGGTGGCTCCGAGCCCGTCCAGGGACAGAGCAGCAACAACCACGATTTTAGCACATCTGAAGGCACTTTGCTACAACCGATCAGTTCACGTGCAACACGTTCAATCCTGTTTACTGTATTACCTTAAATCCTTACTCTGCCCTCAGATAGATGCATGCAGCAGCCGGTGCAGCAACAGGGGTTTGGACTGGTGTATGAATACCTGAAGATGGAAGTTTGTCATCAGTAAAACAGAGTACGAAACTCGCGCTTGCCCCAGATGCTTGATCTTTTATTAATTTCTTCAATACAGAGAAGAAAAAAAAATGCAACCAAGTTCTTTTAAAGATATCTCTTGAGCCTGAGTTAGAGAAATGGCCTTAGGTGGATTTTTTTTCTCATTTTTTATTTTTAACATGGACATTTACTACAAAGAGAGAAAGAAAAGGTGCTCTTTAATCTCTCTTCACGCGGGATCTTCAATCTCTACCTGGTTTATTTTCCACACATATGATCTCTTTTGTTCTCTGGTAGTCATCACCTAAGCAAGTGATCAGCCTGCACTGTTCCTATCTGCAGGATGCCATGCAAGGGAAGAATGGAGAAATACACACTGGTTATTTTTCTTTCATGCCTGATTACTACCCTGTCCCAACAAAGAAACTGGGGTTGTAGCAGCACACGCGCTTCTTTCGTTGAGGTGTCCCTCAGTACTTACACAAATCTCCCAGAGCTCTTCCCACACCTTCTTTGAATTAAATTGCTTTTCTTAAGTTAATCTGGGACTGTTTAATTAGAGCTGGTTGGAAGTTTTTCCCAACAAAGCAAGGTTATTCAGCAGCTTTGAAACCCACTGATTTATCAGGAGAGAAAGACTTATCTTTCAATTAACTTCCTTCACCTGTGGGCAGCCAGGAGCTCAGGTTTCTCAGCTCAGTGACAGGATTCCATTTGAATGACTGTGGGGCTGGAGACCTCAGGGATTTTTCTCTTCACCACAGAGCCAGGAGCCAATGAGATTCTCCAGTGTGTGCAGCTACGGGGCAGCGCAGATGCCGGGAATCATTGACTTTTGGTTTCAGACTTCATGGGCTTATGCTATGAAACTCTCCAAACTGCCATCCTCAGATATTTCAGTATTTCAGTTTAGACACCATATATCAATGTTCATGGTTTTGCTTTTAGTTTGGAATGAAGGGTTTCTACAAAACATTTCCTTATGAAAGAATGAATTACTGATCATCATTAGCAATGAAACCTACCAAGCGGGGATAACAAGCTTCACTTGCCGGAGGAGGCACTTGGTAAATTCGGACTACAACTAAGAAAACAATGACTTAATAGACCATTCTACCACTTAGGCAGGGGAGATCTGGTTTTAATCTGGTTTGAAATCAGTTGGAATCCTGGCAACGCTGAAATAATGAGGGATTTTTGTCTTTTTGCATTGATTTCAGTAGCATTAGGACTTTGTCCGGGATGGCTTGTTAAGATAGACACAGCAGTTTAAACTCAGATTGGAGCTGTGTCTAGGTTCCACTTTGTGAGTGTGGACTTATGCAAGCAGGAAGTCAACCTTGATATCTTATAATTTGTTGATTATATAAGTTTCAACAGCTACGTGGTTTACCAGTGGAGAAATTTACATTTTGTCCTGTTTTAACGTATTTACAGATTTTACTGGTACCATTGTTTCGCAGTTCTCCTTTTTTACCTTGAGGTGATGACAGGTTTTTTTGTCTGCTATGAATACAGATATGTGCATTTCTGGGAAAAAGGAATGTGATTGTCTAAGCAATGCAGTTCAGAAACAGGAATTCAAACTCTTCCTTATGCTCGGTGTTACGTCATTTGAAACACTATCTCCAGATCTTCTGAGGACAGAAACTGCATCACAGTGGAAAGATTGAAATCTTAACTCCCATTAGCATAAAGGTTCCATTTGCTGTCTTGGCAAAATCAACAGCAACTAGGCTTTAAACCTGTTCCTGTTACAGAAGTAAATGCTATCATTTGTAACTTCAGTAGCGAAGAAAAAAAAATGCCATCTGCAGAAGTTCATTATTTAACAAAAATATATCTCTATTCTGTTAATTGTTCCGCTAAGAAACCTTTAATGGAAAAGACACTGAAGTAGGATATAGAGGTTAAAGTGAAGTCATTCACATTTTATTTTGTTTGTACTCAAAATTGGTTGCAGCCTTTGCTTTCTGCTGTGATTTGTCTCTAATCAGTACTCCCACTGTTCTGAAAATTTGATTTGAATTCTAAGTTGATACAGGAGATGCATATAAACAGATCTCCGCTCCCCTCCTGTGAGGGCAATTTATGCAAAATAAGTTTAGGGGCTCTGGGATTTAAAGTTTACTGACTTTTGTCTGTGGGAACTGGAGTGCCACTTTGCACATCCTGAACATTGTCTGTGAATTACCTGCCTTAAGGGGGATTGTTAGCACATGAATCAAAAGTGGCTGACTAATGTAGAACATCTGAAACAAAAGGATTAGACAATAGCTGAGACGCACCAAGATGCATTTTAAATCAGCTCAAATTAGGTGCTTTTTAGTCTAATACTGGTCTTAAGTATAACGCTGAGCACTGACTCTGAGGATAGGGCAGATCTGTGTACTCTCTTTTGCTACTGAGAAGATGCCATCTATTTATTTTCTCCTTAAAAACAGATTACTTCCTTTACCCATGGAAATGGTACTTGCTGAGCCGTATGTGCTTCATTCATAAAGGAAGGGAAGAGCACTCTGTTCCTTGCATGCCACAAAGTCCATAGTCATTCCCCTTTGATTATGTGCATAACACTCTGGGGAATGAGACGATTATGCACACATATTTTCCTGTATTTTTATATTGAAAACGAGTGGTTTTTTCAGATGCTCCAGAGTTACATTCTGCTTCTACTAAGAAACCTTTGCAGCGGCAGCCTCAGTGTAATGTTTGTCCTTGAGAATCCTGCTACAAAGGCACCCATACCTGAGCTCAGATCCGATCCTCTGGGATGTGAGATCTTGCAAATGCTGTGTCGCATCACTTCCAAACTTTCCGGGAAAGTTTAAAGCATCAGTGGACTAAATGCTATTCGGCTTGGTGACAAATGGTGAAGATGATTTTATCTGCTGTAAGGAAAAAGACAGGCAGGTCTGCAGGGTGCCTCCTGCTGTGACCTCACCTGGCACACTGATCTCTTCAGTTTGCTGAATTCTCCCTTTGGGTGTAGGGAGGCCTAACATGCTTGGGTGTAAAGGCCTAACATGCTGCCTTCCTCCATCTCTAAACCGGCACCATGGGAGTCTGAGAGAGATAAAATTAAGTGGTTTGGACCGATTCTGATCCTACTGAAATGGGAGCTTCATCAGAATTTGGCCCTTAGGTAGTGAAGGTGCAGTGTTTACTGCAAAGAGGGCGCCCCAAGTTGGTGATTAAAAAAGACTGTAGTGGGTTGACCATTAGATGCTAGTTGCCCACCAAGCTGCTGTATCACCACTCCCCTCCTCAGCAGCACTGGGAGGGAGAAAATTAGATGGAAAAAACACATGGGTCAAGATAAAGGCAGTTTAATAAAGCAAAAACAAAAGCCATGCACGGAAGCAAAGAAAAACAAAAGGTTTATTCTCTACTTCCCATCAGCAGGCGATGTCCAGACACTTCCCAGGAAGCAGGGCTTCTGGAAGACAAATGTTGTAATGACAAATGCCCCTCCTTTGTCTTGGCTTTTATTGCTGAGATATGCCATATGGTATGGAATAACCCTTTGGTCAGTTGGGGTCAGCTGTCCTGGCTGTGTCCCTTCCCAACTTCTTGCCCGCTCCCAGCCCACTAGGGGGGGCAGAATGTTGGAGAGGCAGCGTGGATACTGTGCGAGCACTGCTCTGCAGTTGCCAAAACACGAGTGTGTTTATCAACACCTCTCTAGCTACTGATACAAAGCACAGTACTGGGAGGGCTGCTATGGGGAAAACTGGCTGCATCTCAGCCAGACCCAATACAACTGGGCAACAGTTTTACTCTGGGCAACAGCTTTTGGAACTAGAATGCCGAGGAACCAGACTAATGCTCTCAGCAAAGAACTACCAATACTTCTTATTTTGACTAGAGCTGCATGAATGACTGGTCCTATTTGGAGGAAAACTGTGCTGGCAATGTTTTAAAGAAAAAGGGAGAAATACTTTTGGATATACATGAAACCAGAGTTTTTCAGACTGTCTGATAGGGAAGGTGTTTTTACAGGTTGAATAAGTATTTCATATTGATCTGGGACATTTCTAAAGGGTATGAAAGCAATGTGAAAATAAACTCATGCAGGATGACTGGAGCAATAGTCACAAAATTGAGGAGGGCATATCCGCTTTTGCAGCCAGTGGTGCAAACTTTGACTCTTCAGGTAAGAGATTCTAACCTTGATAATCCCCAGGTCTTCCTCTCAGAAAAATGTCCTAAATGCCAGGCTATAGGGCTGGCTGCCCAAACCATGCCACACGGGCAGATCAAGCGAAAGTCCTACGATGGATGTTGCCTGAGAAAGTAGCTCTGCTGGATTCAAGGCTGCTGAGCAACCTGTACGCCGTGGGGTGGGACAGGTGAGACAGCAGAACTGTGGCGGTGTGCACTGCCTCATGTCCCTGCTCTGCCACCAGCCCAGCCCTGCTCCCTGTGTTCTGAGAGGTGTAGAGCTCCCAGCCACTTGAAGGTACCGGTATTTGTGGTGAAGAAAAGTCACTGTGGCTGCTATAGATGATACAAACGAGCCTCTCTCTTGAATGATGATGTGTCCAACCTCGTGTAACTCATGAACATTCACTGAGTAACAAAACAGGTGATGATTATGGTCTGGGCTGGTGTCTAGGATACTCATCTGAATTTTCCACTCTCTGCTTCCAAGTATCTTCAAGGGAGAAAACTGAAGTTGTCCCACCTAGAACCAGTATCAGTGTGAAGGAGGTAGGAGGCCCATGATTCTAAGACCTAGCTTTAAATAACGTAGGAAAAGGACTGGATATTTGCCTCCAGTTTCACAAAATGTAGTTGGTATGGCATAGGGTACTCTTTTCCCATTTTCTATTGTTTCAGAAATTGTTTTCAAGACAGCCTGTAAGTCTTACATGAAAAGTCAAAGCAAAAAACTATTGCAAAACCACCAAAATAATCCTTTCTACATTTTATTTCAGGTGAAACTGTTGACTACATTTGACTGGATGTTACAAGTGTTTGCCTTTTTCTGTGACTGAGCAATTCCTTGCATACTCTGTGTTCACCTCTGCCTTGAGCTCTGCTGTTAGCTCCCCCTCCTTGTATTCTGCTTTGGGAGCATTTAAGATACCTGCTCCATCACTGAGGCACAGCCTGCTGTGCGGGGATGGGTGGACATACTAGTTGTGCAGTTGCACTGACTTTTCCAGCAAACCGTTTTCTGTGATAAACACCCAAGCCTCTAAAGCAATGTGACTTCAGTCTTCCCCTTCCAAAACCCTCATCAAACAGCTGTTGTGTATATATATTCTACTCTGGCAAACATTTCTTTTGCTCTATAATCTGCGGAAAATGTAAAAATTGATCTCTTGAACAGTGTTGCTAAAAGCCACAGCCACTTTGTTTTCACTTGGAGTGTGTAAATGGCTTTTTGACAGATTTGACTTCTGGGCAGTTCCTGGCTGCAAATGCCATCATCAGCATTGATTTCCCTCCTGGCTTGTCACAGGCAAGCCATCGAACAGCCATCCGCAACTATCAATATCCATTATTGGACTTCTTAAGTGCTGTGCACTGCTCCTCAGCGTACTGAAAGTAGAGCTGGGCCAGAGGCAGATCTTCCATCTTCAGCAATCTTATGGGTACACATCCTGGGGACATTTTGAGCCATGAAGCAATGAAACTACTTCTTTCTGGTGCTCTCCACCCCCACTGAGATGTCACATACTGCTAGAGGATTTTTACATGTAAATCTGGGTCACCCTGTGGATCCCCATCCTCTTCTCTCCTGCATACCTGGCTTCTTATTAAAGCTCCCACTGAAAGTGTGAACTCAGCTGGGGCAGAGTGGGTGTCTGCTTTTCCACCTTGCACATCTCAAAGCTCAAGAGAGATGGGTGATTTGGCCCTTGCCCTTTCAACAGCTACAGCTCCAGGGAATTGCAGGATGTGTTTCCAGCTCTGCTGCGTACACTCTTCATCTGACAAATGAGCAGGTTCTCTGCCTCACTCCCAATGTTGCCTCGTTTTCTGAACCACCATGTGTGGACCCTCCTTGTGTCACTGTTGATAGCTGTTCCTCTGTCACTGTAGGTTTCTCTGGAAGTGAAGTGGCAGCTTCCTTGAGTGGGGTAGCTTTGCCACATGGAGACCTGCAGCAGGGCAGCTCTGCTCTCGTGAATGCCCCCAAGAACTCAGCTGTCACTGCATGGGGCTCTCAAGAGACAAAGCCCATGTCTATGCTGTGGGTCTGGGGAGCACTCAACACCTTCCAGGGCTTAATGTGCACCATGGCTGTATCCTGCTTCATCAAAATGGCCTTAATTCTCGGCACAAAGAGTCCTCCAGTCCTCCAACCCCATACCTGGCTGCCAGTGTCTGAGGAAGGGTGTGTGAGTAAAGCAAGCCCATAGAAGTATCTCCTCTAAGTAGTCTCCCAGCTCGCAACAGTGTCCAGCCAAAGTACATCCTGAGCTGGAGGTGGGGGCCTGTCAAGGGACAGTGAATACCTTTTTACTGCTCCATGAGATAASAGCTTAGGTGAAAAGGCCAGGAGGAGCCCCAGCAAACCAACTAGAGTATGCCTGTCTCTCAGTGCTGAATTCCATACCTAGCCCTGCTGAATACACTGCTTGGCTTGGACACTGTCTCGTCCTTGTCCTTTACCTCCAGATGTCTGAACCATAGAAACTGCTTCCTGTGCAATGGTAGAGCTGTGCTCTTGAAAGAAACCTGCAACTGAGTTTCATATTTATTAGATCATCTTTAATTTAGGACATCAGTGGGAGTTTTTTGTGTTTCTCCAACAGCTTTTTTCGGTGTGTATGAACTCTAGTTCCCTGTATACCCAGGCTGTAGCTCACATTAGCCTTTTTATTTAGTGCCATCAGTTGATATACTTAATGAGCAGGATCTTTCTGTTGGTTTGTGCTGGATATTTCTAATTGCCAGAGTCTCTTCTTAGTGTCTCTAATGGTGTTTTATGTGGATATAAATGTGGATAGCACAAGCCCATATCATACCCTAGACTAGAGATCAGGCTGGAGATCATGCAAACACACAAACGTGCTGAGAGAAAAATGAGCTGCCACCCATGTATATTTGAACTCTAATTCTGTACCTGGATAGTCCGGTTGTCCTGTGTTGCAGGTCTTCATGGCAGGAATATTTCTAAATCCCGCAATCCTGGTTCTCTGTTTTGCTCTATCTGTGGTAAAGCAAGAGTATTTTTGCTATAGTTAGCCACAAGCTGTATAAATAAAACTGGGGGGGAAAAAAGGAAGCAAGCCTTTAAACACTTGTGTTTCTTTAATAATAGTGATTTTTGTAGAGTCAAAAAGATCTTTTTTATCCATCTGCTGTGTTAGCTTTTATCTCAATTTATAGGTTGAGTTTTGCATAACCCTGTTTGTGAGCATGCTTCAGCAAGGCCTAGATAGTTGTTGATCATTTGTGCTATGTTATCATAGGGCTACTCCACAATAAAGTATTTTCTCTTCATTCTCTGCCGCTTTCCTCACCTCCATTTCTTCAGAAAACCAGGCACCACTACCCTTTCTGTAGTCTTGGCTGTAACTCTGGTCACACTTGTGCATGTATGTTGTTTTCTGAAATGTCTGTTTAGAAAAGTCCATCTCTAGCAGCAAGTGAACTTTGCAATACTCAGTTATGCTGCACACTGTATCTCTCCACTGCAATTCAGTCCACTCTAAAGCAAGAACAAACCTACTGAGATGGTTGTTTCTGGCTGGGCTTGAGGTTATCGAGATCCTCAGGAACAATAACTTTCTTAAGTGCTAGACCTAGACCTCTGGTGAATGAGCAAACCGGCTCTGCGCCTGCAGTCCATCAGGGAGAGCAGTAACACTAAGCTGGCTTTGTAATGCAGCCAGCACTGGAACAGCCAGGCTGGAAGGTGTGTGTATCCTCTTTGGGCTTTATCACTCAGTTGAGATTTTCAGCAAGATGGAGAAGAGGCAAAATCAATTAATCAGCTGTGGAATTTTTATTGAGGATGAAATGTGTTGAATCTCAATCACCGTGGAAATTAAGGAACTGGTGGTGAGCATCTGTGTATAAACCAGATATATGACCACCTGCTTAGCACAGCTGATTTCTTGAGAGCCCTTCCAGCCCCGATTTCTGACTGAATCTGGGAAAGTTGCTGCTTGTTTAAACTATGCAAAAAAGGGTACAGGGAACATTAAGAGGCATGGCTGCTGCTTGAGATGTTTCTGCTGATTGTTTTGTAAGTCACACACTTTTGTGACTGAACTCAGAAACAAGCCGCATCTTAAAAAAGCTAACAAACAAAAAAATTGTCCCATAAAGTAGGAGCATGGACAGTCTATTGTGAGAGATGAGTCCCAACACTACAATCTGGTTTTCAAAGGAGAGTACTAGCTCTACTGATCCTTTGCTTGGATGAAGATAGTGCTCTACTGATCCTTTGCTTGGATGAAATTGAAGCTAAGGTCAGCAGCCAAAAAATGTAGCTGTTTGGGCTTAGCATTTTAACTCTAGACTATCAGTACTGATGGCTTTACAGATATTTTATTAACGTTTAGGAAAAGAGGAATAGAGTATAGCACACTCTTCCAAAGATGCAGAGTCTTGTTATAAATGCATATTATGGGAGATATTTCTGCTCAGGTTGGTTTTACCAAAACGAGATTTTAATTTTAAGTGTCACAGACACTTGTAGTGTATTTTGTGCTGGTTTGGATTTATTTTCCTGGTTGCCATTTATTTCATGACRTTGCCTGTGACTCCAAGACACAGCCAGACAGATCTGCTGAACACATGAATACTAAGGAAGTGGTTTCCCTAGTAACAATAACCATGTAACAGCTCGCACAACTTCCTGCCCTTCCTTACGGGATTTGTTTGTGTGTTTCTCACWGGGTTAGATAGAGGAGACACCAAAATTGAGGCTGGCTAAAAGGCATTCAGGATGAGCTTACTGGAAGTGGGGAGAGTAGAAAAAATTACTGCTGCATTTGCAAGAGGTGTCATTACAGAGTCTGTCTTTGGTTTGTCTTATGGGAATAATCCTGGGGGCATGCTCTAGCTGTCTCAAGAGCATGGGCTGAACAGACTCTACTACAACTCAGATTCTTACTTCAGAATATTTTTTTACAAATTATTTTTGTTTTGTTTTGTTTTTTTACAAGTGAAACTATTGTCATAATGGGTTAAGTGCAGCTTTGAGTCAGTAATCGATTAATGGAAAGCAGAGGGAACAAATACAGACCTTAAGTATGCAGTCTCAGTGCAGGACTTACTGCTAGCACTTTAGAGAAGGTCAATTAAGCAGCATTTGGGAACATGGATGGATGTGCTTCTGGGTTCAGACTGCCAGCAGGGGGTTGTCTGGCTGGCATGCTCTTGCTGAGGAAGAAGGGAAATTCATTCTCTAATACATTGCAAAGTAGTCTTCAAAGAAAGTAACTATATCACTATTCAGGTAGAGGATTCTGGTGGTGGAGGAATGATGTTATGTATGATCATTAAATTGGGTTATCTTTTTAGTCTTCTAATCAACCAGTCTATTTACAGTTCACTCTAAACCAGGTGAAGCAATCTGCACTACTAAACCCAGGTATTAAATCTGCTTCTTCAGGCATTGAAAAGCAGAATTCCTGGAGTTCATTAGCCATTGTTCATATAAGTATATTAAATGCTGTGACCACTTTTGTGTCTTTTTTACATCAAAAAGACATTTTTGCTGAAAAATAAAGATTAGTATTATCTGTCAGTTTTCTGTAAAGCTGTGTCTTAAGATGGATCTGTTCCTGAACAAGCTGAAATGATTTTGTATGTTGCTAGAAGGAAAAACTGATAAGGGCCAAACTGCAATCAGTTGTGAGTTTACTGTTAAGATAATAAACATGAAGAGACACTGTGCAGAGATCAGCCATGCTTTTCTTTTTCAAGATCTTTGACCACAATGAAATCATGACATTATCTTAAAGCTGACACATGTAACTCTAGTCAGACAGATATTTACAGCTAAAAATGATAAGCTTGATCCTGAGAGATGCTGGATACACCCATCCTTGCTGCTTTTAATGGCAGTTCTGGGTGTTCAGAGCCTCTGGATCAGATTAAGATCATCTCAACAAATCACAGTGAGGAAGACAGAGAGGAAATGGCTATCAGAAAACCAAAGACAGGCTAAGATTTCATCCTTATCACACTGAGATGAGGTGCCTCAGAGCAATATACTGATTCTGTTCTCAGGCTATATCAAGGATCAGGACTGGCCAGTGTTCTTTAATTCAGGACAGCCATAGAAATAAGCATGAGCACATTTGTAATTAGCACTTACACTCTCCCAGCATGTAGAACTGCCACTATCACACCACTGTCTTCTCATCACAGGTACCATATTTTAGACTAGGCATTTAAAGCAGTTTAATTGGGGTCTTCTGTAAACCGGCTGTGTTGAAATTCTTATCACCCCAAATCAATGTCAGACCTGTATGCAATATGATCTTGGCAGAGAACAGCACTGTTTTGTGCTCTCAAGATTGCTGACAGTAATGAAATAATGTTGTCTTCCAAGTTGAACTTACGTTAAGTCCAGTCATGTAAGAGCACATTACATTCTTAGTAAGAAAGCAAGAGTTAGTAAAATCATCTACCTTTTGATTTTACAATTTCCCTGAAGGTACAGCGTCCTCCAAATTATTGTATGCCTTTGAGACTTTTTTCTGTGTTTCTGTTTGCAAAATAAACTTTGCAATTAATACTGACTAATTAAATAAATCCAGTGGGTTTACATGTCTAATGACACGTGCACATCAGCAGCAATCCTATAAACACATATGCAGACGTGTGCATTAATTCAGATGAGTTCAGGAGCATGTCTGTGTGCAATTCTGAAAATAATAATCCAGCTCCTACTTATGTACATGGTTGGCTATGATGATTTAAGCCAGTATATTTATTCTGTTTTCTAACTGTACATCAATAGACCTAAAGACTGTAAATTGCCAAAGTTGAATCAGATGTGCAATAGAAAATTTAAAGCATTTACCATTTTGTCCAATATCAAAACATTCTTCTTTTCACAGGGGTGTAATGTGGACCTTAGAGTGTAACAAGAGCTATGAGTCATTTGAAAATGTGTGATATCCTTTGCATATCACAGATATTTTTCTCATTAGTAAGGAACTTTTCACTGTAGGAAGACTTTTATATGACTCCTGCTTGTTTCTCAGTCTATTTCCAGGCTAAATTTACTGTAAAGAGAGAGGTTTTGCATCTGCCTATGTCAGTTCTCCCATGTATTGAGGTCAGCTTCCATTCTCCTTGGCTCTGATGCCTGCCTGTATAAACACAAATTCCATTTCCATCCTATTATTTTTCTAATCAAGGGTTTGTCATGCAAAAGAAGATCTGAAGTGACTGTGTTTTCCATTATGCAAAACATTCCATTATGATAATATCTTCACGATATTCTTATAAAGGTACCCTGCCCAAAGACATCACAAATGAGAGCACTGAAATGGTAGACAAATCCTGCATAATTTGCCCTCTCATTTAACATTCAGGCCACAGAGTTCACCCTAATTTGCCATAGACGTTTCCTCTGACATCCTCGATCTGTACATATGGTAAAAATAAGAATTGGCAGCTTTCACTGAATAGACTTCTGTTAAGTGCTTATCAAAAGAAGAAGAAGAAAGGGGTTGTAAAATGCAGTCATATTTAGTACATCCTTCGTTTTCTTTTGCTTTCTCTGCTAAACTCACACTTAGTAAAATCTACAGTCAGTGAAATTTACCTTTTGAGCTCAAGTTGTTTCCATTCAGAACAAAGCAAAAAATACGCCAGCAAAGAAAACGTGATATTTCTTAGAAATTCTCTTTTCTTTCTTATGCCAAATCCCAAGGGGCAGGGCTCCACAGAAAGGGAGTTTATTTTCTAAATCCTTTGAACACAAAGCTCTTACATTTTCTAGGACAAGATGTTTTCCTAGACAATCTCAATATTGTACCTTTGTATTAATACTTTCGTCATAAAGATGAATACGCACATGTATTTTATTGTATATATTTAATTTCCATTAGATGTCATTTAAATTATTCAAATATGAATTGGCTTACAAACAGACTCCTGTGAAGACTTGTGTCTGAGCCTTGGCAAGCACATCATATTTCTGCAGTTTCTATGTATTTGATTTATCTCTTCTCTCTTCTTAATGTGTAAATGTGTGTGTTGTATGTGCATGTGTGCTAAATACATATGTCAGTGAATCTGCACTGACTCCTTTGTTTGAAAAAACTTCTGAATTCGTGGGGTTTTTTCACAAGTTTTTAATCATGATGATTGTTTATGACTATTTCTGTAACCAGACAGATAAATTTTAGGGCTGTAGGAAACTTAGGCATTTTAATTATCATCCAAAATAGATAAATGGTCCTTTTCTTTTCTGCCTTTCTAGAGTGTTATTCCAGATCTGGGGAACACTATGCCATTGCTGGTCTTTCCTATTCAGGGATTATTCCACTATTAAACAAAGCTTAATTTAATGCAATATCTAGTCATGAACTTGATATTAGCTTTTAGGCCTTGAATGCTTTTTTTTTCCTTATGTATTGGTGTGGTCTGGTGTATCATCATCATTATAATCTTTTAATTTAAAGTCAATCCCTTGCCTTGATTTCCTGACTCAGTCTCTGATATTTTAAAATGTTTTTAATTTCTAACTGCAGTATTTCAAAGAGTTATCTCCAGTCTTTTTCACAATTTTATCTCATTTACTGGAGCTGTTTTCAGTGCATTAAGTAATAATAAATTTGAAAAAAAACCTCATATGGATTGTAGATGTATTATCCTTATTGATCCATAATCTTATCATCTACTGTGCAGCATTTGTGACTAAGGTACATGACTGTTTTTAATTCTTCTTTACTGAACCACTGATGCTGAATTAACTGATGCAGATGTGGATATAATTACATGTAGGACTAGACTGCTCTGTAACTTCCCTTATGTTACATATCAGCACAGCATTTACCCTTCCTTCTCCAAGATGCAGCCAACTCATCTTCTTAGAACTAGTTTTAAGTGCAAATCTACAAAACCAGTTTTCCAAGGTGGCAAAAAATGCTTTCATTAAATCAGACATATTTGCCAGGGATCACCCCAATCATTTATATTTACCGAAAAGCTTTGCTATAGATCTTTCAAAATTATGCCCTCCAAGGCATCTCACAGCAATTCTACCATCTTCATGGTGGAAAATGAGTGTGATTGCATGTCCCCTGCCCCTAAATCAAAATTGGACTTACCCAATTGTTTGACATTTCTACCATTTCTTACTGCACTACAGGAGTCTCAACACGCATCATTTATAATTACAGTTACCTGAAACTCCATGTGATATCCACACGCTCTGTATTGTATCCACTCAAGCCAGTTGTTTTCCTTCAAAGCTTTAACTCACTTTTATTACTCCCCTTCCATCGCTTGTCAAGAGTGACAATTTGATCAATAAAGCTTGCGTCTGCTATGAAGTCACACCGTTTCTGGCCATCTGCTTCCTCTGAAACTGGCCTTAATCTGTTGGTAAATATGTTCAGGATTATTTTTTTCCACCAGTGACTAAGGTCAAACCTCTGTAGTTAGCTGGATCAGCAGGATCTTCGTTTCCTTGAAGCTGGTAGAGGTATTGCCTTTAGCTGCTTGCCTGCAACCTCCTTGTGTTCCTTTACATATGAATGTCTGTTCTGGCCTCTTTGCTGGCGCTTGTACCAACAGCTTTCAACAGCTCGACCGTTACACTTTCTGTTCCTGCAGCTATCCCACTTCTGACCACTTGGCTGTTCTTTTCACTTTTCTTTCTTTGCAAACGCAAGTAGAACCAATAGTCAATGAACACAACCTTTCAAGTCAGTGATGCAAATATATTTTGTATTTAAAAAAAAAACCCCAACAAACATAATCACAATTATTGGACTAATGCCCAGCTTATCACAGCAGTATGCACCACTAATATAGCCATATTTATGCTATTTCTTTGAAGTCTGATCTCTTCAAAGTGGTCCCTAAAGCCAAAGTTTCCATCTTCATGGGAGAGGATACAGCTTCTGAAAACCATCGCATGTGCATTAACATGCACTGTTATGCAGCCAGATTTAAAATTCTTGGTTGCAGCGGGCAACCTTCAGTATGAAGCCTGAAGGCCAACACAGGTCATCGAGTCTGCTCTGTGGATCTCCGTGGTTTAGCAGCAACTGCTTGGATGGGAACTTGCTGCAACCATCGCCTCTCCTGCCATTGCTACTTCCATAGCTGCTGCTTCTCTCCTTCCACCGATGTTTCAAAAAGCAAGCCAGCATAGTACTGGACGTACACAGCTAAAATGTTCACAGCACTATCTGCTCTCTCTTCTCCTCAATGGTTCTAACCTTAATTGAAATCGGATGGAGCAACTGTGTGCCCAGATCAGCTACCAGAGCATAACAGGTTACTGTGCAGCTGCTGATCTGTGGTATCTGCTCATTCTTTCTTTGTAGAAAAGTGCAAAGGAAACAGGGGTATGAAACTGTAAAATCTTGTGCATTCTACAGGCTGCAGCTCTATAGTTGTGCTGTGGTCATACACACAAAATGAAGCACCACTGTCTGCAGTCCTGGGCATCCAACACCAAGCAGATGCTCACTGCAAGAGCTTTGTAGATATCACCGTGTTTTTATTAATTCTTCTTGACATCTTTTACTCACTCTCCCTAAGTGCCCAAAGCCAGCGAAACAGCCGGGCTCTCTGAGCCAAACCACGGCAAAGCTCCGGCGCGCTCAGTCTCATGGTACTGCTGTGCCTGCTCAGAACTGGGCATCTTCTGCCCAGGGCAGTTCAAACACCAACTGGTCCGTGTGCAGGAGCACAGCAGGACTGTGAGGTGAAGCATAAATGAGAGGACTTAGTCTGCCTCCATTGCTGGATGAATCTGGAGTGGCTCTGTAAGAGAGCATATTCTACCTGGTCAATACCAAGGGGATCAAGTACCACAGTATATTCCCTGGAGGAAATGGCTGCACTTTCTTAGCTAAGTGTGTGAACAGAGCTACGTTTTCTGGTTCACTGTCAAGGCTATTCTCAAAAAGAATGTACATTCCTTTAATTAAATAGCAAAGAATGTGTTTACCTAATTCTACGTTCTATTGCAAAAACATATGATAGTGGAAATTATAGATTCTGGTGTCTGCCAGGTCCCTAATACCCTTATGTGTTTTAGAATCTAGGCAATTAGAGAATTCATGTGGTAATTCCTCCATTATACTTTTCACATTAATGTATTTTCTTCTGAATTGTTTAGTCAAATTAATTGCATTGAGCCTTATTTCGGGTATACTTAGCATACTTCTAAAGAGATATATTAAACTACTAATTTTTATCTCACTTAAGAATTGCCTTAATAACAACATTCAGGAAAGCTGGTTCATGATCTGATATGGTGATAGCTCCAATTTTTATGTGTTGTGTTGTCAGGCTGCTTGTGAGAGAACAGAAAAGATCGGCTTTTGGCTAGGGAGAGATGAGATGTGAAGTTTTCTCTGCTGGAGTGCATATGCCTTCAGACATGAAAGTTTTTAAAATTTCCCATAGAACAGAATGGAAACTGGACATTTTATCACCTGGGGTGCTGCCTGCTCCCTACTGCTTTGTCTGCCCAGCAGCTCCCCAGGGCAGGAGCAAAAGCTGTTCACATCAGAGGCCAGAAGTGAGGGCATACTCTTGGCTACGGCTGTGGGCGTCCACTGACAGTAGACAGATGCCAGGACAAAAAAACCCAACCAACCAACCAACCAAACAAAATCCCCCCTGTTTTCCTTGGAAACTTTACTATGACAACRAACCTCATAAAAGCAGCTCTATCCTGGGCAATTATAAACCAAGCACCTGCAGGAGACATTTCTTCACTCTTTAAAGGCTCTGACCTTCAACTTCAGATCTCTCTTCTCCTCCAGCATGGCATGGAAATAAGCTGTAATCATGTAGCACTGACAGTCTGTATTATAATGACTCTTGTTATAAGATAGGATAGATTCTGGTTACAAAATAGGAATGTCCACACACCCAATTTCTTTGTCATTAGTCTCCAGCAACATGAGAAAGCTATGCATGATGAGCTCAGAGGCAGACGCTACATGGGCTGCATAGAATTGGTCAGGGGGCAGCAGTGAGAAAGTAATGGCTGTCTCCTGTGGATGCAAAAGGGGTCTCTGAACAATGTCAGCTATGAGCAATGTCAGATATTAATTTGGTAGGGTGACATTTTTATTTATTTTTATTGGGTCATTATCCACTTGCGAGAAATACAGGCCAAGAGTTGGGTCTGGGAAAACAAATTATGTCTGGAATTTATCTTGATAAAATATAAAGGCAGATTATATTCCTTGGGTTAAAAGCTGTTAGCATGAGACTTTGAGTTCCTTGGTTTTTTACTGCTTTAAGAAAAGAGAGAAAGATAATTTTTAAAGAAAACACAAAAGTAGTGAAATAATGACTATGTTCATGCAGAGGGATTTGTGGATTAGGCTGGTAGGTACTTCTGCAAAATATTCTTGCTGATTTTAGGTGTCATGTGCATTACCTCAGCGAAAAGGCAGTTATCACAAGCGCTGTAGTAAATAACCCTCCTTATGGTTTATCTTCTTGTTTCTAAAAGATCATCTGATTCTCTTGGACTGTTGAGGTCTAGAAAAATGGAAAAAAGTGGGAGATAGTATTTTTAAAAGCAAAGTACATGCTGAAGGAAATCTCATTTTCATGTGCGGTCAGAAGCAGCCAAAGTGCCACCGTCTATACACAGGCCAGAGGAAGAGGAGGTAAAATATTTGGATACATGCTGAAGGCTGTATATCTATGAAACTTCCACTTCAAATCCCAGCCAGATTTTCACTGACTGGCTTGAGATAAACAAGCACCCAACACTTACCAGCAAAGTTAAAATGTTGGGGGTTTTCAACCTTGTTTTTAATTGAACAATTCCATATCTAAGTTCTTGTCCAATAGTTACTCCAAATATTTTACAATGTAGTTTATATTTGAGTCCTGAGGATTCAAATTCTCAGCCTACACCTGAGTTTTCATGTTGGTGATCATCATTGCTGACCATCTGCCTCTGGTCAAATTTCTTTTATCAAGGCCTTTTTTTTATGTATTCGTTGAGGATTTGCTGCACAAGATGACAAATACCCATCTGTCCGTGGCATGTTCTCATCTTCATTGCTTAGGCTTGTTGAGAAGCAGTTAGGACTCTCTACCTTCTGCCCACAACATAAAAGGGRTGAAGTTCATGTCTCCTCTTGCACCATTTCATCTTTACCAAGGGCTGCTTCTTCTCCCATGAAGAGAGCTGCTCTATAGTGTGAGTAGTGGCACTGGGACATCCACTCACAGGAGATGTAGCACAGATTATCTGGCTATTAAATTAAGTCCATATGCCCAGTCCAGAGTGTTTCAGTAGCAGGCAGCTACTCAAAGCAGCAGAGGGGTACAGCCCCTTCAAAAATGTTGGTCTGCAACCCACACTGGTAGAGATGGCAAGGCTGCTGTGCACCACTGCCCTTGGAGTGAGTTTCCTTTTATGCTAACTGATAACGTGTGAGCTGCTTGCGTGGTCTGATGTGTAATTTAAATTGCTATTGACAATGGCGTGCTGAGAGAGACATTTATTAGTTAGAGCATAAAAGGGAAGCAGGGAGAGGAAACTGGCAAAGAAGCAAGTTAAGTAAATACATAAATATAAACATGCTTAGTCAGAACATTCATCTGTCATCTTGATTGCTTTTCACGTAAGAGAATAGATATTAAGAAGCTTGTATGCTGCTATGAGACAGTTTAAGGTGATAGCCTGGACTAATAGTGTGACTTTAAACAAATCTGTTGTCAATAGTCCCGCCATACATAGCAAGAGGGAGGTGATAAATGATGGCCTCAAGTCCTGTTGCCCCTCTGTTCAGGGAATGGATCAACATCAAGGTGACTCAAGGTCTTTTCTACTCCTAGGCCCCTCAATTTCTCTTTGCAGTTCTGGAAGGAACAAAAAAACAGGGATTTCTCCCCATATTTGTCACCTCAGGGGCTGGTCCAGCTATGACTAGATTTTTATTTCAAGTCAGAATAACTAATGAATAAATTTGCTTTGGAAAGGTGCAGTCCGAGCTGCAGTTTCATCATTGCTTCATGCCCATTAACGCTGGGGCTGTTGCTGACAGAAACCATTTCCCCTCTTCTCCCATGTTTCAGCTCACGCCTTCCTTCCCTTTCCCCTCTGCTGGCACTAGCACCCCTGCAGCCATGCCAAGAGCTGGAGAAGGGAATTGCTGCAACTGGAACTGCGGTGGGCTTTGCTGGTAGGCTTTCAGCTGGGCCAGCACATTGCTCTGCTTCTCCTCACTGCCGTGCGGGTGCCGCTGTGGGAGAAACACCAAGAGTGGGACAAGGTATGGGACCATCTCCCTCAGGGGGCTTAAAAGAACTGTGATTCACAGCCCTCCAGAGCTTTCCAGGGAGGAAAACYAGGCCTCAGGAAAAAAGAGTGTGTGCTAGCTTTAGGTTAAATTCCCTGTTCTATCACAGACTTCTTACCTGACTTTGAAGAGGTCATTTTAATCTCTCTCTGCCTTAGATTTGCCTCTCCAAAACAAAGACAAAGCAGTACTTTTATCTTTCAGAACAAGCACATTAGAGATTTTGAGGTGCTGAGGTACCCAGGTACTCTGGGAATAGGGGCACAGAAAGACTTTTGATAGGTCTGCAAATATTTTTAAAGTGCTTCTGCCTCAAGCTTCCCTTTTTAATTGCCTTAATTGTAGACAGCATTTGTACTGCACAACTAAGGTCTTGGTAGCTTAACATGTTGTAAGTATCCATACTTTTGGCAAATCATTGGTGTAAATGAATTTCAGATAATAGAATTCAGGATATAAATCTGAGATATATGGCAAAGGATGGAAGTGGGTTTTTTAGGCTTTAAAAAGCATTTTCACTGTGTTTCCAGTTTCAGCAGCTTTTAGTATCATCACTCAACAACAGAGTGAGAAAGCACTCCATGGTGAAAACACCAGCTGTGGTCTATTTTATACGCAGTTACCTTTCAATCAGTCATACTATAGCATTACTCACTCCATCTGAACCTCAGCCTGATCCTAGGAGATCGATTCAAGCTCATCCAACCTGACATGGTCATATTTTTTCCAACAGAACTAATGTGTGGTTTTGTTTGTGATCAGACCCATCACTTACAGGGCTTCAAACTAATATACTTGTTTTAATACATAGCAGAGGGAGTGGTTGTTTGGACGACAACCACTTTTCCAGAAATGAGTGATAGTATTGCATCAATACTGTCATTGTGGTCCTCTTCCTAGCCTAAAAAGCTCTGCTCACAGTGTAAGATTTGAAGTGTTTATCCTTTGAAAAAATATACTTGGTGTAGCCATAACAAGTGGTAGAATATCCTTTTTGCCTCAGAATTTGAGATTAGAATGTCTATGTTTATAGCTAAAGGAGGATATCACTAGAAATAAATATTTAGTAAGGTGGTGATAATATTACAAGGGCAGATCTTCATTCAGGAAGAAAAAGTCAGTCTTCTATTTACAAAACTCAAATGAGATATTACAGACTAGTKATTCTGGGATACATCTGTCCAACTCTGGCAATCTGATTCTAAAGGGCTGATGACCAGAAAGCACAGGKACAAGCACTTCTTACATATAAGTGTCTGAAAGATGCTGGGAAGCAGGGGTACTCAAAGTCATTGGTCTGTTTCTGAAACCAGTTTACCACATACTCTTTTTTTGACCTTGGAAATGCATTTCATTTCTCTACATTTAAGTTCCTGCATTTAGAAAATGGGGATTAAGAACATAGATGCAAAGCTGCTCTAAGTTTATTGATATTTGCAGCTTTCAGAGCTTTAATGGGTAGCACCGTACAAAGGTGAAGAGTTCTTTACATTTTACTGAAGTGATTCATTTTTCAGCTGGCCACACTGTTGTACTGCAAATGTTCAATGAGTGAGAACTTGCCAATTTCAAGAAACAACGGATTTAACTAAATGGTTTTTCAAAGGCACATAGAAAAATTGGTGCAACCCCATCACGGAGATAAATTTATATCAGGGTGAGTGCCTTATATTGATTAAGCTTATGTCAACAAGGAATCAACTTGCTAATGCCATGAAAGGCATTTTAAACTGAAATAAGAGTGGCTACACAAGGGATTAGTTTAATTTTGGCATTTTTTCCCCAAATAAGATAAGCCTTTAAGTCCCATATCCCTACTGCTGTGCATTGTGAATTTWAAAAAAAAGTAATAGAAGTGGCATAGCAGACATGGCAAAACCAATTAGTGCCTGTCCTTGGCAGTCTGAGTGCTACATTGGCACACAGTTAGGCTTGCTATGATTTGAAGCATCTTTAAGCCTGCTGCTATTGAACACAAATGTGGGAACACAGTTCTGCTGCATTTTTTTAATGTTCAAGAGATGCTGACTGGCATATCTCAGAGATGTGAATTCAAGGCTGTGGTTTTACGCCAGCCTAATTTCTACAGCAAGCCAGCTGCAACTATGAAGTCACAAATACATCATTTGTGAGAAGGAGGGAAAAGTGCCTCCCAAAGCAGTTTGGTGAACACTTTTGCTTGCCATGGCAGTGGTGTGGACAAAGTTTAGGACGAGCTGCTCCCAGCCCTTCTCTGCTAAAAGCAGGACCCAGACTTTCAATTCTGAATTGCATTCACATATGTACTTGGAAGAATGTAAGTGTAAGTACAGTCAAGAGTTTTAAGTAAATATTTAACTCAGTCTCCATTTTTAAAAAGTCATGATATGTTCAAAAAAGAAGCCATAAAACTGTAAAAAGTATATAAATAGAAATATAAAAACTCAATCATTTTGCAGAAATACTAACATTATCCATCTGTCTAGCTATAATAAATGGCAAAGGAACAGACAATGTCCAAAAGAATCATCATCAGAAAAGTACATCCTGAGTTTTAACAATGATTTCAACATTAATTGATAACTACACATAAGAGCCAGAAGGTAGATATCCCGTCTTTTTCCTTCCCATCATTTCCTATTGCTTTCTATTAAGTGTTCATATTCTTTTGTATATCCTTCCTCATGAATTAAAGAGCTCTGAAAATTGAAGAATAATCATGAAGTCCTTGTCTCTCTCACTTTCCTGGTAGAATATGTAAGGATGGGCATGACTGAACCTTGCTTCCAATGGTGTGACTACCACCAAGAGTCGAAGTGGGAAAAGGAGGTGTTTTCATCTGAACATACAGAAGTACATAAGCATGCCAGAACCTTGTGGATGTTACAGATTCAGTCAGCCAGATGTTGCAGTAKCTGTGTCTCCTGGATGTGGGCTCAGTCCTGCTGAGCAGGCTCGAGCTGAGGAGTTACTGCAGTGGGATATGTCTGTAGTGGGCTGTGGCTGCTGAGACCAGCCATCCCTGACATGACTGGGATCAGGCTAGTATAACGCTTTGAGATAAGGAAGCAAACATTGATAGGCTCTGTATTCAGGCACGTGGACAGCTGAGGGGAACAGAAGACCTGGGACAGTGAGGTGACATGGCTTGTCCTCCTGGTCTTCAGTGCTGGGAACTCTGGGATAGTTTTCTTAATGTCAGCAATACTATGTGAAAGTACACAGAATTACGATAACCATCCCTGCAGACGGTAAATGTGTGGGTTTCCATAGATAAGTCCAAATCCYGTAAAAATTATGCAATCTTACTAGCCACTAAGAAAAACAGAGATGTCATGAGATCCAGAAGCAAGAATCCAGATGCACCCACTAGCATGGGACAGGTTACTGCTCTGATAGGGATACTAGGGAAGGAGAGGCTTGAACAATTTGCAGTTGGGTCAAATGTTGTGGTTGCATATGTGAGTGATAYAGAATGACTTCCTGTGACAATAGGGAATTAAATTTCATCATCCTGAAGGTAACGTTCCTTATTTTGAGATTTTTATGAAGTGCTCCTTCTTCTCCTTCTTGAAGACTGTGGGATCAGGGTGAGGATGGTTTATCTGGGGCCGATGTGGGATATCGGGGTGCCGCAGTGTTGAGCAGTTGCTGTGCAGCCAGGGTCAAAGAGTAGGGGAAATGCTAGCTAGAAAAGTCAGCTGCAGAATTAGAGTAAGGTCTAGAACACTACTCCTGTCTGTCCTTAAGACAATTCCTTTCACACAACCAGCCCAAAATTTCCAAAACCAATTTATTTCAAAATACAGCTGACCCTCCTGTATGAAGAAGAAAGTATTTAGGGGAGAAGTGCTTACAAGCAGATCCTTGTGGCACATTCCTTTCAGTCTTGCTGGGCAGTCTGCCTCTGTTTACACTGGTTAAATATTTAAAGCTATCTTTACAAAGAAAAGCAAAAGCTCAAAAGATTTCTTCTAAAGGGAAGGTCAAGATTGTACTTTAACATGTACCAAGCCACATTCCATTGAAAAAGGCAGATGCAGGCTGCAAATTACTCCTGCTCTGATCTCATCCTGCTTGCTCTCTAAATAACATTCATGGAAAATACACACACACCTAAAAGACATAAAAAACCAACTTTTCTCCACTCTATCTCCCCACCTGACCCCCCCCCCCCACCTTTTCAATTCGTGTATCTTGAAATAGTAATGCAGCAAATATGATCTGAATCTCATTTACACCAGTGGAAATGGGGAGTAATTTCTTTAAAAGGAATGTACTTAAAGCACAGCAAGAGCAGTGTGAGGCCAGAAGTAAGAGCTCATCACATAATTTCTCCTTGCATCACAGCCTTGTGAAGCTCTACTCCTTTCCCTTGCATCTGTGAAATCAGCAGGCCTACTCCTGGGAGTAAGGATTGCCATCTTAGGCCCTTAAATCAGCCTCTCTGTGTTTGAAGAACAAGAGAGAGTCTGTGTTTTCAGGCACTGTATGTAACTCTAGAAGAACTTGCTCGAGAAAGGGAAATAAAAAGAGAGTAAAAATGTTCGCATTCTCTGAACAAAATGAGCTGTGATCTGCAATTGCCCTTTTAAGAGTTGTGACTTTCTCTTGTTCTCTGGAAAACTTCTGGCAGCAGCAGCCGGGCTGCAGCCCCGTGCCTCTCACCCCAGCACAGAACATGTCAAGGAAGGCAGGCAACATACGGCTTTAATTTGCAAGGGATCATCTACATTTCTTCTGAACAGAAAAGAAAACCAAATCAAATCTCCACATACTCCATCTATCTTGAATAAACAGCATTAAGGAAAAAATGCTGTGGGTATTGGGAGGAAGAGACTCTTTGTAGTCTGCTTTGACTGTGCATACTGCTTCTCCTCATGCCTCCTTAAAACATACAAAATCATTGTAATGGGGGACTGACTTACACCAATGCTGGCCAAAAATTGCTCTTTATTCCTAACCCATGCTACCTGGTAGAACATTCATGTTACAATAGGTATCACTCAGCAGGAATAAATTCTATTTCTCTTGTTCCCACAACCTCCAAATACAAATAAAAGTACAATTTTAAACCTAAATTGACAATTGCAAGCTAATATAGCGAATTAATAAAAAGCATATATAAAGGCACCTGGGATGAATTTGAGGGTAAGATGACCTGGGCCACCCAATGGTAAGAGAATTAGTTGGTATCTTGTCAAATGCTTGTTAATAACAACTGCCTCTGCACTGAGGTGACTTTCTGAGCTCTTGGCTGTACACCCTTTGCTGCAGAAAGTATTCTGGCTGCTGACTGCACCATCCCTAAGGTTTGTGCTCAGCTCCTACTGATTTTCTTTGCCAATCACTGCATGTGTTTGTTACTTTTGTCAACACAGGCATACTTCCAAGAGTCTTCTAGATGTTCCAAGAAATGGCCAATGTCCAAGGTAGGCTTTTAAATTTTAAGGATTTTGTTCTTCTGGCAACACTAGATCTGTGAGATGCTGTGTCCGTGGCCCTGGGGCAGATGGCTATGTCACTGGTGTGCCACAAACTGAAAAATATTTTACCATGCAACTGTAAAAGCTGCTTGGGAGTCTTGTCCAGCTACTTGCTCTCCAGAATTTTAGTTTGTGTCAACTTCTAGGGTCAAACAGCTTACTTTAAGGAGTACATATTATCTGGATTAAGGATTTTATCACYCTAAATATATGGTAGTTATAATATGGCAATGTAAGGGTATACCTTATTTCATCTTACAGTTTGGGACGTATGACACTGTAATCATCTCTCCTTCAGTCCACTGCATTTACAATCTTTGTACTGATCCTTCAGCAAGTATCCCTCTCTGTGCATTGTGAGGACTTGATGTAATGTGTACTKCCAGTATTCAGAGCTGAAATGAGGCCCACCTGAGCTGTGAACCTGTACTGTCTCATTTGGAAATTCCCAAGAAACTGCATGAATTTAGTATACACATTGTTGCCCATCATAGATTACATATTTTAATCCCTCTCTCTACCCAAATCTCAAAAATCCTTTCTTTCCATATAGAATGGCTCTGCACCCAAAAAATATTAACTGTGCTTATCAGCCAAGATTCATGCTCAACATCAGACAAAAATAAACTTTTAACTTATCCCACTGTATTACAATGATCTTACTTTTAACCCCTGAGTTGACATTTAAATAATGAAACCTTGAATCAACTAAACAGCTAATTATTTGAGCATAACTTTTGCTTTAATTTGGTGGACAAACATACATTTATGTTATCATCTGTGTTCACATTTTGTTCATTTGGGTGCTCACTAGCCTTACTACATACACATTTGTGCTTACATTTGGATTCTCTATATGTAACATAGGTCTGTGAGATAAAGCTGAATAATTTCCTCTAGGGAAACAAGTTTTCCTTAAGTGCTGTGGAATGGAAGCATTCGCTCTATCCTACTTCTGCCAGTCACATAGAGGAAAACAAGAAAATACTGTGATGACTTTTTGCTTTGTTTCTTTCCAAAATTAAAGATTTACATAACTTCATTTTTTTTTTCCAGACAATCCCCCATCTCCCATAACAAGTAAAACCAGCATAAAACAGCACTCTGAGGATCCTGTTGGTACATAAAGAATGTAAGAGGACAAATCTCAGTACTCTGCCTACCTGCCAGAGTCCTAATTTCCCCTAATGGCTACTGTACGAAGTAACATCACCACATTGTTTTGAAGTAAAAGCTGAAATTCCTTTTTATTATTACTTAATGCCCAATTTTTTGTTCTTTTAGAATGAAAGATTGTCTTTCCACGGCAAGGGGTAAGAGTGCCTGTGCTTTAAGAAATACACTGCATCTTCATAAGAACATGATTACTTTCATATTGACCCAAGCAAAGGTGGCATCCAGTTCAGTCTCCTCTCTCCAACTGTCACCCATGGTGGATACCTAGGGAATCATTAAAGGAACAAGGCAGACACACAGGAATAGTCTCCTGTGGATTTGATGTGCAGTACTAAGGTTGCATGAAGTAATATATTTTATTAGACCAGAACATAGAGGTGGAAAAACGAGACAGCCTTTTGGTCACACTTTTCTGTGCATTAGAATCACCTCTCAGTTAAGAGCAATTTCTTACCATTTACTAAGATATTTATTAATTAAGCCAGCTCTGAAAGGAAGAAGATGATACCTTTATAATAGAGAGGACAGTGATGATGTTAAGGATGGGAGAAAGTGGCATTTATTAGCTAAGCAAAAAGGAGAGACAATTACCTTACAGTCTGTTGATTTGGAGAGAGGTAAGTGGGAGGAGGAGGTGGTGTGTGTGGAAGCAGAAGGAAATTATAATGGTCTATCAGACCAGCATCTCTACCAAGTCCGCGGTTTTGGGTGTTCGGCAGAGTTAGGAAACCCAGTTCCCATGTGCACTTCTGTAGGACAAGTTCTGTAGTTTCCCTTAAGGATCATGCCTGAAAGGAGAGGAAGAATGTCTGTTTGGTGAGAAACCCTCCCTCACAAACAGCACAGTGGTTTGTTTGGTCTGTGAAGATGGTCTCTGGGAGTTCATGCTGGAGCTGAGCGCTTGTTTTCAGCAGCTAAACTACAAGCAGTGCAGCCGTGCACAGGATGAAGTACAGCCCTGGAACATCAAATGTAAGACCAGAGTATGCTGGTGATTGATGGCAGGGGGTGTTCATTGCTGTAGTAGTGGATGGGCATCAACACATCTTGTATTTCTTGCTCAGACACCGTTTAAACTGATCTGATGTTTTGGACCACAGAGGATTATGCTCTAATGATGAGTTTTGTGGTTTGGGGTGTTTGAAATGTAGGACAAGTGCTTCTGGGAAGATTCTTTCCACACAGGATTTTCTTCTGTTATGTGAAAAATCATTAAACAGTTAAAATCAGCAAGTCCTAGGAACTTTTCTGAACTTACCAGCTCCCCGCTCTTGTCCTTCTCCCCACAATACCACCTCCATTCCCATTTCCACTTTTTCTTTCTGAGCTGGTCTTACCAATACATCTGAACTCAAAGTAGTTTTTCTCAAGTTGCATTTAGCTTTTAGCTAATTACTGCATTTAGATATTTACTGCTTCAGAACAACAACAAAAAGAGCTTGTTAATCCAGAAATGTGTCTGTTCTTCCTTCTATACTAGTTGGTCCGAAAAAATCTACTAGATACATGTACAAACCTTTCCTGCACACACTGGTCCTTCTCCTAGAACAATCTTCTAGCTTATTAGAGACAGTGTTTTTCAGTTTGAGAAGTGTTTCTGTAATATTTCAAATGCTGACCYGAGTAGGTAGAATTTCAACCAACTGATGATGCACTTAAGCATCTTAATTACCTCTCCTGGATTGTGTGATGTGTCCCCAGGTCTGAAGAGGACAGGCAGAAAGCCAAGAAGGCTTCCCAAGACCAGTCAGAAATTCACACTCATTTTCTATGAGAAAGAGCATRTATAATACTTGTTCCTATCTAAAGATCCAGTGTTCAGGTTTTTCAGGATGAATACGGAAACAATACTGCCATTTAGGGCTGAATAGAAATTAGGTTTTGTGCTAGAAAAGAGTTAGTAATTTTAATTTCAGATTAAAATTAATGTGGATGTGGATCTCTTTCAGATGTGGATCTGAAGAGAAAAATCTGTAGCTTAAAACTCTAAGTACGATATTCAAGGAATCAAACTTTTTCCAGCAGAAGATGGAAAAAGATATTGGTGCATATTATTTTTGAACTGTCGTCCTCTGAGAAGAGAGTTCTTGACAGAACTCAATAAGCCTCAGTAAACGAGGACATCAGTAATCGACATTTTTAAGGATGTGCAATTTCTAAACATGATCCCATTCCTGCAGTCAGTCGTTACACAGCATAGACTTTGCTATTAATTAGTTTGAATGTGGGACAGTACTGCTGGGAGAAAGAAAGTGGCCTAAATAGCATGGTCCAAATTTTATCTGCAGCTATCCAAGAAATACGGA
Source organism: Amblyornis subalaris (assembly GCA_018881555.1). Classification (NCBI taxonomy): domain Eukaryota; kingdom Metazoa; phylum Chordata; class Aves; order Passeriformes; family Ptilonorhynchidae; genus Amblyornis; species Amblyornis subalaris. Next base: position 5,927,378 of record JACAXG010000048.1, on the reverse strand, counting down.
TGTCTTTTATTAACCCTTGCCACCTCTGACAGCTAGAAATAAATGCTGGACTTGTCTTACTTGTAATGGATTTTTGGAGCTCATTAACATGTAAAGTGGAAAGGGTGGGAGCATGCTGCAGAGAAGGAAGACAGCTGGTGGGAGAAGTTCCCTGCCTGGTTCAGCTCTGAATGGCAGAATTAACSTTTGGACAAATATGAGAACATTCGCATACACAACACAGTGTGACCGTCTGGAGAACAGGGTAGGGTTCTTCTCCTCTCCAGGAGCACACTTTATTATTCTTATTCAATTCCAGCGAGTACAGTAAATCCCCCACTTCATCATTTTTCTGGACTATGCATTTCAGGAGCGCCAACACGACCTTCATTCTGCTTGTGCAATGGGGGCTTCAGACATGCAAAAATGGCCACTGCTGGCTGGCAGTCACTGTATGCCCATTCACCCCCTCCCCAGAATACAGCAAGAATTTCAAAAACCTTACAGGAGGTATTACAAGTCACACAGCATTCGACTTGAGTTACACTGGAATAGTTGCCTACTGGGCAGAGAGAGGAAAGGAAATGGCAAAGCCCTGTTGGGATTATTTTCGTATCTCTTGCGCTGTATCTCCAGGCTGCTGCTGTGGACACGATGGGAGGAAGGCGCAGATAACACACTGGCAATAGCTGGGCTACTTAAAGTGTCTCTGGGGGGAGGCGAGTTTTAGCCACTCGCACATCACCGTGTATGCGATGTGCACACAGCGGTCTGTGCCTTCGCGCTGCCGCGGCTCCTGCCCGCGCCCCAAGTGACCGCAGTCTGTCTCCCACATTTCAGACCTGCAGAGATACCCCCGACTGCGCACTGCTCCACGCAGCACAGTCCCGGCAGCGGCGCGGATCCCTCCTCCAACCCTGCCCTTTGCCATGTGCCGAGCGTCGATCCCCCCGCCCGGGATTAGCCCGGCTGCGTGCACGCCGCGGGGCACCGGGGGTGACGGGCCCCGGCCCAGTCCTGGTGCGCCGCTCAAGGGCTTTAACAATCGTCATCACCGGGGAATCCAAAATGCCCCCGGGACAGCCGGGGCCGGCGCGCTGCCGACCCACACGGCACATCCCCATCCCTCCGATCACCCCCCAGCCGGGGGCCCCTTCCCCGGCGCCGCCCCCGCCGCTTTTGTGCGGGGCGCGGGGCAGCCCCGCGCCCGCCTGCGCCCGCCCCCGGGTGAGGCGTTGGGAGACGGTCCCTTACGCAGGAAAGTTCGGCGTCGGTTTCAAGGCTCCTCCCTCCGGTGAAGGCAGACTGCGGGGCGCCTGGAAACCGGTCGGAGGGAGCGCGGCGCGGCGCGGCGAGGCGAGGGGCGCGGGCTCGAGGGGCCGGCACAAATGGTCAGGCGGCGGCGGCGGAGGCGGCGGCGGCGGCGGTAGTCGGAGGCGCGGCGGACGCTGCCGCCGGTGCGGGCAGAGCTGCGCGCTGCGCTCTGCGGCCGCGTGAGTGGCGGCCGGGGCTGCCCCGTCCCTGCCCGCCGCTCCCTTAATGAGTCGCAAGTTTGGGCCGGGAGGAGCAGCGGCGGCGGCGGAGGCGGCGGCGGGGCGGCGGGAGCCCGGCAGGGCAGGCGGCACCGACTGAGCATGGCCGAGCGGCGCGGGCCGACGGTGAGCGGCGGCGGGGAAGTTGGCAGCGGCCGGTGCCCGCGGCTGCCGCTGCTGCTGGTGCTGCTGTGGGCGGCGGCGCTGCCGGCCGGGGGGCAGCTGCCGGCGTCGCAGTACAACGGCGAGCGGGGCATCTCCATCCCTGACCACGGCTACTGCCAGCCCATCTCCATCCCGCTCTGCACTGACATCGCCTACAACCAGACCATCATGCCCAACCTGCTGGGCCACACTAACCAGGAGGACGCGGGGCTGGAGGTGCACCAGTTCTACCCGCTGGTGAAGGTGCAGTGCTCGGCCGAGCTCAAGTTCTTCCTCTGCTCCATGTACGCGCCGGTGTGCACCGTGCTGGAGCAGGCCCTGCCGCCCTGCCGCTCCCTCTGCGAGCGGGCCCGCCAGGGCTGCGAGGCCCTCATGAACAAGTTCGGCTTCCAGTGGCCGGACACGCTTCGCTGCGAAAAGTTCCCGGTGCACGGGGCCGGCGAGCTCTGCGTGGGGCAGAATGCCTCCGAGCGCGGCACCCCCACGCCCGCCCTGCGCCCTGAGAGCTGGACCAGCAACCCGCACCGCGGGGGCGCCGGCGGCGGCCCCGGGGGCCCGGGGCCCGGCGAGCCCCGCGGGCGCTTCACATGCCCGCGGGCGCTGAAGGTGCCCTCCTATCTGAACTACCGCTTCCTGGGGGAGAAGGACTGCGGGGCGCCCTGCGAGCCCGGCCGCCTCTACGGGCTCATGTACTTCGGGCCCGAGGAGCTGCGCTTCTCCCGCACCTGGATCGGCATTTGGTCCGTGCTCTGCTGTGCCTCCACCCTCTTCACCGTCCTCACCTACTTGGTGGACATGAAGCGATTCAGCTACCCCGAGCGGCCCATCATCTTCCTCTCGGGCTGCTACACGGCGGTGGCCGTGGCCTACATCGCCGGCTTCCTCCTGGAGGAGAGGGTGGTCTGCAACGAGCGCTTCGCCGAGGACGGCTCCCGCACCGTGGCACAGGGCACGAAGAGAGAGGGCTGCACTATCCTCTTCATGATGCTCTACTTCTTTGGCATGGCCAGCTCCATCTGGTGGGTCATCCTTTCCCTCACCTGGTTCCTTGCTGCTGGCATGAAGTGGGGCCACGAGGCCATTGAGGCCAACTCCCAGTACTTTCATCTGGCCGCCTGGGCAGTGCCGGCCATCAAGACCATCACCATCCTTGCTCTGGGACAAGTGGATGGGGACGTCCTCAGCGGCGTCTGCTTTGTGGGCATCAACAACGTGGATGCCCTGAGGGGCTTCGTGCTGGCCCCCTTGTTCGTCTATCTGTTCATCGGCACCTCTTTCCTGCTGGCTGGCTTTGTGTCGCTGTTCAGGATCCGGACCATCATGAAGCACGACGGCACCAAGACAGAAAAGCTGGAGAAGCTCATGGTGAGGATAGGCATCTTCAGCGTCCTCTACACGGTGCCAGCCACCATCGTCATTGCCTGCTATTTTTACGAGCAAGCTTTTAGGGAACAGTGGGAGAGGAGCTGGGTCACGCAGAGCTGTAAGAGCTATGCCATTCCCTGCCCCAACAACCACAGCGGCCACCACCCGCCCATGAGCCCCGACTTCACTGTCTTCATGATCAAGTATCTCATGACCTTAATCGTGGGCATCACCTCGGGCTTCTGGATCTGGTCTGGGAAAACCCTGAACTCCTGGAGGAAGTTTTACACTAGGCTCACCAACAGCAAGCAGGGCGAGACCACCGTCTGAGACCCCTGCCTGACGGGCTGGGGAGATGCGGGCAGGCGGAGGACTGAGGCTATGCCTCGGGAAGCAGCTCCTTATCCACCCTGGGCAAACTTTGGGGACTGCGACTGGCTTCCGCAGGCGGCGGCGAGCGGAGGACGAGCCGGGGAGACCCCAGTGCCTGGGATCTCCGGGCTCTGCCCTCCCCGCGCCGCTCGGGCTGTCTCCTGTAGGAACTGAACGCACTGGCAGGTTGGGGGAGAGGGATGTAAATAGCCTCTGTAAGATTTTGTAAGTATATTTGTATTTAAATTGCAAAAAAACTCACTTTTTTAATTATTTAGGACACTTTTAACCCGTTTGTGGATTTTACTTCCTCGGTCCCAACCCCTTTTTTTATTTAAACAAAAAAAAAGGCTTTGGATTTTTATTTCGTAGGGCAGGATGGGAAAAGCTGCCGGTAAGAGAAACGAAAACAAATTCCTTTCTTCTCCCCCACGGAGGTTTTGTAATGGCTTTGCTGGGAATTTCAGCTGCATGAGCAGCAGGGCCCGGAGCGGGGCTGCAGCCGCGGCCGGGGGCGCCTCCTGACCCGGGCTGGGTCCCGGCCCCCGCCCCGGCCCCGGCCCCGGCCCCGGCCCCGGCCCGCCCGAGGTGGCGTGGAGGGGGGGATGGGGAGGAGCGCCGCTTCCTGCCCCGGCCCCGGCACCGTCTGGGGACAACGGACCCCCGCCCGGCCCCGTACGGGGAGGACGGAGAACCGCTCGGCCATGGCGCAGGGATGGCGCTGCACCGAGCCTCGGCCCCGCTGACCCCCGCCGAGCCTTGCTGGGGCGTACAAACAACAGCCCTGCCCGGGGCGGGATCGGCCGCGCGGTGGAGGGAGAGCCCCTCGCAGTGCCGGGGCTGGGGCGGCTGCCGCCCGCCCGCGGCTGGGGTTACTGGGTCTGTCCATGCCCTCGTGGCTCAGGAGTCGGCCCGGTTGGGTGTAGGAGTTGGGGTTCAGCACCGCCTGCACCTGTAGCACCTCCGACGGCTCAGGAGGTGGATGGGGACAGAGATACACCGAAATTCCTTCCTGCTGTGGTTTTTTTCTAAGCCCACTTTTCAGTCCGGGGGCGCCCCGCGGGTGCTCCCACCGCCGCCTGCTCCGGTCCCTCCCCGCCGGGCTGCTGCTGGCTGGGGTCAGCAGGATCAGGAAATACGGGCTCAGTGAAAAGACCTTCATCGGAATCAAACGCAGCATTCAGTCTGGGRCTTTTGTTTGTTCCCCTCCTGCCCCCCAGTTATATTCATACACCGGCTCTTCATATGGGAGACATTGGAGCCATTGCCATTCCTCTGAATTTTAATTCACTGAAGATTTAATTCATTACACATTATGAGGGTGTGATGATTTTTGCCAGTAGTAAAAGGAAAACAAAAAGCAGGATGCTTAAGCACTCTGGTGAGATGTGAGACCTGAAAGAGCCTCTGCTGTGTTTTTTCCCCTTTTTTCGGTACAGAAATAAGATTGCATACTGCAAGGATAAGATACCATGTGCAGTATATGTACTACCTTGTGTGCTCCTGGGTGTGTGGGATTGTGCTTCTAATACATTAAAAAAGTTAAAGATTAAATTGTAACTTTCGACAGATGCATTCAAATATGTAGACCTCTGTATGAAAAACAGCAGAATGCTTCTCTCCTGATTGTATTGTTTTAAACTTTTTTTTATATTACAAATGCCTGTATTTAGGTTCATAAACATTATCTATGGCTACCATACCCTGAAATGCAAAATTATTTTAATTTGGTATGCATTTATTTCTGTTCGTTATCACAAGATCATCTATATTTATAGAGGAATAGAAATTTATATATATTAAATACCATATTTTTAATTTCTCTGAAATAAATTGAGGTTTTGTACAAAACTATCTTGTCCCTTACGTATTCCTCTGACTAACTCATACTGTGTGAAGGCAGTGTATATACTACAAGATGTGTGGGATTCCTTTTTCCTTTTCTTGTATTGAGTTCACAGTAACAAGCTGGACTTCAGTGTAGGAATTCATTGTGCATTTTGGTTTTTATCTCTGGGCTGGTCTAGATTAATCCTTCCTTAAAAGAAGTAATGTAAACTGTTCAAGATCTCTGACGGGGTATGGTTGGTGGTGTGAAATCCAAGAAGAGATCTGCTATATGGCAGGAGAAGAAAGAAGCTCACCAGTTCTTTTAGTGGGTTGGTTTGTTTGGTTTTTTTTGGTTGCAGAAAAGGGTTCTCTCAGCCTTTCTTCTCCCTTTCCTATTACAATACAAAAAAAATATATTCTCACTGCTTAAAATGGCAGTCTATGTTGCAATATTGTCAGAATGTTTTAATGAGTAATATAGTTTTGTTTTCCTGAATTTGGAAGGTTTGGTTAATCCAGAGTTAAAAGATATGTTCATGGAAGCGTTTCAGCATTATGGAAAGTACACACATCCTTTAACCTTTCAACACAATACAGTTTTTTTCTGTAATTCATTGTTCCAAGTGCCATTCAGTAAGTGTGGGTTTATTAGGAAAGACTGGTTAATTATCAAACTTGATTTTTGATTTTTAGTGTTACAAGCTAGTAAAGCATTTCATTCTGTAGATCTGGAGGCAGATACAAATGATTTTTGGCTTGTTTACTTTTTTCACATCATGATGCATAAACAGCCATAGAGAAGTAAGGGAAGCTTAAGAGAATTTCTCCAAGGTGAGAAAAGGGGGCAGGGTTTTCTCATTATTTTAAAATTTGTTCTACATAAACACAGTTCCTGCTTTCTCAGATATTTGGACATTTTTCTTAAGTTTTTTTCTCCCTTTTTGGTGGGGGTATTTTAGCATTTAAAATTGTGCTGGTCAGCACTCTGATAATGACCTGAAGTACAAGCCATTCACTTACAGTTGCAATGGAATTCTTTTTGGCCAGTGTTTAATTACATTTCAGCCGTTTTGACTGATCTGTTTTCTTGCAACAATTTATGTGATTTATTTATGCATGGGAGAACACATTTATTTGTAACAGACATTATTGTAGGGATAGGGAGACCAATTTTTAAAAATACTTCTCAGAAATTAATAATGGGATTGTTTCTACAARAAGTAAAATGTCAGTATTTACAGTTCATGATTTGCAGCAGATATGGATCCCCTTCAGTTCTCTGGGTTTTTTTTATATTTTTTTTTCTCGCAGAGCTGAAGCTCCATGTTCAATCTTGGTTATTTTAATATTGTACTGGAGAGCACAATATGTTCATAAATCAGTTGAAAGAGCACCCCCTGCTTTTTCGTTTGCTAATTTTTGTGACCCTTCACAAGGCAGTAATTTGGAAAGGTCACAGTCATCACTGAATGCTGTGGTGCTATCTGTGTGGCTCACTCAGCTTTTTATACTTTTATTTCTCAACACTTGATGGTATTTCAGATGCTTTATTAGTATGATACAAAGATGTCTTTTGCATGGGGTATCAGTAATGTTTTACTGTTAAAAAGAAATCTATCCATTGTTCCAAGGAGTCAGGTGGGTTTTTTTACAACATAGTCCAGGTAATTTATGTGCCATGTTTACCAGAGAAAGTATCAATGTACAGTAAGTAGAAAGTATCAGTATACAAAGAAGCAGTTTTGCCCACTTCTCTTGTCCCTGACAAGGTTAATATAAGAACAAAACTGGTATAACAAAGTTTATTGGGCTGAAGTTCGTGTAAAGGCATTCCATAGTCAGCAGCTTTGCTTTCTCATGAGATACATTTATATCCTGGAACGAAGGGACACTCAGAATCATCATTCCCCTGAAGAGGCCTGTAGCCTGAAGAGCTGGGGATGTTGATTTACTGTTCATCCTTCAGTAACAGTAATGCTCTTTAACGTAGTGGCAAATTTGTGGTATTGAATTAAATTATATGCTGTTTCCATAACAAATCCTGTTGTGAAGGAGAAGGATTTCTGGTTTGTTCATACAGTAATGCCCAAAATTTCTGGTGTATGTGTACACACACTTGTGTGTGTTTGTGTTGTGTTTGGTTTTGGGTTTTTTCAATAGGGGGCAAGACTGGAATCTAGTGGGGCTCAATTCTGCCCTCTGGATGATGTCCATCCTTCASCTGCCATCCCATTGCTCATTGTGGGCACAAGTACAGTTGCAGGTGGTGCTGAGGATCCCTTTCATTTAAATGGACAGTATTTTCACTTAAAAAAAATATTGTTCAAAGGGATGATAATTAAGTACGAGAAGAGACTACTGTTCATTTACAGGATGAGTATTTTTCAAGATAGGCTATTGGCTAGTATCTCATCAGTCTTTTGCCAATCCCAGTCACAAGAGACAACTTCCAGACTGACACTGTAGTCCTTTTGAAAAGGTGAGCACCCTGAAGCTGACCAGAGAAAGTAATCATGGGTTTAGCATGACACACACTTTAAAATTATTGAGGGTACTCTTGCAAAAGGTTTGCATTTGTGACATGACTCCTCCACCCCAGTGCTGCATGGCCTTGGAAARAGCTTCAGCTAGCAAAACTCAGGACAGATGAAGAGGTGCTAAGTAAAGAGTTTACCTGTAAAAATGAGAAAACTGAGGCACAGCTCTATTGTTATTGTGAATTTACCCTCTAGTGCTCAGGCACTGGAATTACATTTTGATAGATGTTTCCAGTGACAGAACTACAAGACTGTGGCAATACTGTGCAAAATAAGTTCTGAATATCAGCCTCACCCGCTGCTTTTAATTGTCATAGATTTTATTGGTTGTTGTTTGCACTTGCTGGACCCAGAGTGTTATTGCTCTGCATGTTGTGCAAACTTGGAGTGAATGGATCCTATGGATTCTGAACGCAAATGTTGATTCAACGATGCAAGTCTGTAATCTGCTTGGTCCCATTAGAAGAGAGGGTTGCTCTTGCATCCATAGCTGTGAGTTTTTCATATTTGTCAATCTCTCGCCTCTGTTGTTCATCAGTTGAGCTGTAAGGCTTAGGCAATGATTCACGCTCATTTGGAGAAGGAGAACTTTGTTTTTCTTGCTTTGGACTGACCCATTGGCTGTTTCTGTGTTACAGCATAAAAGTGTCACTAGAGTAATGCTTTATTCTGAAGCTCCTGGTCAATTTTGAAATAGCAGCTCCATAATTTAAAAATAGAAGCAAGGCTTGTCTTACAGCTGAGGCCTTGGTTTTCACAGTTTAACTTTTAGACGTCTACAAGCATTTTAAGATGTGAAATAGCTTCTTAAGGACAAACTAAGCATGCCAGGATTAGGTCCTGGACACATTGCAAGCATTATGAGCCCCATATTCATTTGAGAGTAGCCCAGTGAHGGTATTAGGGCAGACTAGATAGGCCCTGTAAGAAAAAAGGAAAGGCATAATTGCATTTACATGCCAACTTAAATTCATTCTGCTCCTTTTGTCATTTGAGGTCACTAAATGGAGAAGCAAATATAATTTCTGTCATATGGGAGAGATTTCAGTGAATTAGCAAAATAGGCCTTAATAAGCAATATGTAATTGCAAGTGTAACATCTTCCAGATAAAAGCAATACCACTTTGATAGTTCAGTTGTAGACAATGCTTTTAAAAAAATACTTTAAAACATGCTGATTTTGTAGGTCGTGACAACTGTGTTTCAGATCCCAACTTGTGTTTATTCTAAACTTCCAGTGTAACCACATCASAGAGTCTTCCAGGCATGAGGTCTTGCCCTTGTTTGCATTCAAATTGGCGGCATTAAGTTGCTTATCTTGGGGTTGAGTAAATAAACTCTAGTTTTCTACTCAGACAACGCTTAATGAAGACCCGCATTCAGCCACCGACCTCTTATGAAGTCAGACCGCACAAGCTTTGCCTTTCCGTGTATTCTAAGGCTTTGCTGAAGTGTGTGGAAAGTATTGGGCATGACTGAGCTTCGCTGAGGTGAAAACTTCACAATAACCATTTAACTAATGTAAACATGCTGCATTGAGAGGCTCCTGTCAGCTATCAGGTGAAGTGTTTTCGATGAGTTATCTTAGAAATAACTTCTTCAGAAGGGCTGAAGTGATAGGCTTTTATTTGCAATTAATTGTCATTTGAATGTTTGCATTATTAGTGGTCTGCAGCATTTAATAAGGTAGGCTAACATAGAATGTTACGCTGTGTCAAAAGCGCGGCACAGTAGGTGGAATTTGTCCACCTTATGGTGTCATCAGGATCCAAGAAGGATGTTTTTGTCTAGTTCTAGTATATTTTGGCTAATATTAATTACTTCCTGCAACACAAATTTAGAAATAATTTATGGGGTAGTTTGATGACAAAGATCACAAGAAAAATGAAAGTGTCCTGTATCCCTCAGGTGGGATGTCTTGATGCTGTTTTGTTGCATACTTGTTTGTATAATTCAGATGCCTTATAATTGTTTTACATCCTGTGACTCAGTGCTAGTCTCACTGGCTGTGTTTACCTGAGACTAAAAGTATGGCTTAATGATGCTGTATGACATGTCACGTTGTCTTGTTCAGGTGAACTACTAGTGCTTTGTTACTGGTAACTTGTTTGACCTCCACTACCAGGCTCAGAATACTACAGAAGTGAAGGGCAGGACTGCCAGCCACAGGACTGTGCAGTCCATTTGAGCAAGACAAGAGCATGCCAGCCCCCACCTGGCACCTTGCCCACCTCTGGTTCAATGCCTATACCTCCACTGGGCACTGGTCTGTCACTCTTCCTCAGAGGTAATGTTGGCCTTTTTCTGCAAACTCCATGGATATCCTACTGGCAGCAGCACTGCTGAGGCTGTGCTGAATAGGCTCGTTTTCCTGGCAGCCTGACCAGTGTGCTGGCTCTTTTGTTTTTCCCCCACCTACCTAGGGTGGAGACTATCCTGGCTGCTCTTAATCCCTGCATTTGATGGAGGAAGTTATGGGCAGCATGTACCATTACAACATCCCCAGCCAACCTTTTGTGGCTCCTGTTCTACTCGTCTCTTTCCTGTTACTCTCAGGTAACTCCTCTGGAAGTTTCCTTGCTCCAACGAGCCAGAATATAACTTGGTGAGATCCCCATTTATTGTCGAGAACCAGCTGTGCAGTGTTCATCGTGTTCATCACAAAATCATTGCTGTGCAAACAGAGAAGTGACTTGCTCTCGAGGTGTTTGACAGCTTCTTTGTTCATGACATTTCACTGTTAAATACAAGCACAAATACTATCCCAAAGGAGCTGATCTTGAGTTAATACTGAGAGTACAGAGTGGGCAGGTAAGGATTTTCCGGTTGTTCAAATTAAAATATTGGTGCACAATGTGGTAAAAAAAAAAAAWAAATATGTGAAATGGAGAAGAAAAGGCTGCAACACACCTTCATGATTGCCTTCAGGAAAATGAGTGTTTCATTTATATCCTACTCATCTACAAATGCATCTAAAGAGGAAATAATAAAAAAGCCAACACAAAACCTCAAGGTGGGTTTCTCAAAATATTTATATAAAGAAAAAAATTGCAGGAAAACCAGCTCATCACAAAGTCAGATTTTGCTATGGCTTTTGTTAACTTCTCAGTACTTATTTGTCCATAATGGTGAAAGCTTTGCTTTTATTTTCTGTGAGTGGGGAGAGTAATTAGTCTCTTCTTAGCATGAGTCTATCACTTAAAAGACTGCAAGTAGTTTACTTATTTACTTCCTAATTAAGAAAATAACTATTCTAATTCTGAGGGAAGCAAAAGAAAATTTTACAAGCTGCTCAAAGGTTTAGTATTTTGTAGGGTTGAGTACTTCACTGTTAACAAAATTAATAGAAGCAAATGGCTCTCAGTTGTAAGAAAATGGATTCTGAACAATTCCAGTTAGGAGTTGCAATTGGGATGACTTAACTTGGTGTCTGATCACAATCTCTGCTTCCTGACACAAAGATTTGCAGTTCTGGAGTGGTGGAGCATACCAGCTCTCAGCCCATGTGTGACAGCAAATATGGAGTACTGTGCTGAGCACTGCTAAGCCTGGAGTCCTTGGTGTTGTGTTGGGACTCCTGCCCCTGGGTGTGAGGGCATGGGGCAGAGAGATGGAAATCCGGGCCTGGGTAGGTAGTGGGCTGTGGTGTGCAGGCAAGGAGAGGTCAGAGAGGCAGGAGGAGGAGGAGGGACTGCAAAGGGGGAAGGCAGTAGGAGATGGTTGTCTGCATAGGCCAGCTCTGAGATTATGAACTGGGAACTTATAGCAGTGCAGGATTTGTGCCTCTCTTACCAAGGGTAGCTGAAGACCACCATAACTCACATGTGGGTAGGGAACAGCTTTCCAGAGCATGCAGAAACCATGGGCAGGTCCTCCTGCATATGGCCCAGAGTCACAGAAGATAGACGCAGGGAAACAGTTTGCCTGGGTGTTTCTGAATCCCAACAAGACAAACCCTCTTTGCGTCATAGAAGAGAGACAAGCAGAGTAGGCTGCAGAGCTGGGGCATGGGGAGCAGGGCAAGGGAAGCAGCCCAGCTAGAGCCAGCTCTCTCTAGATGGCAACCACAAAGCTTCCACAGGTTTCCCTGGATCCTGTTTTCCACTCCAAGATTAAAAATCTCCCTTCAGGGGAAAATGGAAAGGAAATTGTGTGGTAGGCTTTGCTATGTTTCCAGCTGACTATTTTCATATAAGTGGGCAATTGGGCCCAGTGTTTCTTAAGATGTCTTTACAGTAAGAGTAAAATTCTGGCTCTGCTGAAGGCAACAGGCAATTGCGAGCCTCCCATTGGCCTCAGGAGGGCTGTAATTTCATCTTGGCTTCAAGATGCATTAGGAAGTGCATGGAGATCCTGGGAACAGAAAAAGGGGAAGTCAAAAATAAAGATTTCTCATCCGAAAGCTGTTAATAGTGCTTAGTTAGTTTCATCAGAATTCATAATGTCTTCAGTATTTTTCTGATGCTGTTTACTAAGGCTAAATAGGTACTATCCAAGGGCAGACATTATATAAGCATCTGAGACTTCAGTACSTCACTCCTCTGTTTTGTAAAAAAAAGAGATTAGTTTCTCAAAAACGATCAGTTACCAAATGCTTGTTTTGATTTTAGGTTCCTTAAAAAAAAAAAGGTAATAATCTCTATTTGAAATGGGGCTACTTTTACTTCTATGTGTGCTGACAATCTGAATGTCTAGCAGGTATTTCTACTATCCTTTGGTTTTCCAATTCTTTGTAAAAGTCTCATTTTATACTTTCTCAGAAGTGTTGTTTTCTTGCAGCAGTTCTGGAAATAGCTTTTCTGTTGCAGCCAGCGAGGGGATGTGTACCATTTGTGAACGCAGCCTGGAGAGCAGGCACAGGCAAACAACATAACTTGTGGAATTAACACTTCACGTTGACACCCATTAAAAATATTCAGAGATTGACTCAGCCTGCCCATGTTGCACAAATAACGTGCTTGGCTTTGAATGATTCAAGATCTTATCTGCTCTCAGCATAAGTTCACTGTGGAGGGCCTGATCCTGTTCTCATTAACCTACAAAGGAGTTTTGCTGCACACTTCAAAGAGAATTACATGAGCAGCATTTGCAGTGAAGCACACATGGTTCCTGTATCTTTTCTCTTTTTTCTTTCTCTTTTAAAAGAATTATATTCCAAACTACAACAAAACAACAAAAAAAATAGGCTGGGAAGAAGTCGAAATAGAGCTGCTGTCTCTTGAACCGTGTTGTTGCTTGAGAGATCTGTTTGTTTGGAGTTCTTAAGTGCAAATTGAGAGTAGAAACCAGAAATAGCTGAGAAGGGTTTGGTTATATTTGTAGCTGAGTACCCTTAGTTTCCATCATCTCCATAGTGGGAGCCTTGCGTGGCCCATGGTATTTCTTTGCAGCTTGCACAAGTGTTTGCAAAGATCTGGAGCAGAGCGGGTGTGTCAGCCACATGGATAGTGTATCCATGTAAAAAGCAGTGCCTATGGAGGTCCCTGCGAACAGCTTCGCTAAGCCCTGGGGAAGGTAACCACGTTCCTTCTTTGTTTTCCTTGTGCATAGCTTTTGAAAGGGAGGAGACACGGATGGAGGAGGGATGGGATGGAGCAACCATTGGTGATTTTGTTTGGTTTTCTGTTTCTTCCATGCTGTCAGATTAAATAATAGAATGAGTTCACCCATATTTTGCCCTTATGGTTTTATTGCTTTGTAGAAGAAAAGCCTTGTGGCTCTACAAATATGCTGGTTCCTTTGGCAGAGCGAGCAGCAAGCATGTCACTCAGCCATTCAACACACTTCAGGTGTTTTAGAAACCCTCTTTGTGGTGGAAGGGCTTGGCACTCCGAATCCATCACCCACAAGGGTGTATACCAGTGGATGCCCATGGTCCGGAAGAACTGTCCCTCCTGTGGAGGCCCAGAGACACTCTTTGCCTCTACTGTCCCCTTTGCTCCATCTCCAGGCCATAACCACAGCATCTGCCTCAGTTCAGATGCTGATCTCTGCTGCATGTTTGCCCATGTAAAAGCGAGACAAGATCATCATCTGCTGCTACCTGAAACCCAGTGGTAATGAGATGGTGACAAACTCAGATAGTTATTCCCATTTTCTCCCAAATTCAAACCTTTGGACTTCAGTATAAAGGGTCTTGCATCCCCATTTCCTGTTCTCTGAAGCTTTCTTATCTAGTTTCAAAGCTATGAAGTCATCGTCTGTGGGGGATGCTCTGTGCTGTCCTGAGGGAGCAAACATGAACRAGCTCGCTTCTAGTCTTTGAGGGTTTTTTTCCTCCCTGCCCTACTGTTGCCCCATTTGATTCTCAGTCAGCCTTGCCAACTCCTCACCATGCCAGAAGATGGTTTCCTTACCCCCATGCTACAAACACCCTCTTCCCTCTTGGCTGTGGGCAGGCATCCCTCCAAGCTGTTTCCTTCTCACTTTGGCAAGTCTTCCAACACAAGAATGGAGGCAAATGACATGTGGGGACATGAACCCCTGCTCTTTCCTTCACCACAACTACTTCAGTTACTGGAAATTTTGCTGTTCTCCAGTGGGTCCCAATGAGTGTCACCATCTCAGCCTGTATCGCTTTCCACAATTATTTATTGAAATGCAATGGGAGTCTGAGTCTGCAGTTCAGGCTTAGCATGCCAAGTGGACTTAAGTTTTGGGTCCACATGTCTTCTCTAAGGCCAACAGAGTAGGACTAGGACTCRGATTTTCTGTATCTTCCTTGCATATGCTGATAAATAGATTATTCTGAGGATGTGTCCTCTCTTTTTTCACAAAGAAACTGCTAAGCATCTGAGGTTTATCATAACACAAGATGGGAAGAAGACTGAAATTTTAAAGTTTCAGAGGGCAGGTAGGTGTCCTGTTTTCCAAGCCTTAGTAAGTGACCTCTTTTAGATTGGTTCTTGCACTCTGTGCTGTCCTCTTCCTGGTGCCAGGAAAACCCAAAAACCTTTCTGAAAACTTGTTTGGATAGTTCTGCTCTGAGTTCTTTTGGTGGGCATCATCAGGGATGTTCATGGGGAGGCCCAGAGAGCACCCTAACTACTGGTGTGAAGACTGGGGGCAGTAGCCTGGCTGTCAGAAGCTGCACTGCTCAGTAGTTAGTTGGAAATGCTGCAGCGGTGAGCAGAGACATGAGCCCTGCCCTGCTGCCTCTCTGCCCCTCCGGATTGAAAAGGATGTAAGGAAAGACAGCACACAAATGTGACAATAGCTAGTTAAGAAAGCCTTGATGTTCTTCTGTGGTGTTCCTAATGGAAAAGAGTGATTTTAGATAATCACAAAAACATGTCCTGTGGCAAAAAGCAATCCCTACTACCTCTGAGTCTGTTTAGAAGATGACATGCTCTTGGCAAGTGCTTCAATAGCCACTGAAATGCCCAATGCATGTTAACGATCTAACCAATAAGTTATAGGTTCCTATTTTTTTAAAATTCATTGAAGAACATTGACAAAACTGCAAACACATGTTTCTGCTGCTAAAGCTTAGTCTTATCACAGTTTGAAAATGTGGAAAATCAATTACATGCTTTGAATTGCTCCCTTTATTGCTATAAAAGAATTTCTTCATTCTTTCAGGATAGTGTACACTTGGTAACATCTACTGCTAACAGGCTGTTAGGACTTTCTGCTAAATTAATACACTACAAGTAAACTAAACAGAAGGCCAGTGGAATGCTAAACATCCACTTTCTCCTCTGTTGTGGCTGTGCTGCAGCTTGGGAACCCTCAGCCTTGTTGCTACAACATCTGGACAACATTTGGGGCTGTCTCTCAAGTGCACGGGTGTGCACCTCCGGTGAATTTTAACTTTCAACATCTCTCTGCCTCTAATCTATATTTAATGTTTCATGACTAGTAGTCAAAGAAACTTCAGCTAAATATCAGGTTGGAATGAAAATGATCCTTGGGAAAACACTAATTTTCAGCATTCGCCAGCAAAGTATCTGTGACAGAGACATTCCCTGGAGATTTGTAGCCCATTCTCTCACAGTAATAATAATTAAGACTCGTGATTACTGTGCCCACATAATCAAAGATCGCTTCATAAAATGTACTCCCCGAAGGGACGAATTCCCTGCTCCTAGCTGGATGTCAGTCAGAGGGATCAGCACCCCCAGGGATCTGGAGTCTTTGCTTGCCCTTTTCATTACCGTGTTGTTAGCATTGTGTTACTTCATATTCTTCTCAATGCAAATGAGTAGGTAATCATGTGTAAATCGTGCCCTCCAGAAGGCACATGTAGTGAGATTTTTTTCCCCAAATCTACCACAGGGATTTCTCACATGGAACATAATTACATCTCTGCCATATGGGCTCATTTATATTCTATTACAGGTTAAGCTAATACGACTCAGAAATATGCTAAAAATACCTCAAAGTATTTTGAGCACTGTCAAAACACTTGTCATTTCTTTCCTGCCTGTTTGATTGTGAATGACTTTATATTTATTTAGAGATCCACAGTGCCAAGTAACTTCAGAAAAACAAAATCAGACCAGTCTGTGTTGCCCAGTCTCCAGAAAACACTTTAAATTCTCTCTCATGACATCCTTCTTCAGCAATGGCAAATAGGTGGGTGAACAATGAAACAGAAAAGCCTCTAAGACGTATTTACCTGCAGCAACACCTCAGTGGGTTTTAGGTTTCCCAGGAGGAAAGGAACGTGCGTTTCAGTTATGTAGTTTATCATCCTTAGGCTGGATCAGGTCTGTGTTTGATGTAATTACTTTGTCCTGACAAAGCTATACTTGCACTTTAGCCATAATAAAAGTACAAACCTCTCTGCCCACAGAGGCAGGGCTACTGTGGAAATAACAGTTGCCTAAAACAATTATGGTAACATAAGAATAGGTCACCTTTAAAATTGAAGCCACTAAAGGTTATATATTATTTTCAGAATTGAGGTACTAGATAGGAATATGTTATTTTCGAATTTCAGTGGAAATGTTTAATTTCACAGTAAAATTTTATTTGACCAGATTTTTTAATCATTATGACTTCACTAATTTGTAAAACTAATACCACTACCATCTCTGGATAAAGTCTGAGTCTATTGCAATCAATCTTAATTTTATTCTTTTTATTCATACATTTAGCATTTCACCCTTTGAAATTTGATCAGGTTTTCTTTATTCCACTAGCTAAGAAGGAAACATGTAGCAAGTAATATGCAGGATTAGGCCAGAGGATGGGAGAGGACCACACTGGACCTGCACATGATACTTCAGGTGATACTCTGCAAAAGCAGTGACTGACTTTTGTTCCAATGAGATGCTTGTAGGAAATTGGATCAGAGTTTTGAAAACAGCAGCTGTGTTTCATATAACCAGGAGATAGAATTCAGTCCTGGCTTATGAAGCCCTTTGAGGTTTTCAGTGATGGAAAATTCTACGTAGCTATAAAATCCATTCTATAACTATGAAATAAATTCTGGTACCTTTCTAGAATTGATTAATATATTTCAGAGTGTTGCTAGGAAGTGTTTGCTTTTTTTTTTTGCTTTCTGATTTTATTATACAATAGCATAACCTTTTAGATTATTCAGCATTTGAACACTAAACTCAACCTTTCCTAATGCTTTTTGCATGGTTTCAGAGAACAATAATTATTGCTAACACATTGTGCTCAGACTTCTGTGCAACAAAGTGTGTAACCAACTAACGTTGTGTATGAAAAGCCCCCTTGAAATCAGACACTTACGTGTTTTTCTGGATCAAAGCCTAGAAGCTACAGCATCTGTAATTGTGCAATCACATCAGACTCAGAGGAGAGAGTTTCCCTGAAGTTTACTTTGTTCTTAAAAGACACCTTTCAAAATCAGCTGAAACAACAGGGTTTGGTCAGAGCTGTGCACTGGATGAGGCTGGATGAGGCGATCAGGCTGTTTGACTGTGTTTTCAGTGTAGAAGGGGAAAAAATCAGGATAGCTATGAGTTTATTACTCAAGAATGGTATTTTTCCAGCCTTCATAATTCCTGAAGGAGTGTAAAGGACACTACAGTGATTTCATACATTGGGGAGGCATTAAAAAAAGAGTGGTCTCCTGGGATGTAGAACAAAGAGAGACAAATATCAAATCTCAGAGCTAGCTCCATTAACTAATGTTTTAATTCAGCTGTCATAGATGTTTGATTAAAGAACCTGATATACAGTTTCTTTTGCTGTTTCTGTCGCCCTGATTGTGTAAAAGCATCCTGTGCCCTTAGAAAAACAACCTCTCCTTACACGCACAAAAGGGTGTCTTTTTACACGACGTCTTCACAGCTTGCTTCCTTTTTGTTCAGGAAAGGTTTTCATTTTCATTCCACAGTTTCATTTACTGTAAAAGTACATTCACTGTGGATACTGCACTGAGAGATTGCTGTATTCGTGTCCTGGTTTTACGCTTATCCTCTGGTATCCACCACTGCCCATTGCTGCAGCTGGATCAGAGTGGTGGCACAAGCTGATGGGTGTCCTGACATCCCCATGTCATACCAGACCATGAGCAGAGGCAGCAGAGAGGGGCACCAAATCAGGTAACAGTATTCCCAAATATTCCAGACAACAACATTTCCAAGAGAGGGGATGACTGATAACATGCCCTCCTAGAGTTCTCCTTTATTAATTGCATGCTGGAAGCAGCAATTTGGTGATATTTGCATTGCATATTTGTCAGCCATTTGTCAGTATGTCAGTATTTTCCTCTAGACAGTGGGCAGCCATGGCTTTTCAGCAGAGATATCTAGCAGGCGCTGCATGTATATGCTCAGTTCTGTGTTCTGGGTGAGGTGTTTATTTGCAGTCAGTGCCTGCATGGAAAGTTCTGGCCTGCACTGGAAATGGGTGCATTTCATCATGCATATGGTTTGCAGGAATAGCTAAATCAAGAGCCTTTGTATGAGAATTTGATTCTTAATATCCACACCGATGTTTTAAATCAATCATTCCTGCATATATAAATCATCTTGCTATTAAGTTTGGATCTTCTTTGTCATTTGATGGATAAATGTGAAATTCTTTCACTGTCTAATGTGATCTACTGTCTGCTAATACCCAGCTCTCTGAAACCCTTTGTAAATCATTATAGTTTGCATCATCTATTTGGCTAACACACAGTGTCTGCTAACACACAGCRTCTGCTTTCCAAATCTGTGTAGATGATAATCTGTTTTAATACCTGTACAAATCAATTAAATTTATTTTGTGCACTGTTCAGTAGCTGCCAAATTGGGTGGAGAATAGAAACACTTAGCAGGGGAATCAGACTCTACATAAATGTGCATTAGATGAGCCTTGCAATCTGAGTGGGGGAGGACATGAAATTTGTCTTTTAATTTCCTCATCTACAAACAGATTAAAAAAAATGGCTTCCAGAAATAAAAATATAGGGCAGAATTTTGGAGCCCTTACTCATGTTGCTGAGCAGATTCTTATCAGATTTATCCCACTGAAGCTTAATAATATCACCTCCAGGGCGGCTGAAAGGATGCACAGTTTCTTGCAAGGCACTTTGATGCTTTGTCTACCGCAGAACGTAGGCAGCATATCTTCAAACCTCCTCGTGGGGCCAGACTTCTGACTCCTCTGCTGTTTCTGATCACCATCGCTGCAGTGTAGTTTAGGAGCCTGTAAATGTCCAAACTGACTGGTGGTAAAAGTGAAGGGTGTGCTGATATACCTGATGGATTCTGCAAGAGAAGCTGGGTTCAGTCTTCAAGCCTGTATATCCCAGCTTTCAAGCCTTTATTTTAGACTGTGTGAATTCTGTCATGTGCAAAATGAAGCTTTCTGTAAGTAAAAATTATTTACCTCCATTTTACCCCCTCACACCTATCCTCCTGTAGATAAAATGTAGTTGCACAGGGAAAATTTAAAGCTGACTGTGGTAAAAATGCTTTTTACTCATGACTAAAATCCATATTTAAGCATTGACAGAGATGGATTCAAAAATAGATTGCTAAACACATTTCAAAATATGGGGGTAGGAGGATGGAAATCAGTGCCAAGAAGACTATTGTAAGGCAAAGTATCTATCAAATAAGTGCCGCTAAAATTTTGCAGCATAAAACACTACAGAAAAGGTCATTGTCAGAGGGAAGATGGATTGATTCATCCTAGTATTACAATAGTATTCCTGATTGCAGGTAGTTGAGGACAGCTTAATTTTAGAAAGAGCAGTATATCCTTTGTTCACTTGCTCTCTCACTTGTGAAAAAAAAAAATTCTCTCCTCATGTCCCATTCATAATTCTTGTTAAAATACTCCATGCTATTAAATTCCTTGGGTAGAAGAGAATACCAAGTAAATTGACTAAGTATTTTAAGACTGTTCMTCTCAAAGGGAGCATTGTATGCCCATACTCTTCTAGTTCTTTTGAAGAAGAGTTTTCTAGATAATGCAGGAAGAGGGCAGGCTGCATCCTGCTCTGTGCCATCCTGTTACCAGTTCTTGTCATTACCTTGCTTTGGGTCTGTGATCTGCAGAGTGGGCAACGATGATGTAAATCCAGCCCTGATTTACATCGTGGAAAGGTGCTGAAGAAGTCCTGAGCGGCATAGTATTATTGCAGTGAAGATATTTAACATATGTGGTAAGAAGCAGTGACTGTGGTAATAAGAAAGAAGATTGCAGACCGTGTCCTTCTGGTGGCACGGGGCAAGACCATCCCTGGTCCCTCAGGGTAGTACTGGCAGGTCAGGGCTTTGCTCTGAGAGAAGCAGCAGAAGCACCTGCCTGCTGTCCCACCSAGCCCCACTTGCATATTCTGCAGGTGAAGAAGTTATGGGTAACTGTGTTTTTCAATGTGAAATTTGCGCTCACTTTATTTGATCCTTTAAACTCACTGATGTGACTGCTTAGGGTCTGATTGTGCAGATCCTCAACTGACTCTTTCACACATACCAGAGTTGTTTTCCTGACATGAGTAGGTTGCTAGTAGAAGCATGTTTTATCTAGAATGTGAGGTGCAAGGCTTTTCTTTCTAAAGTATATTGCTTTCCTGCTTTCTGAGCTCCAACTCAGTTGTTAAGTGTGTATTTTTTGACAGGGGTTATCATTGAATGGGAGTTCTTTCACTTTCTGAAAAATAGTAAAAGCCTATCCATCCTCCTGTTCATCCTTGCATGTGTGACACAGGTGGATTTTGCAGAGGCAAACCCAAATTTACTTGCTTTTGAGAAACTTGGTTACCTTTCTTCTTCTTTATGGTTGTGAATATTTTACTTGCCACCAACAGCCTGCATACTCCTGACTTAAATTCGGCACTGTAAAAATCTCATAGAAAGTGGAAATACCCATTTTTATTCAATATTTCCAGTATATTTCTGCAGTCTTTTGCAGCTGAAAATATATTATTGATTTTTAAAAACATGGTGGAAAACCAATCATGTTTTAGAAGGTCTTCTTATGTCATGTTTAAAATGAGAAAGTCTGAAGGACTGACTGGCTGCCCCTCTGAAACTGTAGTTTTGAGTGCTGTTTGTCACTTCAGTTTTTACATGTGATTCCCCTTCCTTAATTGTTTTGGGTATTTTTAGTGCTGCTGTAACTACRCTCCAGAGTTTTTTATTTAAAGGTAAATGTACCAGAATTCTTTCAATTGATTGAGAATTTTTATTGCAGGCATGGTCTGATTTTCCACTAGTTTGTATCCTGCATGACTGTTTGCACCAATGAAAAGAAGTTGTGAAGTGATACGCATTTTTACTGCACCCTTGTTTAGCAGTAATGCTCATAATATGGAAGGTAGTGAAGTATTCAAGATGTACATGCATTTACCAGGAATTCTCAAATATTAATGTGATTTTAATTTAAATGAGCAAAGGATTGCAGAAACAATTTCATATCTTCATTTCCTGGTGAGGAACAACAGTTCTGATGTTGCAGCTCATGGCTTAGAAGCCAGTGTCATATTGACCATGAAGCCCTCAAATGGCAATGACCTCCATCACTGCTTGTGTGAGCTGGACTCAACCTGGTGACCTAGCAGTTGAAAAGCCATATATTTTCTTTTATTTTGTATGCCATTCACTAATAGATATTCTTTTTAATTCTATTCAAGCTCTTGTATGCTACCCACCAATGTAGCTGAATCCTTTCACTGGAATTTTTCCGAGGGGACAGAAGGCTCACGTGTTATTTCCAGTTTTCCTTTCTCTTCGTGTACATGGATATTTCTGGAAGGTTAGAGACTCTATGCTTTACTTTTTCTTTTTCATTTTTTTTTTTTTTTTTACTAATGGAAATGGATTAAGAAGCTTGTTGAACACACAGAGCTGTTCAAATGATGTCCGCAGCATTGACTCTGCTTCCTGGAAAGCTCTCTGTCTTGCATAAAAGACATTATTCCTTCTTACAGAGAGATCGTTCATGCCAAAGTAATTCAGTAGTTAAGTACATTCCTTGTCTCCGCAAATTTTTTAGGCCGTTTAATGGGAGCATGAATCTGAAGAGAATCTCTATAGGCAGTCAATGTAGTGAGCGGTTAGACAATGTTTACAAAACAGTTCATGTCACTGATGATCATGAAGTGGGCTGCAAGGTACAGTTTCCATAGGCTGTCATTTCCTTGATGGATAGGCTTGCACTACTGTAATTTTTCACATGTGTAATTCCTGCATAGTCACAGGTATTTTTTACACACTCTTTCTATTTCTCATGCATGAGTCAAAGTTAGTGCCCAGCTCTATRCATTCATCTGCTCTGGATGGAGCAGGTTGAACTCAGGTTGGAATTTAGCCCTGTGAGCTTTGTCCTGTCTCCATCTATATAAGGTTAAGAGAYGAAAGTGTGCACTTTGGCTATTATTGCATATTTGGAAAAAAAATACATGAGTTTTAGCTGTTGGATAAATTCACAGAGGAATGAGAATAACCCTTAGGATCTTCTACTGCAAGTGATATTTGAGGGGTTTAATGCTAGTTAAAGGTCTCTGGTACTGTGACCCCATTTGCATGTAGTTATGCAAAGTGTAGAGACTTTCAGAAAGACATGGGACGTGTATGTGTACAGTGCATTAAGGCAGATGATGTGCAGGCAGAAATATTATGGGGACCACAAAGCAAAAGCTGAGACTGTGACCCCACTGATTTATGGCTTTCAAAACAAGAGCTGGACAAGGAAAGCTGCACTATGAGTCATCCTGACTGCACTTCAGGGCATGATGTGCTGAACTGACTACTAATGGCGTGATTTCATTCTGAGGATTTTGAGGTTGGTTAGCGATGGAAATAATCCAAATAGAGGCAGGAGAAAGCTGCAGGTGTGTGGAGTACTGCAGCATGGGTGTCCGTGTATCATGTAGTTCTGTGTCCTGGTGGCAGAAAAGAACCCCAGTACCATCTGACAGCATGGATGGTTTAACTGGTTGGCAGTAGGCACCCAGCACTGCTGTAGTATCAGCAATTCCCACAAGACTGAATTTTGCTGTTTACAGGATATATTGCTTTTCTCTTCCAGACCACATTGCTTTCATTTCTTGTAGAAATAGAACATTTAAAAAAAAAAAAAGAAAGTAAAAATCAAATAATATTAAAAGAAGTTGCTGGTCAGCAAAGAGGAGGAAACCATCTTGCTCTGGTACTATTTTGCATCTGCACTGAAACACAAGACAGCAGCTGCCTTGGAGCTGCCTCCCTGCCTCCACAGCAAGGAAAGACATTCATCTACATTTAAAGATTCAATGCACAGAAAGCAGAATGACGACATCTCCTCTCATTTCCATGCCCAACAACATGCACTCCAATACACAGCTCTGCTTCTTCTACAATATCCCTTTATTTTCCTTTATCTCTGCTCTTTTACCCCCTTCCTTCCTCAAGCCCTTCTTTGAGATTTATATTTTCTTGTGTTTAATTTGGAACTTATGTTCTTTAGTGAAAAAATCCTTCTCCTTTTGTCTTTCATCAGAGCCTTCATTGCTTTACATCCGCTGGGAAGAACTGATCCAGTTATCTCCCAAATTATATTTCAAGAGTCTGCAAGCCTGACTTCACACATAAACTGGAGAGCACCCCAACCGATATAAATACAGGACATAGCCTTTTCTGCTCCTTTCAGCAGTAGATGATGATTACCCAGTTTTGCTATAACATCAGTTGCTACCAGAGGGAACAGCATGCCCTGCCACCATTCCCAATATTCAGTCATTATATGGTGATTGTTATTGTCTGTTATTTTATATTAAGGTAGCAATTAGCACACTCAGAACCTGATGTCTCCTCTTCAAGCAGAGAAGGTAGTTTCACTCCCAGACTTCTGGGACTAAACATAAGACAAGAGAAAAGAGATATATCCATCAAGCAGCTCAGATACCATGGGAAATGGTTATTGATGCAATGAGTCACAGCAATGCTTTGTTATAACTTCTGCAGGCTCCCTTCTGGCTGCAGAAGGCAGAAACCCCTCTTGTTTGATTTTTTGTTTGGAGAGTAACAAGCTCTCCCTCAGTCAGATTTATACTCTCCTTATACCTCTGCAAATGATTCAAGATCAGTGAGTGTAGCTATGCATCCCTTCCTGGAAGGGAGATACATTTTCCTTAAGCAGCAAAGCCAGTGTCTTTCAGCAAAATGTTGACTATCTAATTTCCTCTCAGTAGAAGTATTAGGGTAAATATAAAGCAGCCATTTCCCTGGACAGTGGTGTGCTCCACTCAGCTGAAGCAACACTTCTTCAGCAGTTTCAGATATCTCCATTTTACTGTCATCATGATTTTTGTAGACTGGGACAACACTGCTAGCACCCTAACAGTCTTGCGGATGTACTTAGGGGATAAGCTGCCAAAGAACATCTTAATGCATTAATGTAATGGTGTGTACATTTGCTTTACTTGATCTCACATAATCCATCAAAATCTTAATGAATAGAAAAGGTTGAATCAGCCTTACTGATAGAAATTACATTCCCACTGTTGTCTCCCTGACAAATCAACCACTTCACTGCTGAGGAGTTCATATTCCTTTGATTTACAAGGTGCTTGGTAAAATTGCGCTTCCTGGGAAAGCAGAGGTTTAAAACCAGTGGTCAGAGAAAGCATCCAGTCAGAGGCTGTGCTTGGTGTTTGCTTTTGGTTTGCTGTTCATATCACACCTCCTGCTTTATTAGAGGAGAGTGACAGAAGGGAAAAAAAAGTGAGGAACAGTTAAAAGGATGTGAATTTCATCTTCCTTTAAACACACCTTATTAGGGAGGAGATTGATTAGTTGTTTATTATTTTCAGTTTCTCAAAAGGAAGATGTTAAACCCTGGAGTGCATTCAGTGCCAGGCACTGAAGTGACTGTTTCTTTCCATCAGACAGATGAACTCAGGAAAAACGTTGCGGAAGCAGACTGCAGGACCTCCGTAGCCAAACTTCCTAAGGACTGCTCAGACAAACATCTGCCAGGATCAGGTTGGCACCCTGGATCCCAGCCTGGATTTGGAGCTGGACATCTCCTTATCCCTTCTATGGTTACAGTTAGGATAGTTCAATTAATATTACTCSTCTGAATTCCCATGGCTATTTCTGCATTCCTCACTGCATCCCTAGCCTTAGAATGCCTGCCGTAATTAACTGTGTGCCATTGACATATTTTATGAAATAGAAAAGGAAGTCTTGRTAGTGAGAAAAGTGGTTCCTGCCAACACTGAATTTTTATCAAAATGTAATGAAAGCTATTCTGTAAATAAATCCCCAGTTGGAGGTGCTGTGGGTGAGGATTTTTCAGTGTGAGATCAGAAGGCTTCAGAGAGCCTCCTGGACAAGATGAAAGTTAGTGTTTGGGCACTGCTTTGCCCTTGGCATCCTCAGTAGGCCAGGGGTGGCCCATTCCAGCTTAATACCTGCTTCTTTCCCAGCAGAGATGGAAAGAGCTGTTTGAGCAGAAAATGGTACCAGAAGTCAGAAGCTCAGGACTGACGTCCACACATTCACACCTAGGAAATATTTGAATCATGCTACCTTAGATTCAGCCCAGAAGTCAGGGGAGGGTAAAGTGGCTTAAATACCCTTTCCCTCTCTGGATTTGTAGACATTTCCACGCAGCTTTATGGCAGTACTATTTATCATGTCCTTAATGGATTGCCCTCAGCAACTCTGTGCACTCMTGTGCCCACACAGTGTCCCATCAGCAGGTCTCTTCACAGTTCCGGTGCTGGAGAGTCTCAGGAGATGCTCTGGGCCTGGTGTATGTCCCTGTGCCACCTGCCTGCTGAGACCTTTTGTTCATCAG
This sequence comes from Amblyornis subalaris, assembly GCA_018881555.1. Lineage (NCBI taxonomy): Eukaryota > Metazoa > Chordata > Aves > Passeriformes > Ptilonorhynchidae > Amblyornis > Amblyornis subalaris. The sequence continues at coordinate 5,901,400 of JACAXG010000048.1, read as the reverse complement.
AAAAAGACTGAAGGAGGAGTGCAAATTGTACCTCTGGGTTTTGTACGCGGTTGTGCCGTTGAACTTCCAGGTGACAAAAGAGACTCCAATGGGAGGCCACAGCCTTGGTCCATCTGTCATTTAAATAAAAATTATGCAGGTTGTTTGTACACTATGACTGTGCAGCAATATTAATCTCCAGTTATCAGATAAGACTATTAAATCCCTTTCCCTTCCTCACCACCAGTGCTACCCATCTTTGTCCATTTCTGCTGGCTCCTGAGTGCTCAAGGCAGCAGAAGACCCACCTGTCTCCCATCCTGAGCCGAGCACAGTGGGATGGCCACCTCATGGAGGCCTTGAGGAGCTAGTCTAATGCAAATCATATTTTTCCTCCCCTCTTCCTCTCTCCTTTTGTTAGCAGGGATGAGGATGATGGCACAAGCACTATCCTACTCAGAAATAAACCAGTTGCATAAGACTTGCTCAGAAAGAGAGTAATTTACATTTACAGAAATGTTTACAAAGGCAGAGTGTAAGTTGAAAGAGAAGGAAAACAGCAAACTTAGAGTGGTTGGGTTTATTTTGCTGTTCAAAATGGGGACTCATGTCTGCCTGCAGCTGATTGCATGGGATGGAGTTGGAAGGACTGCATCATCCACTTTTCTGGGGGGACTTCAGCTTATTAACAGCGTACTCTTCATGTATGCTGTTAATAAGCATACCTTTCCTACCTTTCCTATCACTTCTTTACTGTCCACATCTACTTCTTGCCTAGCTTTCATGTTTCACCTGGTCTTTCCCAGAAAACAATTGAAGAAAAAGAGCAGGACTTCTGTGCCTTTTGGTGCATTTTAACTAAAATATTCATCACAACTGAACAAAAGTTGTCCTTTTTGCAGTTGAATGATCTTTCATGTCTGACATCTATTTTGATACATTGCAATTGTGTTTCTCAATATAATTTTAAAACCATTTAGGGTGGCTTCACTTGTGGCTTTTCAGAAAAAAAGGCTATTTGAGTGTTTAGAGGAAGAATTACATTTCCTGAGCCGATATTTTTCAGTCCACATCACAAGCTGTCATTTTTCTAACTCAAAATTCTAGAGTACTTTAACTRTTTAAACAGTGTTTAATACATTCCTTGGACAACCGGTATAATAACATGAATAAAGAGCAAAATCAACAGAAATTGAAGCAGGTCCTAGTTTTGTGATGTATCTCTCACCCATACCTGATTGTAAGATGCCCAAGGTCCTAAACAGATGTTCTGGCACCATTTCAAAATAAATAAATGAAGTTAGCTCTGTATCTTCTGTATTATTCACATTTTACTAGTCTGATTTATTGAGATTAAAGTTTAAATTGCTTGGATGGAATTACTCAGATTAAATTACTACTCAGGAAAACTTTGGGATAGCGACAGTTTCCTTATTTGGAGTTTACACAGCAAAATGAAGTCCTGCACCATATCTAGGGGACTTTGAAGCCCAGAGCTATCTCTAGCAAATGTTAGTGTTGTGAATCTGCTCTTTACCCCCTGGGTAAGATACTTCTTCCCTGGCTTTCTCACTCTTGTTTTTTCTTGGTTTATCACAGATAAGCTTTGAGCACCCTGCTGTGTCATGACCTCGATGGTAGAAGATGTTTGTATGGAGGGCAGCAACCTCTGGGCAGTGGCCAGTGCTTGCTTTGGTACTTGTCTGTCTGCCTTCTCGTCACTGATTTCCAAAGAAGCCACTGCTTGCTGCTGAGCACCACCTTTAACCTGCTTCAGCCCGACCACTTAAAAAAATACCTTCCCATGGGGAGAAGATTTACATGAGAAATTCTCTGAAGTGGGAATCAGGATGACCCTTCAACCAGCCCCTCATGCCTGCATTTTAGGTTGCCACACTGGGCTGCAGACATCAAAGCATGCTCAACTCTTTGCGTGTACTCCCTGCCCTGTCTTTCTCTGACCTTTCCCCTGAGAGATAGGTCCACTAGTGATGAGAAGATAATTCAGATAATTTGGTTTCTTGGGACTCCCACTAAGAGGAAGAATAACAATTCATCAGCAGCTTTACTGATCTGCATAGAAAATTCAGGCCCCTTTTTTTTGCTGACCCTACTGGCTTGCCACATACAACTGTAAAACTCTATGCTCGTAATCCAGAAAGGCAGCTGGAATTTTCAGCGATAGGCTGTCAAATGTCATATTCATAACACAATGGATTAAATTATAATAGCAAAATAATTATTTTAGTAGGGTATTTAAGACATATTGAAATAGAAGCTTTTGTGAAACAAATACATAGGAATTTTACAGCAGCAGAGCAATAGAACAGGTTGTTATTGGTAACTCAGCAGGTCTGTCCTAGTGGTGTTACACATACTCATGACCTCAGATTCCAGTGAAAGACCACCAGGCCATCAATCTGGAAACTAATGCTGAAGATCTGCCACTTCACAATGCCYTTATTGAGGGCATCACTTACCTTTCTTTCTTTTGCATGGCTGCCTAGTCTATGCAAAAAGTAAAAGTATTGTGTGAATTTGAACTGAAAAGGACTGTTTAGATCACTGAACCCAGCTACTTGTTACTGAATTTGACCACTTAGTAGATGTTCAGCCATGAAGGAGCCTCAAAAAGCTTACCAGCTCCTTATGACAACTTACAAATCTATGGCAAAAGGTCTGAACACACTGTTATGCATTGCAGAGACAGCTGGGGGGATCAAGGGTTTCACTGCTGATTTCAGTTTTCATTAGCAGTTATGACATTAGTTAGTCAGATGATCCTAAGAATTCTACCACATTATCCTACAAGAGAAAGGTAGATAACACTCAATCACCCCCACCCGATTTTGGGGAAAATTCCTTTGTGGCCCCAGATCTGTAAAGTTGCAGGTATAACCTTCKGGGTATATCTCAAAGGCACTCAAGATGTTTATATTTCAATAGAATCACCAATGTAGCCTGTCCTGTCTCTGAGATCTATCTCTGATGCTTCTGATGGGAGCCAAAAAAATCACAGAAGTGAAGTTTGTGGGAAGARAGGAAATAAAAGGTCTTTATAAAGGCCAAGAAAAATGTGAGGCATGAGATTACGTAGCTGGGGTGTAAATGAACACAATGAAAAAATGCCTCCTTCTTTTGAAGACAAAGGACAAAAGGACTCATCACAAGTTTAAACTTCTGACACCAGRATCTCCTCCTTAGCCTACCACTCAGTTCCATTCAAAAAGCTGTAAGACTTCATTTTACAACTGATGAGGATTTTTGCATCTTCTGACTGGTAAGGAGTTCRACTTGTCTCTGCTCATCAGTTTGAAAGTATGTTCCCATAACATATGAGTCTGCTTTGGATTTTATTTGTTGTAATCTTAAGGAGAAGCAATTCTTTCTCCCACTCATTATACAGGACAGACACTGTACAACATTCATGCCTTTAGCAGAATTTTCTTTCCTTCATCAATTTTTTTTCAAAACATGTTATATTCCCAAGTGGGAGYGCATACTTGGCTGGTTTAATTGCATGGAAAAAGACTGTCACCTGTTTTATTTAGTGATCTGCTTCTATAAATGTGGACATATTCACACTGGAGGAACTTAGAGCCTGCTTAGCTGCTAAGACATAGCCTGTGCCCATAAGGATGATTGTTGAACAATGTCCAGCTGTTCCCATTTGCACACGCAATGCATACAGTCAGATGTGGTGCTCAGGAGCTTGTCTCTCCCTGTCTTTGAATCAGGACAAGATGTTTGCTGACCTTTCCACAAGTGACCTTCGGTCCCTGATCAGGAGGATATCTTCCCTACAAACACATATCAGTTGAGAAATAGTCACATTCATTGGCCATAAGCATAATAATTTTAATTCAGATGTTTCACTTTGGTTGCAAGTAAGAACTATGCATATGTAGGTAGATACAAATATTTCCTGCTTTTGGGTCTCCCTAAAACAGTTCACAGAGTTGAAAAGAAATAGGACTTTTAATAAGCTCTAGCCCAGTTTAATTAGCTTGAATTTTTATAACATGTTGTGTCTTTAGAAATGCTGTAACAATCTATTGAGGAATATTTTTTCATAATGCTGTGCATAAGACAAAACCAAATTTGAGCAGTTTCCTCAGTTACAGTTAATAAAAGATGTAAGAGCCCHGTGTCTATATAATAACTTACAGCTGTTGAGAAGCTATTTTAGTCAGTCAGTGCATACACAAGTTTACAGTCTCCAAATACCTGTGGTCTAGCCACTTGCTTCAGTCTGCTGATTATTTAGCTGGAATAATCTGCCCGTAACTCCTCCTTCAGCCCCCTCCGCCCCAACAAGAACCAAATGTGGAGCCGTTTAAAGAAATCCCAACCCGGCTTCTGGGCACCCCCATGACCCCAAGCCAGAGCCTCCCCATAGCTTTGCTCTGCAGGTTTGGGCTGGCTGTGGCCAGGGTGGCTGTCACAGCATGTTCGGACCCACTGGGGCCAAGAGTTGGGGGAAGTGTCACCAGCAAAATGATGGTTTTGCTGGGTGGGGAGAGGTGGTTCCCCAGTGCTCAGCTGGGTGATCCCACTTGGAGGCCAACCTGTAAAGTCTGCAGCTTACCCATCCAGCATGGRTGGGAGGAGAGAGAGAAACAGAGGGAGGTAACAGGTATTTTTTAATATATAGTTTTATTTCTTTGTGGGCAACACAGAATCATGATTTCCTCCCTTGTTTTTTTTCTTCGTGCTGAATTATGGGAAATTTCATATCCTGGTATGAATGCAGCCTGGAACTGGATGTTTGATTATTTAATTATGATTTTTTTATTTTACAAAAAATTATTTTCATTTCATTTGATCATTACCTGTAAAATTGCTTCATGCCTTTAATATCTAAGTTAGGCTTGTTCCTGAAATAGAGCATGTCTTTCTAACGAGCCCCACAGATTAATTTATATGCTTATTTCTCCCAATTATTATTCTTTCTGGGTTTTTTAGGGAGGAGGTTCATTGTTTGCTTGGTGCAGGATTTCATACAGCTTTTTTTGATCCAATTCTTTTAATGAGCATTGGAACCAGTCTAGGAAACCATGATAGAAGGTAAATCCCTTTTAAACAAAAAATATTGCAGCTGAGTTATCTGCTGCCTCTGCTGGGGTTGGTAGGGTTGTTATGCTTTTGTATACGAATTGCTTTGGGATAATAATGTTTTCTACTTGCTTATACATTTTTCATCAGACAAATCCGGAAAAAGGTTGTATCATACAGATCTGTAACCGTAGCTGCTTTCCTGTCCTGTAGCTGCAAGGTAAAGAGGAGATGTGTTTTCATACTCAGAGAAAAAGGGTCAGAGTGAGGGGGGAAAAAGAGTATGAAAGTGCAAAGCCTTGGATATAAGTAGCTAGCCCCTAAAGCAGGTGCTAACAAGACCTTCTTGACAACCACTGAGTTTTGTGCATAGCAGAGGAAACGTTGCAGCTGAAAGAAAAGAAATAGGCAAGGAATAGCATTGTACTGTATCTAACTGGGATTATAGAAGCTGAATGAGTCATTGTTATAAAATATGGGCAGCGGAATGTCCTTTCAAGTCTCTCAACACAGACTGAATGCGGTTCTGACCAAGATGACAAAATTCATTTTGATTGAATAGTTGTCCATATTTTTAAATGAAATGCATGTGGGGCCATTAGCTCAGCTCCCCGTCAAAGGCGGCTGCACCGCAGCCCTGCCATATGTTTGGCAGTGTTTGAAGCACCTGGCATCCTCCAGAACAGACAGTCACAATTGAATGGGGATAAATATTGAACCGTCTCACAGCTTTCTCTTCCAACTCCAGGGTAGGTATTTTTTACATTTTAAAAAAATACATACCACAATATAAAAGGTTAGGCAAAAATTTATGTACATTAAGTGTTTTATAAAACCAGAAAGGAAGAGGAGAACAGGACTGGCAGGGATCCTGGACTCCTCCTGTGTCTGTGGAGGACAGGATGGGCAGGGACACAGATTTCTTTCTTTGTCTAAAGGCTTCAGGGACTTGAGAGTGCAAAAAATGTAAATAATAATTTGTTCTTTTATTATGGATTTATCACAGTATTATTAAAGCTAATATGCAATTTCTCAGCCTGGAACAATCACTCCCACAAGTCCCATCCCTATCAATTTTTTTTCTCTTTAATATCATTAAGAAACTGATATGCTTAGCTGYGTGCTGAGATCAGTCATGTCCCTTGGCTGAAAAATGAGCAAGTTACTTTGCCATTGAATAAGGATTAAATGTTTAGTGACCCATGAATCTGAATTTCAACCAAATAGGAATATTGTATGTCCTTGTGCTTCTCCTGGGCCATTTTTGGGTTTCTTTTTTTGAAGTATTAACGTGGATTTATGGTGTGTTTTGTGGTTTGAAGAGCTATTGATTACATGGGACACAGTTAGAGCAGTCTCAATTACATCCACCACTGAAAGGTGAACTCAGACAGGAATAGGTGAAAGCAAAGACTAAGACAATACCCAGAGAACAGAAACCCCATCACATGACAGAATTAAAAAGGACTTTGCTAGTTTTGTGTTGCAAAGGAAAGTCTTAGAGAAGACACCGTTTATTTCTCTAAGCGTGTCTCCAGGAGGAAAAGGACCTTTCTTCTGAAGGGCACTATGACACAAGGATATGAAATGGTGTGAATACATGCACGCTGGACACAAAAAGGACTGGCAATGAAAGGAGCGAGAGTCTCAGCTGGACTTCTAGGAAGTTACTGGGGCCTAAAACCACAGTTTGAGGCTAATTTTTGATAACTGTATTTATGAAGTGTAATGACATGGTTGTTTACAGTAGCAGGTAAATGACTTTGATGAGAAAAGAAAGTGCCGTCTTTAACCACTTTATCAGTGTTCCTAATACCAAAAATGTCTTCCAAAATAGATTGATGAGGAATACTGAGGATTTCTCAACACACTTTATGGCTGATGATAGTGCAGCATTACTTCTTTTCTTTTAGATAGAGTGCGAAGGTGGAAATGAGCTGAGTGCTCATGTTGTTTCACTCTTTCTGAGAATCATTTTCAGATCCCACTTGCATCATTTTTCTGCCTACAGCTGTTTCCACAAACATCTCAGTGGGTGGACTCCATCTAAGAAATCCTTGTGCTTCTGCCAGGATTTCTTCCCTATTCCAGCTCCCCACCTTTTAAAGAAATTATGAGTAGTATATGGCAATAATGATTCAGAAAGGATGCTGTCCCTGGAACACAGGAGTTTCTGACAGTGTTTTATTAGCTAATTTGGGTGGCCAGCTCTGTAAGGGGGGCATTGCTGTTTATTTTTCTAGATAGTTATTATGACTGTTCTGATTTTTTTGTTTCTAGCATTCATCTTTGGTGACCTATATTCTATATGGTGTTGAAGTACAAACAAGCAAAAAACACAGCCATTTTTGTACTGTATTTTTTAYCTGAAAATAGGCGAAGTGTAATAATTCAAATGAAAATCTGCTAAAATGAAGAAGTTGCACATCATCAACACTGACCATTTTTRGCCCAACTGAGCACTGACAGGCATTACCATGGAAAGGCGTGCATTGCCCGCCTTGCTCACTGTGCCTCTCACTGGAGACCCTGCAGGAATTCTGAAAAAGCAGGGCCAGAAAAGTGTAGGGGTAACTCCACACTCATTTACTAGTACCAAGCACTACTAGAACTCCGTAAAAATGAAAATAAAACAAGGGTATGGCGATGTAATACATATACAACTCTGTATATCAATATGTTTCATTTATAAGAGGAGAYTCAAACTCTGTGGAATTACACTGCTCACTGCAATGAAATGGCTGTTGCACTAACAAAAGTCAAGCAAGGTCATTATCTGCATTTCCAAGTGTTTGAAAAATAAAATGGAATAGCCTTTTCACCCATATATGTCATTTTGCTTGTTGTTTAGAAATCATAATAAGAGCAGCCTCAGACTCTTATTTTCTTGTCCTTATGGTACCAAAGAAGAAATGTATCCTTTGAAAACAAACCAAAATAAAAACAGCGTGAAGGAGGAATTATTGAGGCCGGTAGCCTGTAATTAGAGCTACCATCTGTGTTCAGGTGCCAGGAAAACAAATTCATGCCGCACTATCCTATCAGCTCTGCTTAGGCTCCAAGCTTTAGCTGTACCAGCTCTGAATTTTTTGTATAAGCCATATTTCACATGGATAGGTCAATCATCACACCATATGGTATCATATGTATATATCAGATCACATTGCCTACTCCATAGCTGCTATATAATGAATCACAATAAGGGTATTGTTTCATGGTACAATAARTTACTAATACTTTTAACTGAACATTTTCTTCATCACTTTTTTGAATTAGTGACTTTAAAGGAATTCAGGGGAGGTTTAGAAATATTTGTACATTTTTTTAATAGTTGATGGGTTTCTCTGCTTAGATTCTTTGAAAGGACTAGGGAGAGAAGCACTTCATTGTTTTGACTCAAGGGTTTTTTTGTTTACAAAGTAAAATGCTGATAAAAGCTGTGAATTTCTTCAGTAATTGTATGTAAGGTTTCAGATACCATCACTGGCTTGAACATTTGTGATTCCTTCTTCCTGGATTGGCTTGCTGCTTCTCCCTAGCCACAGCACTGCTTTAGCTTTGTTCTGGTATGGTTAAATTGCTACCTGGGCATGTTTGTATTGTTACATGGGCATGGTGACCTTTGGTAGTAAATCATTTTGACTGGACCAGATTGGGTTGAATTACAAGGAACAAACAAATGCATGTTTGTTTTCAATTTAAGAGACACAGTAATTTAGATAAATTTAAAGTTTTGTTGCAGGAAAACATTCTAATCCATGTGTTTATATTTCATTACCCCAACTTTGATATATCTGGAGCGTGAAATTTGTTTATTATATATAAAAAGATACATATATTATTTATTTATATGCATTTATACAGCAAAACTCATGTACAAATAGATGTGCATTATATATATGGTAATAATATAGCTCCACCATTATGGAAACATGAAGACATTGATTCTAAGTCAGTCATGTAGGTCYCTCTGAGATCTATGGAGAGACACAGCCAGTTCCAGAGGGTGATCTGTACTCATCTATTCAAAGTGAGAGATTGCCTGCTGAGAAAGCCTACGTGACTAATTCAGAGCAAACACATAACATTCAGAATGCTAAAGTTAGGGACAGGAAACCCAAACCAACTGTGTTCCCAWAAGAACACTCTTTTGTGGAGCTGTCTGATCTAGATTCATGTACCACTTCTGGTTCCTACTCTTGTTTCTTGTGGTAGTGATAATAGTGATGGTGGATACCACCAAGTTAGAAAAGATGCTTTCCACTTTAAATTAGAAAGTTTTGTGGGTTTTTTAATGGTTATGGTAATTATTAAAGGGGAAATTGTTCATGTTGCCAATTCATCTTTTTTTTTTTWAATTTTCTCCTTAAAAATGTCTTTGAAGCAGATAATTGTATAAATGTGACTTGATCATTGAAATCACTGGGTCAACTTTAAAATCATGAGGGAAGAAGGAAAAGRGAGGAGAAGAATTCATGAGATCTACAGTAAAGAGAATTATTAATCTGCAGAAATATGTGCCTCTGTTACTATTGGCTCTATGAAAAACTGATTTTGCATGTTATAATGTGCCTCCTAAAACTGAAAAAATAGGAATGGGTGTGGAAACCTACATTTGTGCAGCGTATGAACACTTTGATCTCTTAAGAAGGCAGATGTAGAATAAAATGTAAATTAGATCTGGAAAAAAATGCAAACCCATAAGAGAAACAAAATTAAAACCCAAAAAATCATGTCTCTTGGTTTAATGGTGAGACTTGGCAATAACATCTCTGGGAGCTTCTGAAATAAAAACTCAGATTCTTGGCTTAATTCGTAGCACAGAAATTGCCTTGAATATATATTTTATCTCTGCCTTTCCAGTATATCTTGAGAGCCAAATTCCAGCACTCTCTGAGAGAATGTTAGTATTTCTCTACAGTGACGGTTTGAATCAATAGTTCATCCTATAAGCAAGGAAAATAATTCTGATGAAGGTCTTTGCTTAGGTAAAACAAGTGGAGAACATGCTGTGTCTAATGCAGGCTTGCTCCCGAGCTACTGTAAAATAGCATGCAGTGCTTTGCAAAATTTGGAGGATGTGGTAAGTGCACTAAAAAAAGTGATAACTGCACTTTTGGAGATAATAATAATCTGGTAAAAAAATCGTTAACTAAGTTAGTACCATTTTGCTGTTATCTGGGGTGAGAGGGTTTAGAGCTATAGTAATTTGCAAAGCTAATCTAGTTCAGTGATCCGCAGGCTCTGACCTTTGRCAACCCTCCTGGTGATTGGAAGAATAGAGCATCTGGATGTCAGGAAGATAAGAAGGTTGGGAAGGCAGCTGGGTCTGCAAGAAAGAGCAACCAAACCCCATTCTGTGAGGTTAGTAAATATGTCTTTTGTTTAGGTGGATGATGGATAATTTGGCTGTATTAGCACCTAATTTTCAAAAGTTGCCGTTGAATTAATATGCTTCAGTTTCACAGAGGCCAAACAAAGAAACTCTGTGCCGATTTTCATAGCTTCAAAGTGATATTGCTTTCTAAATGAGATAAACAGAGCCTCCAAAAATTATGTCAACTATGTGTCAAGTTGGCATAAAAAAAGAGAAACACCCTATGTCAGTGTCATTGAAATAAACAAGTTAACAGCTAGTCGTAAAGGCCATGAAGGGAGTAATKTAGGAGAATATGAGTTCCTGACTCCGGAATTCCAGTTCTCTGACCCAAACAACAGCMCTCCCACACACTGGGGAATGTGCGTATGAAATCAGCATGGGAGTGCCAAAGCTGGAAAGCTGTATCAAAAAAGGCCAAAGACACAGGAAACTGCAGATTTGGATCTGAATTTAAAATTCCCCACTCTGACCTCTGTCTAAAATTAAGTGCAACTCCCCTGAGTTTTGGGTAGAGCTCAGCATCATATGGCAGGGAAGTCAATGAGGAGAGGCAAAAATGAAATGGCAGTAGACACCCAGGATAGCAAGAGGGAGAGTGCTGAAGTTAAGAAGATGCTGCTGAAGACAGGGATTGTTTTCAAGACAACTGGATGAAGAGAAGGACTTGGAGAATTGAGAGGGGATGAATAAAGTGGAAGGAACTTATGTTTCATGATGGTTCTCATAYGCCATCAAAACATTGCTCAGCTTAAGTGATTAAGGCAGGTTTGGCACAGAACTGCTCTAAAATGAAAATATGGAAAATGAATGCTGCTTTTAATTTTGCAGAAACAAGTCCCAGAGATTATTCAGATATCAGTGTCATTTTTTAACCAAGCTGCTCTATTCTGAAATCACAGACACCTCTCAGTCTCCCCAGGGAGATAAGTTTCCTCTTTAGTCTGGTTCCAATCTCAGGAAAAAACAGATAGAGACATGAACTACAAGTTGCTTGTATGAACAACCTCATGTCCAAACCTCTAGAGCTTTATCCATCACTGGTGATATACAGTCTTAAAACAAAACACTCGATGGGAAACAATTATTAACATTTATCACTGCTTTAGTATACTGACTTCACTGAACTAGTAACAATAATGACGATGATGAGAAACTTCAAAAGATTTATGGAGGTCAAATGCTTGTTTCTTTTCTTCTGAGGTCTTTGATATATCTCTGCCATTTTTGGAAGCCATCATTTCTGTGAAAATTCTTTATCAAAGGCTTTTTTGACTTTGCTAATGGTCTTGGGATTAATACAGCTAATGAGATAGGAAAAAATCTTTATGTTGTATTAAGACTGGGGATTATCTGAGGAATACTTGAAAAAGAAGCCAGCCTTCCCCTTGTTATTACTAAGTATGTCCATCATGGTTTCATGAAAGATGCATCTTGCTGTATAAAAACCAATCAGATGAAGTTCTCCGGTTGCAGCTGTGATTGTAATGGGGAGTGGCACACCCTCCAAAGACAGAACAAAAATTAAAGAAAAGACTATCCCAAGTTCTTTTAAAGGTCAAATGTGGATTCAGGTTTGCAGCTGGAAGCCAAATGCAGGAGGAAATCACCACGGAGTTTGGGAATTTTCCATTTGGGATCTATATTTTACRGCGGATTCCTCTCTGTGTAATGCAACTACAAGCAGACATTAACACAAATACTAAAGAGACAGGAAAGATCCAGATCCAGATCTGAAGTTTGCATTTGCCTCATTTCTGGTCTCCTGATAGCGAGACAACCATCACAAGTGCAGTTCATAGATGATCTGGAGCCAGTGCTRTGCTTTCTTCCTCTCTTTTCCCTTTCCCTCTTATTTTCTTTCAGTCCAAGACTGGCTTGAAAGAGATATGAATCCTGCTGTGAAAACAGTCTATGTCATCAGATTTCTTAACAAATTTTCTTCTATGATTTATGGTCGTGGAAAGGAGTTTGAAGACTTTCAAAAACACATCCTCCTTACTCCTTCTTTCAATCCTTTTGGAAGGATTGAGATGGAAAAACTAGACTCTTGAGAAAAAAATAAGAAAAATTACAGGAAATTGTTTATTTTAGAATAAAAATAGAGAAAAGGATGGAATAATGTCTAAAAAGATGTTATTACTTATTTACTGTATTACTGCATTTACTGTTTCGTTTCAGTGATTTAAACCACTTTCAACAATGAACAGTATTCCCAGTGAAATGATTAGGTATTTCCAGTGCATTTATTCTGTAACTAAACTTCACAATGTTATGGCAACTATAATTCCAATGTATTTTGGGCAAAATTTATTGTTAGCATATAATACTTCACTGCATGTATTACATTACTGTGAATATATGTATGGGGATGTCATGTACATTTTTAAGCTTTTGACCTAGAAATACAATTTTTTTTTTTGTTTAGCTCAAGATACCRGCTGTTTCAGATCTGTATGGTTAACATGTCCTTTGGTTTACAAGACAACACTGTCAATGCTCTCCAGTCTATTTTTCCTCAGGGAAAATTGCTTTTTCTTTTATGGGTAGAAAACCCTCTTTACAGCACTGTCCTATTTCTCATTTTATTTTTTTAAAGTATATTTTTGTATTTTCTACACACATGTAGGAGTAATTGTAGTATTCCTCATCATCAAAGCAAAAAATGTTACTACTACATATATTTCAATTACTTCTCAAATTTTCTATTTAAAAAAAAAAATAATGAAGAAAATTTGTTTGGTTTTTTTAAGGAGAATTTCATATCTCTAGCACATATAAGAACTCCAGGTCCCCCTCAGGGCCGCAGTAGTTTATTTAGAAATTAATCTTTCAGGAGTCTTACAGTTATCTTCAAATATCATGTTACTACCAATTCCTTTCACCAGTAACCAAATGCAATAAAATTTGGGAAAAAAATCTAGTTCTACACCAGAACTTCAGTCAAGACCAAATATTTTATATGTGATCAAGTGAGAACATTCTAATGATTTAAAGAGGAAGAACAGTATCTTTTTATGTTACAGAATGTCTGAGAAACTCACGTAAAGGACTGGAAGAAACATCACATAGAGGACTTACCATATAATACATTTACAGAAAGGCTGGGCCTTGTGGCACTAGARTTGCTGTTGAGTAGAAGCAAGACAATGAACAGATTTTCAAACTATTTAAAAAATACTTACATCCAAGCAGRGTGGTCTTCACAGAAGAAGTCTTCACTGGCAAATGCACACAACTGAGGTATAGTTTGAATTTTACAAAAATCCTTTATTACTTTTCAATTAGTACATTTTGGTGAGAAAGAAAGAAAAAGATGTTAATGCAGGGGAAGAACACATTCAGGACTGCACTACTTGTTCCATGGGACAGTATTTTTCTCCTCCCCGCCAAAAAAAGTCTAGATCTTCCTTCTACTTCATAAAGGTCAAGCAGTTTTGGCAAAGATTCTCATGCATCAAAATTACCACAGATGTATGCAGCAGGGTTGCTCTCTGTCAGTATAGTATTTGATGTGAAAGATTTATCTGTCTTTTTAAGTTTTTTACCCTGAACTGACGGTGGTTTATTATGGATCAAGCAACTAAAACCAGACATTTGTGTTGTGTCATGCARCATCCACTTGACAGCTCACAATTTCCCACTTAGTCAGGTTCCTTTGTCACATAAGTGGTGTTTGGGAAGAAAATGCTTTACCAGTTTCAAAATCCCCCATCTAAGCAAGCTTATATAGTGATAGAATTTAAAAATATGTCTTATTCACATGCCATTCATTCTTTCCAGGTTTATTCCTAAGAGAGATCCTGCATTACATACACACACAGCTCAAGAGCTGTATAACCTTTTCCAAGACCAGCTTCTGCCACCCTGTCTGGATGCTTTCTATGTAGGTACCAAGTCCTCAGATTCACAAGCAATTGGCAGCCTTTCATGCCGGCATTCACAATTCCAATTAATCTCTCAGTCGTTTCCCACAATATACAGTTCTCATTTAGATGATTCCCATCAAATCTGCAGATGGAATTTGCACATACTCTGAGGAATACGAGGAAGGATTTTTATTGTTACCATAATGTTTCTCCTCATCGTTCCTCGGTCCCATATACGTTTTGCGTAATGGTAAAGTGACAGTTGCTGAGCCGGGTTTTTAAAATGCATGTCGATCTGTCGGTTCCAATGCGTATCACAGTGGCATGCATTAACTTATCATGCTTGAAAGTACAAAAAGATTATGCTGCGGTGAAATGTTAACAAGGTCATATCATATACACACTAGCTCGTTGCACTTTTCTTCCTTTCATTGCTCCTGTTAGGCATTATCCCATGTCATGCATAAATAATGTAGCTCTAGAGAGAAAGTCAATGTACTTTATATTACTGGTGCTGCTATACTATTGAGACAATCTGAACTTCTGGAGTGAATGTCAGAACATGTCACTTGCTAAATTATTGGTACCTAGCCATCAAAGACAAGTATAGCAGATGAATACACGTATTCATGAATAGATTACTTTCTGCTTTGGATCGCCACAGCAGTAACCATATTGAGATAGTTTTCATACAAACGAGGTTTGGCAAATCATTGTCTGGTGCCATGCGTCTGGTTCTATGGGACTTTTGTGCCGTCTGTCAGACTGTACTGGACAAAGCATGTGGAAGCTCAGAAGAGCAGCAGAAGAGGGCGATTTGCGCACCAAGGAAATATTTCACGAACAGAAAGTTTCAGCTACTTAAAACTCTAACAGAGAGCCAGAGCTAAATAATTTTCCCTCAATACAATTCTGCAGTGCTATGGTGATCATTCCAGTACATCTGCTGAAAGACCTCAGCTCCTGCCTACTCCTCTGCTCCCAAACATCACCGGCAGCAGGCTTGGACCTCCACAGAGTCCCAGCTCCAGGTTTTTGAACCAATACAATTTCTGAAATCTGTCTGTGTGGGCTATCTAGGCCTGCTGCCTGCTTCCCACCCCTTTTTATTCCCTCCAGATGGAAAACTGTGAATTTTAGGCTAGATATTCCTAGCAGGTGTTGTGGAAAGAGACCTGCTTCAGTCTTTGACCCCCAAATAAATGACCACCCACATGCAAATTTCAGATTTAATTGTAARTAAGTCTAATATGATCCATGAGCTTTTGCTTGAGCATCTGTCACAGTCTTTCTTTGCCAGTGTATTTTTTCACATCTATGTATCTTTATCAGGAAATCTTATTTTGTGCAGGCCTATGTTAAGTCAAAGTCATCTATAGCAAACACTTTCTTCCCATGGCTAACGAACAGCAACAATGGCCAATTACAAATGAAGCCATAGAGGTCAGTGTAGGGTGAAGGGGAATAGATAAATTTTGTTGTTAGTAGAGAACAAAAACACCTGCTGTGTTATTATGATCGATCCCACAAATGCTGCTTGGTTTATTTCAGCTTTCAGTAGACAGCCATTTTAGTTTACTGAATAATTATGAGAAAGGAAATCTAATGCAAAATCCAATTCAAACCAATTGCAAGATTAATCTGTTTAAAGTAGAGTTGCAGGTAATGCAGGTTCCCCACCACAAACACCTCTGCATCCAGTCCTAGAGTCCCTGAACTTGCTGTTATCACTCTCCAGCAATGTTTGCTATTATAATGGCAAAGAAAAATTAAATGTTGACTTCCTGAAATACAGACGAGTCACTTTGGTGATGTAACTTGTACAGTGTTTAGTGGTCTTTGTAATGAACTTTGATTCTATGCTTGTAACACCATGAGACTTTAATAAATCTACAAGATAATTAACACAGACATGAATAGACATGTAGGGAAAGAGTGATCTATTGTTGTTCTCTGTTGGGCTGCTAGTAATAGCTGACATTTATAGGTCTCAGTTCAAAGAAGAAAAATCTCTTTTTTTGACTGTGGAAAGGTAGAAATCCCTGGGTTAGAAGACTGTGGGATAGGTAGCAACTTCCCTGGGTGTGGCATCCTTCTGTAGGATTTGATTTCTTCCCTGAGACCATGGGGTAAAGCTATTTTAAACTCAGGCCTTCTATTTCACTGTAAATCCCAAACACCACATGAGCCTCTCTGGGGTAAGCTGGAGAGCAAGAAATGAAGCAAGTGTTTTAGGAATCAAAGACCCTCAGCTCAGGGCAAACTATCACCTCATGGAACTGAGGGCTCAGAGGAGAAGCAGCTACACTTTTCCTGCTTGCCCTGGATCTCCTTATTGATACAAAGCAGAATCATGATGGGCTTGATCAGGAGATGCAGTTTTTGGGGACTTCATGTCTCATGAACAGCATTATGGTGGGACTGTGGTAGGAATAGAACCCTGAAAGGCCAGGAGTACCTGGGATGACGGATTTCTCATGATGAAGCAGGCTGAGCCACATATTGAAATTCGTCCTTCAGACAAACCATGAGACAATTTGGTATGAARTCTGGCAGTTTTCTGATGCACCTTGGACTTCATTTTACTGCAAATTCTCAGATGGCTTCTTTACATAAAACTCTTCAGCTTAGTTGGATCTATTACTTTAAGATCAGAAACATTTCATCAAATCATTCTAGACAAGCTCTGCCACTGAGTCTGTTTGGATTGTGTTACTTTGAGGCTGTCTCAATAAAAGCAGACTATCTAATTTCACTTTAGTTTATAGTTTCTAATGTGGATGTCTGAAAAATGAAACTTCTGTCCCCAGTACAATCCCAGTTTCAATATTTGTTTCATTTTGGAAAGTAATATTTAAAACTATGAACAAACTGGTTTAATTTGGTTTGCATTTAGATCATCAAGATATCAGAAATGGACTTTAATTTTCCTGTGAAATTGTTCAGATTTTGACAGAATCTCCTCTGGAAAAGTGCCAGAGGCTATTTTTTCATGTTTCTAATGGAGTCACTTTCAGCTACTCAGAGACAGCTAAAACGAATCCATACTTTCAAATCAGGAAATGTTATCCCTCCAATGAATTATCTATGAATAATTAGGTATAATTACAATTTTTTCTCCTCTATCTTCTACTCATCCTTTCCACCTGAGGTCTTCAAATTTCCAGCTTAACTTCTCCCATGTAGCAGCCATGGTGATCCTACTATATATTTTTTTTGGATGTGCAAGAGCACAGCTGGGTCCCTCAAAAGAAGTTAAACAAAAGGAGAAGATGTATGAATCTGAGTTTCCCAGGACTCTCTGCTTCCTGCATAAGTGACCTGTTTTGGGGTTTCCTCAGGGAGAACTCCACGTATGGCAACTGGACTAACCAAAAATAATGTTGGCAGATGCAGATATGTACCATTACCAGAATAATTTGATCAAGAATGAAAATCTGCAGTGTGAACTGTCACTTTTTATTCAGTTACTGTTGCTTCACAGAGTTTTTCCATATGTGTAACTTGTCAGTTTTAACCACAGGCCATTACTGCCTTGTTTTGTAAATTGTCATTTTACTTGATATATTAAACTAAAGGCTAATGATGCTTGCCATTTCTGTAGTATGACTAATGCCTTTGGACTTGGACTTCCAGATAACCTCTGGAAGTATATTAATTTCTGTAGTTCCTACAGTGAAGAGGATCATTAGCAGAAAGCAAAATTTCAGCTCTTTTACAAGGAGGAATTCAGCACATAGTCTGATATATTTATGACTTCAAGAAAGCAACAAAACTGGGGAAGGTTTATTTTTTGTGGTGGAGGTGATGTTTGCTGTTGAATACTTTTCATGTATTTTTAATAGTTAAAATTCAATATTCACTGAAGGATCAAAGCACAACAGGCCAAATATTACTCTCAGATGTATATGTTCGGATTATACTTTTTCAGGGATCCTCTGAAATTTGAGGCAGAGCCTTTTGCATTGGGCAGGTTGTAACCCGGTAGAAATGAGGAGCTGCTGCTCCACTCAGCAGCAATATCCCCCAGGGCGCTCTCTCAGTGCACAGCCTTTTGCCAGTGGTACCACTGGGGTCACATGCAGCTCCCAAAGAGGCTGGAAGCGGGCACAAGAAAGGAACGGATCTTTCTCAGGTATTTCGTTCCTTAGAACTGCCCCAGGTTCACAATCCCTCATGCTTGCTTCTCTCGGCTTCTGCCAAAGCAGCTCCCCCTCATTTTTGCAAGTTCCACACCCTCTCTCCTCCCATCTTTTAATCTGACAGCTTCACTGATAGTACTCAAGTCCCACGGTGCAATCCTGGTGGTACCAGGCACTGGGGTGTCCCACCCCACCGAGCCCTGTCATGGGCAGTGAGCGAGTCCGCCTGGTCCTGCCGTGAACCGCAGGGGACCTGTGCCATGACAGCTGCCCAACTCCCGTATCCGGCACATCCATCCCAGAGGGGCTACAGGGATTTGTGTTTGCAGGGCTAAACACCACTTTTTCTACCAGGTGATACCAGTTAATGCATGAGGCCCTGCATATGCTGTGTGGGCTCTCAGACAACTGCCCCGTGTAAATCCCTCCGGATTGTTGTTGTATTAGCCCAGTGATGCCCAGTGATTTAAGAGAGCAAAACCTGATTTTGAGGTCTATCAACTGGGGCATTCATCTGGGACAAAAAAAGACAGGAATTTCACTTCTGCATCTTCCAATGCATATTTAAATGTATTTTAACTCTGTTACAAGTATTTGTTGGAACATGGCTGACTCCATATTTTCCTCTCTACTGTAAGCATGGGAATATAAAGTCATTGTGAGAGCCACTTCGTTTCTAGATCAAAATAATTTTTAATTTTCCCATGCACAGTGAAGCAGCAAGAGCAATTTTCAATACATTTATCCCAAACTAATATGGTGGCCTAGTCTCTTGTGCAGATCTTGATTCACATCCCCTAGAGCAGAAAAGGAAATTGAACATGATTTCTCACATTCCAGGTCAGTGTGCTAAATCTGTGGCTGTGAACTGAAAGCAGGTGTTCCCATCATGTTTAAGGAAAGAATAAATTATATGCCTAGAAACTGGAGAGAGTAATGCTGAAAGTACATAGGTTTTGCCTTTCTGGGTTTTGGACCATGGGTTGCTCCTTGATGTGTTGTCTTGTTATATTAATTGCCTTGTGAGATGCCTGTCAGCACCCCCACATCACYGATACAGTGAATGCACTCAGTTCAGGGCTGCAAGTCCCAGTGCCAGAGAGGTGCTAACATTACATTCAAAAGTCTTGTAGCATCCAGGTCCTCTTCATGATGCTCTTCATGAGTTGGGTTGGGTGAGCAAGAACAGAATCTCTTTTTCACTTGTGAATTTTGAGGTCTACCTAGAACCGTGGGTTGAGATAGCCAAACCTCCAGCCTGAGAAGGGCAACCAGAGGAGAGTGGGTGCCTCACTGCTGCTGCTGCTGGAGCAGGAGATGAGCACCAGGGAAGAATACATTCTGCAACAGTAGCCCTAAGGCGCATCTTGCAGTCAACATTTGGGAGTGATATGGGAATAACGGAGAGTGGAAATAAAACTAGGACAAATGTTGAGCGAACATCTGTCATGGGTGCTTTCAAACCGTCATCTGTGCTTCATTCTGCTTGCCAGCACACATCATTAACTTTTAATGCAAAGAGCAAACAAATGTGTTTGTGAGTAGGGTGATTATCCTCCATACATTTTTTCCGTCTCTAAACATGTTAATTATGGTTTGCCCTAAAATACTCATTAATGTTAGCATTCTAAACAAATATTTCTGTAACTTGGAGAAGCTCATGAGGACAGTTTGATTCTTTTCCAAGCATTTGAACGTTTTGTGTTTATTACACCTAAATATTTATATGCATCCTGCTGCACTGTCACCATTCCCAAATGTTTCCAAGGTGTTACTCTATACCACTCTCTTCCTCAGTTTCAGACTAAGCCTACCATTCAGGATCTCTGTGCAAAGCAGATGGCAATTTTCATCTCCAAGATGATGACAGTATTTATTGTATTTGGAATAAAAATCATTGAGAGGCCAGGAGGACATGCAGAAAATTGTCATAATTCGAGAACTGACTCAAGTCAGTTTATTTCATCCCTGATACCAGAAATGGATTTTTTCAAGCTCTGTCTTATTCTGATCTCACCATCAGAACCATCAGTGTACAAACACACAGTTCCAGGATATAACAGGTTTCAGCTATTACCAGTTGAAATCAGAAGAAACTTTAGTGTGTTGGTTGTTCCGAAGTTAATTTTGCCTAGGGAATCACGTACACAATCCTGTTCTAGAAAGTGAACAAAATGTATACTCAAGCACCGAAAAAAGGAATGGAAATGAAATAGTCAATTAAATTTTTGTGTCTAGAGCTAAAGGCACCCTGAAAATACTTCACAGAAAGTAAGTGGGCTGCAGGTCTTCTCCAAGACTACTAGCACCCTCAGAGCAGTATGTGCAACTCTGAAGTAGCAGCAAGTAGCCAATACCCATAAATAAAGCTTTTATTTCTGATACTGACTGGTTTTGGAAGTCTGGAATGAGGAAGTGGTTTACAAGGAAATACATATTTTTAGAAGCCATCATTATGAAATACTAAACTAGAGCTCCAATATCAAATGAAAGGTTTTCTCCAACATAGAAAAGCATATTAAAAAGATTAACATATGTTCATACAAAAGTGAAAAGATAAAAATATTACTTTCCAGGTTTTTATGATTCGTGAATGAATCAAGTCATGCTTATTAAATTTCTGCAGTACGGAGCAATTTTAACACATTCAAGGGTTAACAAAAAACTTTTCAAGTCAGAGTAGGCCTCTAACATACTAAAGAAATTCTTCTTGTACTTGGACTCCAACAAGCCATGAAATATTTAAACACAAAAAGCTATTTCCCCAGTTACATGGCAACATTGCAGCTTTAAATATTAAAAACAATAGCACTGTAGCATTCTAAACAAGTACAAGAGTTCATTGGCACCAGATATCTCTCATCTTCTCTTGCTGGAGTGGTAGAAAAGATACTTTATTATAAGAACAAAGAGAGACTACTGAGGAATGCACACTCCCCAGATTCCTTCCTATCAGAGTATGGAGAAAAGAAATATCTTTCTGATTTGTCTATCTAGGTATTTATATAGCACCATTCTCGAGAGTATGTGGATTTGTGGAGTGAGTAAGGCAAGAGGGACCATTTGCTTGTTGTGGGAATAAGGTATATAATCCCCTGTGAGTGTGTATAACCATAGCTCAAGTAAATAGCAGCAATGATAAGTTTCCAAAACATAGTGAAAAGGCAGAAGTATATACACACGAAAAGCTCTTTGTTCTCAGGTCAAAAAGTGACACAAAAATATGCAAAGAGCTGAGAGTAATAGCTGGAAAGAAATTCATCCATGCAACTGTGATGATGTGTCTTGTTTGTTAAGATAATCTCTTTATCCCCAGTCAGGTGGGGCAGATATTGTGGTAAATCAATTTGGAGGCCAAAAGCCAGAATTAAATATCTCAGGATATGCCTGTTACTGAGTTCAAGTAGAGAACCTTCGGAGACAAGCACAGCAGCACAGCTGTTAATACAAGACTCCTGGCTTTCCATTTCATCTTAAAGTCTAACTCAAATTCTAGTTTTATATTGCCTACTTGGGTTTTGTGGTCTGTGCAGCAGCTTTCCCAGTAACGTGTTCTTTGCATCAATTTCAACCTTCTACCCACCACAGTTCTCATCTTTTCCATATCTCTGCTTCCCTCACTCCCCTTACATTAGCGTCTTCTAATTGCTTTCTCACACATTCTAAGCTCTTCTAATTATTTTCATCTGTCTCCCCTCAGAGCCTGCACTATAAGAGAACCCTTAAATAAACAGGTGACAAAAGTGAAGAAAAATGCTGTAAAGCACAGGTCTGGCTGCAAAAGGACTGTAGTAAGCCTGCAGTTTTGCTCAGCACGTTTGCTCCCTTGGTGCACTTGTTGCCATATTGATGACTGAGCAACAGAAAGTCACTAAGTCCCTGCCCCTTGCTCTGTTAGCCCTGCAGGGCAGCATGGCCAAGGGAGGTGATTTAACTCCTTTTGTTTGTTGCCAGCACTCGGTTTTTGTACTCTAGTTGTGTCCCAGATGCTGGGGCTGACGGAGACTGGCCAGCCGAGTAGCCATACATGCTGACGTCCTGCTTGCTAGGACTGTCCCGTAGCGTGATCAGCCATGGATGGTGGTTAACACGAGAAGGAAACAATATTTTAAAGGACAAATCCAGGTTCTGTAGTACTGATGCCTGGCATTCCCTCTGCTTACATCTTATTACTATGACTGATCTGAAAGAGAATAAAGTTGACCCTTTTATTAGGCACACTTGATCTGTCTGTGTGGGCAAGTGTGGGCAGATGCAAGCTACTCTGCCTGTGGCCTACAAAAAACATTGGCTCCAGATTCATAAAGTTAAAGAAGTCCAGTACTGGGCCCTAGTTATACAATTGTATATTTGTGCAGTTTCTGGTCCAGAGCAAGTTCACCTTTGCCCAGCTCTGCAGACAAGAGGTGGTTATGCACATCTGCCTGCCCCTGTGCATCCCAAAAGATGTCTAAATGCCTGGCATGGGAAAAGGGGTAGTGAGGGCATGGGAGACCCTGCCATTCTTCCKTCATCCATGTGAAACCACAGGTGCTCCCAGCAGTGGTGCAGAGCTCTTTCTACTGGTGCTGATCCCCATGTGTCAAATTACAACAGCTTCCAATACTGCTCTTCTGTAGCAGGGACCAGGAATACCTATCAGTGCTCAAGGATGCTTAAGGCTTTTCATTACAATACTGAAGATAAACGGTGCTATCTACTGTAAATGCAAAGTCTAAGCTGTGAAATCAGCAAATTTCCAATGCTTAAGAAAAAATAAATCAGAAACCGAACTTGACTTTTTCCTTCCAGCTTTGCCTGGAACACGTCTCATTTGTCAAGGAACACTACATAATCACCTCACTGCAGCTTCCAGATTTTCCTGGTACAAGAAGAAAAGTATGGAATGCACCTTCTATAATACTGCAAGATATGAGAGCACAGCCAGTTTGGGAATATTGTTAGCTAGGCCTCATTAATAAAATAAGGCTAATGATTTATTCATATCCAGGACAATAAGAGGACAATGTAGAGCAGTTACATTAATGGTAAGTAGATGCTTTGGGGGGAAAATGTGAGTGCTAATGGAAATTAGTTCTGTCTGTTTCAGTGTTTTGTATAAGACAGCGTGGGTGATTTTTCTGACCAAATCAGTACATTAGGGACACTGAATTCCCTATTCTACATATTAAGATAGGAACTAGGAAATTATTCAGCTTAATATAAGAATATATTATTACTTCAGTGCTTGAGTAACTCTCTCAATCTCATTTCCCCACATGCAATCTTTTATTCTATCTTTTCACCCGCATTTTCCAGAAGTCTTGAACTTGCTACTGTAATTATGAATGCAGACATTATTACTGTGAAAATAACACTCTGAAAATGGTCTGTGAAGACACTATTTGAAATGGTTACTATTTAAAGCTGACTCAGCTCTACTTCTGCTGTGCAAAATTATATAACGTGTGCCCTTCCAGATCAGTCCTGTAACATTTTAAACTACGGGTGGAAATTTTTTGCAGTAATGTGGATTTTCTGCTCAGAAAGCAGACTATGTGAGCTGTGCTTTTCTCCCCCCAGAATCTATGTGCCAATCATCAARTAAAGTCGTGGAGTTCTTTTAGTCACCTTCATTGTTATTTGGTCACTCAGTAGTGGCTATATTGTATTTGGATTAATTAATTAGTTTATTTGGAATTCAGCAGTATTCAGAGTCTGAACCTTCAGTTCAGAACAAGTGCCATGCTCCCTCTGTCCCTCTTCACAGCTGTCCCAGTACCAGCTCAGAGTCTGGGAGCCACAAGCCCCAGGTTTTTCAGTCATTTTGCTATACCAGGCGTATTGGACAATGCTCACAGCTGACCTACAGACTCTCTCTACGGTGAAATTTGGAACAGGAGAGAGAGTTGAAAGCTGTCAAGATCCTCTGAGATCCCACGCGCAAGTGCTGGTGACCTGAAGGGTGGCAGATGAGCAACCCATGTGCCCTTGGTGGCTTGAATCACTTTGTTATTGGTCTGCAGCATGAGCACAAACATGAGTAAGTGCAGGATATTATCTGCTGAGCAGTATCTCATTACTTAATTTTAAACTTACATCTGTGTTTAAAAAAAAAAAGACAAAAATGCAAAGAAGAGAGAAATGATGCACTATCAATGAGAGTGTTATGTTATATGACCTAGAACTCTTCTATAGTAATCCCACTGATAAAAAGATGGCTATTTTTCCTCCATATGGTAGTCCTCTGTTACTAATATTTTGACTATACCTGTACTAGTAAATGAAATGGAAGAGGATCAAGCAGCTGCGTCCAAGACCTGGTGACTCGGTGCTGCTTGGTCCATACGGTTGAACTCTGCTTTCATTAATTTGAATGAAAATGAGGTGAAAAACACCAAGGGAAGGGCAGGGTAAGATACACAGGAGAAGTAAACAAATGCAGAAATGTATTGTACRTTATGTAGCCTAACAACATATAGCCTACCTTCTCCAGGGAATCCTGATTTTTTTTCCTCTTCATGCTTTTTGCCCAGATATTTTCTTATTTCCAGTGCCATATCATTCAGAGCTGGTTGATGCACAGGTTTAATATTATTTCTTAAAAAGTTACCATTTTTGCAAAGCAGAAAGTTTTTCTCTTTGCCACATACCTGAATCCATATTGAAAAGCTGCTGAGTGGTAGGTAGTCTGGGGGAAAAAATGGAAATGCACACTAGCATAACTGTCAGTATCAGAAAAATCAGATTATTTGGTGGGGGAGCAAGAAAAGAGTTTGTTCTTTTAAAAAAAATTTTTACAGAGATGAAAGCAGAAGGTCAAATTCCATTCTTTGACCAATTCCAGTGCTTTGTACTGGGGTAGAGGAACCATCAAAGTAGCTTAAACCACAATTGTCCCTTCTTTTAAGACTATTATTTCCCAGTTAAGTTTGATTATATCACCCACAAAATTTAGATCCACAATCTGTATGTCACAATATTATTGTGCTCTGTACATCAGGTTTTGGGTTAAGCCTATTAATAATTATTGCTATTGCTCAAGCTATAAAAACAGATTTTTCTTTTATACAAAAGGTCTGCCTCTGATCTCATTTGATTTATATACACATAAATCAGTGATGGATTGAGCCTCAGTTGAACTGCAGGAGTGGGGGAGCTGTATGCAAAGCCAGTCAGGCAGTAGAGGGAAAAGAAAAGATGTTACATTGCTCTTGTGACTGCCTGTAAATCTGTCCTGTAAATTATTGCATCAAAGTCCCAGGAAGCTTCAGTGGTCAAAATCTAGTCTCAAGTCTGTGGCAAGGTCTAACAAATCACCCTGTAATGCCTAGGATGAGTGAATGCTTTATGGGCTTTTGAATTGTCTGTATTTCATCTCCTGGATGGGTTAATACTATTTGTTTTTTAAGCCCAGACAGGGCCAGAGACTCAAAGATTTCTCCTCTACCTTGTGTTGTCTTCTCTCTGTTGCAAGGCACAGGAACAGCCTGCACTGCTTTCCCTTCTGGTGGGTCTTCCCAAGGGGTTTTCAGGCCCCATTTTCTCCCTCATGCCCTTGCTGTCAAAGATGTCTTATTTCTGTTGAATGTTTTGGCAGATCTACTGCTCCAAAGCTTCCCCACACACAGTCTGACCACGCTGGGTTGAGAACCCTGTCTCATGAAAGTGCTGTGCATCCTTCCTTGTGTGTCCTACGCCGGCCAGATTCATTACCAGTGATACCTTTCTAGCTTTGATGCTGCCTTCTTCAGGTTTCTGCTTGCTGTTATGCCCACAGTTATAAACAGACCTTGTTTCTTGACGTTTGTACAGCCTGTGGTGACGTAGTTGTTTCAGAATATTCCTGTGCCACAAGTGCTGCAAGTCCTGCTCAACAAATGCTTTTTTTCAACTTTGTCTGCCTCTTTCTGTAGATTTCTGGAAAACATCAGGGAGTAATTTAATGTCACCAGGCAAGTCCAGGTCTTCCTAGCACTTGACCTTCCAGCCATTAGGGTTTATGCTGCTTGTGCAGTTCTYTCCTATATGTTTACTTCAGAACTTATTTTCTACAGACAGAAATGGGTACAGAAACCAGAAATGTGTTACCCTTAGCAGATAACCACTGATTTCCACTTATAAATCAAACAGGGCTCCTCACTAAAATGCCATAAATTTTATACAAGGGCAGAAAAATGAGCCCAAGAATTTTACTTTAATTTCTATAATGGTACAGAAATTTAAAAGAACTTGTCATCAGCAATCATCTCAGGATGGCAACACTTTCTAAGTGGTGTGAATTTTAGGGCTTTGTCTTACACTTATCTACAGTTTTTTAAGATGGCTGCAGCCAGTTTTGGACATGCAGAAGTTTATTCTAAATAACATCTCATGAAAAAAGAGTCACTGGCTTTAATGCAGCAATTAAATATTCACATTGTATAAACTACACCCATATCCATAATTATTTCCAACTACAAAACTGTTTCGGCAGTCTCCTTGAAAAAAAAACCACCCTAGATACTTCATTTCACAACCAGTCTGTGATGTTACTTTTTGATGATGTTAATGAACTAACTTAATGGCCTTTATCAATAGTTCTCTGCATCATGGTTTGAAAAACAACTATATGTGCATAGTGCATTATATAAGGCAAATTCAGTAACGACACATCAGCATTTGAATGTACCTACAAAGCAAATTATGTGAGATTAATGCAAAGGAAAGCAGAAAGCAGAAAGGTAGCAGCATAATAAATTTTAATATGAAAGTATCAAATTCAGATAAATTCAGCCATTTCAACATGGTCACGACTGTACACAAATGTACAAGAGGAATGTCTCTCTCTCTCCTCTCCACCCCACTATGGTTTCAAGGCAGTGGCATCCAGGAAATGCAGGACTGAAGCTGCTGTTTAGAGTTCATTAGCTATTCAGAGCCTTGTTATAAGTGGTCAGTCCTCCTGGTCAGCTGGTTGTCTGCAATTTCAAATCAATAAAACATATTTCTATACAACAGGCAAGGAAAAGACCAAATTTTTCTTAATGCCTTGGGCACATCAGGACACTGTTGGGACCTCTTGCATCCTACAGAGGAACATGGGGGGGATATGGTGTCTGTGTGTCTTGCTGTGCATTAGTTACCCCCTCACTCTTCTGTGCTAGAGGCTGTGAGAATTTTGACCCAACACTGCAGGTTTTCTGTCAGCACCACAATCCTCATGTGGTATCTGGATAAACTGATCTAAATACAAAAGCCCGTCCCTTGGTATAAATAGAACTGTCGCAGCAAATCAGTTTTGTTTACATCAAATTAAACAAAATTCTGCTTTTTGGCTGAGAGTTAATAGCTTTCAGCCAAAAGCAAATTCTTACCTCTGAGTTATATAAACCCCCTAAGTAGGCCGTTTATAATACAAATACTAACAGGCATGCAGCTTCCATGCTGTGATGCTTCCAGGTAATGCTAGCAGAAAGATCAGCTAAGTATCACAGGAATAACAAAATGATGCTTGATGGTGGATATGAGCTCCTTACAAAGCCCTGCAAGGAAGTAGCAGGCTGAAGGCCGAAGCTAAGAGACATTTATTTTTAGGCTTTTGGTTTTTAAGGAGAGCAAAGGAACCGAGAGGGGAAAACAGTGTCAACAGTTCACACAGACTTGCTTTTCATGTTTGGGAGAAGCTGAGCTAGACTGAAACTATAACTATGATGGGATTTAAGAGTAGACACAATAAAGGCATCCACAATCTATACCTGTAACAAGGAAGGTCACTTCTAGGAGTTTTTGATGTAGTGAAACTTGAAAAATATATTCATTTTTGCCCAAAGGCAGAGGCTGGCATGGCAGCTTGGGGACCACAAYGGTAATTGTTCCTAAGAGGAAAAAGAAAATGTTCCATAAAGTTCCAATTGCCTTTAAAAGAGAGAAACATTTGAAGGACTCTTCGGTGCTGTTCCAGGTTCAGCAGAAGGAAACCTCTCACATAGGGCTGCTTTCATCTGCAGGTGTTGCCGCAGTCAACACAAATTGCTGGAGAGAGGAATAGGTCAGGGGTGGAGGGAGGTGTTACTGTGACAGCAAACCAAAGCTGGACTAAATAGAGCTTAAAAACCAAAAATCTCTACATTTTTCTGTAGAACCCTGAGCAGTTTAAAGTCCAAAAAGTGGAAAAAAAGGGAGAAGTGGCAAAGAGGCATCGGGAAGAAATTTTTTCTGGGAGGTTGGTCTTTATCAGTTATTTTGTTGCATTGTTGATTAATGTAATTGAAGTATATATAACTGAAACAGAAAGGGAAATAAGACTTCTTCAGGGACCCATTAATTTCTTAAGGATAAAGTGTTTGAAGGTTCAAAGGCTTTGTAAAGCTTATTTTAAATTTAAAATTTCCATTGCCAAGGGATTGATTACCATTCTTGCTTTAGCTTTGTCAAACAATAAGTTGATCCCAATCCTTTCAAAGTTTTATGGTGATGTACATACAATATTCAGCTAATTGTGAGAGGAGACTATCTTCTATACTCAAGGACAGCTATTTCAAAAAAYGTTTGCAAATGTTCTTTCAAATGTTTGAAATCTTGGAAACTGTATCACTTGGATCCACTATTGTAAGTCACAGTATTTTGAGATATCATAATTATTTTTGAATATTTCTTCTTATTGGGAAAATTATGTAAYATCATACATGTCAATATTTTGGGGTATGTGCAGTGCTGGATAATAATGTAATTTCAAGCCATTTAATAAAAATTACATCATCCTGAAAAATGCTCTTGTGGCAGGCTGAGACTCCTGTTTTTCTGTTTAACATTGTTTTTTTAATGTGACCTCATCACTCTGACTCATTTCTCTCTCCTCTAACTTGTATCTATGTTTGTATGTGTCCTGGAGCAGGGACAGACTTTTCTCTTCCTGTGACAACTACTACAGTGGGACTCTCATTTTCAATTGCAGCAATCTTCAATTGCAGTATTCCCATCATAGCAATAAGTAAAGGATTACTTTATTTTGCTTATTTTATGAATGAACTGGCAAACAGTAACAATTCATGCACATGTACATACACAAACAGAAATGCTTAAAAGACTCCTTCACATAAAAAATATAGTCAACTAAATAATTATTTTTGGTTTCCAGAATTTTGATCTTTCAAAGAAAACTTAGATACTTGCTTTCAAATAAATTTTTTTTGTAATTGCATGTTAAAGCTTATATCTCATTGAAAAAATAATCTTTCATTAAAACAAACAAACTTGTCAAAACCATCAAGATGATTTGTTATTTCCATTACAGCAGTAGTTAAAGACCTCAACCATTTTTCCTAGTCAAATCAAAATTATTTATTCAGTATCTTACACTTCGCTCAGTAGGACTACAGTTCACTCTGCCATGTAGTAATTTCTAAAACTTCACAGTACACTAAAGGAGGCTCTTTCAAAATAAAAGCACATTTGGAGCATTTTTTAATCAGAAGAAAATATTAGTGTTTACCCTTCGTTTTCTACTCTCCAAATATTCTAAAATGCAGCTGTTATTAAAGATGGTGAGATGAGATTGGCCTGAGCTGCAAACTGTGTTTATGCACTCCAATTTTGGACGGGTATCATGTGTCCTGGCTCTCTTATCTGACACAGAGGAATTGGTTTCTTGAGGCAGGAAGACATGAGGACAGCAAAGGAGCCAGTGACATAAAATGTTGGCAATTCTCAAGATTTTATTTCAAGTCTTAAAATATTTGATATTTTTCTTAAAGCCTCATCTGTGTAAAGAAGCTGTTAATGGCTGCCTGAAGTCCCATTTTAGGAAAAAAAATGTAGGCTTCGTGATTGCAATCACTGGCATGACTCTGGAAACTCAAACCCAGAAGGCAAATAAAAAGCATCAAAATAAGGCATTTTGAAACCACGAGATTTTAAGGCTCTCTCCTGATTTTAGACCATCAGTTCGCAGTATCTTTGGTGCTAGTGATTGGTAGCATCTGTCAAAGCTGCACCGTGTGCGTGGATTAGAGATGGAGAGAGCAGTGGGGCCAGCAGTGCCTGCTGGAGGGCCAGCAAAGGAGCCCTGAGACACCCAACTCTATTTCCATGCATGAGAAAGACTTTTATGCTTTTATGTTTTGCTTATTTTTTTCAACCAGACTGGCTAGAAACTGCAAGCTCAGAGCCTGAGGAAGGCAATGTTCCTGCATGTATTCCCTGGGAAGTCACCCCATCATCTGGAGGTGGAGGGAGGCAGGGTAAGTCTTTTAAGATGCATTAAATAAGCAAAGTCACTGTTTACAGTAAAAAGCTGCTTTTTAAGATTTCATGAGTTCTTTATTTAAAGACAAGCAAACAAATTCAGGTCACCTCTTTATCCTACTTAATTTAGGAAGGCAACTCTTCAAGCAGATTTTCCTCCTCTGTTTTTCCTTCTGGAATCATCMTCATCTTGGGCACTGAATCAGGAAAAATGAGAACGAGGGAAAGGCTGAACTTGATTAATCTGATATTTTATATGAATCTGTCATAACAGGATATCCCAGAGTGCATTCCAGTCCCCCAGCGCTACTGCAAGACAGACATCCCACCTGATGACTCTCGCAGAAAGCCCCACAGCAGGTTAAAGGAGGAAATTATTATTTTCACCTATAGAAAAAAATTTAAAACCCCATCACAGGCTGTGTGTTATGCTCAAGTTTTCTCCATTTTCCCTCAACAGTAGCCATGTATCATCAAGTTTACTGAGATAAATTATAGCTGGTCTTGAAAGCATAGCCCTCACCTCACTGGGGAGTCAGTGATCATCTTGATGAATGAGTCATCTACCCTGTTAGCTTTCTGTAATGAAGATCATTTGCGTGGGCTGATATATCCATAGTGACAAAACTACATTATAGAGGAGTCCGAATAATAGCTCCTTGCCGTAGGCAGCTCGTGGTGTAAACCGAGTATACACAGCGCCAGCATAGCAACAGGCTGGGGGCAAATTTGAAAGGAGGGAACAGAAGGAAATACTGTTCCTGGAAAGTGCATTTCACAAATGAAGCAAACAATGTATTTCTCTAATTCCTCATGAATCTTCCAGGCTAACTCTGATGCTAGTGAGGTTGCTGCTGAAGCAAGTTAACAAGAGCACAGGAAAAATGTGTTTTGTGGTTGGAATTTCAAAGAAATAAAAGCAGTGGATTTTTGGCTGGGTGCAACTTGCTGTTTAAACTCCTCTGCTTACTTTCACAGCAAAATTAAGCTGGTATGGGCTCATCTACTGATGATAGCTTGTAGAATCAGTATGGTTTCGGGAGCATGAGCTCATTTCTGTTTTGCCTCAAATCTCCGAAATAATGTTTATAAATTTAATACTTTCAGTCTGAGCTCAGATGGCTCCTTTGTGATGGGAAGAGGTGAGCAAGAGTCTGCAAGAGCAGGGCAGAAGGCAAAGGAGAGGCATGCTGAGATGGCAGGGAGGAGCAGGCTGGGTGCAGCTGTAACATATACACATATATATCCACAGCAGCACAGCTGCAGCTACAGGTGAGCTTATGCTGGTGCTTTTTGTTCTCCAATAAACAGCAAGTGAGCTCTGTGTCTGTAATTAACAGCTAGAGCTGTATGAACTCTGGGTATCAGCATCAGCAGACCAGTGTTTGCTCTGGGTCTGGTTGTGTCTGGATACAGGGTGGTCACACAGGGACAGGGCAATCCTTTGGTCCTTATATCTTCTCGTGCAGGCCACGGAGGTGAGCGTGTCTGGAAACAAGGGCTGCATCTGCAGCGCTTGGAGAAAGTGGTTGTTAAAGTGGGCCCATGGGAAGGAGTCAGGGGTGGGAGAAGACTTGCATGGTCGATGGAGAGGAATCAGCTCTTTCACAGCAAAGTATGGGGACAAACACACGGTGAACAAGCTGGGACTCCCTGATGCAAATTCTCCCCTGAGTTATACAGCCGTGTGCTGCCTGTCACAACAGAAAGGACCAGACTGTCCCTTTTTATACTGTACCTGTTCCCATGAAAAAAATGAAGTACAGTAATAGCAGAACTGAAATATTCATTGTCCCTCTGAACAAAAGAAAAAAAAAAAGCTTGCAGAGAACTCTTAAAGCCCAAAATGTGTACCCATGCTCACTTCAGTCAGAACCCGAACATACTTAGCTTCAGAGCAACCCATGTGCTTTTTAGGCAGCTATCACTGGGGGATGCTGCTTGCTACAGCATCTGGTGAATGAAAATACACAAAAGCCTTTATCTGTTTTAGTGCTAAGTCTGATTTTACATCTTGAATCTATTCATTTGACAACACAAAAAGGGACAACTCACAATTATATTCTACTTGTTCAATGATAGCAGAAGTAATCTTTGGGTGATGACAGCAGTAAGGTGTCGTCAACCCCCCCCCAGTCACACGTGGAAGAGGCTGGCTGCTCTTTCCCACAGCTCAGGTGTCAGTGCACTTACCCAAACTGCAGGAAAACAAGATGCAGGTTCCTTTCTGAGCAGATTTTAACTCACATTATGAAAGATTTCCTACCCTTTTGGTAGGGGCAATCCTTCCTTCTAAAATTTGCATATTCACTAGGTAAAAGACAGAGAAGAATTCTGTGTTGTAATGATCCCTGTGCCAGTGTAGCACTTGTGACTGTGCTATTTACATTATATATCCATGAAAGTGTAGCTGGAATCGCAGTCTCAAACAGCCAAGATCTACCTGTGAAGTTCTAGAGACTTTCTCAAATTTGGCCTAATGTAAAGGTATCCCTCCTCATAGATTATCAAAAGGACTAAAGAACAAGGCAACTTTAGTAGCATCAGTGTTAGGGTTGAAATCACCCTCAAACAGGAGAAGAATCCAGAACTTGGGTTTTTTGAGTCCCCACTGACCACCAAGTGGGTGGATTAGATGCCCAGCATGGTCCCTACTTACATCGCATGGACACCCCTCTGCGGATATAGTCCTTTGCTTTAAGGTATCTCTTACATTTTAGCATTTTATAAGTTTTCTAAAACAGTACCACCTGTGATCTATACTAGTTTAAGCATTTTAATGACTTTTGGCTAAACCTTCATAGCTAATAGTTAAATTGCCAAATGCTCCATAAAACAAATATGCAAACAATTTGCTAGTTAATCATCTATCATAAATGGACGTACACAGCTGCTGAGATATATAATTGCTGTTTCATCAGGGTTGGTACTTTATTTRCATAATTCCCTTACTGATTTTAACATAGATTTTTTTTTTCCCAGGGAAACACAGGGAACGAGAAATGCTAACATAATGTCTCATTAAATGCAGCATGTTAAAGAGACAGTTCTGGTCACAGCTGGTGAATAACAATAGTGACTTTCTTTGATGTATTTTTTAAAATAATTGAAGTTTGTATATCTGTATACTTACATATCTGCATATATATGCATGTGTTATTATTTACTTATACAAGGTATTTGTATGTAGAATAGGCATACAAATGTTTGTGTTAACATATTTAAATTAAGATCTGTTAAAAGTGCAGAAAATAGGTCTTTTATGCAAGTGAGAAAGATAAAACATGAGCAATAAAATATAAATCAGYATTTTTTTCTTTGATTCTGTTCAGTATTTTTGATTAAAGAGAATATCAGCTGCAGATAGAATCCAAGACATACAAATTAGTATGTTTTCTGGCAAAGCATATTAAGTGGTTTAGTTGGGGTGTGTTTTTGTTCTTTCTA
This sequence comes from Amblyornis subalaris, assembly GCA_018881555.1. Classification (NCBI taxonomy): domain Eukaryota; kingdom Metazoa; phylum Chordata; class Aves; order Passeriformes; family Ptilonorhynchidae; genus Amblyornis; species Amblyornis subalaris. The sequence continues at coordinate 5,867,327 of JACAXG010000048.1, read as the reverse complement.
GTTTTGTTATCTTCCAGAAAAATTCCTGTTAAAAATGTAATAGCATACCTTACTAGAGTTTTCTAATGAAAGTGTTAGAAAAGAGTGATTGATAGCTTTCTGGTTTTATGTCTCTTTTACTTTGTCAAGCTTTAGAGAACCAGTGAAATTATTCTAAGCCTAGAAAACTAACACTAGCAAGGAGAGTACCTGCAATACCCATGACTGCTTTCCTTGAAATATTCTTTTGTTTGAATTGAAGCCCCACACATGGGGGCTGACTGGATACTGACAGTATTTGTGTTGGAGAAGAGAGGATATTGAGAATAAAAAAATACAGCATGTGGTTTGTAAGTGGTGAGGGTTTGTTGGGGGGGGTTTTGTTTGGTTTTTTTTGCTTGTGGGTTTCATTTTTTTCCCTCCTCCCCATCAGTCTATGTTCTGTTTTTCTAGATCCAGGTGTGAAACACAGGAATAAGTTCTAGAAGACTCCTCATTACTTTGAGTGTTACATTCATGCCTTTGGGAAGAATTTAAGCTCTCTCCTTTGATAACTGTGCAATAAGGAAGCTGTAAAATGTCAGGACTCTCCAAATTTAGCAATATGGTTTACTGACTTGGTAAACTTCAGCTTTTGTGTAGGTCTAGACTTTGGAGATATTTGTGAGAAAGATATTTCCATTCCTCTATTTTGCCTCTTCACTGGTGTTTTCATTTTGATTCTTGAACTCCTATTAAATTTTCTTCAACAAATGCTGGAAGAAAAATATTGGAAAACATGCTTTATTTTACCAAACAGTAGAGCCAATAGCTATGCTTTTCTTTCTTCCCCTTACCAAAGCTTTTTGATTTTCAACAGAAAGAGCTCTCTTTCAAGTGCTAGGTAAAAGCAGTCTGCAGTTCCCAACTGCTTTTTGCCTCTTAGCTATAAAGCATAATTTCAGCTGAAGCTGATTTCTGTACATCTACCAACACTGGATGGAGATCATCAGTGTTTTACTTGCTTTCAGTCATTGTAATCTGACATGAATTCAAAAAAGCAATTGAATGGAGGGGACAGGGCACAGTATCTTTATCTGGTACTTCCACCTAACTTTAACATGCAGATCTCTAAGTTACGTGACTGTAAGGTCAAACATTCAACACTACAGAACAATGCCAGAGCTGGCTTGGTTTGACTTTAATCTGGCCTCTTTGAAAATATTCCTYATGACAGTCTTTAACAGCATTATTATTATGTTTATTTTCTTCCCATAAGGTCTAAAACTGCACTTGCTGCTGCTGTTCGGGCCCCATGTATTTGCATTCTTGAAAGTTTGGGAGGTTTTTTGCCTCTTCTCTCCTCTGATCTCATGAAAACATCATGTCTCCCTTARAAACTTGGGGACCATTTTATATGATCAATAACATTACATTAGAAAAAAAGCAGCTCTTTGTGATTTTGCTTGCAAAGGAAAACATTTGTGATTCATGACAACAAAATGAGAACCGTAGACTGAAACTGTCCTGTAGTGCCTTGTGTGACCCAGGACACACTTTCCACGTCTGGATGAAGTAATCCTTCACGATCCCTCAACCACCCACCAGCTTTCATGCTCTGAAAATGGCCATCCTCTGTTCTGAAAGAGTCAGGATGCCCACAGAAAAGTGAGCATGCAGTCACTTCTTGTGGAGCACTGTCCCCTCACATGAGTAGCAGGAGACCAAAGGGAGGTCCATCACACAACCCGACTCAGGCATTTCCTATCTCTTCAGTACCTGACTTTGCAATCTTGGTGTTCTTTTAATAGTAGTCTAATTTAATTTCTTCCCTTTTTAAAAAATGCAAAGCTGAAAATCTCCAAGTCATTGTCCAGACCATCTCAGGAGGGATAAAAACTCCAGGTCTCTGGTAGTGGCTGACTTGAAGGAACCTATGGCAATAGCGTGCTGTTTGAGCCATCTCCTGAAAGGACTGCCATGCTGTTTCCATCAGTGGTTTTCCAGGTATTTGCTGATAGCAGACTGTTGAGGATCAGGTCTCGGGTCCTGTGCTGGTGGAAGTGTCTTACAGACTAGCGCTCCCCTTTCATCCTTCCTCCCCATTTATCTATGGCACCTTTGCTGCCTTCTCCTGCCACTTGCCTTCTTCCTCTTCTGCTTCTGCCTCTCATTAGTCAGAAGTGATACAGCCAGCAGCTGGAGTCATGGGGAGGACTTCTTTATCCAATGTGTTCACACATGCTGGGGCTTTAAAGTTGTAGAGCTGGCAGTTGGAGCAGTTTGCCTTGCTGAGCCTCTCAGTCCCCATCTGAACTAGTCCCTCCTGGGCCCACATGGACAAAACAATGCTTTTTCCTCCCTTAGCCTTGTTCTCAGAGCCAGGAGAATTACTTTTGCTGAAAGTTTCTCCTAGAAAATCATTCAGAGCCAGACACCCAGCATGACTTTCTTCAGTGCATAAAGATGGTTAACAATAAAAGTTCTAAGCAGCTGCAAATAAGATCTTTTGGCAACTCTAACAAAAAGTTAGAGAGAGTGAGGGTGCATCTTTCCTGACCTGTCCAAGCTACCAGGCACTGAGGGATTGATTGACTACTAGACTATTACAAAGTAAGTCCTCAATATGAAGCATGCACTTATGGATGTAGATTTACAGGTCTTGCAGCCAAAATGTTCTAATTTTTATTTTTCTTTGTAAGGCAATGACTTCACTCCTTTCCATTTGTCAAGCAGTAATATGGACTTGAACCTTCGAGTCCTATCTCTTTTATTTTTTTCTTAAGCCACTGGGTCAAACTCTGTCCTTTAATGTACCCACCAAGTCCCACTAATGTCAGCTTTCCTTCAGAGGATGAAATAATATGATTTAGTCCCAGAAAGCAGACCTCAAAGTCAGAGGCTTTTATAAGCATGCTTCTTAGACCAAAGGCTTTAGCAGGTGGATTCCAAGGATTTTATTATGAAGAGCTTGACATGGAGTGAAAATTCTGAGCCATGAGGATGTGCCCTTTCTCTCTGCCAGGCTGTCACCAGATGTGCTGGATGCTGAGCTACAGGTCCTCTGCCTTTGTTCCAGCTGACACTGCTGGTGGTTTATCTGCTGCCAAGAAGACTATCAAATACACATCTTTCAGCAAATATCTTTTACAGTAAATATTTTTTTCTAGAATTAAACAGTGGGGGAGATTTGTAATACCAAGAAAAGCATATTCAGAATAAAACAAGTTTAAATACCAGAAGTAATTTCAGTGTTCATAGTTAATGAGGGAAATTACTACTTTGTAATCAAACCCATACACTCTATTACATTCTTGCACACTAGACTGTTATCTTATCTGTAGACTCTACAAATTTCAAGGTATGTTCCTGCTGGTTTATGAGGGCCGATTTTACATTAAATGCCTTTAAGCAGTTATCTATTACTGCATACACCTGTGCTCATAAAAATAACTGTCCTCGAAATGTGAAAAATAGGTCCTAGCTTTACCACTACCATTGCTACAAACAATATTCAACGGGAAATTTCTGAGTCTTAAATGGAGTTAATATTAAAAGATTTCCCTTTCCTCTCTTCCAAATCCTTTCCATTGTTTACAATCTTGTCAGATTTCTACAGACCAACTGCAAAGAATACATCCCACGTTCCTGTAGAGCTTAGTGGAGATTGAAATGGTACCAAAAATTCTGTCCAACCATATTCTGTCAAAAGTGCTTTTCCCACTTGATGAATATGGTTTTGTAAGTTTTCGTGGTGTTTCTTGTGATAAGTGACTATTCTGTCTGTTCACAGAAGTGTTTGGCAGTGTGAGCTGGACCCTCGGCCGTTGCAAAGAGGTGAAGCTTCTTGAGCTTTTTGGATCAAGGCTGATTCCCCATAGCYGTGCACCTTGAATAATTGCACCTTGTGTCAGGTCATTGTAAATCCTCTGTAAAACAGCCGATTTTGTTCCTCCTTCACTGTGTCAGGAACTGACCTCCAGGTGCAGCAGACAGAAGAAAGAACATTTGCCATCTTCTAAAGAACAGTGTTGTTTACATTTAATAATTTTGGTAAGTAGGGGGTCAGGTCCTCGGTCTGTGAGAAAACAAGAGGGTTCAGGGTGCCTCGTGGAGGAATAAGAGTGTAGGCAAAGCCATTCCTACAGTAACTGCTGAGAAAGCTGGTGTTGCATTGTATGAGGAGCTGAACACGGGTTCATGGCCACCAACCCACATTTGTAGTGAAGAGATCTGAAGGAAKACTAATCCCATTATTCCCCCCTTCTTTTTTGTTTTTATCCTGGTCTGATTTCCAGTCAGACCCCTTTTACAGTGCCCTCTCTCATAGGCTTAATTTTTCAAAATTACAACTTTAGAGCACTACAGAATCTCTTGACAATAAAAGCAGTTATAGAGCCTGGTGAAAAACGGGTGCAATGCTCATTCATTTGYCTCCCTGTGCAATCAATGCTTCACCTGTCAGAAGACATTAGGAGACATGTTGCTTTACAGTTGTCCAGGAGGGCTAGGAAGATMTATTTCATGCTGTTTCATCATAGTGTCATTCTATGACAGACATTTCATACCTCAGCATTTTATTAGGCACAACACAGCGGCTCAGCAGTGAACCCTCTCGGGGAACATCTCCTGGTGACACGAGTGAAAAAGCTATAGATAGGGCATTGCCAACAAGGCAAGAGGAATGGGACACTATCAACACTTGTAGTTCTCAGTAATAGAGGAAAAACACAATTAATTTTATTGAAAGCTTTGTGTAGATACACGTAGAAATTGTGGTTTAAGGCATGGGATGCTTTGTATTATATTTCTATCATTAGAAGACAAAACTGGCTTGCTCTTTGCTCTGGCATAGAAAGTTATACTCGTCATGTCTGATGTGATCTTACAGGTATAGACTGTAAGCTGCATGACTGTGTGCACGTGCATGTCTTCAGAAAGCAGGCACTCCTCAAAGAGCTGACCYGTATCCAGATTCCACTTTTTTGCTGTTGCTTACATTCTTGTGCATATAATATTTATGTGAATGTAGGAAAAAAAAAAGACTGGTTTTGTTGAAATTGTAGACATACAGGGCGAGAAGTGGATTCAAGAAATACTCCAGCCACTTTTCCATCCTTTCCATCTTCCCTATCTCCCAAAATATGCTAAGTGCTTGTGTTAATGTCATACCTACTGCTGAAGATTTTGGGCAAATTTAGTGTTCCATTGTTTGTATTATAAAACCTTTTCCATTACTAGCAGTGATTTTTGTGCTGATTGTCAGAAAGAGGCTTTTATTGTGCAGCCTCATTGGCTTTGTTCAGCAGCACAATCCTTAGGCTCCATCTGGCAGTTATTCTGTGAGCCCCAAAATGACAATGCCCCAAGCAAAGTGACCCACAAGAAGAAATCTTTCATAAGCAGCTTGTTGGTGTCCTCCTCCTGCTCTCCCTTGTGGCTGCAGTGGCTGCAGCTTTCCATGACACAACTCTGGTCATGGCTGTGGTGCTGGCCCTGCAGGGCAATCCTGGCATCCCATGCTTCAGTACTGTCTGCACCGGCTTAAGTTTTCATCTCATGGATCATGGAATATTACAAAAAATTCTGATTCTGAGCCCCAACAGGCCAAAGGGAAAGAAAAGCAAGAGGAGAAAATTCTGGTGCYCTTGTGTCAGCTCACTCATCCTTTGTCACAGTGTAAAAACACTCCTGCATTTACAAGTGGGACAGCAATGCAACCTCTTTGCCAGCATCCACACTGTCCCTCTTGCCTCTCTTGCATATGCCAGTGTGCCAGGCAAGCCAAGCCTGCTTGCTCCCTCCAGAGACACACTCAGTTCATTTCTGTTCAATGAACTGAACAATGTTGCCAATGCTTTAATGGGTTTAAAAACTCTTTTTTCCCACTGTTCCTTCTATACTTCCTGRTTAGGGATTGAATCAGAACTACTGAAATACTTCCCAAGAGTTTTCCAATAACACATTGATGCGTTTCTAAGATTTCACTGCCAGTAGGAGTCAGATTAAGTTTGGGCCAATACCAATGTTTACAGATTCTAGAGTAAGCTGAACTGAATTTGTCAACCTGAGCTGTCTGACATTCACTGCAACACCTGTCTGTACAAAGACAGTTTCAGCTCTCTTGCACTCCTGACTTCTTATATCTTGTCAGTCACTGTGGCACACTTCTCACATTGGAAGGTCTGATGGAAAAATTGTCTTTGATCATGTGAGACAGTCACTTTTTTAATGGGAAATTAAGGCAACAAAAAGTACCAAGTGTGACTCACTTGCTTAGTTACAAACATCTAAAATAGGTCAGAGCTAAATCTCTACTAATCATCCTGGGCTCCCTTGCTAGTTTAGGGAGCAATACACCTCACCCCAAAGCAGGTGTCAGAAACTAGTCAGGTCACCAGGTCCCAGCAGTGCCCCCTTCTCTCTGCTGGCCACCAAGGCAAGGCAGGGTGCCCTGCTCAGGGGTGCAGTGTAGATTTTCACAGTGAGATGAGATGAATTCTAAAAAAATAAAACTGTCRAAAGCTGTCTTCTGGTAAAGAATATGGTGAGTCAGTACACTGGGAAGCAATTAATAGCGATTCATTGGGGATTTATTTTCTCTCCCACCCCCTTCCTTTTCTTCTGTCCTCAGCTATATAGCTATAAACAGAGATGAGCAGTTGAGTGCCTGGAGCAGTCACTTATCAGTGTCATCTCACTGAAGTGTACAATAAATTTCTGTATTAAAAATGCCAATTGATTGTAATTTCCTCATTGTGACTGAACAACTCCAAAACATTTATTAATTCTTGGACTGGCATACAGAGGCAGTTAGCAGCCATGCATACTCACCACATTAATCTTCCAGATAGTGGCAGAGAGAGAGAGAGAAATCTTCCTGCAAGGGTTGATCTGAAGGATTAGTTCATTTCAGATCACACATCACAGATTATCTCTTTTCCCATTTGCTAACTCCGTTATTTCCCCGTGGGAAACACACATTAGGAACCTGGTGGTGCTGCAGGGCTGGGTCATGGCAGCCTGTGCCTCCCCTTCACACCAGAGATGTAGGAGAGGCCCGGGGCTGAAAGGATGCTGCACAGACAAAGTGAGTCCTCCTGAGCATGGTCCTGTGGAAGTTTCTTGTGTTGTCTTCACTTAGGAAGAAGGGTCTGGATATGTGTGAGCCTGAGGAGGGTGGAAATTACCTTAGAGGTGCAACAAGCTTTGTAAAAATACTCTGACAGTTAAAACGATGCTGCTTGTCTGTTAGAGCCTTTCCTTCCTCACATAACTCATTGTGGCAATACAAATGCAAACCCCAGTGGAATGGGGAGGAGACTCAAAGTAAAACTTGTATGTTGAGACAAGAATAGTGTAATAATTGAAAATAAAGTAAAATACAATAATAATGGTTAATGTTAATAATAATAATAATAGTAATAATAATGGTAATAGTAATAGAAAGGGGAAAACCAAGTGATGTACAATACAATTTCTTACCATCTGCTGACTGATGCCAGACCCCCCTTCCCGAATCCAGATCAGTCAATCTTCTGGGCAACTCCTCCCAGTTTATATACCGGACATGATGTTCTATGGTGTGGAATATCCCTTTGGTCAGTTTGGGTCACCTGTACCAGCTATGCTCCCTCCCAGTTTCTCTTGCGTACTTCCTTTCTGGCAGAGCATGAGACAAGGAAGTCGTTAACTTAGGATAAACAGACTGTATGAAGGGCCTCCTATACTCTAATCCATTAAATATTTCATGACACATACCAGTTGGTGGACTGGTTCTTTATCTGGTGAATTGGCAACTTTCCAAGTTAATTTTGAAGTTTGCTGTCACTTTTGACACCCCTCGGAAGACACCTTCAATCTTCATGCTGAAGCTTATCCTTGAGTGCCTTTTACATTTTTTTGAAAGAGAATCATCCAAATTAGGAAAGCTGCAAAACCACAGGGCTGTAACACACAGTCACACAGCAGGTTTCTATAAGTAGCATGCAATTAATTTGTAATTACTTAATAGAAAACTCAGGCAAATATCAAAAAAAGTAAACATTACGTGGCACTGCATAGGAGTAAAAGCTGTTAGAATGTGTCTAATAAACAAACTCCTTGACAAAATGCAATCTTAAAACATTACAAGACAAATTAAGAATATGAACAGAAAGATTACAGAGGCTCTCCAGGCATAAAGCCTGGCACTGTTTTACGCAACTGGTTGCAAGTTGTGTTTTTAAAGAAAATGGAAGACTAATGAGAAGTATTTTTTAATCACTCTTTGTTTTTTCGTATCCTTTTACAGTTTCCATGTTGTCTTTAATTTCATAACCCAAACAATTCTAAGTTATTGCACAATTTTAAAATATAGAGTTTCTCTAATTTAAACAAACTGGACAGCAGTCATAGCCCTGTATGTACATTTTACATTCTTCTGTCTATTTTTATGGTGGTATCTTAAATAAAAAGATAATAACTACATTTTCCAAAACAAGTATCTTCAGAGGATTGTGAGCTAATAAAACGTTGAATTCCTGTGTTCTTAGTAAACACAAAATGGAAATTATTTAGGGATTACGGGCATTCTACAAGAAAATACCACTTTTGGTCACTAAAGGCAGGAGAATAGCCAGACCCTGAGCAGTAATTGCACTCTGTCTATTGCTCTGGTCTTCTCCAGCAGCTAGTAAATGAATGAGTCATTCCCGTAATGGTCTTAAGTGGCCAGTTGGGTACAGACAATAGGGAAATGCCTTTGGAAAAGCTCTTCCAAGCGAAGTGCTCRGCTGTCTAAAGGTCATTGCTTCTGGCCATGGATGGAGAGCTGTGTGCATGTGTTCAGCYGAAGACCCTGATAGGTGGTGTTTTGCCTGACTCTTCAAACTGCGGTTAAATGCTGTCCACATAGCATTATTCATACAAAGATTTCAAAACACTTTCCGAAACAAATTCTTTACTGGGAGGGTGGTGAGGCACTGGAACAGGTTGCCCAGGGGAGTTATGGATGCCCCATCCCTGGAAGTGTTCAAGGCCAGGTTGGATGGGGCCCTGGGCACTCTGGTCTAGTGGAAGGCGTCCCTGCCCATGGCAGGGGAGTTGGAATTAGATGATCTTTAAGGTCCCTTCCAGCCCAAACCATTCTACGATTCTATGATTTTAAATAAAGCTCCAAGGGTGGTCAATCAACCACTTCCCTGGGCATCCTGTTCAATGCTTGACAACCCTTTTGGTGAAGGAATTTTTCCTAATATCCAGTCTAAACCTTCCCTGGCACAACTTTAAGCCATTTCTTCTTGTCCTGTCATTTTTTACCTGGGAGAAGAGCCTCATCCCCATCTTAATACAACCTCCTTTCAGGAAATTGTAGAGAGCAATAAGGTCTCCTCTGAGCCTCCTTTTCTCCTGGCCAAACAACCCCAACTCCCTCAGCTGCTCATAAGTCTTATACTGAGTATAAATGACTCAAACACACTGCTTTAATTCACTAAATATTTTACCCTTTCTCCAAAAAGCCCTAGGTGTGATGCACAAAAGCAATTAATAAATTATTCAACTCAGTCCCGTGACTTTGTGCATTAATACATGAAGCCTCTGACCCCCTACAACATGAATGCTTTAACGATTAAAGAGGCATTCTGGCATAAATAGGTCAATACAGAGCTCTGGAGCTTCCTTCACCATCTAAATCTGAGTTGGTAGCCTTTCTCTCCCTAATTATAAAATCCCAGAAACTGAGGGAAATACAGAGAAGCCTGAAATCCTATAAATAACACATAGCAGTGCTTGGCTTCTTTGGGGTTTCTCAGGTGTTGTCATGTACTGAACCATGCAGCCAGCATTCTTCATACATTAATAATCAAGAGAAGAGACATTAAAGAAGAGGAAATATGTGAATAATACAAGAGACAAGGGAAAAATAATGAAAGCAAATGTCCTTCACCTGACATTGGGCATGATCATTCTGTCCCTGTGCAAATACATTTCTGGCTTCAGGTTTGGTAATGAGGCAGTAAGTTGCTCATGAGTGCTACTGAAGGCAAAGACAGCTGTACTTCCCAGTAGCTGGAGTTTGGTTTTACATAGCACTGCAGAATTAAGCCCTGTAAGATAATAGGCAAAAATTAAAAAGGCCTCTTAGCTTCACTTTGTTACATGGGGTTCCTGGCATTCCCTGGCATTTAGAAAATCTGCAGTAAAAACAGCTTAAGAAAACCAAACCTGCAACCTCCCTGTGCAACTCTCCCAGTCCCATCTCTCTTGGGAGGGCAGAGTCCCTGCTGGTGACAACAGCTCACAGCCATCGATGGCCACAGTGAAAAGGTGATTTAATCAGTTTCTTACACCGTGATAATTTAGTATCTTTCTCTAACCCAAAACCAACATCCTTTTTTATTTGTTCTTACTCCCCTGCCATCTTATCTCCCTACATTATGAATTCCCCAGGCTCTTGTTGCTGACACTGGCTGCTTCCCAGAGGTAGGCAGGCAGGATATTAAATTCGTCAGCACTGGTATGCCTACCGCTCACTTGCATGTTTTACCCCCGAATGAGGCAATGGGGAACCTAAAGATCTCTTTCACTATCCTGCCTTGCTTTCACTCTGACTGCCTACCTACCTCTCAGCTGCAGAGGTACCAAAGCTAATGGTCATGTCAAGATGTGGAATCGGCATCTCCAGATAATTTTTGAACTTTAGTAGCTATATTTACATATAAATATTACTTAATTTGTAAGGAAAAATGATTGAGGAAGCATGCTAGTTTGACTGTAACCAGCAGGGGAAATTAACCCCACACAAAATACCTCGAGAGATTTTAGGTCAGAATTACAATTTTAATAAAAATAAAGTTAAAATAAATGCAGGAATACAGAAACACCGGCCTGAACAAACTGACAGGGTCACGGTGAAACCTGACAGTGGTTGCAGTCCTGTTGAAAGCAGTAGTGCCAAAGAAAGGCCTGGTCCGCTGAGTATCCAGTGATGAAGGGTCCGGTCGTGGTGGTCCGGACTCCTCTGGATTTCCAGTCGTCTCGTAGTCCGGTCCTGGTAGTCCAGTCCAGTAGACCAGTAGAGTCCAGTCCAGTGGAGATGAGTTCAGTGGAGTGGAGTGGAATGAGTTCTCCCATCTCAAAGCCTGCTTTTATGTCATGTTTCTTGACTGGTACCTCCCCCAGGGGCAGGAACTTCAACAATGGAAAAGGATTTTCTCGACTGTTGGTTGCTTCAGCAATGAGCTCACATGAGGCCTCTCCGAGGAGCAAACAGTTTCTGGCATTCTATTGATTGGTGTTTTATCTGGTTCAGTACTGGGCCATTAACCGAGATAATCCACTCAGGGTGGTTCCGAAGTTCTATTCGTCCATGCTTATCCTGTTCGGCAATGGGCCATTAACCGAGATGATCTACTCAGGATGGGTGGTGCTTGCTGTCGCCGGAATGGTTAACTCAGTTGAGATAAGGAGTAGCACCCTACCTCACGTGAGCATAGCCTCAGGGACCAGGTGTGTAACTGTGAACGACCCCAGTTTATCGAGGAAATATGTGGGTGGTTACAGAATACATCCTTTTACGGTTAACCCAGGACAGGAGGAAGTCAGGTGAAGAATACAGCTTTCCTGTGCCAAATGTGGTGGTTTGAAAATGGCAGTTCAAAATCACAGCTACCTCTTGTGTGATGCACTTATGATTCTTCAGATGCAAAGCCCTAACCCTGAACTATCCAACATCATTTTGAGTTTTGGTTTTGTCTGATGATAAGCCTTATCTAATCTGACTTCAGATGCCTAATAATTATCCTCATTTAAAAAAAAAAATCACTACAATCAGCCTAGCATAATGTGCATCCACAGAAGATCATTTATCCCAGCTACTTAAATGTTTGTTGGAAAAGGGGATTATTGCTGTTTTTCATGCCTTCTTCACTGATTTTACATGTAGCCTGTTAGACCTCCAAGGTCTGGTGAGATAAATTTCATCCCATGGTGACTGGCTGGTGACCTGGAAAATTTAAGGGATCAAATCTCACAGACTCTGTGTTCTATTCAGGTCCCTGATACTTGTTTGCATCCGATGTCTCAACATAACATCTGATATATGCCACACATTTAAATAACATTTAAAAGCAATAGGCAATGCTGACAAAGAAAGTACAGTATTAACACCAGAATAACCGTTAATACAGATATATTTTTCAGAACAGAAAGCACCGGTTTCTCTTGTCTTTTTTCTGATTGAAGTAGAAAGAAACATATATTCCGTACTGGATCCACATGCAGAAATGGATACAGGCCAGGGGATGAAGGGATTGAGAGCAGCCCTAACGAGAAGGACTTGGGGGTGCTGGTGGATGAGAGGCTGGACATGAGCCAGCCATGTGCACTCACAGCCCAGAAAGCCAAACGTGTCCTGGGCTGCATCCAAAGCAGCGTGGCCAGCAGGGTAGGGGAGGGGATTCTGCCTCTCTGTTCTGCTCTGGTGAGACCCTGCCTGGAGAGCTGCATCCAGCTCTGGGGTCCCCCTCAGAGGAAAGACCCATTGGAGCAAGTCCAGTGCAGCACCATCAAGTTGATCAGAGAGATGGAGCACCTCTCCTGTGAGGAAAGTCTGAGAGAATTGGGTTTGTTCACTCTTGAGAAAAGGTGGCTTAGGGGTGACCTAATTGCAACCTTACAGTACCTGAAGGGAACTTACAGGAAAGATGAGGCAAGACTATTTACAAGGGTGTGTAGTKACAGGACAAGGGAGAATGTGTTCAGATTGAAAGAGAGAAAGTTTAGATTCAATATTAGGAAAAAATGCTTTACCATGAGGATGGTGAGGCACTGGAACAGGTTCCCCGGGGAAATTGTGGATACCCTATCCCTGGAAGTGTTCAAGGCCAGGTTGGATGGAGCTCTGAGCAACCTGGTCTAGTAAAAGTTGTCCCTGCCCATGGCAGGGGAGTTGGAACTAGATGAATTTAAAGGTCCCTTCCAACCCAAACCCTTCTATGATTCTATAAAATTCTCCTGGTTGGTTGAACATGGCACATCCTATTGAATCATGCTTAATCCTACTAATGTTCAGTTAGAGGTAGTGATTAAATCTTCTTAGAAACAGAGCAAATATTTTTAATTATCAAAAATAAGTCTGTGAAGAGAGTATATATGCTGACAGAGAGAGAGAGAAATAAAAATAAATGCCGTGTGGGTATTACACTTGATCCCAACACAACCACAATCTTTGCTGGGAGTGACATTCTTGGAAAACTGCTATTTTTATTTAGAAATAGGTTTGAACTTCAGAAAAGGAATGCAGATTTTTGGGCACTATTGTTGGCACAACACATATCAGGGTTTTGCTTTGACCAACTATAGAAGTAGAGTCCGGTGACAGGTATCTATTTGCATGCTACATATGGATTTGTACAAATAAATGACAGATTACATATGAGCACTCATCCATTCTAATCTGTCAAAAACAGTTCTGCCTTATTTGGCAGGCATGCTTTTAAAGTCCAGCTGAAAATATTATCCTTTTCCCATCTAGCCTTAAATAACATGCAAACAAAATAAACTGCCATCTCTCTATTTGAGTGAAGAAATATATCTTTGTCATATTAAAATGCTTACACTGCGACTGTGTTTTTTGTGTGACATGCAAGGACTCCATTCTGGCAGAGGATGGGAAGGTGTCAGGAATGCCAAGTGGCAACCACAAAAGTTTCAATTTAATATTCTTGGCTGACCCATCTGAAATCTCATGGGGATCCTTAAGCACAGAGCTCCTTGGATTTGGAATTTGTTCCTTCCTACTCAGCTCAAGCAGAAACTCCAGCAGTCTCCTAAGTTAAATTTGTATTAACAGGACAATAGTTTGTGTCTTCATTTGCACAGGTTTGATGAGGTTTTTTATTGACAATTATAGTTTGTGGATAAGCTATCTTTTTTTGCATGTCCAAAAGGGTACACGTAATACCTATTCTGTATGCTATTCAAAGACTTAGAATTCTAGCATTTTGCTTTCTTCTCTAGCTTCATGTCTTGCCTCAAAAATATTTATATCCTCATTTTGTGAGTCATATGCCTCAAAGCTGGAAAAAAACCATGGCAGTTGGTAAGCTCTCATAGGAGCAATCCGTTAGTAAAATGGCTACGGACTTCTGTCCAGTATGCAGCCCATTAGCTGGAACRGCTCTACAATGCAGAGCTATGGATGCTTCTTGCACAATGAGTGAAGATCCCTGCATTTTGTGCATGGTGAATAGACAAAGGAAACAACCGTTTAATTTTCTGCTACAAGAAAAGCCCAGTGTATCATCCTGTTTTTAGGAGCATTTGATCCTTAGCGACTACTGAAAACAGATTCCACGCAAAGCATGAACTGGGCGACGTGAGCATTTCCGATTACGTCCTTGCTTTCATGCTCGGTGCAGTACATCACTTCTCATTTGTGAGTGCACCAACTTCCCAAACCTTGTGCTACATCTAACCAGAATGGCATTATCTCTTCTCTTTTTCCCCTGGTGAATGTAGTTTGAAGAGTATTCATTACGGGTTTTATTCTTCTTTGTAATAGGGCTGTGCTGACACTAGTCATTGAATTAATGAGAACAGGTGTCTTTTTGTATGTTCTCCCTCCTGTTCACCCTGTTCTCCCACCCCCTCAATCCCTTCCTTTGAGTGGAGATCTGCTCTTTGTTCATGAATAATGTGCTGGTTTTCAACTCAATTAGTACATAGCATTAAAAGAGATTTGTCAGGTGTTGTTACCTGAAGCTCCCCTACTCACTAAAACAACTGTTATATACTGCTTCTTCTATATATCATATAACCTAGTCAATAGCTAAATTAAACAGAATATCCCAAACTGGAGTGCATAATATTTTATCATTGACCTATGAAGGTGATTTCCAGCTATGGGACATAGGTTTGCAAAGGCGTTTGTGCACCAATGCCCCAGAAAGGGACACAAGAGAATGTGATCATGGAAGTATGATAGCTTAGTTTTCATTCTCTTTCACTAAAATAGGGGAATATCAGAGAAGTGAATGTCAGTATTATAAGTGTGATAAAGAAGTGATGTCGGTATTATAAATCACAACACAGAAAACAAAGATATTTTGATGGTATATTTGATTACTTTTTGGAAAGCTTAAGGAGCGGTTAGAAAGAAAGGCGGCATTAGAATGGGGTGAAGAAATCGGCAAAATGAGATTGTGTTTGGTACAGGTGATGCTAAAGAGCATGATATGAACATCTGATTTTTTCAGTGAATGTTCTGTGTTAGGACAGTAGGTTGTAAATAATACACTCATAATCCAAAAATATTATCTAGGAGTCTAAATAGTCTAAGAGGAGAAAGAAATAGCTTGGAAGCAGGGAGGCAGAAGAACAGTGTAATTACTGGGTCATAAGAATCAATACTAGCTGCAAGATACTGGGTTTGTATTTTGGGCAAATGTTTACTAGTTTTCACTTGTTAATACTTAGTATGCAGTGGTTTTAGCAGAACAAGAGTATTTTCTTGTAGCTTGAATAAGAGTCAAAAATAATTTAGAAATACATGGTATTTATAAAGAATATGATCTTTCCTAAGTGATTTCTGCTTTCTTGATAATCACATATTAAAAGGAAATTTTCCACACTTTTTTTCCAACTTCTATTTTGATTTCTGTCAAACAATTTGCATTTTTTTGATTCCTTCAGTTGAGAATTACTCTTAAACTAATATAAATAATACCAGTTCTTTTTCAACTTAAATCATTATATTAGTAATTAGAAAAATGAAACAGTCCGATTACAAAATAATTATGTTTTAAATTACAGTGATGAAAAAACCATAAACTAAATTTCATGTTCAAAGTAAAAATTAACAATAGGTGACAACTTCAGAGGTTGATTTGATAAAGCTGTAAGCTAGTGTCCCCTTTTTCATCTTCTGTTTTTTCATATCCTGGGTTTGAGTTTTCCTTGAGCTATCTGGACTGAATTGAGCACACCAACATGTTTTAATGGGCTAATATACAAAATAGAGGCAATATACAGGAAGGTATATGGCCAAAGAGGGCACTGGCAGAAGTCAGGGTTCATTACTGCTTTCAACTGCTCTTTTGAAAATTCAGGAAAACAGGGTGTATACACGTTTTGGAACTGCAATAATTCTATTGTGAAGCTTCTGTGAATTTAACTTGGTTTAGAACCGTAGGGCAACTCCAGATTTTCTCCATACCAGTGCTGGACCTGACCCTGTGTAAAACGTAGTGGTGCTGGTCATTCCCTGGGAGCAGGGACTGTGCTTGTGCCACAGCAGGAGGCACCAGGCTGTGTCCTTCAGGTGTCTGCCAGGGAGGAAACTGTCTGCTTCTTCTGGCCTGCCCTGGTGCAAAGCGTAAGGAGTGGGAATTGTAGGGCCTTGTGTGTTCATGGCAATGGCAAACAAGCAGGGCCCTTGGCTCAGGAGTGTCACAAATACGTAGTAAATTCGCTCTTCCCAAGGAATAGTCACCGTCACTTTCTAATGGCATCCCCCTTCCACTGGGAAGTCTACTTCCTACAGGGGTCTTTCCTGGATAGTACTACTTCTATAAAGAGAATGATAAAATACACACTGGGATACCTTAGAATTTGTCCCATTGACAATATTTCCCCCCAAAATCTTCATCTGTAGAAGTATACATATATATTTTCCCTTACTATAAAAGGTTAGATTTCAGATTCACATGGGATTTTCAGATCCTGCTTGGATAAAGCGAATGTTAAAAATCAGAAATAAGTATTATATGCTTCAGATAAAATCCTTTCAGGTAATTTACATGGTAAATATTAATGCTGTGATATAAATTACATTTGCTGTCTGATTGCACTGCAATAACTGCCTGGTCTATACCAGACAAGTAAATGCATCATGCAAAGACTTAATTGGCACTATTAAACTTGGTACTAATCTTTGACATTAGTCATGTTTTTTTGAACTTTTGCTAATTTTATGAGCTATATAAACACAGGCAGATCCAGTCATTTGCTCTAGCTCATTCCTGACTTTTTCCCAAAATTTTAAGCTTTGATTTTATAGTTTGTTTTAAAATCCTCATTTTGGAAGGTTTCGTATATATTTTTAAGAATCAAATTCTTTTAAAACATAGTAAAAACATTTTAGCTGAAATCTCAAAATAATCTGTTAATTTAGGGTAATTGATTCCTGATTCTGGGCAGGTGCTGTAGTACATAAGAGTAGTGTATTCCACTACATTGTACATTACATATGTACATTAAAAAATATTACATGTTTACATATACAATATTACATATATATTACATAGGTACATTAAAACCAAAACTTTTGAGGTTAAAATCCTATAAGACTGATAGCAATTAACTTAACATTTTCCAATGCTAATCTACGAAACTTTTCTTTACAATTATTTCTAAAATATGTAAACAATAGATGTTCCAGTTGTGCTGAAATATGTATGAGAGGAAGGAGTAAAATGGAATAGCAGAAGATTTGATTTACTCCATTTTTTATAGCTCTGGATGGTATGACCAAGTTACAGGAATAAATGACTCACTGCAGAAAGGTCTAAATTTTATAAGCCAAGCCAACAAATTCCATGTGTTTTAGTTAAAATTGATGGCTTTTTTAAAGGCTGTTCTATCATGTTTGGAAGTATTGTAGACAGATCTTTTTACTGATGTATTTAAACTCAGATATGTGCATTTGTCTTAATGTCTAATGTCCATAGATGTGTGTATTTGAAAATGATCATCTTGATATAACATGTAGTGGGTCATGCATAGTGTTTTCCAGATCATTAAAACCAGCCAGATCACAATTACCAGTTATTCCAGTTATTAAATGAGGTAGGTCACAGTGTTTCAGAGTAAGCTCATCCTTACTCTAAATGATCTGAAAGCAACATCATCTGCTTTAAATACATATATGTATACCTCAGCACACAGTATAGCAGTATACAGAGTGGAGGAGCACACAACACCACAAACCATGCCTACGGTGGCTGCAAGAAGAGACTAGGTGGCCCAAAAGGATTATTCTTCATGTATTCTCATCTGTATTTGATGTGCTTTATTTTTATTTTCCATGCTATCCCTTTAGTACAATTTTTAAAGTATTTTCTCAATTGACTTTACTGTAACTGAATCAAAAAATAAAGGGTATTTTTCCAGTGAATTAATTACTGCCTGTTGAGAAGTAATATATAATTCATATAAAAAATAATTAATTAATTGGCCAGTTATTATTATAAAAAAGAGACAAGTAGTATGTAGTATCACATAAGTAAGAATTGGTACTTTTCTATGTCCTCTGTTGCCCTCAAGGATTGACCTCATTCTTACTGGTTGGATGTATAAGAAGAAGACACAACTACTTACAACATCCTGAAATGTAGCAAAACCAAAGAAATAGCTTGAATGGACATCAGTGCTAAGATTCCATGAGATAAAGCCATTTTTGTGAAGCTGTCTGTTAATTGTGATCTCTAAAGGATGCATAAGGATCAAAGTTACTGCCAATAATGACACATACCTCAGAGCATCCTCACTTCTCTAAAATCTTCTGCTCTGTAGTTCTTGTAACTCAACTGCTCCAAGTTAATTAGCAGTTCAAGGACAAATGCTTTTAAAAAAACAAGATCTCAAAATAAAATCTATGGTAGGAGATTCACAAGCAGTTACACTGCGTATGGTAGTAATTGCAGAAATATTCTTTCCTTTGAGCCCTATAATTAAACAAATGAAATATAATTCTGCTCCACAGCTTAGTATCTAACTCCTTGGTGCTACTATTGCCCTGTAAAGGGGATATTAGGTGTTTGCATCTATACTAAGATATGGTTACATGTGCAGCTTTGAGTCCTAAAAAAATTTGTGTTCCAGAAACCAGACTGTGCTCATTGCATGTCCAATTAAAGGTGTTTCAAAGGGATCAATTTGAAAGATGCATGGGGCTGTATTCTATCCTGAATTACACCAGTTCATGCACAGTGACACAGACATATGGGCTTCAGATCCAGCCGAACAAATAAGTGACAGGGAATGAATACTCTGATCTGGCTGGGAGGATCTCTGCTTGTTTTATAGCCACTAGCAGAAAAATCATTCCTCTCCTGATCTACTGAGCAATGGCTTTCTTCTGATAAAAAGTGCTAACTGAACTATTTTTATCTAGACTCTGAGTTAGCGAAATGTGAAATATTTGCTGAAGATGAAGCTGAGTCAACAAAACTCATTGCATTCAAAATATACTGCCATGTGGGTGTTTTCCTCCTGGAGTGTGAAGAGCTGAAAAGCTAGTGCTTTTATCCAACATGCCATCCGGTCATCTGAACAATTACTTGCTTAAAGCAAATGACATCTAGATACTGGAGAGAGATAAAGTTAAAAGTCAATTCATTAAAAATAGTTTTCTCCTCAAAAAATGATTTGGTTTTTGAAGTAAATTGAACATAAATGGTAGGAAGGAAGAAGAAAAATGTGAAATTTTATCATACCATTTTAAGTTTGATTATGTCACAGAGAAAGCAAATGGCAACAGAGTATAAAGGCATCTAATCCATAAAGGAAGAGAAAAAGGTTAAAGAAGTCAACAGTAATTAAATGGTGATTGAAGCTGAAAGAAAATTGATCTGTGTTAGCTGAAGGCCATTCTTGCCTTTTGGGATGTTATGCACCAGTGAAGAGGGAAAAGAAAGGTTTTTCTTGTTTTGATATGGAAATATATGTCACATCTTCTTAGCCTATGGTGCTGTGACTCAAAACTGCACTGAGTTTCTGGTACACTGGTTCTAGTGTCCTATGCATGCTTGTGGGTATTGTGTAAAGATAAGATGCTCTAACAAAGCTTGGCAAGGTCAAAAGGCATGGGAGCTTCAGCAGTTTGCATGTGGTTTTGTCTTGGGGTAAAAAATAAAAGCAGCCTAAAGCAAATGAATCTAAATAGGGGTAGCACTGACACATCCATGCAAAAGCTGTGCAATATCCATGACTTGGGATGCAGTGACCCACCTACCATTCACTCAGTCTGGCTGTTTGGCCAACTCTTCCGGAGTTGGATGCTTAGAGGTGCTGACATTAATTGATATGAAAGGAACATATATTGACACTAAATCATATGGAGAAGTTTTTTAAAAGTCAGCTGTGCTGCCAAGTACTATAAGTTTTGGTTAAGTGCTTCAGAGGATGCATTTAATAAATTTCTGCCAGGACATGAAGAAATTAAGCTAAAGCTGTGACTCTGCTCAAGGTAAATGTTGTCAATTACAAAAGCATTAACTAAGGCCAATGTAAACAGTAGTTTCCAGTCCAGGTGAGAATCCACTTCAAAGAAATCTTTCATTCTTGCAAAGATCAGTGCCACGTCCAGGCACCAGAGCCTTGTAAGACAGGCCATACACCCTGTTGTAAGATGAGGAGCACAGGCTGCAAGCAAGGCTGAGGGCTGTGTATGAGAAGAGCTTGTCGTTGGTTCATTGTGGCAGAAGAAAAAAATTAACTATGATAATGGGTTATAAACCCAGCAATACTTACTGGTTAGAGATCAAGTCTTATAGTGATTGTTTTTTCACAATCTCTGTTGATATCACTGGCAGTACTGAGAGTGTAATCAGCCAGTAGAGCATGTTTTGGCCATAGCTACCAAGATTTGTGAAATAAGTGGATTAAAACAAGAAGATCAAGCAATTTGCATTACTTAAAGAATAACAGACAGCCACTAAATGTCCTAATCTACAGTTTTTATGAGCTTTTTGTCACTAGAGAGAGCTGTAGATACATACAATTAATAACATTGATGTTAAAAAATACATTAATTTCTCCCTCAGTGAAGAACTAGGACAAATAACAAAGCATAACAACCTATTCTCTCATAAGCCACTGCTGGGAATCTTTCTCTTCTGTGGCGAATATGGCGCTAGATGCCTGCCATCGTCTTGTTCAAGCTTGTCAAGTGTAACAAGGATAAGAATCATTTGAGACGTCCACTTCAAGCTTCCAGATGTAGGAGATATAGGATGGAAACATTTTCCATGTACTTTAAGACCAGGATGAATGTCAGCGTTCAGGTTTTCTCCAGTTAAGATGGCAAGTTTTCACTTCTATCATTTCTTGGTTTGCCAATACTGTAGTGGTAAATTGACATTCACTCAAGCACAAAAAAAATCTGCTAAACAATGGTTCAACAAAAAGCTTTGAGCTTGTTGTAGTTAAAAGCAATATAAATTTCCAGTGTTTTCCAGGTTTCCAAATTTCCATAGAAATGTTGCTTCCTAACTTTAATTATTAGTATTTCTATCACTCTTTAATGATGAGAGACAAGTAGAATACTGCATCCCATCTACCCAGCCGCTTAGGTATAGGCTTCATCATGCAGCTCTTTTTCACCCTGCAGATCACTTTGACCACTCCAGTTATTTCTTTAGCTTCAGCAAATTCTCCTCTGCATACCTTAGTGTTGTAAGTCCAACTTCTAACCAGTTCTCAGGACATGCAGTCCTTTTTGCCTTGCCGCAGTTCACATTGAAGTCACGGTATTCCAGAACTTACTATTAAAAGGATATTCGCCATCTTTTTCTCCCATGAGAAAGAAATAATAGACACGCTATGAGCTATGAGGTCTAATTAGGATTAATTCAACACTAAATTCCCGCACTTAGAGATTACAGCCACAGGAACATATTATACTGAAATTTGCTATATCTAGGGCTAGTGAGACATGAAAATTTTATTGCTTAAATTTTAGGCATCCTGAAACTTCAGATATACATTTCTGTTGAGGCTATCCAAGAAGAGCACTGTGTAAATGGAGATTGGTGTGCTGGCACCTTTGGGGGAAAGGAGGTCATGTCCAATGCCAGCAGCTCAGTCAGGCATGGAGGTGAGGAGGGCTCTGTGCAGCTCTAGCACGGGAGGCCTTTGGCCATTCTGTGTACACACCATACAGAGCAACTTGTTTACTCCCTGCATGTCAGCCACTGCAACTGTTTATGGGCTCAATCTGAGCTTTTATCAGTGTGCAATGTGACTGTCCTTTGAGGTTTAAAATAGCTCACATTCGCCATGCACAGGTGGTTTATGGCTGTACAGAGCGTACAAATGATGTGCAGCTTCTCTGACACCGGGGTTTCAATTCATCTGTCTAAATGCAATCACCTACTGGGCTGGCAGATACATCTGAGCCATCGCCGTGGGCTGGCTGTGTAGTCCATGGGATATACTGTAGGCCTCTAAAGTGGGTCAGATAAATCACTCCTCAGAAACCCTCTCTTCTCTCTGCTGAGCTTAAGAGGAACTGAGGATGACTAATTCAGATGTAAACATCTACATTGTAAATGTTTAAGGTTAGGTGATGTAAAACCCAAGAACAAGGATAAGTTTAAATGGTAGGCAGCAATTCAGTGGGAATTTTGAGAGTCTCAGTAAAATATAAACACTGGATTCAGGTGCCTAAGTAGTAGTCAGTGATATAAATCTCCTGTTTGAATCAGCCCTTTGACCTAAATTTGAAGACACACAAATAACAGAATTTTGACTTTTGACTGAGAGGTCCAGTTCTCCCCTTGGTACCTCAGAGGAGATTCCCAGAACCCAGGAGGCAGCACACTAAGACTGGCCAGACCCTACAACAGAGCCTTGGACCCTGAACAACCTTCTGAAGACCTGCATTTAAACTGCTTCTGTCAGAGGACTCAGCCTCTATGTCTCTAAAGATGGGTGTCTGGACAAGAGATTATTTTAGTATCTCTTTCTGTCTTCTGACTCTTCTCAATTCTGTTTCAAGCTGAGAACCCACTGAGTTCTGGCTGAGTCCTCACTGTGGACATGGTGAGTTTGAATCCATACCTCTCAATTTGTTCCCTAAAGACCAGGTTACAGTGTCTTGTGGACTGAGGAAAACGCAAAAACACCTTCCTTTTTGCTGAAGTTCTACCTTATGTTGATTCTCTGAGCTATAAGGATAGTCAGCATGGCTCTGCAGCTTGGCAGCCCCCACTGTTTAAAGGGGACACCTGAGTCCTGCCGCTGTACTGAAAGACATGTATGTGTGTCGAGTTGACACGTATGCATATTGAGTTATCATGTAACGTGTAACAAAGACACAGGTGATGAGACCGAACACGAGACCTCCCTTCCAAAATAAATGTTCTGTCACCTAGACAACACTTTTAAAATGCTGTGAGAAAAGGTACACCTTCAACAAGAAGATGAAAGGGATACTGTCTGAAAATAGCCTATTTCCCTTTTGATTACGGCATGGATACAGACCTGAATTATTCTTTCAGCTGCTTTCTGTGCAAAACCAGTTTTTGTAAGAATTATCTGATTGTGCCTAATTCCAGCTAAGTGCATCAATTAACATAGCTGGAAAATCACTGCTTTGTACAGCATGAGGCCATCCTTCAAAAAACTGAAGTCATATCCAAAGAAAGAAAATACAACAATAAAGTCTGGAATTTTGAATATAAAAATGAAGTAAGGTCAGCACAACTATGAAAAATAAGTTTTAAAGAGTAGGACTTTCTGAAGCTCTGCAGAACTACTAGTTGATCGTGATATGGGAGGAAAAAATCACTTCAGAAAAGATAATTATTTGCATCACTGTTCGCCATGGAAGAAACCAAGGACGTTTCCACTCTGAAGGGATATTTTTGTTTGGTTTGGGTTTTTTGTTTTTTTGTTGGTTTTTTGGGGGAGGTTGGTTTGGGGTTCTTTTGAGGGGTGAGTAGAGTATCTCTTTGAAATTGAAATTACTGCAAAAAAGGATAAGGAACAAATGGTCAATTGAACACTAAAAAAAATTGCCAAGAGCAGATGTTATTCAGCTTGTTGTTCTAGGACAATGTAAGGATGCAATAGTGGAATTATTAGCAAGGGTGTGTAATTTCTTGCCTGAAATTGCCTTAGCAGCAGGACTGAAGAGTGACAAATGGGGTGTCAGTTTTCAGAAATTATTCCAGGGAAGATCTGAGGAACTGCAGGCCTGTAAGATTGACATCTATACAGAGTACATCAGTAGCATGTTTAATAAGAATAGAAATAATGCACATCTGGAACTACTCCATGTCTTTGTCTGGGGAAGTATTGCTTTATAAATGTAGAGTTCTTTAAAAAATAAAAAAAACATGTAGATAAGAGTGACCTGGTAGGTACAGTCTACTTGGATTTCCAAAAACCTTTTTACAAAATCCCTCAGTAAAGATTTTAAGAAAGCTAAACATCTGGGGGATGTTTAAAGGGGAATTTTTGTTTAGATGAATATCTGAATGAAAGACAGAAAACAGGGGTTAGGAGTAAATGTTTAGCTTCACATTGAAATGAACTCACCAGAAGAATTCTGCAGGGACTGTTTGATATATTTAAAATGTTCTTCAAAAGGGATGAGCACTGGGGTCAAGTTTGCTAATTATACTTAGTTACCCAGAACATCAAAGGACAAGCCCAAATTTAAAGGACTCACTAAGCAACTGGGCAATAGAATGGTAACAGAAATTTGCTGTTAATAAATGTAAAGTGATGGGCATGAGAAAATTCTAACTTTATCTAGAAAATGGTGGGCTCTGAGATGATCTCACCACTCAGGAATGAGATCTAGGTGTGTGGTGGGTAACTATGAAAGTGTCACAAACAGATTAATTAGTGGTCAAAAAAGCAAGTCGAACATTAAGAATTTTTTTGAAAGGAGTAACATGAAGACCATCATCACTGTGCCACTGTATAAAGCCATGAGCTACCAATGTCCTAAGACTCTACAAAATTGTGATCTCCTTGTCGCAAAATGGTTGGAATATATCTAAATATCTGGCAGTGAGATTTGGAAAAGAGGGTAGATCTGCGAAATCATCAGTGGCATCAAGAGCTAGATAGACAATGTTTCCTCGCAGACTCTGCCAGATCTAGTGGGCACATGATGCAGGCAAATGGAGCTGAAAATAGTTAAAAGCTGGATGTAAGGCTCAATGCAAAGTACCCTATAGACTTGACATGCTCTTATTTTTTCATGGCCACATGTTTACTTTCACTGCTGGAGGCAGAAAACAGACCTACATTGACATTTGATCTGAGGTAGTAAGGTCATACTTAAATCTTTAAATTATTTAGTGTTGATATGTGTTCTAAAGTGGAGGGTTTGTAAACTAGGACTCTAAACCTTGAGGACTCTAAACCTTTCCTTGGGGTAGGCAACTGGTGGATGGAAGTTGTGAGGATTACTCTTTGTACAGCAGCTTCAAAGTTAGTTTTCCTTTTCAGGTTTTACAGAAATACTGTTGGCAGTTTCACACTGGAAAAGGCAAGGACTGAAAGGACATGCAAAAGAAACTGCTCTTCAGTGAGACAAAAGGATGTCTGAAGACCAAGATTAACAGACTGGCTGAGTTGCAGTAAAGTTTTCTCCTCAGCTTTCTCTAGATTACTTAGTTTGCATATGGATGGAACATTCAGCTATGCAATAAATGCTTGTGTGATGTCTTCTGCATGAAAATCCAATATCAACAAAATCCAGAGTCGTGTGTTCGGCTTGTTGCAAAGATAACCATATATTTTCCCAGTCAATATGAGATATTCTCCTGGATATCTCATCTTCAAATGTCTGTGATGCTTTGTTGTGCTTCACTTTCCATTTTAATGAAGTATAAGGCACTTCAATTTCCCTGTGCCGTCAGCCTCCCCAGTTCTACTGAACCAAACTTCCAGAAATACTTAACTGCCAAGACACAGAAGTTAAAGGGGGATTCTTATTATTGTTTTAATATAATTCCATACTCGCCAATACGGTCCTTTGCTTTTGTCCTAACATCTACAAGATGGTATATTTGGCATCAGAAATGGAAAATACTTCTTTTGTGCTAATCAATATAAAACCATAACCAGCTAGTTGGAGCCATAGTTTTCCGAACTCTGATCTAACACAAGTAATTACTTCTGGAGTTCACATATAGAAAAGAAACACATACTTAATTCTGAGTACAGGGTAATCCCAGTGACTGTGTCTGAGATAACAGAACTCCCCAAATTTCTGCCCAGAACTTTTTATGGCATGGGACCACAATTCCTTTATATTTTCACTTGTTGCGTTGCTCAGAAACCATATATTCAGGGTTTGGCTCTAACTGATATGTTTCCAGATTCTTGTAGCATTATTTTATGGGGGGATACTTTGCTTTGATATGAAATAAATTACTCCTGGAGGAAGATACCACTTACCACAGTTGAGTATGTTAACTACTGATCCATAAGGCCATGAATATTTGTTGACTAAGGAGGATTTCTTAACAGTAATGAGCATGACTTCTGTTCATATTAAAAGTCTTCAGTAATAAATCCTAGACCACTTGAAAGAAAGGAAAATACAAATAATTTTTCTTTCATGTGTTTTTGATAATGATATAGTAAAACTTAGCCACTGATTAATTCACAAGAGATAATGGCAACAAGTATAAAAACCAAGTTCTAAATAGTACATGACCAAATTATCTTGCATCCAAACCTGATTCCAAATGGCTTGATTCTGGTGAGAAAAGCAGCCAGTAAATTGCCCCCTTATAAAGTTATATGAGCTCAAAAGTTTTTAACAAAAGGAAGTAGTTAGCACACAACATAAACCTAAATTGTGAAACTCATTGCCAAAGTACGTTACAGAACACAAAACTATAAATAAGTTCAGAAAATAATGGCACAAATTAAGGAAAGAAAATTATCAGTAAGTCCTATTAAACCCAAATACTTGGATATAAGTTTCAGCTATTCTAGTCCATGATTCATAGATTACCAGGAACCAGAAGGATGTACCAGTGAAAGGAGCATGGGAGAATTGTCATCTAAGCATCTTTTCCCAGACAGTGTCAAAGACAAAATAATAAGGTTTATGGTCTCCTAGTTACAAAGAATACTAGGCAAAGTTTCTTCTAAGTGTAAAACAGAACAGGTCTAAATCGCCTTTCTTAGGTGGCCAACCACTTTGAAAAAAAAAAAAAACCAAAGGAAAAATAAAGACTTTTAACAGTTTCCTGACTGATCTTTTAAGGGCAGGTTATATCCTCTGTAAATAGTTACTACACCCTAGCTAAGCAATACAACATTTGCAGTTAATACTGCTATAATAACAAAAAATAAAGGGATTGGGTTCCTCCCACTCCCCGCACACTGACCTGCTCTCCTACTCTAAGTGTTTTTGGAGAGCAATTACGATCTAAAGACAAATTTTATTCTAGAAAGAACTCTTTTATTCACAGTGAAACATGCCTGAATTTTACAGATCTTCACCAAAAAAACCTTTTTTTGTGAATAGTTGGTGAAAGAAGCCTAAGGAAAATGTGTACCTAATCCTATTAACTGACTTCATTTAGAATTATTAAAAGCCTTGATACACAGGATTTAACACAACCTTTCTAGCAGGGTGTGATGTAATCTATTTTTGTTCCTCAGCTAGCAGATGGCTTACCTTTAAGTAATTTCCAATATGTTAGGAGATCAAAAGCCATCCTTATGCCATGGAAGCAGTAATCGTTCCTCTCTGCTGGGGGTTGCTTGGTACTGTGGTGGGGATATGCAAAAGCTGCTGGCATTTCCAAGCATAGAAGGCCGACATTTCTTCAGACTTTGAAGTTAATAATCCTTCAGAAGTTGAAAAACTGAGAGATTTTTCAAACCCCTTTTAATGTTCTATATGCCATGTGCTGAAGTAAATATCTGTAAGTAATCACTGTGGACTAGTGCAACGAAGCACTGCACAGGCAAGCGTGGGGCTCGAGCCACCACGGGTCATGCAAGGCCCTGCTGTGGCAGCACTACTCTAGGTGTGAAGGGTCTGGCTGGGGGCACAGCTCACTCTCAGGGCCCCGCCATCAGCTCAGTGCACAGAGAATGCCCGGCTGCCACTGGACCTGGAACGCAAAGTAGCCCTACACGCAGCCCCAGAGCATCCCTGGGGCGTGCTCTCCTGTGCCCAATCTCTGTTTGTGGTGGCATCATGTGTCACAGATTCACTCTGATCACTTCCTCTCTGCAGAGGGAGCAATGTTTTGTTTTCCTGCAAACAGGAGCCTCAGCCCTAAAACACCTGCTAGCAGACAGGTTCAGACAGTAAAGGGGAGGTGATTAAGATTGCTCACGACAGTTTCATTGATAGTACACTGCACATTTCTCAAAGCAGATACATTAAATTGCCTGGTATCTATCCCTATATCAACCTTAGAAAGTCATTCCACTATAGACGGTTTTAATTCCCTCCTTGGATCACTATTCTCCAGCTGTGACAAAAAGACCATCCCACCTGGGAATGAAGAGCATCCGCCCAGCAAGGAGCAGTGAACAGGCCAGACCCTGGTTTTGGAGCTCAAGCATTTTGAATAAAGAACACCAAGTCTTACAAAAAATTGCCTACTGGGCACAACTTTTCTGACTTCTGATCATGTCATGTTTATCTGGTAATCACAGGTTTTGATCTTCTTAAAATAACAATAGCAGTTAACTTTACAGTTACTCTCTCAATATTATTTAATGGTTGGAAATTTCTAATCAACTTTTTCTACACCTAAGGGTGCAAAAATTAGTACTCAAATAATAATGACAGCGTCTGTATTTAGGTGTTGCTAATACTGACTCATTAAAGTATTTATATAATTTAAAATTAACTATGAAATTAGGTTAACCTATATAAAGGCCTAAGATTACAGAAATAACTTCAGGCCATTTCATGTTAAATTAAAAATAATACTTGAGTTAAACATATTTATTCTTGAAATTTTAAGAGAGTCCCACTATGCAGGAGTAAGGTTTCGATGACTGAACACCTGGAAAAATGTTTGCTTTTGCGAGCTGTAGCTTCTCCACAGGTGCAGAGAAGGTTTTTATTGCATTTGGGCTTATTCAAGACATCCATTCAAGCTGAAAAACTGATCACATACTGAAAAAACAGGAAAGCTTGTTTTTTTCTTTCAGTCTATGAATAAAAATTGTGTGGTAGAGATGCAGATGTATTAGTTTAAACTCTTTAAAAGTAGAATGTTGAGAAAACCTCAGGGGCATTAAGAAAATGCAGGCTAAACTACCATAGTTGATTTTAACATATTTCGATAACAAAAATCATAAGTTTCGATAACAAAAATCATAACAAAAATCATATTCTAATTACCAAGAAACATTTTTACAGCAGTTTCCTGTAGGCATCCAAAACCAACTTATAGGCTACTCTTGAGCCAAAGAGTAATCATCTGGTCGGCAGGAAGTATCATATACTGTTTTATGAGCATAAGACAATGCGAAAAAAAAAGCGAAATATGTACATTATGCCATTATATCATTACGAAAATTATGCGTAAGACACACCCACAGCACGGCAGATATTGCCTGGGTGGTTTGAGGTGCCCAGCCCAAACCATCCGGAAGTCAAGGCAGATGTGTGCCTGCTTGAGGCGGGTGCCCATCCGCGAGGCACAGGGAGCAGCCCCCGCTGCACCCTTTACCCAAAGGTGGGACTGTGCTGGACACAGGGGAAGCCCTGGCCGCCCATCCCACCTCACAGACCGGGATGGAGCGGTGGGTGCAGGGCGGCCTCGGGCCCCCACGGCTGAGGCAGAGCTGCGGCTGCCGTGGCCGCACACCCCGGTGCACAGGGGATCGGGAGGGCTCATTAGCCGCTCTCTGCTGAATTCAAGCAAGTGCAGAAATCCTGCTTCACTCTTTAACTCCGCCAGCAGGAGAACTGACTCAAAGAAAGGTTAGGGCATGACCACATCAGGGTTCCCAAGTGAAAGGAAAGAAATTATACTGAAAACACGGCCAGGAGTATCACCTCGGTCCAATTTACTTCTGCCAAGGTTGCAGTGAATGAGGCAACAGTTTCAATGTGTTCACAGGCTCAGGAATCAACTTTGTTTGTCCAAGCATGAATACAGGGGAATATCAAACATGGCATGCTCTGGGTTCAGCAGCTGATTGCTAGGAATGAGATAGAAATGTTGCCAAGGCTACTCTTTATTTGCAATCATGAAAAGCCCGTCCTAAATAGTCTACTATTTGGGGCATACTGTAAATGCCTGGTTTATTTGGGAAAACTAGAGATAAAAGCATAACAAAACAATAGTTGCTGATAACCATTCTTATACTAATTGTTGTAGTAAGAACAGGCTCCTGACATCTTGCAAGAATCTCAGCTGGAGAAGTGCAGCCCCTTACTCAGGAGGCTGGAGTTCTCACCCCGCAGCTTGGGGAAGCCTAGGGCAAAGCACTGGGCTCAGCTGTAGCTAGTTCTGTCCTTTCTCTTCCTGATTTCTTTTCCTGAGAGAGTAATTCTCTGTGCATGGAGATTTACCCATCTTCTCCAGGGCTTTTGCAGCCAGAGTGGCTGTGCGCCACYGCCTCTTGCAAACCTTCCCTGCCTACCTCACTGTGCATAAGGATTTCTGACACCCTGTTTTCAGGTGATTTGGGTGTATCCTCCTCCCCAGCTGCTGCTTCTCTCCCTCTGTAGTCTCGTCTTTTTGCTTGTCTTATACTTTATACATATGAATAATTTTTGTCCAATTCTGTTCGCCTGTCAGTCTTCAGAACTGACAACTATCTGGTTTATCCTTATTTTTAAGTTAGGAAGCTGAGGCTCAGAGGAGGAATGTGATTTATTTAATGTAAACAAGGATACTGCTGCTTTAGTCAGTCACCTCTGCTTCCTCCCTAAGCTCTCCACTTTTAATAAAATGACCSTGTGCTTTGACTTCAATATCTATCTTACTAATGAGAAACCTACGCTTAGGGGAAAGCTAAAATTAACTTGTAGTCTTACTGGTCAACGCTCATAAAAATGAAATCTTTTCATTCAGGTAGAATCAAACAACAAGTTTAAGCAACTAATAATGTGCTGTGTGACCACAGAGGAAAAAACAGTCAGCCATGCCACATTAGGAAGACACCCTTGTATAATCAGGGGAAATCAACTAAGATTTCCTTTGGTGGCACATATCTTGCAGAAATATCTAGTGGAAAGCAGACTATTTTGGGTATGGCAACATGGGAAATCAAAAATCTAAGTTAGCAATAAGTGTCTGAGGAGCAGTATGAATCTTGTAGCCATTAAAACAGAAGGGRAAAATCTTCTCTCTGATTTGCACTTGCATTTCTACTGGGTATTCTGTATTCTTTCCACTGGCTAAGCTAGACTGGATGCCCAAAGGAAATAAACTGAATGAGTCCACAAAGGCTGTAAACAGGGAATAGCCAGGATCCATGCCAATTAAAAAACGAACACGTCCTCAAMTTCATAGCTCAGTGTCTAGGATTCGAGTCCCTGTCTGAGCACACCTTTGGAAAATACAGACATCTTAGCAATGCTTCCCAAGTATACTTGCTGCCTGCAAAATGAACTGAGGAGGAAACTTAAGCTGGCATATTAGCAAAAGCAGAAGACACCAGTTTCTTCCAAGCACAGCACAGGGAACAATTATGCACAAAAATCTCTCTGATATATAATCCAGTGCAGGCCAATGGTACACAAGCCATCCCATCCCATGGTGTCTGGACATAAAGGGCTTGTCAAAATGAATATGAGATGACTACTATGTGTCTGTATATATAGGAAAAAAGCATAGCACAGCAGTGACTGCACAGCACTTTCTGTATTCCTACTGTGTACCAGGCAAAGATTTTTCAGTTCATACATCATTCACAACTTGCTACAGGGATTCCACAAAGCCAGTACATATCCTTTACACAAAGAAAAGGGAAAAAAAAGAATATATTTAGAAAAGAAAAGATTCTGAATGTATATCTGCTGGATGAGTAGTCAGTGTCAGGGGCACTAACAATACACAAAGCTTACCAAGGAGCAAAATAAATAAGTAAACAGTGACATCTCCCCTACCCCATCCAAGTCTCTGTGAAGCAGAGGGTTACCTCTGATATCATGGTGTATCTTCTCACAGTAGAGAGAGCAAGCAACTGCCAAAGTGTTTTCTTCCTCTTTCCCCATCAAGTATTTGCACCATTTGGCATACAACAGGAGAGAGAAAGGAAGAGAAGACCGCATATAAGAAATTATGTGGGGGGAATCAATTCCCCCACCTCCACCAATTTACAAGGTAGGTGTCTCTTCCAGAGTACTTATTTAGGCTCTTTTATAGCATGTAGGGGAAGAGAGGCCACTCCAAGGGCTGTAACTTTCTTCTCTCTTTACAGCCTCTTGTGCAAACCCGAAAACAGCAGAGGTGCACACAGGTGGACAGTGGAAAAGCACTACTGCATTTTCTCTTTAGACAGGACACCCACCCTCTTGACCAGGGATTGAACCCAAAACCTCTCTTGCTGAAAAATTCTCGTCTTTTCTGCAGAAGAGTGTCTGTATGGGGACAGACAGGAACATCTATGATGTTCTTACTCACCAGTGGGTATATATGGGCAGTGAAACAAAATGAGACAGTCCTCTGTAGTAAAAGCAATTCAGAAGGCAAATTTGCAGCTAGAAAGTTCAAAGTCAGTGGCAAGACAGAGCAGATTAACATAGATCCAGATAATATTTTCTGGTTAGACCCCTTTTTGGGAACACAACAAAATGAAGGAATTGTTTGGTACAAACCATTTGGCAAGCAGACACGGTGCCATGAAGAGAAGATGCATTAAAAATGAACCACCTTCTTACCCTCAGGTCCCCTCAGATTTTGTCAAGAAATTACAATAATATCTAGTATGATTAAACACTACAGGTAATGCCTGATGTTGTGTTCCTTAAGGCACCATCCTAAATCCACTATTCAAGTAAAATATGCTGAAGAGAAAATTTTTAACGGCTTCTTGTAGCATTTATATCACTATGGTTCTCTGCCATAAGCAGTGATTAAAAAGTAATTCATAGATACTATATTACACACAAGGCAGTGCTGCAGCTTAGTGCCAAGCCCAGATCTAATCTAGAAATGTGTTTTAACTCTGAAATGAATACTGTAATGCAGACTGCCTGCTAGTTCATTTTCAACCATATTTTATCTCCTGGGGTTCTGAGCTGATTGTAGCAGAAAAAGGTGCCAAGACAGTCTCCGATATTAAAATATATGGGTTACATATGTGCCAAGTTTTATACACCGTTTAGACTTAAATATCAACAGCATAAGGCAAGTTGGGATGTAAACTGTTTTCAGATGTGTCTACGAGCTTGAGTGGAAAGGAAAATATTAATGGTATTCAAACTGACGGCAGTTAGGATCCAGAAGGTGAGCTACAAAGTTCTGAAGGGGAGCTGCTGTGTTTCTCAAAAGCTATAACCTTGACATTGAGGTTAGTTCTATTTCTCCCTTATATTGCAACGTGTTGCACTATGGCTGTCTAAATATTCCTGGAAGCGTTTCAGAGATTTTGTGACCCAGATGTGGATTATGTGTAACACTAACTATGTACATGCTGGATATGATTACGCTGGGAGCTTTCAGATTCCATTCTGCACGTGTAGCCCTGAAAAGAAACTTGACTTGTACTTATGAAATTCCCTTTGACCATAAGAAAAACAGAAGGAAACCCCCTTTGGAGACTTCCATAATGGGAAACAGGAAACAGGGCTGTCGAGTGGAAAGTTTGCAGCACAGGAAAAACAATGGACTATATAAACATAAATGCCATTATCAGATACTCTGCAATGGCCTTGCAATAGGTCTAAAGTTGAAAATATGCAGTGGTTTGTGTTTTCATTCAGATCTAAAGATATTTTTATGGGCTATTCCGGTTCCTGTTGAGATCAAGTGGTATTTTGATACTGACAAATGGGCATAGGTTAAAACACAGGGATAATGGTCTAAAAAAGACACTATTTATGAGAGTTTTCAGCATCCTGACTCATTTTTGCTCCCTGTTTTTCATATCTTCACAGGCAAAGCAGTGAAACTGAAGCAGTCATGGCAAAGCTTTCTCAGGTAGCAATGAGATGAGTTTCAATGATATCTAAATATTAAAACCAGGATCCTGGTATTTCAAAGTTCTATCCATGACTTTAATTTCTCTACAGGATTGATAAAAGGCCAGTTTTTTCATGAGCATGGGAGACTTTGTTCTAGGGAGTGTACTGTATCTTCTTGCTTAAACCTCAGTCAAGGACACTCTTCCAAGGCTTCCCTCAGAAGAAGAAAACAGGGAGGATGCCACAGTCTCGCTGCCTGATGCTTAAGGACTACAGAGGAAGAACTTGATTATTTCTTTGGAATGTTTCTACAGTACACCAGAGGTCAGTGATGGTAGATGTTCTCCTTGCAGATCCTATTTAAAATAATTTAAAACCAGTCAGTGGTTTCTAGGGAGCAGAGCCTCTTTGGCTCCCAGTAAAAGACAAAGCAATCTCCAGACAGCTTATGCTACTTTACATTTATACTTCAAGGTCTGTGTTGCAACAAAATTCTCTAGAACGGAAAGGAACCTAGCCAGAAGCTGCCATGTCTTAAACTGAAGGTCAGAGAGTTTTACAGATTTGTGTTATCACCAGTCATCCTGCTGAGGTAGCTTTCTAGCTCCTTTGCATTGATGCTAGAGAAGGCTCTAAGACACAAAAGTTTTATCCTTGTTCCACAGGTTTTGTGGTACTGCAAATAGGAAAGAAAAGGCCTCTGATTAAATATAAATATTTATATTGATTTGGTGGCCTTAACAGCAATGGAAGCAATACATCCATCATTTCCAAGTTTTAAAAACATTCCTTATAAAATGCCTGTTTCTCTGGCCTGCTTGTAAATTGAGACTAACTTGGGCAAGTGCTGTAAACACCGGATTTAGGTCAGATGAATTCCACCCCTCACTTGCACTTGTCAAGTACATCCAAAAGCCCGAGAGCGTCACTTCCATGGTTTCATGGTTTCACCCTGAAAAAGGTTAAATTCAGCTCAGCCTTCTCTGTAGCAGTGGCTGTTTCCTGCAGAGACAACAAGGCTGAAGATGGAACAGGAAAGGACAAGCTCTCTTATGCATCTTCTGCAACTGCAGAAGATTTTCAAGAAAGAATATGTTCTTCTCCAGGCGGAATATTCACAGCCTGGGCTTTCCCTGCCTTCGGTAACAGGGTAAAGCAGAGTCTGTTTCATGCCAATTCCTCTCAGATTCTGTATGACTGCCATAGTGAGAACTGGGTATTGCAATTGGAGTCTCCAAACTGATTTAGACCTGGTGAGAGAGATTGTGTTATCGATTAGACATACTGAATATATCACTTATCTTTTATCTTTAGAGATACTTCACAGCTCTTTTGTTATTCCTGTGTTTGAAATCATATAGTTGGTATACATCAATATCTTCTACTTTGCTACAGCCAACACCAAAGATTTTTAAAAAGTCTCTTCTGCCTCAAGAATCAGAAATTAAATATTCTTATGCCCTCTAGAAAATTATCTTTTTCATCTCAAGCAACTTCACTGGCAATGTTTTGATCTGATGATCGGATTACAACCATGTTGAAAGATACACCCTCAAGTGAATGAGTAATGTAATTTCTATGTAGCAAAAAAGATATCTACCCAAAATGGCACCAACCACTCCAGATGATCTCTATTATCTTAAAATAATATGATTCAATCAAAGCTGGTTGGTTTCATAAGAACAAGAGCGAATTAGCTCAGCAGAATCAAAAAATAATTGTTATACAAATATTAAGTTTGCCCTTTCACGCTACCCTTACTCACAGGGTGATCCAYCCATGCCTGGGAACTGACTCCCAGAATCCCTTGGGTATCCTCTGCCTCGGTGGCCACCCCGAGATGGGAGGTCTCTGCTGAAGGAGGTCCTGTTTTCCCTGGCTCAGCTGGTGGGGTTTCCATTCACTATGCCTGGGAAAAGGTCTTTTGTCTGTGATGCTCAGTTACACTGAGGCTCAGGGTTGATCAAAAGTCCTCTTCCTGGCTTCTGTGTTCAATTTCTTTCTTTTTCAGAGTCTGTGCAAATGAGGAACTGATTGGTTATGTGAAGAGAGCACAGAGGGGGCATCTGCCCTTTTGGTCACCCCTTACTCCACACTCTTCTGGATGATTCTCCCAAAATAGTGGTTAAAAAGTGATGATTATGCTGTGCAAAGAGTACAGACAAGGGTTTCAATTTGTCGGAGTATTCTCTGCATTTTCTAGGTCTGCAGTTCCGTGGAGGTTTTCCTAAATGAGCTGTGGCTGAGGGAAGTACAAAAATTAACTGCCTCTCTTCAGGATATAAGGTGTAAAATTAAAGCGATCAGAAAGAGGAAACCACGCTTACAGCAACCAAAGGCTCAACTTCTGTCAGCTTGGCGCTGAGCTTTCCCCACCATTGTCTGCCCTTGGAATTAGATTCCAGTTGCCGTTTTCTGAAGTACCTCATTGACTACAGCTTAAATTTTCCTTATGTATGATTTGAAAAGCCTGGCTATACTTTCTGTTCACCCCAGCCACATAATTTTCAATGACTCCTTTATTCTAGAATTAATGATAGAGCATACTTTGTGGTCCTGTTGTACAGGTCCTAGGAACAAATGACTTCAGACTGCTCTAGTCATTGAGGATAGATAGGACCTCCACAGCATAATTCCTCTTTCCTATCTTAAACAGCTGTTTTAGGATGGAATAAATCATCCTGTGGAATTGTCTGTCTCTCCCCATTGACTGTTAAGAGACCCTAATGACTGGCAGAGAATAACCATCTAACTTCAGAGGTATAAGATGAAGGCCAATGGATCTCATCATAAATAGGAAGGTGAACATTTCACCTAGGCTGCATTCCCTAACTGGAAGGGGACTCCAGACAAATGTTATCATCCACAAACTTTGTGTCTTCGAAGAAAAGCTGATTTTCTTTAGGGACTGAAGAAAATGTTATTGAAATGCTACTTCATTAATACCTTAGAAGAAGAAAGAAAGAAACATCCTAGGAAGAACATTAAATATAAGCTGGTAGCTGTCAGCAGGAGGAACCCCAAGCTATACCTATTGACTGTTAGGAGGTTCCTTTAATTTGCATCATAGGATTATGTTAGAAATAGCTAAGATAATATTTTGAAACTGTTTATAATATCAACAGTAGAACAAAAATCAAAGAAATAAAACCTTTCATTTCAGAACATAAATATATAGGCATATAAAGCCATCTGGCATCCTCCACCCAATAGGAACATTGAATAAGATTGCATTCCTTTCCTAGAAGTGGCTGGATGGTATATGCAACTCGGTACACTGTGAGAGAGAACCTAAAATGGGGCTTCTGGTCAGTAGCATAACTGCTGTTTCTTTATACTGAAGTACAAATCTAAAGTGTAGTAGGAAGTCTTATCAAATTTCTTCCAAAAATGGACTTGTTAGCCACAGAAGAATGTCTCCCAGAAAACTTACTTTGTTCCCTCTGCTCATCTGATTGGAAAAAATAACTGGTTCCATATGCAAATTATAAAAAAAACCACTCAAAATTTAAGAAAAAGTTTTCGAGAAAATTAAAATGAGGACAAATAAACTAAGACAAAGAATTTTCTACCTCTATGCAAGGTGCTTTTATATTTAAAATGTTCAACCTCTCACACTGAAAAACAAATAATAGAATAACATGTTTGTAATGTGTTGTTGTACAGATTTGACTTCAGGCATAATAACTTGATTTTTAATTTTTCTTGTTTTATGCTAAGCATTATTGCAAGGATGTGAGTACAGGTATTGCTCATTTTCCTTATCCAGCAGGGGACTGGCAAAGCTGAGGGAAATGGTGATTCAGGGACGAGCTCATTTTTAATGTTCAGTGTTGCTTAAACACACGACTTTTACCTGCTCTGGGACAGGAAAGGTTGCACACGTACACAGGAACAGTAGATGACTTAGAGACAAGAAATGTTGCAGAATAATTCATGTCAGGAAAACACAGGATAAGGAAAATACCTGGTATGCTCAGTAATTTAAAGTCACACTTGGCTTTTTAAAAGAAAATTTGTAATGAGTAAAGTTTTACGGTGATTAGTTTAGTCACTCGTTATAACATGAGATAAAAAGCTTTTTAGTGCTGAGTTTTCCATCCCTCTTCGTTGAATATTTCCTTCATGCCTGAATGTCTGGAGTGACTGAAGTCCCTGTTGTATTGAAAGATCACTTTGCATATAGCATTACTTTACATGCTGAGTCCTCATCAATTGAAGCCCAGCCATAAATAAAGCCATCAGCTCATCACACAGGCAGACAGATGTATTCTTTAGACTCTTATTGTTATGCAAAGTGTACGTGCTGTTACTTTTAGATGATTACTGTCTTCAAGCAATGGATAAGGCAAACTGCACTGCAAATGGATGCACGTATTTAGCAGCTACCTTATTTGTTAAACATAAATTAGGTTTTAAGAGTGCACAGACTGAGCTAAGCAGGAAATATCATCAAGGAAGTGCAGAAACTAGATGCATCAATAAAGTCTGTTGGATTGTCCATAACATCATTGGCACTGCTACTACTGCTGGTCTTCTTAGTATGTCCCATTGCTTGAAAGGGAATGTCTTTGCCTGTCCTGTTTTTTTTAATGGGACCATATCTCCTCACCTCCCCAGTAAACAGTAACTATTGTAATAAATCAAGAAGAAATACTTCTGTGTTTTTTGGCTGGAGTCACTGTTGCCCCACTGAGCATCACAGGAGGCATCAGGGCCATGGCCGTGCCCAGGGCAGCTCCCTGCTGCAGAGCTTCTCTCTGCAACCTGACCCCGAGGAGTCTGTTCTTCTATCAAAGAAGCACAAAGAGTTAAAGCAACAGGTGTAGTATCAAAGATGACAAGCCTTTCCCACCTTCATCTCTGAGGAAAGCAGGAGCATAATGAAGATAAATAGGAATTTTACAGACAGGTAATCACATGATAACAGATCCTTGTTATTTAATAYGACCAAAGCTATTTCAAATAGTGTTAGGACTTGTCTGTGCTCACCAGGATCAAGTTCTGCTAATCAGTGATCTGTAAATGTGCATGGTTCATTAGGGCCCTGAGAACAGCTGTCTGTGTCCGCTCAGGATCAGATTACAGGATATCATTAACTTGGATTCTATATCCGCTTCAAGGCTTTTGTTACAGCTAACTCATAATTCTTTTTCTTCTTTTTTTTTTTTTTTTTAAATTGTCCTGGAAACCAGGAGAGTAACGACTAAGGTTTCTGTTTTACCTGCTTCTGTTCAGTATCATTTTAACATACATTCAAAAGAAAGCTGTAAACATAATGTTCATTGTAACTAGTGCAATAAAACAGAATAGTTTCATGCCTCTTACACATGTCTGCGCTCAAGCTTTAGAGTTGAATTGTTTTAGTGGAACTACTTAAATCTAGTCTAATCTCCTACTGCCTGTAAAATATGTAAAAATGCATATATAAAAAAACACATTGTATATTTCAGAGCAAGCTTTTCACTTTACTTTGGTAACTTCTATCTGATAAAATAATACATCGGTTTGCTATTACTGCATGACTTAAATATAGTTCCGGAAACATAAGGCTGAATACGCTCCTTCCCACAAACTGTACTCTAATTATGGTATGGACTGCTTGATTTTAAATGCTTCCTACTACAGTAAGAAATTTATAGAGCATATGTAGAAAAAAATGCAGTGTTATTTCTTTTTTTGAGGCAATTTACTTCTTTCTATTTTTTGTTCGTCCTTAATTCTAAAAGAGATCCGGTAAATCAAAGAAAAAGGTGGATTCACAATTGATGTAATTGGGAGCAGGAATAAAAATCAATTAATACATTCCTAGCTGAATTTTATTCAATTATCAGGACTATTATTCTCCCACATCAATTAAACAATCACAAACTGGATTGATGAATCATTCAGGCAAATAACAATACCTAAATCTAGTAGTCATTACAAATAATTATACTAGCAAAAAGGCAGAAAAGAATGCTCTAACAGAGTCATTGCTCTCTATAGCAAATGTGAGTTTATAATATCCTGATTTACTCATGTCAGCCATTATGCAATTACTGATTAATAGATTTGTTATTAGATACTAGGCCTGAATGTTCACTGCTGTTCTTATAAGCAGATTTCTTACATTCAATATGAGTATGAACAAAATCTACTTATTTCTGTACATGGAACAGGATTAGGTTCCTAAAACAGATGCAATTCCTAGAACAGCTTACTAAATAGTAAGATTAACTAATTAAGATAAATTAGTAAAATATTAACGCAAACGGCAAATATCTGGATATAGTATGATGTTTAAGCTAGGGCTTTAGGGTAAAAAGTGTTTTTGAAAGAAACTTTGCAGATATTGTGGCCAAAAATCCATCCCTTGTAACGGGCCCTACTGAAAATCCAGATTTGGCATACACCAGATATTTGGGTAGTATTCTAAATAGAGTGGCTCTGAAGTGAGGCTGTCAATCCATATCTAGACATCAAAGCAAATGGATCAGTTCCTTCCAGGAGAAGTTCATAAAACATCTGCAAGAGAGGTTGGACTGGCCCCCTCATCAGTAAATACTCACTCTTCCTCTGAGTCTCTGGACATACTCTAATAGAGCAATGCTTTACAATTTCAAAAAGTCCCAAATTTATAAAACTGCTTATGTAGAAGCAAAGGCTGCCTGAAACAAAACAATACATCCATGGAGGTTTGAGGTCTCATTTACAGATCCCAGTTCTGTGTCAGGGTCTTGATTGTCTCTTGTTCTTCCTGAAAAGCCTTTTCCATAGGGATGACTTTCGACTGTGATAGTTAGACGTTGAAGCCTGAAAACTTTGGCCATAGGATTTAGCTTTCTGTAGCCGGAACCCAAAAATGTTAATGCTCCTGCTCTGGCATGGATGCTTAATAATATAAGTGAGCAGAATTAAACACAGTTGTGTATGCTGTGCCCTTAAACCTCTGGCTGTGAAAATGTGTTCTCTTGCTCTGTATAAATGATGTGCTATATACATTTTCTTAGCAAAAGACAGGCAAAATAAGACTCAGATTTTAAACAATTTCAGATGATTTTTGCTTAGAAGAAAAGTGCATTTGTCTTTAAAAATGGAAGGTGCCGAGGACTGCCTTTGACAGAAACCGCGTCATGGGAAGTCTTAGATGCTGACACACTGACCCGCAGTCCTTGGCTGCAGGTGCTAAAAGCCCCGTTTTAATGTTCCCCTCTAAGTTCATGCTTGCAAGCCGCTGAAACACCCCACAGGGGCTGCCAGCACAAACTCTTTCTGACAGGACACCAGACCATCTCCAAAGCCACCGAGAGCCCACGCACTCCCCGAGGGTGGTCCTGGGATGGCAGGCTGCAGGCAGCGGTCCAGGGCTAACAGGATGGGGGAACCCCACTTGTCCTGGGACACTGGCCATGGGGAAAAAAAAGGCCGGGTGGGATCTTTCTGGTCAGTTGCTGAATCTTGCAGATTGGTCGGCTCCCTGATTATATCCTAGCAGGAAATCTTTGGGAAAATCTTCTTTCTGCTGTTCGCAGTTTGCCAGTACATTATGGCAATTTAGATTGAGCAGAAAATTAAGCTGAAACCAATTTATCACTGGAATATTATATTAAAGCAAAACAAACAAAAAATCATTGGTAGGCAAATTAGTTTAGTTACAATGGCCTGCAGGTACTGCAGAGCTAGAAGGCTTGTGGCTTGGGTTGGGATGGATTTCTCCCAGCTGGAAATGTTGCCACAACAATGGGAAACAGATTGTGGGTCATGTTCTGTAAAACAAACTTTTGTTCTGTTTGTACTAGCTCAACACAGAGCAGAGACAACACACAGGGCCAGCAGGGCAGGCTGGGCAGTGGTTTGGGAACTTCCGAGCTGTGTGAAGGCACTTGCAAGCTGTGTGAGTGAGGCAACCAACTGACATCTCTAAGCATTTATCAGCATGAGTGGAGAAAACCCATCTCCTCTGTCTTTCTAGAGGTTATTTCCATATAGCTAGAAGCTGTAAAGGTTGTATGTGACATTTGCATGCCAGCCATTAYGGTGAAAGGTCCCATACTATTAAAGCCATAGCACTGAAATCGTTGGCTAAGCAGTGTCTTGACTGTAAAATTGGGTAAGCAATAAAAAATAAGATCCATGACTACTTTATTTATTCATGAATCGTTGCCTAGCACTAATAATGGTTATTAATGAAAAAGTATAATATCAAGCCATCTGGTAAGAAATGGTAAGTTTCAAAGGATTAATAAGCTACAAATTATTGCTCTAAAACAAAATACAACAGATGAGGTACTGATGCTTTTTCACAAAAGATTCATCATTTAGCTCTGTTCAATGGCTGCTATTGAAATTCTGGCAGGACCTCAGTTTTCTGTTGCAATGCTGGGGACGAATTAATGTTGGAATCTGCTGGCAGGACAAATCACAGCAATGTGCTTGATGTATTTTTCAAAAGCGTTCACTTTAATATAGGAATCCTTCTATCTGACATAGCTTAGKGAGTGAATGGTAATTAAAGGTAATCATTCAACTCATTTAGTGTAATTTTTTTAAAATTCTTTTTCCAACTGAATAATAGGCCTGCTGTAAAAGAGAATGTTTCTATATCAACTTGCTTTTGATAAAGCAATAACAAGAGACATAACAAAATGCTGTGATGAAAACAAAGTCACAGCTCAGAGCTTTTTCTTACAGTTTTTCTTGCAGCTGTGGCCCAAATTATAGGACTTTTCCAGGCACTTAACTCTGGCTCTAATTTACAGTAAGTAGTTTTACCATGGACATCTGGAAATATGTGATTTTTCTTTCATCATATTGATTTATGTGACTGTAATTATGACTATCATGGTGTCTGGGAAAAATACTAGTTTTCCTGTTACCTGTTTGGACTTGTTATGTTGTGCACACTCCTGTAGGACTTTTTCCAAAAAAAGCACATCTGCATCCTGGCTCCTTTATCCTGTTGTCCTGTCTGGTCTGTCCTGAGCATGCAGGAGCTAGGGCACAGAGGCACAGGCAAATGTGCCAGGCTGCCTGTGATGATGGCAGCATGGGACACCACAGGAAGCCTGGTTTGATGAAAGCTTTAGCTGTTTCTTCGTAAAAATGTAAACTCTTCCACCCCATGAAATCAAGGCCAAAGAAGAGGGTGGCTCCTTCAACTTGTTCCTCTATTCATAGCATTGAGCAGATCCAAATACCCTGAGGCTCTCCAACACGAATTCTAGATCCAGATCTGGACACATCTTTTGCATTTTGGGCTCATTTCTGAGTAAGCAGAAGCAGTGGTACCCCGCTGATCCAACATTCACAGTTACAGTCAAAGAGACATTAAAACACAGTAAAGACAACTCTCTAGTGCAGTTAAATTCCCAAAGAAGGGACTCAAGCTGCTGCTTTGGAAGTAGCTGAGGAAGACTTTCAGATGTCCCAGTCTCTTGCACCGGCTTGCCAGTCATTTCTTTTCATCATTAAACTCAGCAAGGATCATTAACACAGCAACTGGCTCACCTTCACCTGTGTAGAAAAATGTCCTATAAAAATCCCATTGAATTCTCTGAAGATTCAGGACAGGAACAATCTCTTCTACTGTGAACCTGTGAACTTTATTGTCTTTAAATCAAGAAAGACCATTATAAGAAAAGATTGCTCTGGGGCTATTTGGGGAAACTGGTGCAGAAACTGGGGTATGCACAGAGCCTTCACTTCTTACAGGAAGAAAACCACTCTGCTGTGTGAGCAAACCATTAGGGTTTATTTGATTTAATTGATATATTTGCATGGTCAGCATGAATGGGCGTGATGTGGGTTAATTTTTAGTATGTCTTTGTCTGAAAATGAGATTCATATGGCTTTGCTCTTTCCATCAGCATACCTTTTGACTGTTTGTCTTCTGGGCTTTGGTGTAGATCTGTAAAGCTTCTGTGAGCTGAATGACAATACCTAGCCACTGGATGAGAAAGATCTTATTGCCTGTAGTGAGGGAAAAGCATCAGTGAATGTCTTCCCCTTCATGAAACACCACAGAATCTCAGTGTGGGACACTGACCCTTGGGAAGGCAGGGTCACTGCTAGATCCACTGCTCACAGAGCAGCCTGCTTCTTTGGGCAATATTTAATGCAATGTTAATAAATTCTATTTGCAAGTCATTTGGGCCTTAAACTGCAGGAATTGGGAACTGCTGGAGACTTGTTCAGGGCCAGTTGTTTGGGCAATGTCCTCCCATGGGCAGGACTTTATCACCAGGAGGATGAGCAGAAGATGCTATCACGTGGCTTCTGTGCTCTGACAGTTTTCTGGATCAGTTGCTCCATGTCAATTGCTGATATATAGCCCAGGTTCCTACAGAAACACAGCTTCAGTTTCTGCAGATGCATGCCTTGTCAAAAAATTTTTTCAAGGTGTTCCATATTTCAACCAAGTTCATAATGGGATAAATTCTCAATGATCATTCATTTTCTACAAAGTAAGTTAATTGGGAAATCATCTACATTAAAAAAAAAATAAAAGAGACTGTGCCAGAGTCCTGACAGAAGTCCTCAAGCAAGGAGTTCCCACCTTCTTAGATACCAAAGGCATGAAT
This sequence comes from Amblyornis subalaris, assembly GCA_018881555.1. Classification (NCBI taxonomy): domain Eukaryota; kingdom Metazoa; phylum Chordata; class Aves; order Passeriformes; family Ptilonorhynchidae; genus Amblyornis; species Amblyornis subalaris. The sequence goes on along the minus strand of JACAXG010000048.1, from coordinate 5,822,954 downwards.
ACTGTGGGACCTGCAAAAGCTATTCCACACTGTTTCCCTGTTCTTCACATGTGTGAAACACATAAACCAAGTGGAAAGTGGCTGTTTAAAGTGGCTAAGGGCATCCACTAGCTTGCCAAGTATATTTACAGCACATCTAAAAATGGTTGCTAGGATAACTAAAATGTTTATTGGCAGAATATGAGGAGAGAATTTTATAAAATGTTTGCTTCTGGACAATAAAAAGGAGGAAAGGGTGATGATTGTACTTCTGAATGTCTGTAACCCAAAAGTTTGCTCAGTTCCAAATCCCAGCCCATTTGCAATGATATATAAATGTCATGCATTCCATGTCTGAGTAGAAGTCAAGCTAAGGACACATGACATCTGCTCCAGATGAAAGTAATTCATGCTCATAATGTAATTCCACATATATAACAACTTCCTCAACTTTTTTGCAGTTACCAAGAAATTATCTGGGGCATATGGAGAGGAATGTCAGTGTAACAGTATTGGCTTGTTAAGAGAGTTTGGAATTCAAATTCCTCTTGTGAAGGTGAGGGTTAATAACTCGGTTACTACTATCTTGTAAAGAATTATCCATTTGTCACACACACAGAAATGTGAGAGATTTTCTTATGCTGAATTGGATATTCAAAAATGGGACTTTACTTATTTTCCTTGTGCAGCAAATTCTACAGGCTTTAAGGGGAAGCAATGCCACAGCACTGCTCAGTCACAGTGCTCTTCATCAGCCTAGTACTTCTCAACCACACCAAAACCTAGTCAACTGGTACAGAGCTCTGCAACAGATTATGGCTTACCATAATTTTAATGACACACTCCCTCCCAACATACAACCTTACTGGTATCAGCACCTGCATATTTCACACATTTTGTGTTACTGCAGTTGTTAAATCTATTCAGTCTTTCCTTTGGAACCCACGTCAGTTAATCTGGAGACATAAATCCATAAGGGCTCAATGCTCATCTAATAAAAAGTTAGTCTCTGCCCCAGTAGCATTTACTGCATCATCACTTTTCTTACAAGACATGAATTTTTCAACAGCTTGTGAAAAGTTGTGAACAGAGCCTTAATTAAAACCACATTCAGCAGAAAGGTATCTTACATTATGAGAGAAGGAAAGATCTGGGTAATATTAAGCAGCTGTTAAAATACAAAATTAAGTCAAGCTAATTGTTATTACTGGCAGCCCCAATGACAGATGAGTGGTGAAACGCTTGACTGAACAGGCCTTTGGTCAAACAACTGATGTTGCATAGCTATTCTGCAGTAGGCTCCTGACCCCCATTGAATACAGAGATGTAATACTGACAGTCAGATAAACAATGGAATTTGTATGAGTATCAAAAGCATTGTCCTTCCTCCTGTCCTTACTGAAAAATACCGGCTGGCTGAATTCAAACTTGAGAAACCCTAATGAGAGTTTATAGGTTTGAGAGATGGGAACCACAAAGGCAATCTGATCTCCTGACACAGATTCACAAACCTCTTCCAGTAATACACATTCGATAACTCATGGCTGAACTGGAACATAGATCATTAAACAGACAGTCAGTCTTGATTTTGTAGATACCAGGGATGGATTTTCTGCATATTTTTCCAAAAGTTCCAAAGATTCTAAAAGTTTCAGAATACAGGTGACAAAGCCAACATAAGAATTTCTTGTCTTCCCTTCCCAGTCTCTGCCTACTCCTGATCATTGTGATGTTGCTCCCTCATTTGTGACAGTGCAGCTCTTTGCAAACCCATGGTATAAAACAGATTGCTGTCATGATTAAAAAAGCCTATGGAAGATGCTCAATTTGACTTAATTACAGAAGAAACTTTTTGTTAACTGCCTCCTCATAGGCTGAGGCATTGCTGCAAACTTGATTTAGTCTTGTTCCACATGATTTGCAGTTATATACATCCAAAGCATGTATAAAATGCCACGCTTCTACTATGGAAAAGCTTTACAACCACAACAGCTGTATTGCTCTCACTTACTCACTAAGAAGGCAGTGAGGAAGTTTCAGTGTAACTGCCAATTAACAAGTTACTGGAAAGGTGAAAATTGAACATTATCATTTAAGCAGCAGGACAAGAACATGGGAGATCTCTGATTTAGAGAATTAATTTTATGGCAAATCACAAGCAAAGTATTTCAGGCAATATCTCACTTTTCTTTTTAGTTTAGAATTGAGGGTCCTGGTGCCTTCCCTTGGCAAGTCTTCTCTGTTGACATCCTAGGAGCCTTTTTGAGCTTGGAGGAACCTAAGGGAGAGTCAGCCTTAAAGAGTCAGCCACAGGATTATTTTTCAGCATTTGAGCCTTTCTGGGAGGCTAGGGGTTGACAACCAGTTTCACAACAAAACCAGGCCTCCTTTTCTCCTTGGAGCTCTGTGTAACTTTTACACTTGGAAGACTTTCACATCAGCTGGTCTGGCAATCATGCCAGGCAGTAAAGTGTCCAAAGGAAACATCTGCTTCAATCTCTGCTCCTTGGCCAGCACAATGACAAAGTATCTGCACTGCCTCTATACAGCCCTGCTGATCATCGTGAACACCCTTGTGCATGTGGGAAACAGGTTGTCTTCAGCAGCCACACCAAGACACAGGAATTTACTCTTGAAGCAACTTATCCTCTCGGCAAATTCATTCTCTTTCACACCTCCAATCAATGAGGACTTCTTTGTCCCCATGTCCCTGGAGGCATTTACTGCATGCACACCCCATGGCTGAGGAGATGGAAAGTGAACTTTTATGTGTTGGGCTGGTTTTGCTCTGAAAGGTGCTCGTATACATGGGTGATGGGCATGTTGGAGGAACTGAATAGGACAGAATACGCTGCCAGCTCTGTTTGAAATCGCTTTCTTCCCAGTAAGGCCGTTCTTATTGTGCCGTCATCCTGTGCAAAGACATTATCATTCATTTAATACAGCTTAAAGTGCAAAGATAAGAGTATGGTCTCTGTGTGGGGGACTCGTCTAAGGCTGCAGTTCATTTCTGAACTGGTCAGCAAACAAGAGCAGTTACAGGAGGGAACACAAGTGAACAATGTAGAACAAGCCTGATGAGATCTAGAGATGAATCATTCTCTTTTCTAATCTCTTCCTTTAAAGAAAAAAAAGAAAGGAATAAGACTGAAAATAAAGCACTAGTTTTTTAACAGTGTGTGCAATTAACTATTGAAACAGCTTGCTATGGATTGTCCTTCATTTGAAGGCTTTCAAACAAGACAGAATGTCTTTCTAAAAAAGATTCAAATAGAATCAGCCTTGATGGCAGGATTCCTATGCTGCGTGAGGGCTCAGATGAGATTTCTGTTACAACCCTCCTGGCCTTACACTCCCAGTTAGTGTCGCTTTAGTTGCTCTGCCTCTGCAAGGTAGAAAAAGGGTATATTTTTTTAATTAGACAGCAAAGCAATAATTTAATTCTTAGAGATTGTGTTTGTGTATATATATATATAGATACAGCTCTAGTTTTAGTTTTAGTTGTAGACTTATACAACAAAGCTTCTGTATCTCCATCATGTCTTTGTCTTTCCTTTATTTATGCTGATTAAATTTTTAGGCTTCCAGCTCCTGTGACTAAAGCCAGCACCAAGAATAGAAGGAAGGATTAAATATCAGACACAAATAAGCACAAAAATAAAGCATCATATAAAGATGCACAGCAAGGTCAAAGATTTTGATAGATATGTGTGGCTCAGATAATGGGACTTTGCTGCCTATCATTATTTCCCCAGCATGATCTTAAAAGTGTTGCTTTTTAAAGAATCACTTAATGCTTAAACTTAGGCACATGATGTCATTTTGGACACCTAAGCTTACCTAACAGCTGCATTGGGTGGTATGCATAATGCAGGGCCACAGTGGAAGCTTGTTCCCTTACAGAAAGACAGCAGGATGACAGGCAGGACAGGCAGGAGGCTCTTAAGTCCTACCAATACCTGTGCCTCACCTTGGAGTTACTCAAACAGCAATTCACCTCTCTGCTGTCTAATAGATAAAGCATATAGACTTTTTTCTTTTAATTCAAAAGCATATTAATTTAAGAAAGAAAATAAGTATGAGATTAAGACTTCAGATGGCCTGCACTGGTCTGCCTTCATTAATTTAAGATAGCATTATATTATGTTATCTGAGAACTTATCCCTAACATTTAATTACTTGAATAAGGTCTGTGGTAGGCAACGGATTCCAAGAGAATTATGCTAAAACCAGGGCTGTCAGTGAACCTTCCCCATGGTAATCTAAGCTACTGTTCTGGTCTCTTTTCAGTGTTATTTATGGCTGGCTAAATTGACTACCAGATAGAAAGTACATAAACTCGGCCTTTAAAAGATCTGTTCCAGATAACAGATTATCTTGGAGGTAACAGTGTTTGTGCTCAACATTTTGTCAAAATACCAAGCTGGTCCTGTGGGAGGCTGGAAAATATTTTCCTCCCCTCTGAGGTCTTGGTTCTGCTCAATGTGACCAGTACAGTCACTTTGAGAGGAGGATGTATAGTTTGAGATTACATTTTCAGTCTTACTGCAATTATAATAATTAGAAGGATCTGACACAGGTCTCTGTTTTCTTTCTGAATATTAATCGTGTTCATTGTCACTTGTAAGCATTGACCAGCATTCTAAATAGGTTTATTAACTGCAATTTTATTAATAGTCATCCCAAAGAAAAGACATAAGCCCAAGACAATTGCCTGCATCTACTTTCCAAAATCCAAATTCAGATCCTTTCTCAAAAGGTCCCTATTTTGACACATTAGACTGAATTACACAATGTGTGTGTCCTAGCCTTCTGGCTTATCTGGATTCTACATCTGAATAATGTTAGGCTTTCAGACTCTATATTTAAGAAAACTTTAATGTCTCTAAAGGTCATGATCTAACAGCAGAACTCGGACAATAAATCAGGACAGCTGTCACTATCATTTAGTCAGAAACGAATACTAAAATTCCAAAAACTGAGATCTAAAAGTTGGAAATTAGATAAAAGAAAATGGAATAACAATAGAAAACAGTTTAAAAAGTGGCATGTGGGGTTTTTTTAAGTAAAATGGAAATTTCCTCTTTCAAAAGSTGTTTAAAATTATGGTAATTCTTTATTGTTTTTCCATAGACTTGGTTGGGGGTTGGGTTGGGGGGGGCACAGGGGTGTTTGGTTTTTTTTAATGTTTACTGACAATTTGCAACTCATAGGAGGGCCTCTAATATGCAATAAGGTGGTATTGGCACTGGTTTTTTCCTTGATTAGGAAAATATATTCATGTACACTTGAAAATTTCCTTACTTCAAGCAGCATTGTCCAAGAAAACATCACAAATGCTTTGGTCTTCTTGCATTGAGGGCAAAATCCATAAGTCAATGCTTACAGAATGGATCTTGGTGTTCTTGATATCATTTCCAAGGCTGAGATATTTCAAATATCCTTTCCTGAACTGCATCTCTGTTGAGTGCTCTTTTTTTAAAAAAAAATGAATCTTCTGCTGTTGCAGAGCACTTCTTTCCAGAACCACCAGCCACTTTCTGTCTGATCCTCAAGTTATTAGTCTATTTTAAAGGAAAAGTTCAAATAAATGCTTATGTTTCCATTTCCGTTTTTTGGGCTCTGTCCAGAAGATGTACTAATGCTGGCTACACAGAACACTGTCTGCAGCATCAAAGTAAGATCATCTGACCATGTCCATCCAAACAGAAACTTATATACAACACCCCACACACCTTTGCTGGGCACTGAAACACTGAGAAAACTTATGCCCAAAGAAAAGGAGAAAGATCATTATTTACCACTGGATAAACAATATGAAGAAATCTGATCGTAAACATATAACCACCCAGGAGATCTCAGTACAAGAAATAAGAATAATTTGCCTTAAAACACGTGAATGGGATTCATTGACTTTACCTATCTGCCAGGTAGGTGACTAATGTAAATTGTCATCAGAATGCCTTGATAAGCAATGGAGAAAGATAGACTCTTTCACAGTACATATCATCTAATTTCAATATAAATGTTTACAGTAGGTGGGATGAATAACACTCTAAAGATGCATATCTTCATATAGCCTCCATCCAGACAGACTAGATAGTTTATTTAGACTAAGCACCTAAATTGCAGATAACCAAAAGTAGGGGAGTTGGATCTTGCCCTGAGTGCCTGGCTGAGCAAAGAGTATTTCTCAAGTTGCTTAGAAAATGAATGCTACAGTGCTTAAGGGGGCTTCTGATTACCCACAGTCCTTCGTGGGCTTCACAACCTGCTGTGCTTTGTCCAGGAACTGCCGCAGAACTTGCAAACAGACTTTGCAGAAACTCTGACATAACAGGCCATCCCATGTTTCTTAGAAAGAGAGCAAAGCACCTGAGTACTGGATCTGCAGCTTACCTGGAGCTCCCAGACAGACTTGATCTAACCAAGCATTGCTAAGATGTGCTCTTAATTCTGCACCTTTGGAGGAAGAGAACTTGTCATTAGTAACGGCAATGGACTTCCAATACCACGGTGCTGAGCAAGCAAGCACTCAGAGCCCTAAAGAGGTGTCTCAGAGCTGCTCTTTCCAAATTTCTGAGGGCCCTGTTAATGGAAATACAGGGATGCCTCAGCACAGCACCATTTTCTTTTGGATGAGGTCTACTGAGGGGGATTGTGATTCAACCTACTCCCAGAATAAGCTTGGCTGTGCCCCTGAATGGCACTGCTTGGACAGCAGGACCACCTCAGCCTCTCTGCTTTCAGGCCATGGGTAATCCACACTGCAGATGAAATCCACAGTGCAGACAAATGACCCACTGAGAACTAGTTGCAGCTTCTGCTTTCCAAATCTTCACTGACAGCCCTAAGCGCCCAAATGCTGAGGATCAAAACCTGTGTACTACTTGAAATGAACTCATATCCCACTCCACACTCCTTCTCTCTCCTCTCTGAAAGTATTTAGAGACAATCCCTAAGGCTGTGATCTTTTTCTGTTAGAAGGGATTGCTCTCGCCACCCTGCCTAACACAAAAGTTTTTTCTTATTAAAACACACAGATGCGCTGAGGGTCTCATTTAACAGCTCAGACATTTTTATTGGTTTGGTTTTGTAGGCCTTAGACCCTCACACTGCTTGCAATGTGTGAGGTTGTGGTGGCAATGATGCCTGCACGGTATGCCTCACCAGCAGAAAGCTTTTCCACCAGTGATACTCATTCCCTCATCACCAGGGAAATTATCCATATTTATTTTTGTTGATATTGCCCTAGACTGGTGCTTGACAAAGATGAACCTTTTCATTCAATACATTCATATGGCACCTGCAGTTAGAGTGATGCCTTATCGGGACTACCTGAAAGAGAGAGACTTAACAAAGATTAAAAGGTTAAAAGCAGTGGTGTTTATTTGAAGGCCTTCACATACATCCAGGGCAGTCAAAGCTCGCTCGGGGGGGCCTACACCCTACGTGGACTCCCTGAGCTCCGCTCCCCAAGTTAGACCACCCAAGATGGACGACTGATCACGAGTTGTCCATACTTTTATAAGTTTGATCCATTAGCCTATCGGGGCTAGCTCTTCCAATTACAGCCCCAGGTAATGAAGTAATTCCCCCCAGGTTTCCCCCCCCCCCCCATCAACGGTTGTTTACATATCTTGGGCCTGAAGCAGCAAGGTGTCCTTGAATTGCAGGCCTGAAGATTGTTTTGTCTAAAAGGCAGTAGCTAACACTTTTATATGGGCTTTAGAGTTACACACTAAGAATTGCAGGGTTACAAGTATATGAAAAATATAAAAGCCAAAATCCTAAGGCATCAATAGGGACATTGTTTTTAAATGCCAGAATTGAGCTGGTTGGGCTGAAATTTGCCTTCAGCCTCAGACTCAAAAATTTCCAAAAGTCACTTTCCCTGACTCAAAATAAGAATGAGTGGCGGAAAATTATTCTTGCCCATGTGGAAAGCAATTTTGTCAAGCCTTTGTTTAGGATAGTCTCATTCTGCCACACTGTACCAGGAGGACTGGAAACCAGGCCGGTGGGAGAATGCCTTCGCATTCAGGATTACAACATGGCATTAGGCTACATGGCATTAGGTTACTTAATGGGCTTCCAGGAGCACGACAGGCAAGGAACTAATGAAAGCAATTTCCCAGCAGTTTCCCAATACAGGTCAAGCTTCAAACAGACACATGCATAGGTCTTATGTGAAAGCAGCAAAATAGAAACTTCTCCGACAAATATTTTGATGAGTTACTTTTTAGTCATTTCCTCACCATCATTTCCTCTTAATAATTCAAATAGAGGTAGTGAAGACCTTAGATAATGTGATGATTCAGTCTTATTTTTTCCAAATTTAGTTTTTACTGAGATTAGGAAATCATACACAGAATCAAAGTTAAAGGACTGTTATCAAGACGAAAATTTCAGTAATTCAGAGTGAATACTGAAGCTGCCAGTGCAAGCTTAATGGTGTCTCTTTGGTGTGTTTACATTATGATAGCCTTTAATTACAGAATCGTAGATTACTTTGTGGTGAGGTACCCATCTCCCTGTGACACTGCTAGAAATTTGCTGGTCTGACATCAGAAACAAAGTTTGGAGTTTTTCTCACAAAGCCTCTCCCGTGGAGCAAGACAAAAGGAGGCACTTTCAGAAGGCTGTCCTTGCAGCCTGCTATCACTGCCATGCCTCGACCAGTCCTTGCTCGGCAGCTGAGTTGTTGTGTTCATTACAGCAGAGGTGTGGACTTTGGCTTAGAGAAAGATAGGGAGCTGTATTTTGTATGTGAAAGAATATCCTGAATAAGGTAGGGAGTATCTAGGGGGATGGGAGGAGGATTTTCAGCTTGTCAAGAGATAAGGAAGTTTGATAACATTATGGAGAGCTAGAATTTTCCTCCTTTTCTGGAGGAATTTTAGTAGTACAAATGAAGTAATGGGTTTGCAACATTTTGGTGCCCTCCTAGCAGCAAGGAAATCAAGACGAAGCCACAGAAAAGTAGATGTACTGGCTGTATCGGCTTTTTATTCCACTATATCACATTCATACAAAGTATTCTTGCATGCATATTCACTATTCTATTCACAAGGCCTAACATACACAGCCATTTGCTGCAGGGTCAGTCGGTGCTGACTCAAGCCTTATGAAGGACACACATATTTAGTGAAGCCAGAAAAAGGGGAAACTTTAAGTTTCATCCAAAGGAAAGCTCAGGATAGCATTATGTATTAAAGGACATAATAAACCAATTCTGAGTTTCAGCAGAGTCTGAACTTTTATACAACTGCTGTTTTAAAAAACAAACTATTTTTGTTCTGTTTCTGCCAACATAGGCTTTCAGATTTTCTAGCGTTCATGAGTATCTTTGAGTGAACACTTATTCGTATAAATGCATGTATTTGCTTTTTAACATAATCATTGCCACATGCATAGCTGCCAGAAGAATTAGTGAGGAGGTGCAGACCAGAGTCCTTAAATATGTTGATTTTCTACCCTGCTAACTCATCTAATCTTAGTATTTGTAAACGCCTTGCCCAGTTTCCAAGGAAGAAAAAGCTTAAACCAAGACAGCTGGTGCCTGTCTCAGTCTATGTAAGGATGCAAAACTAGGAAGCAGCCAGAAAAGCAGTGATGCTCCCTTTTCACTTCAACGTGTGGTTACTGGTTATTAGTCAGGTGCCTGGAGCAGGAGGAGTTTAAGAATTCATTCAGCTTTGGAATATCACCTAGCAACAGTGTCTGGGAAACAACCGCTCTGAGGGCTTTTTCACTTTACTTTGTTTTCAAATACAAGGCAAGAGTGTGCGAAGCCTCACATGAGATCAAAATCTAAGCAGATCAACATTCAGCATCCATCTAGCACTGTAACAGGATCCATAAAAATAGGCTGCCTCAGACTACTCAAATTATATAGAGAAATTATATTCCCCAGACACTTGTGCAGATAAAGTCAGTTTCACTTAAAAGTTTACTGGAAGTTAGTAGTGCACACAACATGAAATCAGGCTTGATTTAAAATACGTATGGACAGGAAAAAACACATCCAGCCGTCTTCCAGATCCATGCTGGCATTATACTACTACAGAAACAGAGGGTTCCTGTAAAACAGAAAAATGCAATTATTTGAACTGGAATTTGACCAGGACATGTCTTAAGATCTGATTTATTGAGAGATGCTTTTATCTGAATTAAGGTGCAAGCGAGACCATATGCCAAAGTCAATAGTATGGGTTTTATTTAACAGAAAAATGCAAGCTAGAAAGATAGAAGTAGAAAAGAGAGGAGAAAGGGTGGGAGAGAGAGACAGATTAAGCAGAAGAGAGTCACCATCTGTGGATCCAGCACTGTCCTGTTGGTCCTTCACCTTGGGCTTCTTGGTGGTGGGGGTACTGAGGTCACCCAAAACTTTTCACTATTTGTCTACACAGTTCTCTTATTCTATTGGTTAAATGATTCCCTCACTTCTAGTGCTAATCAGTTCTTTTCAATAAGTGGGTTTGTTGAAGTCAGTGGATTGTGCCTGATCTCTCCCTGCCAGAGCTACCTTTTACCTGACTTCAGCACAGTTGCTGATTTGGCTTTCCTCATAGATGCTTTGTGTCCATTATCAGTGCTCTCCCAGCTCTGTTTACCTCCCCCTGGGCCTGAGATAATGCTCAAACAATAGTATCACCTTTATCTTACCTCATGGGTCCATCAGGTGGCTTAAGGTACAGTCCATTTCCAGGAATCCACGGAGGCATATTGGGGTGAGGGGAGTAGGTGGGAGGAGGAGGAGCTGGAGGGCCCTTGGTGGTCACAGATGCCATCTGTCCCATAACTTGGGGTGATCTCTGTTTGACTGGCAATATGGGTATGGGCAGTTGCCCCTCCACACAGTTTGCCACAGTGGGAAGCCTTGGCTGGATGCATTCCCCAGGAAGTGCTAGCCAGACCTCACCAGGCCTGGAGCCAGAGCCATCCTGATGCTCCATTCCATGCTTATCTCATGGCAAAGTCCTTCTGTGGTCTTAACGGCATTTGAGACAAGCAATTGTGAAGTCCTTAAATCATCCACCCAAATTTCTACTGCAAAAACTATTACTATTTTGAGACCTAATCCTAAACATCCTGCAGAAAGTTTTGGGGATAGAGATGGCTTTCTTCCCCTTCACTTGTTCTAATAGCCATTGGATTTTTAAAGAAAAAAGTCTCATTTAGACTTCATTTAAAAAACAGATCAGAGCACTCCCACGCTAGGTCATTGTCCTGTAGGCTGCTGGAGGAAGGATGGTCTGTATCTATCACATCAGGATCTTCATGTGAGTGTGATAATGAAATACAGAGCAAGTATTTAGTACATGTTTCAGTTCTCAAAACTTTAATTGTGCATCTGTGAAAATGCCTGTAGGAGTTTCTGCATACTTCCCTTTTTCACACACACAGGCACTATTTATTCTTCAAATAACCTGATATATTAGAGGGGTGTTAAAACTACTGTGATCCAAAGAAGCAGTAATGAATTTGTATTGTTTATATGGCATATTATCATAATGAATTTTTCAATTAAATGTAGTAATGACAGCACATTGACAAATGAAATGCTTAAGCAAATAAAGAGGCACTTTGAAATGCAGAAATATTTGGCATCAGCTGAGGGAGAATAAACAATTCTGAAGTATAGGTTTATGAGAGAGTGGCTGCATCTTCTTGCTCAGAAAAGTCCCCTGTCTAAACCCACTCTAATAAACTCCAAACATACCAGGACACAAAATGCTTGCTGCCACAGGTTCAAGTGAAATCAAATGCTAGTCATAGCCTTCAGCTCACAAAGGAGAAGCTAATGGTCAGTCAGTGGAATCCGAGTAAACACATGGAAGTTTAGAGCATCAATCTTCAAAATTTTGCACAGATGTAGCAAAATAGAAAGCCTGTCCTTCCATTTACTTTTTGATTATGACAGCTTGGCACATTTATTTCTGTACGGGCAGGGGAGGGAGGCCTCCCTTGGTGCAGAATAAAGACAGTAATGCCATCTTCCTTTTGTGAACTGGCAATTAACCATTAGTTGTGTCCACACTAACACAGTGATATTAGTGGCAATCCTTGTTAGGGTGTCCAGAGCCTCTGCCAAATCATCATCTTCTACCAGAATGTCTACATGCCATACATCCTCCACTCCCCAGAATTAAACTTCATGTGACAAGTAAACTTTATACGCAGGAAACCACAGCAATATTTCAGATAAGTAAGTCTTCAAATGTAGGATTTGTCTGTCCAGCTCAACTTGTCTGTGGTTTAGACAGCTGTACTTGAGCTCATGGCCCTCAGTTTCTACCACCATCAATAGTAAGAAATAAACACTTGTATAACATCTGCTCCTTACTAGACAGCTACTTTAAACTAAAATTAGTTCTGTCTAGAAGTGCCTATTTTCCTGTTTTAATTCTAAAAGAAGATTAGGTAACTAACACAGGTGTATATACATGAAAACAAAACACTAGCATGTAGTCACACGTTGGCATTATTTTGGGTGTATTTAAGGCACTTAGTATTTTTAGAGGTACCTGGAGCCCAAGTTATGTGAGGTACCTGAGCACCTATTTGCCCCTTTAGCCTCTTGCAGGGTGTATATCTATGTATATATCAGAAACCTTTGCCTGATCCTGAGAGTTGAGCTCTAACTTCACTGAATATCCAAATTTCCTGAGGTCAGTGAGTGAGGTGGGTACAGAAGGAATGCTGGGTTATGCCTTTAATACTTATTGTTTCTCACCTTTCGTTACTTTCTGTGTAGCTAGGGATCATGTGGCAAAAACAGATTTTCTAATCACATACCATTTTCCACAAGGGCCCTTGGCCTCTGCTTTGCTGGTCCAAAAATCACAAAGCCATGTTTATTTTAACATATCCAGAATGTAAACAATTCAAAATTATGAAGATAAGGAGGGGGTATCAAGAGCTAAATAGCAGAGTAATAAATATCCGATGACATTAGAAGGCTTTTTGCAGGATACCAAGGAGAGTTCAATCGCATGGGGATGATTGCAAAACAGTAACTCCTTTAAGCTGCGAGAAAGAGAGGTAAATCATCCTGGTGGTATTTATTTACTTGTAGTATTTCTTTCAGTTTCACCCCTCTCTCTCAGTACCTTACTTTGTCAGCTTCCTGTGTTGATTTTCAGGATCTCATGGAGGAGTCAAGAGGCATGGCAAAAACAAGAGGCAAACATGGGATAGGGCCCCTGGTCTCGTTTATGCCATGTTTTCACTGACAAAAAAGTGAAGGGTGTCTTACCTCTGGAAGTTAAAGCTTATGTTAGTTGTCTACTGTAAAACCATGGTGGAGACAAGACCTAACATCCTGAGGCTGAATCTCTCCTTTGCCATCAGAAATTGTTCAGGAAAGGCTGTGATGGCCACTGCAAACAGTCCTACTTGCTGGAAGGGCTGTCTTGTGTCTTTGCAATAGTCTTGCTAAGTGGGTAAGTGTGGCCTGTCATTCCGCATCCAGCTTTTTTTTCTTGGTTCTTACTCCAGAGCTTTCCGTCTGAGAACGGCCTCAGGGAAAGACTGTTATTTTCTGAGAGGTAATTTGGGAAAGACAACCGCAAGCAGAGAAGTTACATGCAATAATGTAATTACTGTGTGTTAGTTGTCTTGTTACCAAAACAAATTAAGCAACAGAAACTCCCATGCTTTTGTTTCAGAGAAAGTCAAGATAATTAGTTCTCTGAGCTTTCCAGGCCCACTTCCCCACTTGTGTGTAGGGCTGTGTGCCATGGGTACTACTAAAATACAAGTGGTATGTTGACTCACATGGAGATTATTTTTTTACTGTCTTCAAAGATGAGGGAAGAGTATGGTCTCTGGGTGTGGATACAGGGGAAACAAAGGGTAAAGGGGAAACAAAATGCGTCCTCCTCCCTCAGAGGTTACAGAAAAACTGTTGTCTGGGCAGCTCTTGCTGGAGAGGAGAAGGGAGGAAGATATCTATTATTGTTCCCCCTTTTTAGAGGGGGATGTGGATAATATCTCCTTTGAGTATTTCCTATGGAGCTTTGCGTGCTGCACACTGTATTTTATCAGATATGACCCTAAAGGCACAGCACATATCTGGCGAAAGATGTGTTCAGCCATGGCTGCTTGAACTTGTGTGCTGATTATTTTTCAGGGACAAAGAGGATTAGAGGTGATAAAAATCCTATGTTTCTGTAGAATCATTCTTGAAGGACCAAAAAGGCATTAATTAAGCTTCCCAACAGACCTAAGCGTCATGAAGCAAAATGCAGTACAAAGAGATTAAAGGTCCTGTTTTCAAACTTGCTTCCCAACATATCTTTAGTTACAGTAACTTTATGCATCCACATTTTAAAGCATTTGACAGAGACTTTTACCCGCCCAAGCAAGGAGGCTACAGCTGCCCCAGAAAACATCTCAGCAATCCAGCTTCTGGGCCGTAACCACAAAAAATGCTTCTTCCCTCTTACAAAACTTATTCCAAGTCAGAGAGAAGTTTATTGGTGACTGAAAAAACACCTTGAAAATAACCTATTTTGGACTTACTTTTAGGAAGGTTTATTTAAAGGTTCAGAGGAATGTGCCAGTGCTTATTTTAGGAGCTCATTCCTTCCTTCTTTTTGGCTAAATAGGATTTTTGTCTTGAGCAACACGGTCCTCAGGCAGGGAGTTATGGGGGTGGTGAATCCCAACCAAAGGTGTGTGCTCATCTGGCTGGTGAAATCCTTTCGGCAGGAGCATTTCCTTGACCTGCTGTGTAAGGTACCCAAGACCACATCTCAGGAGGATGGGCACCCATGACCCCATGTGTGTTTGTAGATGGGAGAAGGACATAAAACATAACAGATAATGGTTCACATACAACTTTGATTTTACATTCTTCTAAATCAAACTGGAAAATGTGAAAAGAACATCATAAACCCACTCTTCATAGTGGTTTGCTTCCATGGTTACAGTGATCTAATCCTGTATGAGCTCAGTTAAAGAAGTTGCATAATGTTTGGCTCCCCATTTTGAAGTCTGTAGATATTATACTAGTTTCCGCGTAATTTATTTCTGGTCTTTCAGTAGCATTAGGTAAAGAAAAGACTCAGTTTTCTATGTTAAAAGTAATTGTTTTCCATGTAAGGGTCCGCTTTCTGTTTGACTCCCTTCAACCTCATGGAATTACAAACTTGTAGGATTAAAGAATTTTCTAACTCTAATTTGTATGCCTGATTACTAAAAGAATTGGTACAGAAACTAAGGGTAAAAACAGGTAAATGTATTTCCATCAGTACCAACACAATGGAAAAATAAGGAAAAATACGATGAAACCTAGAAAAGTTGCTTCAAAATTTATTTATTGTATTTTCAAATTGCTGAAGACTAATGCTACCATATGTCCCCTTTTTTTCTGTCTAGAAACAGGTGGGTTTTTTCTGTATTTGCTTGGAATTTCTAGAGTTACCAGGTACCTTTCAAGCCAGATACTACCAAGCAGGTTATATGGAAATCACTGACTTGTTCATGATGATCTCTCACACTATGGGAAGTATCAGCAACTATGTGAACATGGATTTAATAAATATGTATAGATATAAAAATATATACACACACACACACATATACATACACTGTGAGTCTTCTTTGCTATCCCAGAAATGCTGCACAGTGACACAGCTGCCTAATGTATAGAAGCTACCTCATTAATGCCAAGAGAACTCACTGGGCTTTTCATTGTGTGGCCTGGCTTTTAATGGGATAAACTTCTGCTACTGGCTTTGCTGCTGATTGGCACTGATTGCTTAGACAGCCCAGCAATGCTGGCACTTGTGCAGGGATCCACAGCAGCGGCACCGGTGTCACACTGCACATCCAGCCCCATCTGACCCGGGACCTGCGGCACACGCTGGTATCTCCTGAATGTTTGACTCTGCAGCAGCATGGCCAGAGCTGCTGCTGTGCTCAGCTGCGCCCGAGGGCTGCAAGGCATTCACCCATAAAGTCTAGACAAAGGTAGAAAATCCTAAAAATCTGCTCTGACAGGATTTTCATTTAGATAAAGGAGACCAGTCCAGGAGAATTTGGCTTGCAGTCACATTAGGAAAATTGTGCTTTTACTGGTACAGCTTGTTTCATTTGAAGGGTAAAATGATTTTACTATACCAGTACAAAACCACCCTGCTTGTCCAAGAGAATAAGTGTACTTCATTCCCATAATGTACAGGAACTCCTATACCAGTAAAGCATTCCCAGTGTAAGTACAGCCTGTTTTTTCAGTCATCATTCATCTCCAAAATGGTAGAAAACATCTCTAAAAAAGGGTATGGTGAGAATTCAGTCATCAGTAAATGAGAAGTGTTTTCAGATCATCACAGAGAAAGTCCAATTGCATAAAGGATTACATATCAATATTATATGACCTCTTTCAAGGCTTTATAAAAGTATGGAATGAAAAATGGTTCTGGCTTGCAAGCAAAAAGTGACTGTTTTAAGTGTTTGAAAATGGTGCTTTACTAATTTGTTAAAAACCAAACATAAATCCATGTAATACATATGAGATGCACATTTCTCAGCTCAAAAATTGTAAAGAGCATTTCTAATTGTCGTCATTATTTTACAGGTTTTATTCTGTCGTACTGGATCAGCTCTTCATGTATTTCACTTCCCCATTGTTGTGTCTACATATGGCACGTAGTAGTTCTTCATGAACATGGAAATTCAGTAAGGCAATATATGTCTCTTAAAAAAAAAAGACAGGTCAGAATTACAAATATAATTTATTTATTTCAAGCCAAAAAACCAAATCAGYAATTTATTTTCATCAGCACAGGCTGCCATACGATATTTGTTTTGTAGGATGACTCATATATTTGGACTTTATACCAAGCCATGAAAGTCTGTCTGGCTTAGAATTTCCTACATACTGCAAATGCTGTTGAGAGTGTTTCCAACTTCCAATAGCTTTTAAAAATTGCAGTTACCTGAAAGATCCCAAATGAAGAGCAAAGTGAAAGAATGGGAGAGATCACTGACTACGGTTGGCAATTTTCCTGTAATTGGCAAGACCAAATACAGTCAAGAAATATCAAAATTTTTAAATAGAGTAACTCAGATTCTGCCTAAGGATGTTAAATTATGGCTGTTGCATATTGAAAGATCCAAAGTGTGACTCTTTGAGATACTTTGGGCTCCTGCACCCCCTCTGCTGTGCTCCAGAGCAGCATTAGCAGCAGTGCCAGACCTGCACTGGCCACTGCAGGTTTGCCTGTGGGCCACCAAGGAAGCAACCCCTCAGCCTCACCCTTCTTGTACTCATTTGAGAGAGGAAGCAGAGAGGAGCACATGCTGCTCCTGTCCCAATCACTGCTACTGTCCCTGGGTGCCTGCCTGCCACACATTTCCCAAGACTCCTCTCGGAGCTGGATCGCTGCCTCGCTGGCATGAAGGACATACATCTGACCATGCAACTAGGCTTGTGCTGGCTGTAGTTGATGCCAGCAGGACATAGCAGTTAACCCCATTGGTAAATGCAGTATCTGTGGGCTCAAAGGGGTTAAATGAACAACTGAAGGATGGTTTCAGCCTTCATTAGCCCTGGGCATTGGATTACAGTGTTTTTTAAGGCCCTGCTCTTCTCTATATTGGCAGCGACTTTCAATTTAGAAAGAGGTCTGTTGTCAGACACTCTAATCCATGCAATAAGAACAAACTCACCTGGTTAAGCCCAACTACATAAACAGATTAGGCAGCTGTCATGCACCAACAGGCATTGTACAATATGAGATGACACGGTATGATAAACAGCATACATATTGTTTGGAAATTTCTGTCTCTTCAGGTTGAGATTAAATACTTATGGAACACACAAAGGCTGACTTTTATTCGACCATTGTCTCTGTTTCTCCAGGACAAACACTCATTCAGTAATTCGTCACACATGTTCCATTCATTCAAGCTTCATGCACACCTTGTATGCTGTGGGTCAAATTCTCTTCTCAGCTGCTTTCTTTGCAAACCATTGGAAATCAATGGATGTGGAAGTGATTCACAAGCAATGAAAATAGAGACATACTTTTTTTTTTTTTACTGCGAAAAGGCTTTCAGGATTATAAGCATGAATTTCAGCAGAATTTGGGCTACAATACAATGACTTTTCAAGAGGATTTAAGAAAAATGGATCTACATCCTCTTGCCATATGCTTTCTGCTATGAACATCTGGTTCCAGTGAGATCTCACTGTGGGATATTTTGTAATGCAAAAATGTGTTAAGTGACTTTTGCTCAGAGAAAGACTTGGTCGCAGACCCTTTATCCTCAGTGTTGTAAGTACGTAAGACTGCAGTCCGTACACTACACGTCTGGAGGTAATTAAATATCTACAACCAACCAGGAGGCATTGATCTTAGCAGGAATAACAGCCATGCTGCAGACAGACATATTGGAGTTTGTTGTGAGATCTGGGTGAGATGGAGCAACATGGAAGAGAACCCATGGCACAGAAAATAGCACAATATATCATGTGCTAATGGTATCATTTTTTTGCTGACTACTTAGCCAGTCATTCTTTCCTCTGAAACTGTAGCCTGTGGCAATTAAAGCAAGGCAAAAATACAATTTTTCCTTAAGCAGTCACTGAAATTGAAACCTGTTCATTGACAAAATTTATTCATAACCTCTGGTAATTTCTAACTTAATGGACTGAAACTTGAGGGTTTATATGTCTTCATTCAAAAATAATATATATTCTGGTTGTATACACATAATGAATATACATTATTGTACCTCCAGTTTTAAGGTCTTGATTTCCCTAAGTGGCAAATGATTCTGCCTTTCAGAAATTAGATGTCCACTACTTTTTGGAATCTTAAAGCCTTCTGAGGAAAATCAAGTTGAACACTCAGAATCTGAGATCCTCACAGTATAGGCTCTATTTTATGAGCTTTTGCCTCTCATCATCTGGCAATTAACTTCTTGCATTGTTTGTATATGTGAGTGTCTCAAGCTTGCCAGTCACCCTAAGCAGCCTCTACCCAAGTGATAGAGAAGGTGACTCGTGGTTGTGCCTTACAGTTCATTGTCACATTAGCATCCTTTTATCCGAAACCTATATAAAGTGCAAGTCAATCAGTACTTAAATCAAATAAGGGCACCCTGTTGCCATTTTTTTCTATCTGAAACAGCTGAATGGGTGCTGTACTTGATGTAATGAATACAGAAAGTATACTGAAAGAATGAGGAAACAACAGAATTCGTTTGGTAGAAGTTTCCTGGAAAGGCAGATGCTCTCTGTGGGGTAGAGGGCTTTTAATAGCCTGAGCAGGAAGGTTTGCAATGGGGAGGGCTGAAACTAGGCAAATGGCAAAATTGTTTGTCCAAGCTGGGCATTAACACAGTCAGACAGAAAAGTAGCAGATGGCCAAAAAGGGGAATTTTCTGGGATTCAGAGCCAGAGAAGACTGAAATGTGGGGATACAGCAGAGAGATCRGACAAAGAGAAACAGTCAGACAAACCTTGAATCGCTTATGCAGGGAACCCCTGCGAGGGTGTTCAGGTTGTCAGGTATGCAGCAAGCCCAAGCAATGAGGAAAAGCTTCAGGAGTGGATACTGCTAGTGTAATTGCACCAGTAGCACAACAAGTTTGGTTTCCAAAAGAGTTGTAGTATATAACCCTGTAGGTTTTTTATCAGAGACGTAAGACTTTCAGATTTTAGAACCAGGTTGACCAAGTCTGTCCATCCCTCCATATGACCAGAGGGGTTCAGGGTGAAAAGAGARCTTCTAGTAGTACATCTTTTGTGAAAGTCAAACAAATCTAAAAAATATCTTCCATGATGCTCCTTAACTGGATTTCTGTAACTTTCCAAACACACTGCCAAGACCAACACTCCTTCAAAATATTTGGCACAGTAGGGATGGTGGCCTCTGAGGTGAAAAAGTTAGGTTCTTTTAAATGGAAGTTAACTCTGAAACCCAATAATGCTAGATTAACTTCAGGCACAAAATTTTGAAGTTTGACTTCTTCCCAATAAAAACATTAAAAAATTAGGAGAATCTGTGCAAACGGCAAGACCACCAGCTCACTGTGGTTTTGTAAAATAGGTGGAAGGGACCTACTGAAATAAGCCTGGAGGACTGAGAAGATTTTCTCTCTTTGTGTTACAAACTGGATTAGCTGCAAGCACAACATGGCATTAGGGGAGATATTCAGGTGCCTAAACATAGGTGACCAGTGTAATTCCAGATAAGTTCTAGTGATCTGACAGGTATATGAGAAACCCATGGCCTTCTACAGTGAAGCAGGAGGCTATAGGGCATCTAAACTGTGCTGTTTAAGTACTCAAATCACCTCCTGGCAGTGTTCCAGTGGAACCATCAGAGCAGTTTGCCCTTCATGCTTTTAGAAATCCATCCCTTAATAGCTTCAGTGTGTCCCCAAAGGTGATTAACAGGCCTGAGGTGAACTAGCACAAGGGTTCAGCAGCATAACTGTGAATAAATTCTAGCATGCACATTTTATACCCTGAATCACTCTGGGAGTATGTGCTAAGATAAACCCTACTGTTCCCCACCAGGGCTGGGAGCTGAACCAAACCCTCTTTTTTGTGAGGAAGATCTGACCCACTGTCACTCCACATTGGTCCTTCACATGCTTGTTCCAGCTGACCCTTCTCTCCCCAGAGATTTCAGCTGTCTCAGGTCTGTTTGCTTGTTTAACCACTCTACCAAATGCATAAAATGCTCCAGCTTTACRCACCTATGTATAATGAGACGTAACACATTTTGTTTAACGCCAGAAGTGGTCTAAGCTGATTTCCATAACTGCCTTGGAACAGATTAAGACCACTGGGGCAGGCGGCTCCAGTTTGCCCCATGGTGCCTGTGGTGCTGTGAGATGTTCTCTCCTTTCCCACCCGTGTGGACGGGATGTGTGGCTGAGGCCAGGGCGAGCTCTAGCACCGGCCAGCTGCCAGCTGCCTTCCCTGTGCTGGGATCCAGCAGCTCTTTGGTGCTCCTGGTGCTAAGGCTCAGTATGGCATGAAAGCAATCTTGTCAGTCAGGGAGAGAAGCGTTATTACTCAGATCAAAGTCAGGATTTTTTTCCTGTTTTGAGTCACAGCTAGAATTATTGTGCTGTATCTCTCTGTCATATTAAAGTTTTGAGTGACTTTAACTCAAAATAAAATACTTCAACTAGTGCAATTAATGCTTTTAACACATTTGAGCATTTAAAATTATTATCCTTGACTGCGGCATAAGAGTAAAAAAAAAAAGGCAAGAGAGACTGAGATTCTAACTTTATTCCAAGCATTAAACCATGTATAAATTATAAGGATTCTGGACAAGGGGATTATAATGTGATCTCAAATTATTAAAAGGCTTTAACACACTAAGAGAGTTCGCAGCCTTTGGCGCTGCTAACGTAGAATGTTTCAGTAATGCTTAAACAACTTTTCTGCAGATTTTCCTTTTTTATTTTCTTTGATCATATTTCTGTCTTCATAGCAGTAAATGGAAAAGTTACAAGCATAACACCAGAATGCCTGGGCAGGCCAGGCACTAAAACAAAGAACCCTGACTTCAAATCATGTCATTTAATTGTCTTCCAGTTGCCTCTCAGCTATCAAAATGCTCAGCTATTGAAAGCTAAGACATGTTGTCCTGATGCTTAAGAATAGGGTAAAGTACTGATATGGCTTTCCACAGCATTAGTCACTGCAAAAGCTCAAGAACCTCCCCAGCTAAATAAACCAAAATAATGTCAAACCCTAAATGGCCACAGCAGATGATAAG
Organism: Amblyornis subalaris; assembly: GCA_018881555.1. Lineage (NCBI taxonomy): Eukaryota > Metazoa > Chordata > Aves > Passeriformes > Ptilonorhynchidae > Amblyornis > Amblyornis subalaris. Next base: position 5,801,214 of record JACAXG010000048.1, on the reverse strand, counting down.
TAAGAAAAACTCATCACACTCATGCAGCATGGTATTGTCTGTGCAGACAAACAAAGAGGAAACAGAAAGCAGGAGCCTTTATCCTCTGAATGTCCCCTGGAAAGGGTGACTATTCCCGGATATAGAGGACAGGCCACTACCTGGGAAGCAGGCATCAGCCAGCGATTGAAGCCACAATCAAGCTGAGTCTTAGAGAGGCCAGCATAGCTCCACTGGTGGGATAGCTGCTGCCCCAGGAAAAGGTAAGTGGCTAAAAACCCCAAGGCAAGACCAGAAGTAACTGGGCAGCCTGAGTAAACTCCTGTATCTGAGGGCAGAGCAAGCAAGTCAGATGGAAATTTCTACCCCAGGCAGTCCATGGGGGAACTAGGGCAAAAGGACCCTGCAGGGCTCAAACACAACTTCTGCTTTGTTCAGGTTATCAGAAGAGTGCAGGAACAGATTCCAAAACACTGGGAAATTCACAGTCAGGGCAAGATGCAGAGGGGCAAACACTGATGCAAGAGCAAGACCTCTGCAACCAGAAAGCCCCAGTGAAGCCACCATATCATTCGCTGCAGAAGAACCTAAGCACATGGAGCATGGGACACTTTTTGAAAAACTGAGAGCTCTTTTAGACATCAAAATTGAAGATCTGGACATAGAGTTATCTTTGCTGTCTTTATCTCACCAAACATCTTGCACAATGATCACAATGAACACCTGTAGCAGTTTTCCACCTCTTTTCTGCAAGACATTCAAGCACYGGAGGATATCAGCAACGGAATCTTGCTTCTGTCCTTCAAAAAAAAACCGCTGGGCCATCACAAAAGAGTGTAGCTTATCTTTCTATAGCTATCATTCACTAGCACCGTGCCTTCCTCTGATTCATGGATACATCTTTAAAAATGAGGCCAGTGACAGCATGGACAATAACTGAACACACAGGTGTTTCATTGTATAGTATACTGAACAAGAAGTACACCTTTGTGGCATACATCTTCTCTATGGTTCCAAAGCTTAAAGCAAATATGAATAAATTTAACTCTGCTTCACTTCCTAGGGAAGCAGATTTCTCTCTGTTTTGTAGAGAGGTAAAGCTAGGCACAAAGGGCAAGATTTTCAAAGATATTAAAGTGCCTGAAGATGGAGAAATGCCTTTTGGGATTTGCAAAAGTGCTTATGCAGAGTAGGTACCTGCCTCCCACTGAGATCAGTGTTTTGTATCTGTTCAACAGAGGCAAATCTGACAGCTGGCTCTGTTAGAACAATATTTGCTGAGGGTAAACCAACTGCGCACAACAGAGAGCAGAGACAGGACCCATGCTCCGCTTTCCTCGTGACATAGAACTGGCATGACAGTCACATGACACGGAGATCCTGTACTTCTGTCCACAAGGGGCTTCTGTCTGCTGTTGTTCATGCTGTGCCACACTTGGCTGCTCTCTTGCCATAACCTCACCATCTTCAGGAGCTCCCACAAGTCCCTCAGGGGAACCTTCTGCTATTTTTCCTGAAGCAACTGCCCTTAGCAATCTTGTCAGCCTTTTCCTGCAGCAGACATTCAGCAGCCAGTCACAGATTTGCCTTCTGTTTGAAATAATTACATTATCTTTTAATGTCTGAAGATCTAGATAATTTTTAATGCATCCATTTTAGGTATCCAACCCCTGGTGCCCTCAGAAAAGAATATCCAGATGCTTCTGGATTGGGTTTGTGGAGAGTTGCATTCAATTCCATCACCTGATGATGATTTTCCATATGAATTTAGCAACTGACCTAGAATGAATCCACAAAAAGACTGGGATAGCTAACGTAAAGGCTTACATACCAGCAAAATTCCAGTTGTTTAATTTGTGTGCGGACATGCCACAAACCCCTTCACCCACTACTGTCATTGAATACTGCAACTGGACATCTGTGTGACAGCCAAGTCTGTCATCGGGAACTGGAAGGCTTCAAGACTGCGGGTGTGTTCAGGGCACAGCAAGTGTATGTCTGCAAAATGATCCAGAGTATGGGGACAGCAGCCCTTGTTCAAAACAATGTCCAAGCAGCTCCTGCCCACAGCTCTACCGATACTACCCCCTCTCAGAGACGGATAAGGTTCAGGTCCCTCTGTCAGAAAGGATCCAAACCAACGTGTCCCATATCCAGCAAAAGGATAACCAGGCAGGCAGGCAGAGTATGCAAGAGTGACCATCACTCTGGAGCTAGGCAGATCGTAAGGGGGACACCCAAATTCCTGTCCCTGACCTGCAGCCTATGGACTTTGATCACTGGTGATTTAATACAGTGTTCAGCTTGGTCATAGTAATTTGCGTGTTATGAGCAATTCGAGATAAACATGCATCTCTATATATGGTCTGGGCCAAATGAGCGTTTTCATATGGAATGAGTGAAAATGTTTAGGCAGCTTTGGTGCTGTGCCTTTTTTGTGTGGTTGTGACCAGGAGTTTGTTGGCTTGAGGGCTTGTGTTGCTGATACAACTTAGCCAGCTCCAACCCTCACAGGCTGGAGTGTCAGTGCCGTAATCCTGAGCAGGATGCTGACTGGTGAAAAGAACACTCTGGGAGCGAGGAGCGAAAACAATGATTGAAAAACAGCCTACAGCAAAATTCATTACCTGTGGATGCAGTGCTAATGTTCCAGGGTAATACATGCTGTTCAGTACTTTATCTGCAGTCCCACCAGATATGTGAGCTCCCAAATAAACATCTCTCTTTGCCATGAAAAGACTGATACTTCATATTTAGACAGAAGGAAAGGCAAATAAATTTAGAAAAATATTCTATTCCTCGCTTAGGACTTCTGTGGTAATTGAAACAAACCCCCAAGAACATTGGGAAGAGATGCTCCTCAGCACAGGCACATGGTCTGGCTCAGTGTTGGGTTCAAAGGCGAGCACATCACTGGTGCACAGCATGGTGTGCATGGGAACGGGCCACTCTCTGGCAAGCCTTCTTCCTTTGTTCAGTCACTCTGTAGCTTAAAGGAAGTTTGTAGGACTGAGAATGCAATATTGAAAAATAAGCAAAGAACTTTAATTACATACTCATCACTGTACTTCATAAATGTCAAAGAGACACTGTCAAATTCAAAACACATTTGAAAACACAATTTTGCTATTGATATTCTTTGTTTTAAAAGCCAGAGAAAATTTAAGACATATTTACTTTTCTGTGTCAATAGTGTTTATTCATTGTTAAGCATTTATACACTTAATTCATTGAGAAAAGCAACACAAGTTGGTTCTCCATTCCTCCTCTCTTTGCACCGTTTTCTGTTTACTGGAAGAAAATAGCAAAAAGGCTTTTAATTTCTTAATCCTTTATGGTTATAATCTTCAAAATTTTCTTCACGGAAAAACTTGCTTTTTATGTTGAGCTGTCTGTCTATACCTATACACAACAGAGAAATACAGAAAATGTATTTTGAACTTGCATGACCTGAGGACACACCAGTTTCCATGATCCAGAAGGCTACGATCATCAGCAGACAAGACAATTCACAGCAAAGCAAGAGGGGAAAACAAATGCCTAAGTTCAGTGCCCTACCTGAGCAGGTGATAACTAATTGAGATAAACTAGGTAACAAAATCTTTCTAGAGATATTAAAGCCTTGACTAACAAAAGCCATGAGAAAAATAGTTCTCAAATTCAAGTACTAGCACCTGATTTTATCCATGATGCAGCACATGTGCTGATTAAACATTCATGTTGCTTACAGATGATGATAGCAAAAAATCTGTTCCCAATTCAGTTTCAGTCAAAATGACAGAACATTTTGATTTGATGACACTAAGAGACATTAAGTGACATAAATCGGGCGATTTCATCTTCCAAAGAACGAACCATCACAAGTTTGGCAGCTTGATATAGGGACAGTTTAAAATAAGGCCCTGAATTAATCGCTCTTGGAACTGGTTTTCTGATGATCTCTCCTAGCTCCTTCCCCTCTGCCACCAACTCAGTGAAACAGTTTCTTGGCAGGGCAGGCTGTTCCTGGCTCCCAGCCATGAGGAACATGTACATCACAATGTTTCTTAACTCTTGTTATTAAAGATTCCACAAGCTTGCCCCAGGCAGGAGATTGTATAATTTTGCTGACGAACGGTACATGCCGCTCTAAGGGCAGCACTCCCTGCTATCCTCCCTTGATGGCTGCAAATCTGTTCCAGCATCATCAGAGTCTTCAGGTGGACTTCATCAGTTGTAGTCATCTTATCAGCTAGGCACAGCTTCTCCTAATGGCTCGATAAATATGCTGGCACCCTCATATCACTATCAAGAGATTCAAATCATGCCCAGTACTTACTGCTGCTATTACTACAGAGTTATTGCCAATGACTCTTTCACTTATCTCTGTAACCAGAGACATTGAATAGTTCTTTTTATGTCTCCACTCCTGGTCACCAAAACCAAAATTCATACAGAACTGTCCTCCACCTGGATGTGAAAGCATATTGCTGATGTGAAATTTGAAGAAAATAATTAGTCTGTGTAAGAAATGCATTCCCACAATCCCATCCCTAGCTTGATAAGGTAAATGTGTACTGCACCTGATCTTTTAATTGCTGACATAGGAACACTGTATGTCCAAGTCTCTCACAAGGCCACCTTGTGCTTGGCTTGGGCCTCAAAGCATATGTGGGTGAAATAATTTATATTGTTACTTTTACACACCCTGCATCCAAAGCTAACAAAATATATATGATACATATTTTGGCTTCAGTCAGAGGAATATGATGGCTGCCTTAGTGATTTGCAGCCTTTTTTTCATGCAAAACCTTCATCTTTAATCCTCCTCCCATCTATCTGGGCTCTAGCTGAGGTGTTCTTCTCCAAATGAAATAGTCTGTTTGAGATTCTATGCTGTAACATCAAATCAGGGAGAAGAATGAGGTAACAAAGTAAGCGGACTTTACTGCCATTTCAGGATATGCAAGTGAAATCCTTTAAGATTAAATCCTCCCCAGTACAGGGAGGGTTTAAATATAACCTATAGCACTGTCTAGATTGCCCCCAGTTTTTCTGAGACAAGCAGGGCAGTTAAGATGAAGAGGTGTGGTATTCCATTTCTTTTTTTTTTCCTGTTTTAGAATGGCCTTACATTCAGCTTAGGAGGACAGAGAGGTGTACCACATAGTAAAGGAAGCAAAGGCAAAATGGTCCTTGTAGTGCACCCTGATGTGGAAACAATGAGGAGATGGTTTGGAGAGATGCAAGAAGGGTGAAGCAGAACTGTGGTGTAGGAGAGAAAAAGATAAAGTGAGATGAACCAAGATAGCAATTTAAAGGAAAAACTGAATCAGGGAAGAGAAAGAAGAAATTGGATAGGATGGGAATGAGTCAAGAAAAGTAGGAACATGTAAGACGGAAGCAAAAGAAAAATACAAAACATAGATGAAAAAGTAAGTTTTAAATTGGAGACACTTTCAAGTTTATGTTAGACTAGCAGGATAAACCATGTACCTCAGCACATGACCTCATGTGGACATATACCATGGGGAGGTGACTGACAGGTTAATCAACTGACATCACGAGAAGCAAACACATAGAAGAAAATTATATTTAACCTGACAGAATAATTACTTTCATCATCCTTCATACAGGTCCCCTCAGGCAGAAACCTGAATCCCAGACCAAAAGATAGGAAAAACTATCACCACACACAGAAGTATTTTTCTCCCTTGTTACATTCTAAGGCATTTCTTCCATTCTTCGAGTCAGAAAACCATGAGAACGGAATGTATTCTATGATCAACATGTAGCCAGGATGAGTATTTCCAGCACCAGAGAATCATTTAATAACATCTGCTATCAAGATGTCTTGGGAGGAGGTTTTTTTTAAATCTGTACCCTCTGCAATCCTTGTGGTTGATATAGAGAGCTGTTTATATTATGCTGGAGTTTCACTTAGAGAATAAAAACAGGCAATGCTATAACCAACCCTCCCCCTCCTTCCAAGGATTTGTGTTGTGATGGGACACGGTTTTGAGAGAGGAAAAAAATTGCAACTACCTTGTGGGAATTCCCTCCAAGTTGTGACTACTTGGTGCTCTTCAGATCCAGACCCAGTGTGAACACTGGTAACCACAGCTCGATGATTTGAGGTGATAATAATTGACGTGCCAAGTTTAATTTCAGTTCTGGTAGCATCTATCACTTTCACCAGTGTTTAAGACCTGTTGTTGATTATAACTACATTAACTAGCAAGGGAAGCAATGCATTACTATAAAGCTCATCAAAGGAAAAATACTGTGCACAAATAAGCTGTCTGCAATTTTTTTCCAAATTCAGTTTGTCATGTAAAATGTGTATTTGCCTTCAGAACAGTGAGGTTAAATCAGCTTGTGTTCAAGCATCTACCTTAATGATGACTTTGGTTTTGTATGCTCAGGCAAATTACATATTCCAACCATGGAATGTCCCACACATATTTGAAGCTTTTGCTTTGTCCGAGGTTTAAGTGACTGGGCAGAGATTTGGTGACACTGGGGCTGTCCACGTGTTTCCTCCCATATTTGAGTGGCATAGGTGCTAGATAAGGAAATACGTGCATTTTAGAACCAGCCTCAGCTTGGTTCCTCTCACTCACCACTTCCTGTGCCTTGTGCGGACGGGGATACCTCATTCCCTTGCACGCTGCCAACTCCTCCCACACACCCTGGCCCTCCCAGCTCTGACTGCACTGCTCAAAGAGATCCTCAGCAGATTATCCCCACCCTGGGCTGGTGCCACAGTGACTTGACTTAAGATGCAGACAGACAAGAAAGTCTTATCTAGGTAGAAAACACCACTACCACCAGAGCGAGTCAGCCAGGCTCTGGGATAAGAAGAAATTCAGCTTCTTTTCCTCACCCTCCAGCTCTCTCCAGAAATTCCTTCTGAATAATGAAATAGAGAAAAACATCCGTCATATGAGACTGCTTGTCCTATCAGATACTACAGAACTGCAGAATAGTAGGCTCTTCTTTGAGCACCACCTGCATCTAAGTTTGGCCTTTATAATAACACAGATCAGCCTTTCAGAACTGAGGGAGAGGGGCTCAGAGGCAAATTACAAACCACAGCAGGATATTTTCTCTGCATAACTGTTCTCAACCTCAGGGTGACCAGCCAAGCCTTCGGAAAGATGCATCACCAGTCAACATGTCATGGCAAAATCTGACAGTACAGAGTGTTTGGCTGTTTATTCAGCAAATATATTTGAATAATGAGTACATTCAAGAAACCATGCTGCTGCTGCGCTCATGGAAAAAAAGAGCAAAAGACTAACTTTGCCAAATAAATTATGTGTTGCAAATTATTTTTTTTCCTCAGAGCTCTGTGTGTTCCAGGAGTAAAGAGCTAGCAAATAAGCTCTTTACCCAGACAAGCGATAACTTGGTAAACAGGATTTCCAGCTCGGAATTCAAATGTGAAGACAAGCAGAAGTATCTTGTTTCCAAAGCGTACAAATACACTGTATTTCCACACAGTGGGAAAGAAAGGTATGGAGGACATACAGGAAACTCAATACACAACTTTCCTTTCATCAGAGAAACTATTTCCAAAAATTATGAAGCCTAAGTTAGAGTTGTATGAATATTTACTGGGACAGACAGCATTTTCTCCACTTCTGTTGGCTTCATCTTAGGTCTCCTTCCAGGATCCAGGTGTAACATTGCTGAAATTCTCGCGTTTGCTTGAAGGCCTGAAAGGTGCACTCTCTTTCCTTTTCCATAAAAACATCCACAATGAGCTTTTTGTGGAGACTTACACTCTTTTCCTGTTCAAAACCTGGTTGCTATGTGAGTTTCTTGGTTTTGACACCTCAGATTTCCTACACAGTCACTAAGTGGAATTTACCCATTTGTGGTCCAAGAGGTAGCCCCTGTGAGGGTTCCTAGAGACAGTCAAAGTCTTCTGAATGCAGCAATTTACTGTTTTCCAAGGAAAATTCTGCTTCTTAGAGAGTTTTTCACTAAAAATCTTGTTCCTTATGGACTTTTAGCCTCTTTCCTTACCTTTTATTCATGAGTAAATTCCCTCTTTTGCATTGCTTCTAGATGACTGTCTTCCTTCTAGCTTCTATATAGCCAAAGTCGAGAGTACTCTCAGTGTCTTTCCTATCACTTTACCTTGCTTTCTCCTTTCCTTTCCTATCATTTCTCACCCAGACTAAATGCAGAGGGAGGACGTCACTGACAAATATTACCATTTTATTCCTTGCCTTGCCCAACTCTTTTTGCCAGGGGCCATGCCTTGAGCTGCTGGCAGATACAGCACAGCAGAGCATGCATGAGTAGCCAGGGTAGTTCCCACAGATGTTGTGATGCCTCTAGCTCCAGTTTGATGGAATGGATATACATCTAGGTTGCTCACAAAGTCCTGGCGAGTGCAGCTTCCAATGCCTCTTCAGATACATAGTATCATACTCTCTTTGTTTCCCTTCTGGCCTCTGAAGACACTCTTTACAATTTTAATGACCATGACCAAGTCTGTAAGCCCAAACATGGCATATAAAACCTTACTGTTCACCTTCCCCTCCTATTTCACGGATAAATATGATAAAATAAGGTGTTTAAGGTTCACCGCTGATGGGAGCTATCAGTCTGCACTTTCAAAGGTGACCCTTGTTTCTTAAGTATCTCTGTTTAGGAGACTACTTCAAGATTTGGAGGTTTTTTTATGACACCCTTGCAGATTGTGGTCTGTATATGCTGATGTCAAGGCATTTTTCCTGAATAAAAGCTTACAGAAATTAGATTGTTTCCTTATGCCAAAGGACACCCAGCATCATCTAGCCCATTTCATTGTACTTCACTATTCATCTACAACTGTGGTTCTCATTTGTATAATCTTCCTGTGTGGCCTCTCCTATGTTTCCTTACATGGCTGCTATCACATGCCTGCCAAGCTGGGCTCTACTGGATGGCTGGCACTAATGGAGTTGAACACTTTCTGTCATCCAGTGGTAAATTGGCTCTGAAAATGAGAATATGGATTGCTTAGGAAAAAAATTAGCTGATTGATTATTTTTTGTTTACTCTTCTGCTGCAGTGGGTGAAGCAGCTTGCAAAAGGCATGATCACTGCTGAGCAAGAACAATGAAGAAGTATTATTTGTGTGCAGACTTCCCCACAGACTCTATCTTTGACGCCAGCTTAAAATGTTCCCAGTCACTGATGCATGGAAAATGTTCAGGATGCAGTAGACAGTTCTAAAAACACCAGAACCAATCACCTGGGAAACAAGAAAAACAGAAAGTCAAGTCAAAAAGTATTTTAGCTATTGAACAAACACCACCCACCTGTAGGCAAGTGGCTAGCAGCCTGAAGAAATATGTCTAAATCCTTTTTACGAGTTCCAATTTTATTTCTTTTTTAATGTAAGGGAGAGAATCGTTTCCTCTCATATTCTGTTTGTGATATTTTAAATCTGCTGTGCAATGGTAAAATTTACAGCCCCCATCCTATGTTATTCAGTATAATTTTTAAGCTGATGTTGAAATGTGTTTGAGAATCAAGTAGGATAGAAATAAGAATTAATCTAACTTGATAGAAAAACTCTAACCTTAGGCTCAAAATTGAGAACAAATGAGATGTATGCTTCTCCTACTTCACCCATAGCCCCAGGGAATCTGGAGCCCTGTTAAATAATCAGTAACAGGTATTGCAGTTCTGGAAATTCAAACCTAAGATGGAGGATAACACAGGAAGGCAAGGTCTGAGCTCTTTCAAATGTTACCTGTAGAGCCAGTTACCTCTCCATCACATTTGCTCCTTTCTTAGACTGCTTCAAGAAACAGTTTGTCTTCAAGTAATAGTATTAATTCGCATTCTTTTAAAATAGAAGTTCAAATTCCATACAGACCAGGTCCAGAGAGTGGCATCCTTAGTGTGAATGCTTCAGTTTTCCTGATGCAAATCTTCATGCAGCATTAAAATATCTGGGTGACATTCAATATAAGGAATCGGCTGAAAAGAAGAGATGAAACTGGTGTCAAGGCTACCTCATGGGCACCGAAAAAAGTGGATATCACTGCACTATGCTTACCTACAGGCTCTCTTGATACTGCCTAGATAAAAGTGCTTGGGTTCCTTAGAGTACTTTTCCTTATGGGAAAGAAAAGAAAACTGCTGGCTGTGGGAAGGAAAAGGATGTTGTGCATTTCAGACCTGGGGGTGGAAAACATATTTGGGGTGAGTTTATGTTATTCTGTTATCGTAGACAGAACAGAACATAGTCTCAAGAGTGATTTGTATGCATCTGCATGACCATGGGCCAAAGTTTTAAATCATTAGTTCCGTTCCTGGGCGCCTCTGATTCTGGTATTTTGGGGGCAGCAGAGAGGTTATAAGTCCTCAGCCCATCTGATAATTATGCTCCTGAGAAAGCCATTCGTTTTGAATTTCCCAGAATGGAGGCACCTAAAAATCACGGCATTTATGGAAAATGTATTTTTAAATGTACAACAATTGTGTTTTGGTTTATTTCAAAATGTGTGTACAAACCACAGTAGAGAATTACCCCTTCATTAACACCAGTAAAAGTAATGATAATAAACCTTCAGTGCTGTTTCTGAAAGGGAATTGCTCAAGGTTAAGAGAGGTAACCTTTGAACCGGTGTATGTTTTCAAACCAGAAAGATTAAAAGGTGAAAGTTGAAAAGTATATATTTTAAATAGCACCAGATGGCTGTAGTGCAAACACAAGGCTGAATTCAAATTGCCGTGCAGTTAAAGCACATGCACTCGCCAGGACCTCATGGGTGAATTACAGCCTCTGTGTATGCTGAGGGTCTCCATTATCTGACATATACCTATGCCTGCTTAGTATTCAGCCAGGGACAACTTTTCTTTCTTAATGACTGTTGGGTGAATAGGGCCGATTCTTCAGCCATGAAAGCCATTCCCAGGGCCTGGGATGAGAATTGGGAGCATATCCGAGGACAGAGATTAGTCCAGAGCCCAATGGTTTTCAAAATTTTGATTTGTGGACCCTTTACTAATTCACTTGGAGAAGTGGAAACCCCAGTGAAAATTAACACATGTGGACTGCTGTAGAGTATTTATGAGCTTGGTTTCCACAGTCACCTTTTGCAAACAATTTCAAAGTTCTCTGCAGACCCCAGACTGAGACCATCGCTGAAAAAAGCCTCTTTCACATTCCATGTAGTCCTCCCTTTGCAAAGTCTGGTAGTTTACCTTAAAAAAATTCTCCCAGTTTCACTACTTACCAAAATGAATGCAGCTGTACAGATTTGATTTTACCTTGCACGCTGATTTGAGGGTTAACCTAATTTCTTTTGCTCTTTAGTTCTCACATTTATATGTCAGCAGATATTTGGTTTGCTTCCTCCCACTCTCGTCAGTCATTTTTCTCTAAGACAGCTGTGCAAAACTAGCTGTAAATTACACAGTAATCACTCAAGACTTTTTTTCTGGACTTATGGTGTGGCATTATCTTATCAGCTTGTTGTCTACTCTGAAAAAATCTTTTTCCATGTGGGAAGCACTCCATACGTTGAACAACTAGATTTATTGCCTATTAAATTGACAATTAACTTGGAATAATAATAATAATAATCTCGATGAGAAATCCAAATTTTATGCTATGTGGCCTCGATTCTTTCTGGATCAGTCTTAATTCTCTAATTTCTTATAGCCTTACCCTTGCTTAGGCTGCTAAAGATGTCTCCTCCATCTGCTGCAGAGACCCCATAAAGTATGAAGTCAGAACTGAGAGTGAAGAGCAGCATTCTCACAAGCTCTGCAAGATATTATCCTTTTTTAAATATTCTTTTTTTAAGTCTCCCTGCTTATTTCATTTTTGTGATTATTTGATTGCAAGCACATCGAAAAGAGTTGATTTGTATCACCATGTTTGTATCTCAGGCAACAACAAAGTCTTTGAGCACTACAGGAATATAAATATTAAAGAAGGAGACGAATGATTCCTAGGATGAGGGTCTTTTTTTCAAAAACTGTCTGTGCTCTCCATCACTTCTCTGATATGATAGGGTTCACTAGCARGTAAATAATACAATGTGAAGCCATAAAAGCAGCACAATTTTCATTTTATAAAAACTAAATTTGTTGAGAGGAAAGCTGTGGCCTTATTCAGAAAACAACAYAGATAGAATGAGTTATTATTCCCTGCAAAATGATAAAACCTGTGAGTTTAGAAGTGGAAATTTTATACCTCAAAAAACTCACATTATTTGTGAAATTAAAGTTGTTTTCTAGTTGTTTTGCACATCTCTTCAATTCCTAGCACTATTTTATAGCACATGCATCAGGTTTGCATGCTTCATAACTATGTAAAACTATTCCCTGTATTTTACCAGCCTGTGTATTAAYTTCACCAGTTCTTGTCACACAGAATTAAAATAAAGTAAGGAATTCCATTTGTGGCTAAAATTTTTGGCAGCTCAAAGTAGTCCTTACTTTTGTATTTGCATAGAAGTATGGTTATTGTCACATGTCTAAACATTCTGATTTTAACTCTTCACCTTTCCCAATAATACAATTATTTTGGTAAATCTACTTGCCTTGCTTTCAGATGTTCCGTGACAAAAATCTTAATGCTATAGTCAAGTCCATGAACGGAGCCATAAGTGACTTGTTCCTGAACAATTCAGGGTTTTTCTCTGTGCTGTTCACTGTAGTTGCAACATGTTCTACATGCCAGTGTAATTGAAAGTGTTTTCTGCATGCCTTTCAGACAAATTACATTTATTGATAGTAGGAGATACATTTACTCATAGAAATCCTACAACTAGTTTTTGTTATTCCTCTAAGAGAAGTCCTCACACACACATGCAAAAAACCCCCAAACTCCAAAAACTAAAACAAAACCCCAAACCAAACAAAAACAACAACAAAACCAGTTCCAAGCAGCCAAACCATTAAAATCACAATTATCAATAAATCCATATCTTCATTATGATTTGAACTTGTATGAGTGTTTGTTCTGGAGGTAAGCCTGGAGTAACTTCCCTGAAATGAATGGAGTTTCATACCCAAAAATAAAACCACAGTAAGATCTTAATCTAGCCCTGTATCTCAAAGTCCAGAGGTGAAGATATGTTTGATACATATTTTCATATGATTTTATGTACTGGAACATTTTAAGGTAGGTAATAATTCATATATTGTGTCATTCATCTATTCTCTGTAGAATTTATTAACTAATTCTGTCTTTTGGAGAAGGAAAAGCCTTATGCCTTAAGACTAAAATGACTTGTATAGAATAGAAATTAGAGAGTTTAGCTAAAGTTAGGATGCATCCCTCATATCACAAATGTGGTTTCAAGGTCATCCAGTAACAGAATAGAGATAGATTTCACTATCTGACCTTCTAAAGAAATCAGCTCTTCTGAAAAGGATAGGAACATTTTTTGAATTCTATTGTCAAGCTCTTTTTTTACATAACTGCATTGCTAAAACATCTAAGACTGTTTTCAAACTGAACATGCCTGAAAACTTGTACAACTTAATTTTTTTCCTGACTTTATGTATGCAAATGAAGACAGACTTTTTAGCAAGCTGTCATTTACTGGTAGGTAAATCCTAGATACTTGCTGTATGAACCTTCTGACATTAACATTAGGCAAACTGTTCCCCAAGGCTATATAAATGTGTTTGCTTTCTTTCCTTAAAAGAAAACCATTTGATACACTTGAAGAGATTTTATACAGTATCTTGTGACACTTCGTTTAAATGCATTAATTATTTTAATACTTCATGGCTGCATCAACATAGCTTTCTATGCAAGATAATGTGCTTTCCAAGGCTACTACAGCTTCAGGTTTACAACAGGATTGTACTGGAAGACCTCCTTGCAAAACTGTGTGCAGGATATGAGGATAACTAGGTTAAGAAGATGATTGGTCATTGCACTTTAAAATCCCTGCCCAGAGCTTCTTTTTTTTCCTGGTTCCTGCAAATCTATACTGTGGCAAATTTCCAAGATCTCCATGTCAAACTGTACTACCTCCTTGATGCTGTCTGCTTGCAGCAGAAGCTTCTGGTAGAAAGTTTACAGCTCCAGGTTTCTCCCTCATGCAACACCTACACTTCCAGAGCAGTAGAACTGTGACATTTCAGACCCGTGAGAACAGGTGGTGGCAAACAGATGGTGATTTTTTTCTACCTTATATGCTCTCCACCTCACCTACTTCTCCACAAGATGTATAGAAGACAAATATATTGCATGGTATTAGGACATAAGGGGCTGCTATAACTGAAGTTTGCTTCACCATTGCCTGTTGGGGAGGCCCTGAAATTGTCAACTCGGGACAGCCTGTTCCATTTCACTTGGAATCTGATAGTACCAAAATTCATATTGATTTTTAATTTATGCCTTAATGGGACACAACYCAATATCAAAACTCGGCTAGCATCATGGACACCTGGATTTATGTGCATGTGTTGCCTCCTAGATTAACATGAATTTTCACTGGCACAAGTTTGAAGCCAAATCAATTAGCATTACACTAACAAAACAGTTAAACTATTGATCAAAAATACTGACAAGAAAAGTGAAGTAAACACAATGACAGAATCACAAAATCATTGAGTCTGGAAGGGATCTCTGCAGATCATCTGGCTGATTCCCTCTGTTCAGAGAAGGGTCAGAAAGAGCAAGATGATCAGGATTATGTACAGTTGGGCTTTGGAGATGTCCTGGGATGGACAAATCCCAACCCCTCTTAGAAACCTGTTGCAGTGTTTGATCACCCTCACAGCAAAAAAGAAGCATTTTTTCTTGACATTCATGTCCCTTGCCTCAACGCAGTTCCAGATGGGCTTTGGCTTTCCTAGCCTCATAGCAACACACTCAGACAGTGTCTCTATGTTCCTCCTTGGAAGTCTGACTCTGGTTCACTTCCTTGTAAAATTTCTTTTTGTATTTGAGTTTCATCAGGAGCTCCTTGTTCATCCATGCAGGCTTCCTTGATTTCCACTCACTGGATTGTACCATTCTTAAGATTGGTGGATCCTTGAAAAGCAACACTCTTCCAACAGCTTAAAATACTGGGATTAATCTCTTCTTTAAACAGCCATTCATTATTTGCCTGAGATGTTACTTAGCTATGATAGGTGGCAATAGGTCCTGGCTAGCCTCTACTGGAGGATGTTTTTCAGGTCATATTCTCTGAGGCTGCAGTCAGCCTCAATAACCAAGGCAGCAGATAAGTAGTTCTGTGCCTCTTTTAATGCCATCTTGCAAAACAGATTTATAACATTAATAGAAGACATGAGGGAAGGAAAGAAAGGCAGACATCCAAAACTCCAGCACCTCTCGAGGGTGTGTTCTCTGTCCAAGATGGATCCCTTCCCTCTTCTCCTGCCTTCCTTTTGCTTTATCCTTATCTCTGGCTCTTGGGAGTGTAGGTTTAAGATTTTTACATGAAGTATGATTCCCTCTTCCCCAATAGCATCAGATTTCTTCTTCTCACAGCCTCTTGGAAACCTACCTGAGTTTACATTCCAAAAGTATCCCTTAGTTAGCACATTCCTTCAGCTTCACTGGCTTTCTTGCTCTTTGCAACAATTCAAGACAGCTACAGAAGTTTTTGAATCATGCAACATCAGATCTATTAAGTTTCCATGCTTCTCATTAGCTTTCATAATATCTAGGTCACTGTGAGTTTTTGATATGTCACATATTGATAAGGAAGATGGCTAACATGGCATTTAAGTACTTTTTCTATTTAACTGTCTTGAAACTGTAATGTACAGTGACCTATTGCTTCCGTGTAGGCAAACCCTGACTCTCCTGTTTAAGGAATACAAATTCTAACTCTCCATCTCAGAATGGCTCTTTACTGGATTGCTTAATCAAAATTCAAATACATATTATTTAATACATTAGTTTTCTCTAATTTCACATGAAAGGGCCTTTCTGAATGCTGTTAATTGTCTTTGAGGATATTACATGTTTGGGCTAAGCAATCCACACTTTTGCTAAGTTCATTTAACTAGAGAAGTGTGTCAAAGAAGGAGAGAAAAGAAAATGGGATTATGAATATTTTTTTAGATGACCGACATGTTTACTATTGAAATTCATTACATCTCTGATTTTTGTGACTGTTAGCTTATAAACATCCAATGTTTTCATTTCTTATGATCTTATTGCTAATCTCTTAATATTTGTTTTTCCTCTAAGCTCTCTTCTTAATGTTGCAGAATTACTGGCAAATCTCCACTTTTCAGCAAAAAAGAAAACATCTATTTTGCATTGCCTCAGGAGAAATGTCGGTATTTATTATGTTTAATAGTATGATTTTTAAATCTGTCTTGTGACGAGGATTTTTTTCGTTGAAGTTCAAAACAGTCATTCAATATGTGATCTCAGACAGTAGTTGTTAAATATTTAATCAGAGAAGAATTAATAATGGTAATAATAGAAGTAGTATCATAGCACTTTTGAACACTAATCATAGGTCAGGTTGACATTATATGAACACAGAATGTAAGGATGGTCTTTCCTCTGAAAACCTTACACTCTCAATCTAAGATATAGATGGATTAATGCAGAAGTAAAAGGCAGCAGTGAAACAGTGGCGGTGAGTGTGGCGGGCACAACACAGCAACAACATCACAATTGGTAATTTTTGTAGGCATAAAAAGAGAAGAGTTCTGAGGTGCAAAAAGAAGGAAAAGGAAGGGGAGAAAAAGGTTCTAATAACGAAAATAATTTGGATGTACAAATGAACTCAAGATAAAGACAGAAGAGAAAAGAGGAAAGAAGTGCATTCCCCTGCTAAATGATTACCATTTGGGCCTGTAGGCCAAGTGTTCCAGGTTCCTCCTTCTATAGGACAAAGTAAAATCTTGGGCGTTGATTGCACAGCTGCAATCTCATGGCAAAGCCCCTGGATTCAGAGCTGAGACATCTTGACATTCGTCCCATTTTCGTGGTCTGACGGGAAGTTTACTCTCCTGACCTTGTAAAAGGCATCTGAGTTCTGGGGCTTTTCATGACTGGTCTCCTGCTGGTATAAGGTGAAAACCATGATATCCTGGTTTTGCTTCACGAAGCAATATCAGAACCTTCAAACCATTTTGGAGTTGCTCTTTACTGGAAAGATGAACCATTCCTTGAGAGGTGGCTACTGCCTTCTCAACTACCTACATGACTGTTTTGATTGAATGATATCCCACTGTTTTTCCCCATAAAATGACTTCAACATGCTGCATAGCCCACTAATTAAATGGCATTTATCATAAATTAACTGGAACCACACAACTTCAGTGTGGGTACTTATCTTGTCCATCTTGCCCAGAAGTGGGTATCTCAGAAAACCTGAGTGTCTCTGTCTCCTTGCTGTGAAAAGGGACCAGGCGTTCCCAGCATTGCCTTCAGACCGTTTGTTCATCGCTGTTTTGCTTCCACATCCATCCCTTTCCTCTGCTTTCTGGCACTACAGCAGGTTTGAACAGCAGCCACTGAGGGCTCCAGCCAGATTTTTCTCAGTGAAATATCTTCTGTGGGGTAGAAAGCCAGGGAATAAAGCAATGGCAAATGGACCAGCCTTGCCATGTTCCTTCCCACCACCCTCACCTGCACCCAAGCCCATCACTTTAGCTGTCACCAAAGCACACCAGCTCTGGATGCAGAAGACCCAGCATTTGGGCTCTAGCACTGGCCTCCAAGCTTCTGGGCCAGCTTTAGGAATGTGTTTTTAATATTCATTTTTCGCTTTGTCTGCTACAGATGTGCACAGTGCAATTAATATAATGCTTTGCACATGTGGTGTTATGAAATGTGTGCCTTTAAAGTCACGCCAGTTATTTTTTTCCTGTAACCCAAATATATCATTCCTACCTATGTTTCAGTTATTTAGTTTGCCACACATTTAAATAAGAATACAAAAAACTTTATTATAAAG
Source organism: Amblyornis subalaris (assembly GCA_018881555.1). NCBI lineage: Eukaryota > Metazoa > Chordata > Aves > Passeriformes > Ptilonorhynchidae > Amblyornis > Amblyornis subalaris. The sequence continues at coordinate 5,783,344 of JACAXG010000048.1, read as the reverse complement.
ATTAAACTAACAGCTATGTAAGCAATGTAACCAAAAGAGAGCAGACGAATTTTCTTCATAAAAGAACGGGTTTTTTTCATTTGCATGATCGGATTTTTTTTTCTTGTGCTCCTGCTCCTCAACACAGACACAGATGCTCACACAAACATCTATCTAAATAAAAAATACATACATGCATGTAAGCACAATTCATCCCGTATGGAAGGAAATCATTCCTTAGCTGGGAAGCCATGCTCTATCTACACATTCTCATCTCCAGCAAAGGATGTCCTTGCATTAGTCACCTTCAAGCTTAACCATTTCAGTTTATTGTACTCAATGATAAAGCTTCATCCCTTGCTCTGAAAACTGAGTCACCAGAGGGTCACTGTGCATCATCAGTTCTTTTTGGTTCCTCACTTCCCATGGGGTGCAGTTAAAACAGATTGTAATTGGATCTCATTTTGTGGACTTTGGTGGCTCTGAAACAATAGGGGAACTTCTGGGATAGCAGTGCCTTCCTGAAAAGATTAAGTGATCAATGTATCAATGTGGGAAGGCGTGGGAAGGCATGGGAATCCTTAATGCAGAACACATATCTTGCACCAGAGTCAGGCACAGACCCCTTGAAATAGAAACTAATTGCTGCAGGACTCACTGCATTCAGAACTATCCAGTCTGCCCAGGTCTCTCCGCAGAACCTTCCTATCCTCAAGCAGAACAACACTCACATCCAACTTGGTGTCATCTGCAAGGTGACTTTGGTCTATAGGTTTAGGCTTCTTTCCAAGGRGAAAATGGGCAATCAGTGGGAGACAAGTCTGTTCATCCAGGTCTCTTCAACAGAGACTCAGTCTGTGTGAATGATATATACTGGACTTGATCTGGGTGTAATAGCTCACCAGCAGTGGCTGCCTTCCTAGGTTTTAAAGAACAACATTGAATTAATAAGGCAATGATGTTAATTATCTTTACATGCTTTCACTGATCCATATCACTTTAGAGATGCATCACTGCCAGATGAACTAGCTGCAATTTCCAATCTTAGCTTCTCAAAACAGGAACAGAGCTTTGACAATACATACATACATCTCAACAAATGTGAATGTTACTGAATATTTGATGATGAACAGGGCCAAAATCAAGCAGGCTAGACAAGGACATCCCTCTCTGGCTAGAGACAAAAACAAGTTCATTCATAAAGAACATCATATTTAAACTTAGCAAGAGGAGGTGCAGGAAAGCCTGATGATATGCAAAATTGGGCACTACACCATACCAGGAAGGGACACTACAGTCACAGCAGCAAATAACCAGCATCAAGGTGCTTGGTCTTTATTACTGACATAAAAAGGACCAGGACACAGACACACTTCTCCCATGATTTTCCATACTGTTAGATACAAGCACAGTACCTGGCTGTTTTGGTCATGCCTTTGGCGCATTCCCCAGCAAGTCCTCGGCATGGCTCACAGGTGAACATGGGCCAAGGACCAATCCCTATAGGCTGTTTGGATGCAGCCACTGTGGTTTGGAGGACAGGAGAGTTCAGTGCTACAGGCATGAGCCATGTCCTTTCAACTGGCCAGAGTAAAGACAGGATGTATTTCCTAGTACAGATGTAGCCACCAATGTCTTTGGCATGGAAGATAGTGAACTCTGAAGGTCTTTGCCTACAAAGAGGAGAATCCCATATATCTAAAATAAATGTAATTATAGATCAGTTAAACAGCAAGCCATGGTGAACCTTGATTTATTTGATATTGTGTTTTCATTCAGTCAATTGCCTAAAACTTCAGCTCTTTTTCTGAAGCACATCCAGGCTTCTTTGGTCTGGAAATCTCAGAGGATCAATCTCCCTGAGGAGATTTTCAGTACACCTTCATTCAGACTGGGCAGGCACATCTTACATGCTGTGTTTTGATATTTGCCCATCTTCTGGCTGAATGCAAGAAGTTGGAAAGCTGCTCAGAACTTAATTTAAAAGGTAAACTGAGCTCTTTTGAATTTCAAAAAGTCTCAAGATGGATCTTCTTTTATCAGAGCCAGCTTATCCATCCCTAATTCAGAGAGAAACGTAGGGGTTCAGATCAAAACGTTTTGATCTGGCTTCAGATGTTCTCTAAGTTCAGGGATATTTGGATCTCAGGTTTTGGTGTGGGCCCACCTGTGATCTCCAGTGCCCACCTCCTACCTGTCTATTCTCTTAAAGGTACATTTCTTCTTTCCAGCTTCCCTCCCCCTCCATTGTTCTTCCAAGATTAAACCTTTTTTATTATTATTATTATAAACATAATTCCTCTAAGAGATAAGAAGCTCCCCAGTGTATCTTTATTAATCCTAGTTAAGATAACATTTTGAAAGCAGACAGGGAAAGAGATTTATAAAGAGCAAGAGAAGACAGTTGCAGATCAGCACAGCAGGGCCAGAATTTCCTACCCTGTCTGAATTTGTTTACAAAGAAGAGTGGGTTAAAAATTGCCCTGCATGTGAAGTCGCACACTAGTGTACATGTAACCACCTTGGTGAGTCTGAGACTAAATTATATTTCCCAGTATGGCCAATATTGTAATCTTGCTGTGTGTTGGAATGGCTGCCATTGTATTTTGTCATGTGCGCAGACCCTTGTATACACAAAGCTATTTGTGGCTTTAATGTTCTGTTACCAAAGCATGAGTGTAGCTTGTGGATTCAAAAAGAGAAGAGACCTTTTACCTCAGGAATGGGAAACTTACGGATGTGCACCAGTAAGCTAGAACGTGTGCCAGTGTTTGGTGGGATATTTTGGTTAGTGCCAATATTAATTTCTAAATACATACAGAAAAATGCAAACCATATAGTTCTACCCCAACACTCTGAGGTTAGAAAAAAAGATGGTTGTGATGGGGAAAAGGAACATACAATATACACAAAGCCAGCAATTCAATGTTGATCTATGTACAGTCTTAACAGTCTTATCAAGGTACTTTTGTAAGTGCAGCTACAGTCATACTACACAGTCCAAATTGCATGTCACAATTAAAGGGGTGTATACACAAATTTTACAGTACTTATCCCCTTCTCTGGTCTTATGCTCAGCCTTCCACTGACCCCTGATGTCCAAAAGCTGATGCTGTCCATTTGTGCAGGGCACAGAGAGGGTTGATGTGAGTCTTAAGTATCCCAAGTCTTTTGCTAGGAGGAGGATGATGTTGGTGCTGAAGGTTTCTTTCTCCTACTCTGAGATTTGCTAGAGGGCATTTTTAGGCTTGCTGACATGCTGTGCACTTTGCTCTTTCATCATCAGTCTGCAGATCCATGTTGTATCTCCATGCACTGTCAATATATGGTGCATTTTACATACATGGGATACTTCTTGGTTCTCATGGTTACCCCTGAGACTGGTTTACATGACACCCAAGGTTGCATTTGTTTGCTGGACACTATATTTATAGCCCTCTGGTCTCCTGTATCTGCCTTTGCCTGTGCTAATAGGTGTTACAACTCAGAGTTGTTCCAAGATAAGCAAAAGCGAAAACCAAACAGGTAATGCCACCCGCCCCCACCCCAAGAGGTAACTGCTGTTACCAGCTGAATCAAATCTGAAGGTGGGCCAAGACAAGTCCAGGCAAACCCAAAGAGGTTTGTACTGGTAGCCTAATGCAAAGCCATACCTGTACAAGCAATGGAAACACCAGATTTACTAAGAAAAAGGCTACAGGTAATTTTTCTCTCTATCGGGGCTCTACAGCTTTTTCTGACTTTGACTTCCCGTGAGAACCTGGAGAGGTTTCTTTGTCCTTCTGAGACAATAAAACAGAAATAAAATAACTGTCACCTTAATACAGTGGAATGAGAACAAAGTGATAGAAATTATTTATTTGTTCAAATAAGAATCTCTTGTTTGGAAAAACCAAAAAGTTAAGTCTGAGGAATTATATTTTTCTGGGAAAGATCCTAGAAGACTTAGGAATATCTGACCTAAAGAGCTTTTGACAATCAAGTGAATGAAATATTTATTCTCTACCAGATATGAATGCTGAGAAGCACCAGCATGGTGGAATATCTTAAAGTGATTCATCCTATTGTGTATTCAATTTTTCTTAAAACTGGGAACATAATCATCTACTCAAAATGTGAGGATCACCTTTTAGATACATAAACAGATAAAAAATAATTTCATTATTAAAGTACTGAGAAAATTAAATCATTTTCAGAGACTAGATGAACACCGATAAAGCCTACTTATTCTGGACTGAGCTTGTGGGGCAAAATATTCTCTGTTGTTCACCAGAAGCAAAGATTATGGAGAGCATAACGTATTGAAATCTAAATTAATCCTGCTTATTGACTGATAATATGCCCTGATCCTGGGGGAATAAGCCTAATTTATTACTTTTAAAATTATTCGGATTCCTTCAGGATAAGCAACTCCCCAGTTTATTTTCATTGGCTAACTGTGTGGGGAAAGGAGTCATTAAATATGAATAGGGATTATTTTGTTTTGAAAAAATATTGCAAAAAATTCACGTTCAGCCAGTGCTGCTTAGATTGTATGCTTTTTCGTACTGCAAGGAAGAGAGACTATTTGGAGCACAGACTCCAAAAATAAAAATGAACATAAGATGCTTTGTATTGTTTCCTAGCAGACAGCTATTGTCCTCTGAGTTTTCCTTTGTTTCTGAAGCCACTTTCCACAAAACACATGCAGTACAGTCTGGAAGAGTGGTGCTGGTACAGGAGGAGGGGATCTATTCCCAACTGCTGTCATATTCACAAAATAGAAAAACGGGGAATAATAGAAAATATTTTACTGTATAGTCTTAAAGGGCAACTTAGCCAGGGGGTGTTGCTTGATATAACCCTCGAGGCTGACCTAGTTTTCAGTAAGGGTTCTTGGCCCTGGCTGTAGATTGGCACCCCACCATGTTTAACACTGTGCTCATAATGCAGTCTTAAGAAAGACATTTTGTTAGTTAAAAAAAAAAAGAGAAAAAAAAACTTGATAAAAGAATAATAAAATAAATTACAAAAATTTGTAAGGTCAGTTCCTGACCTAGACGGTCTTTCTGCAAAGGTGTTGCTCCTGTCTGAACTCGCCTCTTCTCCTGCTGCCTTTGTGCTTTTCCCTTGCATGGAATCTGGAGGGCCCTACTCAGTGTATCTGTCATGAGGTACCATATCCCTACTTTATTGATGTTTGTGTTGCACTGGATTCTGTCAGGTCTTTAAAGGGGTGAGCATGCAAAACATGCAACCAGTGTATGCTGTGCAGAAAGGAGCAGTCAGCACTGTGATTTGCATATCATTCTTATTTCTTCTCCAATATCAATTGGTGATAAAGCTGTACTCTCAGACCTATATGAGGGATTCAAGTGTCCAGCAGTCTAGTTTTCTACTTTCTAATTCTCTATTTACTTAATGGGATTATGCTCTTCTACCTTTATTACAAAGCATGGCTGTTAGTTTAGGAGTGAGGAGGCATTAGACAACTGCTTTGTATCTTTTTTTTGTCTTCAGAAAAACTTTTATGGAAATCCTATGAAATTTGGTCATCTTTTATATTATCTGACTAGAGACTGCCTAGGAAGGAACAAAGCCTTCTCACTGGATTTGCCTACTGTTCCCTACTACTGTTCATAAATACTAACCATTGAAGTCATCACGAACTTGATAAGGGAAAATCTTTGTCTGAATTGGCCTGATGAATGATGTTTCCCACTCCAAAACAGAATTCATTGCCYTTCACCGAGTTTTTGCACAAAGCACAATGTGTTGCTCTATAGAGTCAATTTATACATGGAATGAACCAACACTTTGTCTGCAGTAAAGGGGAGAAAACAGATATGCTGTGTCATACAGTCTCTTCTCCTCATACTCTGTCCTCAAGCGGAGCAAGCTATGGAGTCCAAACTAACATACATGTGACAGATAAACCTTTAGGTAAGGACTATTTTTTTTCTTGAGTCATTGGAGTTTTTTTGCCTGAGGAGGTGTGATCCCTTTCTAGATTAAAACGTTAGCTTGTGGCTACCCTGGCAGAACAGACTGTACCAGGGATTAACTGCTTCCCTGAGAAATATGATGGCCAGCTCAGGGCAGAGCTCTGGGAACCCTGTATGAAGGAGCAACTTGCATCCTGAATATGCAACAGCTCAATGTTGTCTTTCATTTCAGGCCAGGGTTCACTTATACATTTTTCTGGGATAGAAGACCAGAGGTTTGAAAGTGCTCATGTACACACCATCTAAACCCCAGAAGTGTGCTGATGGGATGGAAGGATGTTCCACACATCTTTCTTCTCCATCAAGCTCTATGATGCCTGTTAATTAAATGACAAATACTCAAATTACGTCACTTGCAAGTGAAATATGAAGAAAGGTGAATGGAGAGGCAAAGGACTCTGAATGCATCCTGTGCCTTACTGGCTGAGCCGTGGCCTATATAAAACCAGAGAATAGTCTGGGTTGGAAGAGACCTTTAAAAGTTGTCTAATCCAACCTCCCTGCAATGAGCAGGGACACCTTCAACTAAATCAGGTCACTCAGAGCCCCATCCAGCCTGGCCTTGAATGTTTCCAGGGATGGGGCATCTACCACCTCTTGCACCTCTCTTTGAACAGCCAAAGATGCAGACACTGTGGAAGGAGTAGAAAAATGGACCAGGCATAAAGGGATCCTTCTCTAAATGTGCCATTCCACCTTCTGGCAATGTGCAGTTCAGGGAATTTCTGAGTCAGAGTTCATATCCATGTGTTTCTGGTGATGGACCTTTTCCTTGCATTAATTTGACTCTTTGCTTTCCTGAACATAACAATGCCCTGGTACCCTGCGTGATGAGTTTGATGAGCTAATTATACATTTTGTACAATGATCAGGGCATGAATATTTCTGGAATCAAAGACCATGGTTACAGCAGAGGTAAAGAAAGACACATTTTTGCTTGACAATATGCCATATTATGTATTAATATAATTGATTACATTTTATTCACACAGGCTTTTATTGCCTAATAGAAAAGATAACACAATTTAATGTTATACAGACAGTACAATTTGCAAATGTCTCAAAAAGAATTGTGCTTTCTCATTTTATTTAGCAAAATTACATAAGGCCCATTTTCTTTCTTCCAAAAAATGCAATTTCATTTGAAGCATGACAGTATGGGAGATCTTCATACCAAATAGCCAGCAAATGTTTTTGTTAAACTTTCTGCAAGACAAGGAAATACAGATCAGGTTTGTAACTGTTCATCAGACACATTTTGAATCTGTAAAATCAAAAATAGTTATTTGAAATTCTGCCTTTATATTTCCTGCACAGAGTGCTGTTGTCTTTGACCTATTTAAAATAAAAAATTCCCATATAAGCTTTCAAACATAAAAGCTGCTGTTGACTACCTCCAAAATTCACACAAAATCTAGCCACACCGTATTAGAGACTCACTGCTAGGATGTTTAGGCCTCATAACGTAATTATAATAAAAGCTGTTGAGGTTTGGGGTCAAGGTTCCCCAATGTTCTTGTTTTGACAAATGATCTTTGCAGCATTTACATATCATAAGCTATGTCTAGAATTAAATGCTTCAATTAAATCAACAACTTCGTTTTGCCCTCTGGGGTGATAAACAACCAAAATGAGATGTGTTTTTTCTCTATCCACAGCAAGAGGGTTAGAAAGAGAGAGGGAGCAACACTAAAGACTGTTGAAAGGTCGCTCTGATAAAAGCCCTAGTTTTTAGTTTTACTCTAAGTTTTATTCTAATTAGCAGTTTTGTGGTCTGTATTACCAATTATTGGAAGCATTGCCAACAAAACAGGGGTTGCACAAGAACTTATCCCACACTCATTTCTACCATTCTGGTTCAGAGAACCTCATTCTTAATTTCCTAGCTCAGCTGAGTCATGGAGCTCTGTTTTTACCATCCTAAAGGCAAGTCCAAGATTTTTCCAGAGATTAAAGGAATTAGAAGCTTATTGTTTATTGGAGACCTACACTACAAAGTGCAGCAGAAAGGAGGATAACTCCAGCAGAAGAAATATATTCTGCTTCCTGAACAGCCTCACTGGTCCACCTACTGTCCTCACTGATTATTATAGTGCAAAGATACTTTTATTAAACATAATGATATTAAATGGACCTGATGCGATTTAACACATTTATGAGAGTCTTTCATGTCTCACTGTAGGAGGTTGATATTTAAACCCTAGTCCTCACTGAACCTGAAAGCATTAATAATCCCCTTCTCTTTGGCCCATGTGCAGGCTCATTACAGTTGCTCTTTATAGTTACCTATTTTCTCTTAGGCCCTTATGCAGAAAAGAATCTCTATAGAGGAAAAATCTTAAGCACTTGATTAACTTTAAATACATTGAAGTGAGTGCTCAAAGTTAAGCAGGTGCTTAATGCTTTTTTGAATCAGGGCCTCACAGCCTAGCGTTTCTGCCTCTGTACTGGTTCAAAAAATAATGCTCTAGGATTTGGTTCTGCACTCAACTTCATTGATACAAATCAAGAAAACTCCATTTAGATTAAAGAGCTTTGTTCATCTTTGTCTTATATCTTATAGAGTCATCTAGAAAAATGGGTGTCAAACATTACCATTGGGGAACAGCAGAGTTTAAATAAACTCTGCATTCACTTTTGTCACAGTCATAGAAGACATATGGTCGAACATCAGCACGAACATCAGAAGAAAACTGCAATTCCGAGCTGGTGGTGGAACACCAGCATAAAATAAGAGAACAGGATAAGGCTGAAGTGACTCCTTGTGACCTGACTGTGTGAATTGCCTCCAGACCATTGCAATGATAGAAGGGAGCTGAGCAGGGGCTGCGGGATGGGTAGGCAGTGAAGAGTGCCATGAGCAGGACATGATGTGTCCTCCATCAATATCTCAATAGTCAGATCTCACTGCTGGCAGTGTGCATAACAAAGGAGGCACGTGAAAATCACCTTCCCTACCCTCTTCCCCTCTGGTTACTGTATTCCTCTCCCTCAAGAACCAGGAGAGCCTTTGTGCTTCAAGGGAGCAATACTTAAAATCCTACTTACATCCAATTCCTTTCCCCAAGTATGTGATGGATAATACCCCTGCAGAACTCATTGCAACAGCTTCTTAAATCTGCTTTTATGAGGGACAACAAATATCCTTATATCCTAACTTGTTTGGATATTCCCAGTTTCTGGGGAAAAAAAATACCAAGTGGCTGTGCTTCTTTGCTCATGGAATCATGTCAGCCTGGTCTCCATGACACCCTGGGACACAAGGTCAGTCAGGAGTAATCTGTTTCCTCGCTGGGCAAGACCTGAAGTCCTAGACCTTAATCATGTACCAGTGCTGCCAGTGATGTTTGCTTGGTCCATGATTGTAGATATGTACTGCAGAGTTTCAGCTGCCCCTCTACCTTCAGCCTTCATTGCTGATGTTTAGTATATGATGTGAAAAGGATTTCAGGCACATTTCACGCACTTACAGGGTAACTACAGAGTAGCAAGGGCAAATTCACAGTCATCTTCAAGACTGTCTCCGGGTTTTGGTTTGAGACATGCCAGATGAATATTCACCAAGAGGACATTAGCCTGCAGACTGGATGGACTGAAGTCATGGCGCCAGCTCTTTAACCACCATCAAACCACTATTTCACAGCATCAGCCAAGCATCCCAAATAGAAGCTGGCATCACCTGTCTCTAATAAAATGTGATTTAAGAGCATTGATCTGCAGGCTAAATAAAAGAACAGTGACAGCAGATGGGAGTGAGGTTTTGGGGATTATCCTAAAACTCAGATTATTCTCAGGATCAGCCAGGTACAGCATAGGTATTACCTACAGAGTCTCAGGTTCAACACAGATGTAGTTCCTGGGAGCAGGGAATATGGCATGCAAAATGCACAGCTATCATTATCACTGCCTATGCACAGCACATGCATCTCTTACAGCTAGAAATAGTTAACAGACATAGAACGAGCACATGCAGAGCTGGTAGATATGCCCAATTGAATGAATCAGTTTATATATTTAATCCTTCTTAAACAGGTTTATCCTCCAAAGAGTTTCTCATTTCTTCTTCTTTTCCATGATTTAGCAGCCAGCAATCTTACAGCCCTACTGTGCTTAGAAGGGGGCTCCAATTTTTTATTTCTAACAAGGTTTCCAGCAGATTTTGAATGTCATACAAGTATTCTATTTGCACAGTAACTTCTTTCAGACTGAACATATCCAGAGCTAAATTATTATTGTTGAGATCCATAAAGGCAAAAGAGCCATCACTCCCTGTTCTGTGGAGGCAGCATCAGTCCTGGGCAAGGTGTAACAGGCACTTTTCTTCTGAACACCTACATTTGAGAAACATTTAAATATTAATTCTCTTATTCCCTGACAGGGAGACTTACCGACCATTGCCATGGGGTGGGAGACTTAGAGCTACATTTACGGGAACAATCCAAAAGTTTAAGTGTGCATGGTTTAGGCAGCTAAAGTGAAAGCAGCTGAACTTGGACTCTCAAGCCTACAGATTTGAAAACCTAGGACTCTATAAGAACAAAGCTGAACTGAGAATGGCTATGAAATTCAAATATTCTGTCAGGTAACGAGATTTGTTGTCGAGCATTTTGGGACAAAGAACTGAAAAGGAATGGTATTGCAACTGTCAGAAAAATCAGGACTGGGTTCATTAATAATTCTCAATAACTCATTGAAGACAGCAGCCTGCTGCAATCCTGATAAATAAATGGAATACTTATGCTGTGACCATAAGCATAAGTGGTTCATGTGAAACCAGTTTTAATGTGGAATTCTTTATCTGGTAACATTTTATATGCAAGCTGACTCAGTTTTCTGCATAGACATGCAGCATGCTACTGAAGAAGCAGCAAACACCAACAAAGATTATTTCAATCTGCATCTGGAAGTCAGGGTATCATCTGTCCCACTGCATGATGAGCTCATCATTCTGAGGGAAATGAACACCATACAACACTGCCTTGTAAAGACTTTGGATGGCACTTTCATCCAAAAACAACAAACAAAAATTTGGCATGATTTCTGTCACACATAACATCATCATCAATCATTTAGCTCAAACATCAACATATCCATTAGATAATTGCATATCCAATGACACACATTCATGAAAAGATACAGGCCATATGCTGATTGGAAATTATTACAAGTAAAATCTGATCCTTATTTATTCTGACCTTTGCCATTTTCTTGCAAAAACCACAATTATCCTTCAAACACAGAGATATGTTTGGTGTGATATTTGTCCATGAGAATTCAGTATATTTCATGAAATAATCTTGTAATAATATTAAACATGTTTGATATACTTGGCAATATGTTGCATGATATAAATCAACCATGTCAATCATCAGCATAAGTTCTGAGGCACCACAGGGATCATCCTGGTACAACTGACACCCTTAGCCATCTGATGAGACACACCAAATCCTATAATACAAGCAACCCCACAGTGATACTTATTGCAAACCTCCAACAAAGTATTTTTGGCCAAAAAAAACCCTAAAACCAAAACACAACAAAACCAAACTAGAAGAACTCTACTTCGAGAACTGAGTTAAAAAAAAAAAAAAAAACAAAAAGAAGGGAAAAAAAGCCAACAACCCAAACCAGACGACAGAGTGAGAACTTAATTGCAAAGTTATCTAGGTAGTACAATATTAGAACAAAAACTTGGAAATCGCTGTAGTGACAATTACAGCAAAAAACATATCAGCTGGACAGAAAGTAATTCTGAGAGGACAAAAAGAAAATAGGGTACAAGAATACTTCCATTTCCCTTGAATCAAAATGATGCTCAGATCTGGGTTTGTTAGCAGGAGCTGCAACAGTCAACCCTGTGGCATAGGAGATGTATATAATCAAAAGGCATTTGATGAACCAAAAAGCAAGTATGAAACAGCTGTTCTTCAAGACACCACCATGTAATTCCTGAGCTTCTCACCTTCATCATCATGTCCATATGTACATCTCTCCACTGACTCAACTTGGATTTGATCTGTTAAGTACTAGCGACCTGCAGAGAAGAGAAATGCTTACAGAACACTCACAGGACTCACAGGACTTCACAACTCTGCTGTGAAGTTTTCTAGTTTACTCATTCAGACCTCTAACTTAATGAAATTTAGGTAACTGATGTGTCAGTCTACATAGTTAAACTACTTGCACTCCCCATAGAGATGACAGGAATGATAAATTTCTCTGAGGACATGCAGGTGAAGGCACTGTTAGATTGGGTTAGGTGCTTCCCTCTTTCCATTGACTGTATCAGAATGAAGGAATCTCCAGATATTAATCCAGACCCATTAGTTTAGAATTTTACTTCATATCAGAAATAAAAAAGATTTAATATTTCTGTCTGCTCAATTCACATCTAGTGAAACAGAGTCTCAGTAGACTTCCTCATTATGCCTGAAGAGGAGAAATACTTTGTTAGGGTTTTTCATCTACTAATTGGCACACAGTAAATGACAGCTAAACTGCTCACAGCCTCACAGAGTCCACATTTCTTTATCCCAAAAGATTTCTGTAGTTGCCAGGCCATGGGAATTTGTAATGTTCCATATCGCCTCCTAAAGCAGAGCCACTGGCAGACAGGATGGCCATAGACAAGACCAGAAGCAGAGGCACTACCATGTACCCTGACTGATGCTGCTGAGACTTCAGCACAGCAAAGAATTTAATCCCTTTTCATGGAATAGCTTTCATTTTTGTAACCAAAGACTACTGTAAGAAATATATAGTAGAAATACTCTATATGGAGTATCTCCACATAAACTATGTGAAGTATAGTAGTTCTCCCTTTTCAGACTACAGCAGAAATAAATCCAAATTAAATGAATTCCCTGTTCTTTCCAGGGAAGTCCAAGATTTCATCTTTAAAATTATCCCACCATGATCCCTCTACCTTGATATGGTGGTTGGTGTCACCCTTCGCATTAAAGCACAAAAAAATCTAAGGACACCTGCTTTTTATGAAGATTCAGAGGTGCTGCAAATGGGAAAGTGAAGTCAATTTTGTTCTTTCGTTTTTGATAAAAAATGAGAACTTAATTGAGAAAGAGGAGACTTTTTAATTCAAGGCTTTTTTTTCTAAAGGAAAAAAACACTGAGAAAAATGACCCTCCTATATCAGGCCTTTCACTTTATATTCTATATCTGTTGTAAAAGCAACAAAAATGAAGGAAATAATTTAGTTTCCACCTATTCCAGGGAAATCTGAAAAATTTAATGAGAACTGTTGTCCATGGGCAAGCATTTACCATAAAGAGTAGGGAAGGAACTTACCAAAACTTTTTAACTGTCAAAACTCTGAGGTCCAGTATTTCAGAGTCTTCCAGAGTTAACCCTGAAAGTTGTGTCCTGTAATGAAAATGTAATTTATGTATTTATACCCACTCTWACTGTGGAAAAAAACCAGAAGTTACATCTATAGCACTTCTGGGTATTGAAAAGGTGACTCTTTCACATTTTTTGGTTTTCAGTAGCCATATTTTTAAGGACAATGGAATTGTATACTTGGCAATAGTAAGAAATGCAACAGGGTATTTTTAAATGAGGGCTCAAGCTGCTGTAGTGTTAAAAATTCTGGAATAAATCCTTGCAGTTAGATATTGTATTCAGATAAGATTTTGGTTTTATTCTTCCTTTATTTCTGTGTTGGTAGAGGCAAAGAATTCAAAAAAAGTAATGAGAACACTCTTGAAAAGTCACAAATTAGTATTACTATTTGGCATTTGTCTAAAAGAAGCTACTCAGTAAAAGCAGACTTGGAGCTGTTTTAGCATGATGCTGGTCTCCACCCCAGGTGAAAGGTCTGTGTCTGAGACCAGACAAGGTCACAGGGTTAGAGAAAGCATTGCCTGTGATGGCCACAAAGCATTCAGCTACTAAGGATGAAGAGCAGTTCCCTGTCCAGATTTATAACCTCCCCTGCTGTTTCAACAGCTGAACGCTGGCATATGCTCCAAAGGAAAATGGTCTCCCACATCTCTGGCTGAAGGGGGAAAAAAGTGAGGTAATGGAAAAAAAGCAGCAAGAAAAAGCCTGATGCTGAGCACAAGGAAATGTTTTCACAAAGCGAACTGTTTGAACACAAAGGTTGGCTATGCATGTGGGTACAGCGTAGTTGCAGTTGGGTGAATTCATGAGATGTTGACAGTGATTTAGCCCTGTAGAAAAGGGGAAAATCCAGTGGAAGCAGCATGCTCCATGTTCATCATTTGATATCTTGGTTAGAAAGTATCCTTAAGCAATGCCGGTGTTTTTATAGCACTGAAAACATCTGGTATTACATGCAGTGAATGATACAGATTATTTATTCAGTTTTTTATTGTTTTGGGGGGGTTTGTGACGTAACATAGCAGCTGGAAGGCAAAACAACTATGGAGGCCTGAATTACAGTCACTGAATGGACAATACTTCAGGAAAATCAGATTCCAGTTCTCCATAAAGCATTGGTGAACATGGGACATCCTCTTCCCCAATGTCTGACTGCAATTTTTCACATACTCTCAGTTTCTAAAGAAGAGATGACAGCTTCAGATCCCTGTGCTAAGGATCCAGCTCAAGTCACTCATCACTCAAGTGGACTAACAGCATCAGCCTACTAGGAGGTCTGTGCTACAGGAATGAGGAAATAGTTCTGGCATGGTCATCGTTTTCCTTCTTGGCAGCTGATATATTCTGGAAATATCCATATTGGGGAAATTCTGCCTAAGAAAGGCAAAAGCTATTGGCATGAATAAGAATTAAGTACTGAAATGTACCATTTTCAATCCTATTTTATAAGAGATGAAGAAATAATTCGTGGTCCCCTTGTACTTCCTCTCTGTCATCTGTTGTACTCAAGTACTTTATAAGCAGAGGAATCATTTATATTTAGCACAGCTTCTATTCTAAACCTCATATATTAGTAAAGTTAACGTAGCTCACTCTGTAATGCTGTTTGCACAGCTGGATGTGTCAGATAGAATAAGTTCATCTTTTCTAAGATGAGCTTAAATCCACAGCCTACTAGTGTCTTTCTTATTTACACCAACCACTGTATCACATTGCTCCCATAAAGAAGGTTAGTTTTAGTGAAGTCATGTTCTTAGTGCAACCCTACAGGTGCATAAATTTGATAAATTGCCTGAGCACACCCTCAGATCTGAGCATTCACCTTCAAGCCACAGGATTTGTCTTATTGTAAGTAAAAAGTCAATGACATTTTTATTATGGGACCTACAGCTAATGACTCATTAACAGCACCTTACACTTCTCTGGTCAAAAGGAAGGCCCCCTTCCATTACAAGAGAAATCAGTTTACCTAGGCAATAGATGTGTGGAATTAGGAACATGGGCTTTGCTTACACAAAGAGACAAAGTCACCTCCAGAGACTTTCTAAAGGTTTGTTCTTTGCAACAAAAATTAAAATCAAGGAAAGTCACTTTCACTGTCATGAGGCTGCCCACCCAATCATTCTCACTACCCCATGGTGAGATGGAATGAATGCTGAAAGAGAGAATGTTGCTGTGCTTTACAGAGCACCATGTAGATACCAAGGGTGGGATTTAAGTCACAGCTTAGGACAAAAACTATCAGGTGTCTGCAGGTAGCCATCTACATATCATCTGGTGTACAAGCTCTCACTGTGCTCCGTGGAGATCTGGTCAGGACAGTCAACAGCCTCTCAGGAGTGGCTCAGCTGATGAGCCACTGCAGCAGGAATCCGTACCAAAACCTATATATCTGGCACCAAGTTGGATGCTCAGAATCAGCTAGGACACCCGTGTGCGGGTGGCAGACGTTACACACCATATCATGCTGCTGCATCAGAGGCTGCGGCCCTGCCACCTTTATTTTGGGAGAACTTTTACAAGATTAAACACTTCTAAGTAAGTGACTTCCTCATAATTTGGCTGCTGTCTATTTTAGAATGGACTGAATCATTCTTTATGCTGCACTGACTGTCTTGGATTGATCTCTATCAGCTCTCATGAGAGTTTAGTGCACAAATTGAATATCACCTACAGACATCAAATGTCAATGCCACAGTCAGCAAGCTGAATCCTGTCCTAAGGCACTGTGTGCTGCAGACATGCCATAGCTGTACTTTTAACTTTCCATTATTCACAGGCAGATTGTCTGGTTTGCAAAATTCACCTGCTTTACAGGTGAAGACATACCCAAGCAGCCTTCATTAGAAAAAATTGTGGTCCATCAGAGCATATTACTTTGATTTCAGCCCCATAGGAGGTGAGACTCTACTGCTCTAGGACCTGAGCTACATGTTCACTGTTGAACTCCAGGAACTAAAGACCCTACAGAACCTAAGAAGATGAGGAACATGGTTCAGAGCCAGCAAAGGTGGGTCTTATCTCAGTTAGGCTGGCTATCAGGAACAGGATCCTACATGTACCACCACGGTCTGCTATTGGTTGCACTGACTCATCACTCCATTAGCATTTAGTCATTATGCAATGATGTACCATTTAGTCATTATGCAAGTCATCATGCCCTAAAAATCAGGATTCTCTTCCTAGCTCATGCAAAAGGTCTGTTTTCTTACACTGGCTTGACCTTTAATTCCACAGCTTCCTCTGCTTTCTTCTGTGGTCTTCACATTAGTCCTCTCAACCCTTCTACTACTATATGCATCTCTTTTCTGTTTTGATGACACTTTTACTTAGGGCTTTTAGCTCTGAGGTTCCCAAAATGGCCACATAAACTTCCAAGAGGACTGTGTCTACACTGCAGGACATTGTGCTGCTTAATATCAGGTCATTAATGTTGATTCCTAGCTCTACCTTGGTAGAATTTCTTAACTTAATTTGATTTGACATAGATTTTTACCTCAGTGATTGTCCATCAGTATTTCAAAATTAGTTTCCTGCAGGGAGTGTTTTTTAATTAGCTAAGTCTTTCAATTTAAAAGTTAATCTTACAAAGCTGATTTTGAACACAAAGGTTCCCTAGGACAAAAGAAAAATAAGTGTTAGGATCATAGAATCATGGAATCATTTTGGTTGGATCCTATCCAGCCCCATAAACTTGTATGTGTTTAAGTGGTGTAGCAAGTCATTGACCATTTGCCCTTGGATTGCGGGGGCTTCATTCTGCTCCCCATCCCTGTCTTCCACCTCAGGGGACTGGGTATCCAGGGAACAACAGTTCTTACAATTAAGGAGGCAAAGAAGGCATTAAGTACCACAAACTTTTCCTCATCCTTTGTCATTATGTTTCCCGCCACATCCAGTAAAGGATGGGGATTCTCATTGGCCTGCCTTTTGTTGCTGCTGTATTGGTAGAAACATTTCTTTGACTTTTACAGCAGTAGCCAAATTAAATTCTGGTTGGACTTTGGCCCCTCTAATTTTCTCCCTGCATAAACTTGTAGTCCTGCTGAGTTTTCTGCCCCTTCTTCCAGAGACCATAGACTCTCGTTTTTTCCCTCATTTCCAGCCAAATCTCTCTGTTCAGTCAGGTTGGCCTTCTTCCCTGCCAGCTTGTCTTTAGGCACATGGGGACAATCTGCTCCTGTGCCTTTAGGATTCCTTCTTGAAGAATGTCCAGCCTTCCTGGGCTCCTTTGCCCTTCAGGACTGACTCCCAAGGAATTCTGTCAACCAGGCTCCTACACAGGCCAAAGTCTGCTCTCCGGAAGTCTAAGGCAGAAGTTCCCTGAACCTCTCCTTACTTCTCCAAGAATCAAAACCTCTGTCGTTTCATGATCATGCTGGAAATGGCCTCCAAACATCATATAGCCCACAAGTCCTTCTCTGTTCACAAATCACAGGTCGAGAGGGGCAGCCTTTGACGGCAGAGTTTGGTGGCAGTCTCTGTATCCCAAGGTTTTTCATAGTTAATTTATAAACAGGCCTTCCTTTAACAGTATTTGCACAGCCAGGATGAACACAATAGATAGGTGGATAAGTAGATATTTTTAAAGTGGAATAAAGAAAATCTCTTGAAGTGACCTTTTGAAGCATTTCATGTTCAGGTTTGATTCATAATCAGGGATAAACATGAACTATTCTCATATTATTTATCTCATCTTTTAAAGGGAAACACATCAAATGCCAAGTAATTGCATCTGTGCCAAAAGGTAATTTTATATTCCTTGTTGAGTGAGATAGAATAATAATTTCCCTGTTCTTTCCAAATGAAATTTGATGACAGAGAAGGAATCAATGAACAAACCAATATAGGACCATCCTCACTAGCAGTTTAAGAGGAACTTCTGGCAGTCCTTACGCAAACAACAATGCACTCTACCTGGCAAAAAGTTAAAAAGCAAACTTACTGTACTTGTGAACCATTGATTTGAAAAAGTCTCTGGGTGTCTCAAAGGAAACTTGAGCAAGTTCAATAGTGTATGATCAGCAGAGATAGGTAACTTAGAGGGGACAGAAAATGGAGCTTCCAGCACAATGGAAATAAATTGTTAGCCACCTACTGAGGCCTGTGAAGCTGGCAAGAGCTAGGAGAGATCAAAAACACGCAATGAAGTGAGATGCTTCTGTGCTTGAATATATAAAATGATACCTACTGAAATAATACTTTATGGTTTTAAGAAAAGAGAGAAGATAGGCAAAAAGTATCAGAGATACTGAGTGCTTGACTGTATTTTAGCATATCTCTCAGAGACTTACCTAAAACATGAAATCAAATTGGTTGGTGAAGCAGGATTGATCAGAGCAGTTGAAGTGTCTGAATGCTGAATAATGACTGGAAGTGACATTACAGCTCAGTACTTATTTGGGAAATGGCCAAAGAAATGTCACATCAATAAACACAGTCAGCAGTGAAGCAGGAGGATGAGGACAAAAAATAATACAGCTTCAGAGGTTCAAATGTGGGCAGAAAATGATAAATTAATTCAGCAGAAACTGTTTCCAAAAGAATGTATGAGGGCCCTGAAAGGTCGTTTTAACAGATAATCTACCCAGTACAGAGACCTCTTTTTCTTAGGTTCTTATATCAAGTGGAGAAAAATGCAGTCTTAATCCCGAAGTTAACTGTGGCAGTAAAAATAGTATTAATGACAGCAACCTTGATTCAGGAGGAGAGATAAAGTTGGAGGATAATGAAAATGCCAGACTGGTCACGTCATGAGTAGCAAATCCATAAATGTGTGATCTGAATAGTGTTCATCTGAAGGAAGAAACTGGGGCAAACTTGGGCAAACATAATTAGGGAGTAATTAAACCCTACCTATAAGATAAAGAGATAAAAATGTTGTAATAAAAAACCTCACTACTTTACATTTCCTCTTTAAGAAGAAATATGACAACATATTATGTCAATTTCAATGCTTTTACTTCACTGGTTGTTAAAAAGTGCTCAAGCAGCCAGGTGAAAATTACCACCAGCTGAAAGACAGAGGAGCTGGCAGAGAGCTCCCCAGGCCCTGGGAAGCATTGCCGAGGGAGGCAGGAGGAAGCAGTGTGGAGCAGAGGCATCACTAGCCTCTTCTTTGCTGAGAGCCATTCAGGAGGGTGCAGGTTGGAGCAAGTCTTGTCTTCTGGCTTGCACACCTCGTGTCCTGCACGCCAGGAATCTCGCTCAGGCAAGAGATGGTAAGTCAGGTGCCAAGTGCCAGCTCAGACTGCTCACAGTAGAGCCATCTAGTTTATGATTTTGGAATTATTTTAAACACAGCTGGCAAGGGAATGCTCCTAAACCCTTGTCATGTTAATTGGCTTTTTCTAACAGGGCAATCCCAATTTATAAAATGTGGTTTCCATAATAACCCACTGAATAATCTCTGAAAAAACAGCACATCCCCCTCATGCTTGAGATTCATGCATCAAAGCAAAAAGTGAGGTTTGATGAAGTCAACCTGCAAGGCGTAATGAGTATAACACTGCATCAGCCAGGTTTCCTCCAGGAGATAACTACGGTCAGAAAATCATTATAGCAGTTGCTGTTAATGAGAGGGAGGAAGAATGATTCACAAACAAGTCCTGTAAGTTGCCTACAGGAGCACCACGGGGAGGAGTCCTGTTACTCATTATGTGTGTGTCAGCTCCAATGAGGCCAGAAGCACAGCAGAACAATGCTCGTGACGTCTTGGGTGGCCAAAGGTTTCTTATATTGTTTTCCCATTCATTGTGCACTTGAAGTTTTCTCAGAAAAGAAAGAAGGCTTTTGGGCCTGCCTGTAAGAGGCTTACTCCCCATATAAATTATATGACTTGCACTTCAATTACGTATAAATGTATATATGCAACTTCACCAGCCCACAGAACACAGGAGAAAGTATCCATTTTCAGCACTTTTCCAGCTTATCGTTCAGAAGAGCAGTGGGAAGAATACATAGGCTTATACCATGGTTGTCCCCTATTCCTTTTATTTGTGTTTAATTTTGCAGGGACAAGGTTCATTTTGTAGACAGTCCCGAGAAGGAAAATTCTTTTATTCCGCATTTTGTTATTATAAACGCATGTGGAGTATTTTGTATGGTTTTTCAGGCTATATGGAATGAAGTGAACAGGAGTTTTCAATCTTTTAATGCTCCATGCTCGTGGAAGAGGCATGAGAAAATGGTCCATGGAGATCCTATATTATTATTTGAGAGATTTTTATTTTTCAGGCCTGGTCAAGTTTTATGACTGGCACGTTTCTGAGAATGCACCTCTCAAGCACCAAGGTTTATAATGATTTCTCCTTACGCTATTTATCTCACTTTTCCAGTTGCAGTGCATTTATCCTCACACAGACAGAAGCATGACAGGAGGGGAGAGGAGACATCAAAGAGATTCTGCCAAACAGAGGAATATGGATTTCCTGCTTCCCCCCCCGAAGGATATTTTCAAGAAGATGCAAGGTTTTGCAATGCACAAATATATTAGCAGTGCAAAGCAAACAGGACAGGCTGTAACATTTGCTGACATTCCACTGAACTAGCTTGGACTGTGTGTACAGGGGGAGAAGGATCTGGGGCCTGGCAGTTTACCCTGAAAGGCACAGAGGTTATGGGCTGTCCTCTGTGCTTCTCCAGTAACTTCTCTTACACCTACTGCAACCCAGAAAATAATTTGTTCTCAATCCAAAACTGAAAACACAAAAAAGCCAATGCCCATCTGATTTTTGCAATATCTAGACTTGCTGGATTACTTGTTCCCTCCATTTCTTTTTAGCTATGTAGCACAGCAGTTACTTTCAGCATCTTTCTGCTGGAACACTGGCTGTGTAAATAATAGATATATTTCTCAACAATCCCAACTGCTTTCTTTAAATACTCACACCACAGATTTTTCAACACAACATTTGGGGAGGTGACATTGTTATTTATATAAGAACATATTCATTCTGAGATGGGATATGGGACTTAACAAAAGTTATTACACAATGTGGTGGCAGTGAAAGACAGCTGAACGCAGTYGATTAAAGAGTAAGATGTTGGAACTTACAAGCTTTTTTCCAAGTCAGAAAAAACAGAGATTTTTAAACTTTAAAGCCACCTTTAATAGCAGGTATAATCCTGAATGGGAAATAGAGAAGACAGTATTTTATACCAAAAAAAGGATGAGAAAGTATTTTCAAATGGATTTTCAAAGGTACTAAAGGAGTTAGGTGTTCAAATCTTATGGGATGGCATAAGTAGATTCTGTAAGCTTCATTGCAAATCACAGCTGTAATGTCCATAAAAGAAGGCCTATTTTGCAGCCAAGGCACTTAACTAGGACTCAGTAGATTTGGGATTCATGCCTGACTCTGTCTAAATCTGCAAGCCATTTGCCCTCTCTGTGCCTCAGTTTCTCTTTCTGTCTAGCAGTACTGAGGCTGCACAGAGAAATTCTAAGGATGCAGTCACTGTAATGTGGCAGGGGGTGGGCACACATGCTTATTTATAGCAATTTTTGACAACGAGAACTAAGAAGTGGGATTGAACTTACTGTATATGCATAGAAGAAAATTCATAATGTTAATTAGTCAGAAGAAAAAGAAATAAAGCAGTACTTGATGCTTCCTTAGTAAAAATATGTCATAGAAGAGATTTCCTCAGAACTTTAAACAAGCCAAATGTTTCCCTCTGAACAGGAAAATCTTGGTTATTATTATGGCGAAATAGTTTCACTCTATGAAGCAATATCTAACCTCATTAGACAAAACGGGAATGTGCATGATGTCAAACATTATGACCACAGAGTGAGACTGGTCACAGAAGCAATGCCTGGCTGGCTGATATCACCATCAGCAGGGCTGGGCAGGCTCGGCAGACCAATAAAGTAGCCGAAATTGGGGATATACTCATCTGTAGACTAAGCTAAACATGAACTTCAGGTCTTTTAGTTTTGCTGTGATGCCAAGCTTTGGGCTTCAAAACCATAAAAGATACAGATTTGCCTGATAGTGGGTGCATCAGGTGGGAGTGGGGATGACTCAGCCCAGCTGCCTTCTGGATGTCCCAGTGAACATATGCTGAGGAAACAGCTTTTGGGCCCTCCAGACAAGATAGCACCATCACTCACCCTCCAACTTGCTAACCCAACTAATCTAATCACTGAGAGAAGGTCTTATCTGTCCCTCTTCCTGCAGCCCTCCAAGGAGGCCAGCCCTGGTGTGGATATGCATTGAGCGATACTTTCTAAACCTACATGCTATTCGTGAAGGAAAGGTAGAAGGTTTCATTTTACCCTTGTTATTCCTGGCTGCTTGTGCACTTTGGTGCTCTGGTTTTATTCAGGCAGACCTCAGGCTCTGCCCTCAGGGCTGCTTGGCAGCAGGACTGAGAGAAGGCAGTGCAGCAGTGCATCTGTGATATGTGGGCCATCACTTGCCACAATGCCACTGAGGCTATGGCTTTCTTGATACCTTCAGTAGATCTGYACTTGCATTCTTCAGAGGAAAATACGTAGAAATCTGTTCAAGAGAAATGCTAAAGAAAAATAGCCCACAGGAGCAATCCCTTAACAAAGCCAATCCGAAAACAGGGCAGATTTTGCAACCACTGAAGATATGCTAGTTTCTCTGCTTCATTAGTCTCCTTTACTTGTGACAGTTACATCCCAATACAATCACAAGTTCTCCTAGAATTTCTCTTGATATATTCAACACACAGCTCATACACACTTTCAATTTATTTCATAGTGTTCTGGACTACATTAAAATAACTTTGTCTTCACTGGGGACATCTCTGATTACTCACCTCTAGTTTAGTTTCTCATTTGTGTTCAGAGAGGAAAGGGGTTCAAACTAGAAATCTGGATCTTCAAGGAGAATTCAGAATTGGGACTTGAAGAGCGTTCTTAAGTAAATTATCTGCGACCTCAGACCTTTCTCCAGAGGAGACATGCGACTCACTGTAGTCATGGCTCGCTGTCAGCTACCTGCCCTGGTGTTCCTCTTTGCCTCAACACCATGGTCCTGAACTTACAGCAGAGCTGAAATGTAAGCAAAAGCGAAATCATGCTAGTTTTCTCTGTATCCATATTAACCAGGATTTAAAATACTTTGTTTCTGCAAGACATTTAAGCCATTCCTCCAGATCCCTCTTGAAGTGCAGTGTCTTAAATTTCAAAGGCACATTAGGTTTTCTTCCTGTCTCTGGTGTCCAAACAGGATGAATCTGCATAAAAGGATGTCCACGAATGAGCAAATACGACCAGGTCCACTGATACCATTAGCTTATGCATGAGAGAGCTGAGCGGGCAGTTTATCTGCTGTTTCTTTGTATTTAGGCCAACTCTAAACTGTTGGCACTTGTCCCAGCATAGATGAAAACATTTTGGGTATTAACAAGGTATAGCTGGAGTTGAAAGCACAAGAACCGCAAGACACCCTCTATTCCCTGGRTGTTTCTCTATCTCCGCTGGAGGAAGCAGATCTAACTCTCACCCCTTTACTCCACTGAAGAGGTTCAAATTGGGATGAAGGAGGGGGGAAAAAAAAGCAAAACAACCCAAAAATGCTATAAAACCATAGCCTGTAGAGAAACAGTTATCAGGATTACTAAAACAAAGCACTTGAAGGTAGCATGTAGATTCAGAGGCAATCAGTTCTCAGGAACATCTAGATGTTTCTTAGAACTTTTTCAGAAATAGATACCAATGGTCCTGGGTCTCCTGACAAACCTGTATAACCATTATAGACTCCATCAACTGGGCTGCAGTTCTTTCATCTGTGCTGCCAGGACCAGAGTCATTCATTCACCCAGCCACCTCTTTCAGATCTTCAATAGCAGGAGACACCTCTTTGGAGCTCCTGTGAAGGTCCAGTTTCACATCCTCCTCATTCGTGGGCATGTTTCTGACTGTATGTGGACCTCTGCACTGTTCAGAGCATGAACCAGATGAATTCCAGGTGGTCATCCATACCTCCATACACCACACATGTACATGGAGATAGGACTTTATCTAACATATAGAATCGTAACTCTGCCTTTGATACTTGGGCCTCCCTTTGGAAACCCTGTTCCCAAATAATTTGTAAACAACTGGTAGAAATAGATGGATATAAACATGAGAGTAAAATAAATTATAATGTCAAGTTAATAAAAATGCAGAGGTACCCATGCCTGGTAGGAAAGCATCGAGGGGTGAGCCCACAAGATGGAGGGTCACTTTGTGTGTACCAGGTCACTTGGTGTGTTTCGAGGTCTTAYGCACCTCAAGGCATCCCGGCAGTCTCCACTGAGAAACTCCAGCAGTGGGAACACCTTTTTACCTCTCCTGCCCCTTTTATAAAAAGACACATTAATCTCCTCTGTGTATTTATGGCAGCCTTTACTAGCTGCATTGAAACAGTTCACCCTGAGATTTCATTCAAACACAGCAAGTCCCCTGAGTTTTTTCCGCAGCTGTTAAGAAAGAAGAAAATTATTTGAACACTCACTTCAGGAAAGCTGCAGACAAAGGCATTACCTCTTCCCAGATGTGGATTCTGCCTGACTTTGAAGTGAATCTATTGAGCCATCCTTGAGACTGTTCTGCATGTTCTGTCATTATGTTAAACTGTTAATTGTCCTACTTTCCAACATAACGTGCATTAGAGTCATTAAGATACACTGCTGTGGCAGGTTTTTCTCTCTAGTTATCCAATCTACTTTAAAAAGACATGTATTATCTGAGTCTCTGGGGTCCCGAGTATTTTCACCTGTCTCATGGAAATTTGCCATTTAGTCTAATGGAGGCAGAAATCAGGCTCAAGATCTTTCCCTGTCATGAAGAAAGATCCACAGAGGAAAAGCCTAAAATAATAAAGGATACACAAATATTTTAATTTCTTAAATTTTAAGGGAACATGGTCACTTTTCTGGGAAGTTGCAGCTGGAGTTTACTATCTGTGCTTTAAAATGTTATAGTGTGCTTTACCTGACCAACTCCATACTGACAAGTTCATTGTTCTCAGTGTTGTTTGGAATAAACAGGAGCATTCTTTCAATGGTTGAAATCTGTAGATAAGTGTTGGGGTTAGTTTGTTTTCCCTGCAATAGTAGCCCTCTTCCAAAACACTCTGTCTGCTCCAGTCCTGTTCATGTCCTCCCATGTATACTCTAATACAGTATAGTCCACAAACAGGGATACCACTAATAGGGATTTCGGGGATACTGAAATAAATCTCCTGCACYTTCCAAAACAGAGATCAGAATCTACCCTTAAATTTATAGCTCAACATTAGCTCAATATTCAAGTTTTGTTTTCATTTTTTAACTAGAAGGTCCGTTATGTTCCCACAATTCTCCTGGCTGGTTCACAACTAGAGAAATACATAAGAGGTCAGAAAATTTATTTTACTGCTTCAACAAGAAATTAATATAATTGATTAGCCACAGTATCTTAAGGCTTAGATCCATGCTTTGCAGAAGAAATTCATAATATCCTGAAACTTGAAATCCTGAAATATCATTTCACTGCTGTGAATAAGACCAAATCAGCTATTCGTTGCACTCAGTAAAGATACAGTACAGTGAACAGAATGATAAGCCTGGCTCACTGTTAGCACTGTAACGAAAGCAGCAAACCATGACAAGGTTAATCCCTGCCATTAAGAGTGACTATAACACACCTTGTTGATATTAATAAGGTCTTTGAGCTTTATTTTATAAAAGGCTTAATAAGTCATAGTATGAAGTTGACCCAAATGTGCTGCTGATGCTTTTCTGTCATCGTATGATATGCCTACTTTGCAACCGGTAGAGTAGGATGCTCTGTAGACCCTGCTCCTTAATCAGAGATTAAAGCAGCTATCATGGTTGTAGATGGAAAACTCTAAGAAATAGTGTGCGTCTTAACAGAGTTTTATAGTTTCATTCAAGACCTGTGCTGAGACCCACAGCAGAGCCTATGGAACTCACAATCAAGATTCTAGCCTCTGCAAACCTTCTTTCCTGCATTTCATTTCTCTGCTCTAAAATGAAACACTGTCAGCAGTACACTTTTACTTAATCCATTCCTTTATTGCTAATAAGATAGCAGGATCCTTAATGGCTACTCCATTGAAATCTAGCAAGACGAAAGCCCCTAACAGAGCAAAGCATGTGCTTGAGCAGTCACCCAAGAAGTATAAGCTATCACAGCTCTTACCAAACTGCAACTGAGGAGTGAGTTTCAGTGCGGAATTTAAATGCAAAATGCAAATGTTTCCTAACAAATGGTATATTCAGTGCTCTTAGGGTTTAAGGGCTTTGTTGATTTTTCCCTGAAGTGTTATTAGGTGTTCTCTCTGTTCAAAACTGTTCCACAAGTAATGCATGCAAGTAGTTTGCAGATTGTTCACAGGCAATCTAAAGGATATGTCAACAAACTGGCAGCTAAGCTCTGTCGACTGGTTTTAATTGAATGCATCAGACACATTATATTCTACTGTTTTTTTTCCCTGTAGTTAAATTACTGGTACAGGTATTCATATCAGTTTTAAGGTGCAAGAACAAAGTTATTCCTGACTTGCACACCAGTCCTGTAAAGGAGAGCTTCCCATAAAGAACTGTGAAGCCAAGTTGTCATCCTTAACCAAACTTCCACAAAAAGTCATCATTTCAATACTGTAAAGCAGTAAAGTAAAACCTCATTATGGGTAGGTACTGAGAAGGACAGCAGCAACAAAGTGGTCATAGGCTACCACAGCTCCTTGCTGCTGTCTTATCCTAGCTCACTTGTATCTCATCCACTTATTTTGTCCTCATCTATTTAACTGTGAGAGCTCTGCAGACACGTGGTGCATCACATGCTGCTTAGTGCAATAGGGCACAACTTGTGGCCATGGAAATATTACATTTACTGTGAAGTTAAATGCCTACCAACACTCATGAGTATTTTGCTGTGAGGATGAACACAAAAGAGAAGATTACTAGAGCTGAGAAGAAATCTTGGGTTGTGTTTGCTTCTTTGTTTGTTTGTTTTCAGGGAAGCAACTTCCTTGGTAAGCTTAACCCAGCGGGTAGCTAAACACCACACAGCCACTTGCTCACTTCCCCCTGCTTCCAGTGGGTTAGGGTACAGAACTGGGGAAAAAAACGTAAAATTTGTGGGTTGATATAAAGACAGTTTAATAGGTCAGAAAAGGATGGGATAATAACACTGACAGAATTAGAATGTAGAAAACAAGTGATTGCTCACCACCCACCAACTGATACCCACCAGTTCCTGAGCAGCAGCCTCTGACAACTTCCCTCTGGTTTTTATGTTGAGCATGATGCTATATAACATGGAAAATCCCATTAGCCATTTTGGATCAGCTGGCCTGGTTGAGTCTCTTCCCAGCTTCTTGTGCCCTGCAGTCTACCAGCTGGTGCGATAGTGAGAGAAGCTGCAAAGGCCTTGACTTAGTTTAAAAACTGCTTAGCGACAACTGAATCATTGATGTTATCAACATTATTCTCATACTAAATTCAAACCACAGCATTATACCAGCAACTAGGAAGAACATTAACTTCATCCAAGCCAAAACTAGGACAGTAGTGTAAAGTAGAAAAGCTTAAACTTCTCGGTTGACAAATTAGAAGTAAGGCCAGCACACAAAGGTTACTAGATGACCTTAGCCAGGTTAACATTTTCTTACATCCTGTTCTTGTATATTTGCATGCTCTTGCTCTTGGCGTGTTGCTCTTGATTTCTCCTCTCCCTAGCAGAAAGTGAAAAGCTCTTTTCTGATGCTTTTTTGGCTTCTGTCTCAGCAATCCTGCTCTCAGGTAAGCTGATCGTAATTATGGCCTTCTACGAGAGAAAGGGCTGTGAAGTGGAATTTTAAGAGGTTCCTGAAGGCTGTGTGGTAGATCTTTGTCTCCAGGGGAGACCCACTTCAACCCCATCTTCCAGTGCCATTAACACAGAAGCCATAACTGCACATTTCTTGGGATACTCTGGGAACACAAAATCAAGGAATACATATAACAAATGGGGAATGGCAGCTTCACTGCCCTTTGTTTCATTGGCTTGTTACTAGCAATCTTTGATTCTGAGTATGTGAAAAATTGAGTGCAAAATGCCACAAATCATTGCTAAAATATTTATGAACAGAAAGGTGTAATGATAAGGTTTCTGATGCTGTTATGATGAGTAACACTATGTATGTGACCTCAGCACGGCTCACTCAGTGCCACGGTAATTTCTGTTCAAAAATTATTCATCCCAGCAGAAGGTCATGTCATCTCAGTGGGTGYTCATGGATTTCCCACTCAATATGTGAGCACATGTTTGGATTTAATGGAAAAAACCTACTCCTAAAAGTTGATGATAGAGGTTGTTGCAAGGTCTAAGCAAAGCAATTATTTTAAACTACAAGCCAACAAAATATTCCCTTTGTTTGTTTTTCTCAGAGTTATCCTTGAATTTCAGAGCTGGAAGACAGCTACAGGCAAGAGTGCAGCCCAACTAGTCAAGGAGGAGCTGCAATTAGTTTCAAAAGCCCCTCTGAGTAGTATAGGGAGGTGCATGAAGACCCCTCCTGAGGCTTCGGTGAGGCATAAGGTACTCATCTATACTTTTTAAAGAGGATCTGCCCCCAAGTTCATCTGCTAAATCAAAGGCAAGTGCTGGTGGGAAACCAGCAGGAAATGAGACAATGCCAAAGATAAGGTTATAAAGGAAACTTTGGAGGGAACAACATAAGTAGTCAATAACTGGAGACCACATATGCCTGATGGAAATCCAGTGAGTAAGAGTTATCTTTCCCAGATGGAGACAAAGAGCAAAGAGAAAACTGAAATGCGTAGAGATATGTAGGAATTGGGAACATGGGTTTTCAGCACATGCACAGAGGAACCCAGCAAAAAAGAAACGGCTTCTTCCCACACCCAGAAGTGGGAGCAAGCAGGGCAAGAGAAATATGCTGTTGTGTTATCCTTTTGCTGTGCATAGAAGTAAAGTTTTGTTGAAAATAAACCCTTTTTTTAGAGATGCTTTATGCAGATGTCAAACGTTGGGGCTGTTGTGCTAACCCAGACAACAAAAAGGCAGAAATGAGCCCCAAATCCCATACTAAGAAGGTTCAAACTGAGTCACTCTGGTTTAAACGCAGACTGCTTCACCACCCTGACAGATTCATCAGGTCTTGCTTCTGCTTCTGCTCCTGCTCCAGCCTTCACATAAGGTGAAATGGGTACAGAGGTGTCCAACGGCATCTTGAGATCTCTGTGTCCCCTCCGTGGGTTCTGATTGTTTCTGAGAGGAATCACTAGCTCAGCTCATGAAATGGATGCATTTGGTTGGTTCGTTCGTTCTCCTGCTGCTCGTGATACTGGATTTCCTGACACTGCCAGCCCTGCAAGAGTGATGAGGCTGGTCCCCTGAGACAGGTTCCATGACTGTTGATGGCAGCCCTCCTCCACAAGTTCAGTGTTGGGCTTGCGAGGGTGAGAAGAGAGGACAACAGGTGGAAAAGGAAATTCAGGAAGAAAATTTTTTAAAAATTTAAAAAAAAACCCAAGTGGGGGAAAAAAGAATAAAGGGAAGAGCAGAGACCTGTGTGAAGGGAGGCTAAGAAGAAAAAAATATAGCCTTCCACTCTATATTTTATCCCTCTTCTTTATCTCCCACGTGTTTCTTTTTAAACATTGCAGTTTCTGTGGCACAGAATAGGCAATATAATACCCTCGCACGTTTGCACCTTCAGGCATAATGCCTGAGACCTGTATTTTTTTGTCATCTAAACCCAACCAAAAATAAGAACAGTATGGTAAAAGAAGTAGAATAAGGTTTATATTTTGATGCAATAGTCTTGGAGAAGGCCTAAGGTTTCCTGTCTTACAGAAACCTGGAGTGCCACATCTGCTCTTCAGTCATTTTCTTACAAATAGAATACAATACAGCCCTTCTCTTGTCCAGCAAACCTGTTGCAATAGCTCTTCTTTTTTTCTTTTTTTCTCCAAAGTTTCTGATGTGGTCTGACACGGAAGAAATAAACTTATGCTTACCCTGGGGACACACGGGTACCATACAAGGTGCAGCATACACATACGTGCAGAATGCAAAGCTGGTCCTGGATCACTCTGCCTGAATGTCATCATCAAAGGCTTCTCAGTGCCCCATTTCAACTTAGATTCACTAAGTAGTCAAAAGTGTGATTTTAGTTATTTTGATGTAAATCTAGCTAATTTTGTTGTGGTGCTCATGGTTACTCCAAATACGAATGTAGAAGAATTTCCTTAAAATTTCACCCAGAAATATTTCCAGCTGAGATTAACATAATATAGTCTAAAAAGTTGACTGCAATGTTAGGTTGTGATGCTCATAAAAATTACTTTTAATTCCTTTCTTTGATCTTCAAAGTCAATTTGTCATTGGTATACCTCAGGTTTTGTGTTCTCTTTCCAGTATTGATTACATACTTCATTTCCAGTAGATTAAAAGGTTTATTCTTGTTAATCTATTTTCTACTGGTTTAATGGATTTGGGCATAACAAATTCAAAGATGGTCCTTAATGTCAGACCTCAAAATATGTGCTTAGAAGTATATAAAACATTCTAATCACACTGCTCCACAATTCCTAATTAAAAGTCTATTTCTCCTTGATGTAAAAAGGGAACAGTTAAATATCAGCATTTATATCAAATTAATCTTACTCCAGCAAATTTAGCACAGATTTAAATAATGAGATATGTTACACTTCGGTGTAAAATGATCAGAAAATTGATGAAAATTGCAAATTTGGGCAGTTTATTCTAATTTGGCAATATTGGTCATGCAAATCCAAGTCATTTGGCAAAGGTGATGTCAGAGAAAAGCTACTGATAAAAACTGCCGCTATTCAAGCTGATAGAAAGCAAACATAGTAAAGATATTGCCATGTAGTCCTTAAACAAAGCAGGTCATATCTCAGAAGCAAGGAGATTTACCACAAACTTACTGAAAGATTTGTAGCTGTAAACTGATAGGATGCACAGCCTTCCATTCTCTAAGCATTTGTATGCCTGAGGGAGGTTTAGTTGACTTGAATAGACTTACTCCCAACTGGTACCAGCCTAAGTGAAAGAATCAAGCTCTGCATGTAGACATTCTGCTGGTTAACTAAAAACCTGAGGGAAAATTGGATGATGGCATTCATCATATTTTCTCCACCCCTAAGATGTTGCAAGATATGATCAAATGCAATGCAAGATGCTTAATCTTATTTGCATATTTTCCCATCATTTTATGCAAGACACTGGAAAAAAAAAGTTGCATGAAGCAAGAATCGTTTTTCCCGGATAACAAATGTAAACTATTTTAAGGTGTGTTCAAGGACAGTTCTGCTCATTTCAAACTTCCTTTGGTGGTTCAGGCTTTGCAGTTTTTTCAACCACAATTGTTATGCAGGACATAAAAATCTATTGAAAATTTCATAACATTTGTACTTGAGAGACATAAGAGTGTAATAATACATCTGATTACTTTGGTTTAAAATACATTAATGCTACAGATTATTTTTTTAAGTGTAATTCATTTATAGCTTACTTGTGATGACTTGCAGAGTAGTTAATTACTGCCTGAAGGCAAAAATTATGGCATAGAGGTCATTTAAAAAAAGAAAGATTTAGGGAGTGCAAAAAAAAGACAGAGTTTGGTTTGTTTTTTTTTTCAGCTCTGGTTACTTTGTCCAGAAGGGGATACATTTTTATATCATGCATAAAGCAGAAATATTTATCTTGAAGTAAAACCACAGTATTTTCCTTTCTGTTTTTAGAACCAACCATTTGATTGTTCTATAATGTTGTTAGACAGATCTTTCATTGTTACTAGTTTCTATTGCAATACTTTCTCTGCCATTGAACTGGAAATTTTAAGGTTATTTGTCATAATATTATAAGCAATTCTCAGCTCTCCCGCAAATTCTGTTGATGATACATGAAGAAAATTTCCTGAAAAAAATGTGGTGAAGCTATAAGAAAAATTGAAAAAGAAATCTAAATATTTTTTATGTTTTAATTGCATTAACTTCATATTCCCTCCAAATAGTCTTGAATTTGACACTTGCCATGTTAATCCACAACATTTCCTCTCATCAACATCATGCCCAAACTTGACTGCCTCCTGTTTCCCAGGAAACCTATAAGAAACTTGTAGAAACACAAGCACCTTGCAAAATCTGATCCAACAAAGTGAGTCAGGTTTTTAGGTGAGCACATCAGCCTAATTATAAACCAAGCAAACAAATTTGCTGTCTCAGAGGCCTGATTAGAAATGGGATATGCTACTGCCTGCCTGAAAGCTGGTAAAACACAGACGCAGAGAACAGGACTGTTACATCAACTTAGTTAATGGAAACCAAGGGAAAAGCATTTTCTCAAACGTATAGGAGCCCAAACAGCTTAATTTTTAACAGGAAACATAAATACTCATGTTTCTTGGAATGAAATAGACGTGTTGAATTTTTCAGAATTTAAAAAGAAAAATGTGTGTTTCTGGTTTAAATGCTCAGACTCCTATCCAGAATAAAAACCCTTGTAGTAGCTATTTATCACTCCATCTGGATTGCATGCAATTAACAGTCTGCTATTTTTTTTTCATTTGCTTCACACAGAAAAGCACTTTTCTCCATCTTTTTCTACTTAACCCAAAGTTTAAATCAAGATGGTTCACAATGGCAGAGAGCTCTGCTTTCATCCCAGAGCACCTGTTTGTTTCCCAGGATTCCATCCACCAAAAGTCAGTTTTCAGTGTGCTGGGCCATAGTCCATCCTCAGTAGATGAAGCGAAAATGAAGCCATTGCAGATTTACCTGATTTCTTGATATCTCAAAGTAGTCATTTTTTATTAATTTGATTAATTTAAGGCTCAAGCCTTTATGAAAAGCTGGGTTCTAACAGGCCCTGAAATAGATTTTTCTTTAATTAGAGACTTGCCTCTCCCATGAGAACCGATATGCATTCACAGATACACACACTTTCTACATTGCTAGGATCTTTCTCACTGCTGGCACAGGGTCCTTGGTTACAAGACTGTTTTATGTGCATAGGGGACGAGCTGCATATATTATGATTTTGTATTATACCTTTTCCCCGGGTATTTTATATGTATCTTACTATCACCCAGGAATGGCCATACCAGGTCATATCAAAAGTCCAGTAGCTCATGCTCCCCTGTGACTGGAGCCAAAAGTAGATGCTTAATATAAAATTTAAGATTTAAGGACAGCATGGAGCATTATGTTCCCATTATATGCTCTCAGTTTCCAATTTTCTGTGACTCAGAGAAGTCAGCATGACTTAGAAAATACAGATAAACACACATAGAGGACTTTCAGTCATTAAATTTGTTTTAATCTCTGAACATTCCAGACTTGGATGACTTGCAAGGATAAGAAGAAAAACAGCTGCTGCCTCTGCGGGAGAAAGGGGAAGAGCTAACTTGGGCGTACTTTATTTATGTAAACTAAATTCAGCCAAATACACCTACGATTCCTGCTCTGTTTTTAAAAGGGATATTAAATGGCACATGAAAATGTATTTCTTAAAGGGGGGCTGAAATACACACTGTAACCACATAGCACCCCAAAGCTGCACTCCCATTCACCCAAGAAGTTGAAGACAAGTGGAAAAGAAACACCACCARTATGTTACAACGGATTTTCACTGTTAAGTTCTACTACCTTGAAGCTGAAAAGATCAGAAAGAAAAACTTATTTCCACAATCACTATCACTAGGCTGCTTTACAGATTAAACTGAATTTCTGTGAATTGAATTATGTGTTTCAGCCTGGTTCATGGACTAAGACTTCATGGTATCTTATTTTCTGCCTCCAGAGTTCATCATTCAAATATGTAATTTTAATAAAATTATTTTTCTGTTTATTGTGTCAATACCTCCCACTGACTGTCAAAAATGTTCCTTTCCAATTATAGCTCATATTCTCAGAGGTGCATGAGTTGTCATGTTACACACACACACGTCTTTATCCCCTTTCCCATCTTTACATGTACTTTTTATTTCCCTCCTCCTCTCTTTCTCTTCCATGCAACTCTGAGGGGACCAGTTCCATCATTTACACACCAGCGATGTCGCACATGGCAGGGACAGAGTGCAGAGCAGCAGTCTGATGTACACGCACGTGTGCAGCCCCAAGAAGCCCGTGCTCAGCTGAGCAAACGGCTTGAGAGCAAGGCTGGCACCCAGGAACTAAAGATTCATGTTTGGCCTGAAACAAAAAAAGTTAAAAGATATGGAACTATGCTTTCTGCATGTAATTCGGTATATTTGGATTAAGCCAAGTGCTTTAAACAGTTCTTTAGTCTGGATGCTGAGAACATTAATGTATGTATTGATGTAGAATGTTGAACAACAAACCCAACAACAAACGACTGTTTCAATTCAGGAGATTTGCTGGAATCCCTCRAGTTTTCATTTTTGTCTTCTTGCCTTGGCCCAGGAAGCAGAAGGCTTGAACTCAGAAGGCCAAGCTTATTTTGTTTCCTTGGCATGGAATTTACATCTATGCCCAAATGATAAGTTTTGTTTATCAAATATGGAAAGAACAGCAATACACTAAAGCAGAATATATATGCCTGTACATTCTTCAGGGATTACACAGGGCATCTGCCAGGAGCCTTTAAACTCTGTTATCATTAAAATAATTTCATAGGCCCATGTATCCTGCTGCCCACTCTCATGATTTTATCAAGAATCTCCCTGTAGCAGACACGACATTCTCTTCTGGCATCTGGAGATTACATGACAATTTCCACTTTCATTTATAATGAAAAAGCTCCCAAGTTCACATAGAAGATCTTGAAACCATGAACAAAATATAAGCAGCAAATAAAAAGACCACCTTTTTTAAAATTGATTTTGAAGTCTGTCTCACCAGAGTCGGAAGCTGTCCCTTATGATTTCAGGCTGGTGATTACTGCAAGCAGTTAAGGCTTAGCTSTGAGGCTGGCTCTGACCCCTGCAAATTTTTACAGAGCTGGGATTTAGGATCTTGGCTCTTGGTCTGACTAATCTAGGAAATAAAAGACATGTAATAAGGAAGTAAGTACTGCTAGGGAAACAAGACATCTAGCTCTCAGTGAGGGACAAAGCCAAAATGAGGGATGAGCCCTCAGCAGAGACAGAAATGGTATCAATATCTTGGTTACAGTACATCTTGCTGTGGTCCTCACCAGCCATTAATCACTTTGGGGTTCTTCAAGATAAAGGAGACTTCCCTGAGTACCAGTTATCATTACTGAACCGTGCAGATCTGTTTTCACAGCTGGATGCCCTGATGCCCAGAGCTAGTGCTGCTTGAAGCAGTGCTCATTCAAGCCACCTGCCAATGCAACTCCACACATCAGCCAAATGCCAGGATGGAAAGTGTGGCTATGCCTTAAAATTAGTTTCTTTGCAATTTAAATTAGATACATCAACCTACCGTTTGATGTCCTTAGTGACAGTTTGAAGGACACCCCGAAAAAAAGAAAACCCTGTCCAGACAACACTGGCACTTTATGCATTGACAATAAATCTCCCCATATCTTAATTTGCAGTATGAGGAAAAATAGCAAAACTTTAAGAAAGGTAATTAATTTCTACACTGATAAAAATCTCCTTTGTAAAACAGAAAAACATTTCACTCTTTCCAGACTAAAACCATTAACTACTGTTCTGAAAGAGCTTATCTCAAAACCCCTCGCCCCATTTCATTAAGTGTCAAGATTTAATCAGGCTCAGTTAGGTAAAGACCAAGGCGCAGGAGAGTCCTTCACAAGGGAGATAGGTAAAATTTCATACTTCCTATTAGCCAGTTTGAAGTAAAAGGGAGTTGGCCTGCTCTTACCTTTCCTTTGGTAATTTAGACATTTGCATGTCTAGGAGTGACCTCTTTCCTCCTTCACAGAGAGTGCTGACTGAAGGATATTGCTTTCAAGGATCAGGAAGACACTGTTCCAGCTAGACCTATGTAGATCCTCAGCTCATCCCATCTTCTTCTTTGTACCACAAAGGCACAGTTAGGGCATTAGATTTCAAAGTGTAACACTCCCAGGAAAGCAATTCACAGACACTTAGCTCAACACGCTTGCAGTTGTTGCTCAAATTGGAGTTCAGTGCACACCACAGGATCTGGAGAAGGAGAGGGTCGCTGCACATAGATCTGTTTGTGATACCACATTAGTGAGAACTCAGTGAACTCATGTCCTGGAGCCACTTGGAAAACAGCTGGTGCATCAGTTTAATAAACTTGCAGCTTATGTTGTCTTCAGTTGCATATGTTCGGATCAATGACTTACTGTTCAATCCATTTCTCATGTGTTACTGGAAACTGCACTTATATTTTTCCTGGTTTGAAAACAGCTACGTACTGTGTTTATTGCCACTCAGCAGTTTTTCTCTGAATCTTCATCTATTTCCAGGCACTGCAATACCCTCTTTGCCCTTGTCCAGTTTGAAACTTAACAGAGCTTTTATTCAGTGAGTGGCAGGGTCATTGGCTCTCAGTCACCAAATGGATGTGATAAACTTTTTTCTAACAAAAAAGT
Source organism: Amblyornis subalaris (assembly GCA_018881555.1). NCBI lineage: Eukaryota > Metazoa > Chordata > Aves > Passeriformes > Ptilonorhynchidae > Amblyornis > Amblyornis subalaris. The sequence continues at coordinate 5,746,504 of JACAXG010000048.1, read as the reverse complement.
TCTGTAAAGATAAATTAAATTAATGCTTTACCTTAGCTTTGGATTGTTACTGAAACTCAGCTAGGACTGAACATGTAGGTGAATTTGTATACAGTGACACAGCACATTCAGGGGAGAATCCCATTTTCAGGGATTACTGTAGGAATGAGACACCATCTGTCCACTGTGTCTGGGTGATATGGGGGAAGCTGGGCCTGCTACCACAAAGCCAATCCTGTCCAGCCAGGGCGCACGTGCCTTCAAGATGGCATGTGGCATTTTTATGATAGGCTGTCTGAGAAGATGAGGTTTAGTTTCCAAGACGGTCTCTACTGGTCTGCCTTCACTAGTTTGACCTCTGCGGCCAGTTTGACTTAATCTCCATCCATTACTTTTACATACTTGGGGAAAAAATGTCCGTTATAGTTCATGTTCCAAGGAATGAGTGAGTGTGCAACAGCAGAGTCCTGCCCCTCTCCATCACAGAGCATAACCAGAGACAGCAGACAGCAGCAGTTCTGAGCAAGAGCTGCTAATTATCTTGTGGGCATTCATAAGCAGCACTAAAGTCAAACATATGAACTGCTCCTGCACCCACAGATACTTTGCCCAGTCTTACAAAGGACTTGATTTCATTCCCAAAGGTTTCCAGGATTCAGCTTCTCAGCCTGCCTATCCCCTGCTATGCTGACAACTATTTTTTCCTCATCCATGTATTCAAAGCAGAAGCTAAGAATGCAAAGGTTATTCAGTTCCAAAAACCTCTCTCCATGGACAGGTCTGTGATGTCTCTCATGATGAATAGCACCATGCTGGCATGCAAATTTGCTAAATGTAACCAAGGAAACAGGCTCCTTACTTAATACCATACACTTCTCAGAGCATTTGCTGGAGGCAGAATAGCATCTCTGGTATCTGTATGCTGTCACTCGCCTCTTAGAATGCAATGTAAAAATAATTACATATGTATAATGAAGAACAGGAAAGAAATGTGTTGTATGTAAATACAGCCAGACAGTCTTCTCAACGAATGGATTGATTTCATCAGGAAAGCTGATGGAGCAGAATAACAGTACTGCTTTGGTTTTGATTCGCAGTACAATTTTTTGTTAGTGTGTCTGGCCATGTGGAAAGGTTTAACATGCCGGGGGGGTGGGAGCAAGATTATGGCATGCATGGACATCAGTGCTATCTTTAACAAACAAACAAACAAACAAACAACATCTTGACACTTTGAGACAGCCTGAATAATAGAGCGGCTGATGAGAGGAATTATGAGTTAATGAATAAAAGCTTGAGGTTGCTCTGATGTGCCAATCATCCATAATATACCCAGACAAGTGTCTGTAGAAGGGGATTATCTGGGACATGAACCAGGGAATATGAACTATGGAGGTACTTGAAAAGGGGTGAAACTTATGCCTGGGTTTGGGTGATGCTCATGGTCCCTGTGGATGCAGCACACCTCTCATAGGTTTCTGTTCCTCCTGTTTTCCACCATATCCATGCCAGCCCTGGGCCATGCTTAACAGTGCACTTCCAGCCTAACTACCTCTAGCCAAGTCATATCAGGACAGGATGACAAAAGGAATACTCTCACCTGTGAGAACCGCAGAATTCATTCCTTTTGGGAAATCTGTGCTGTAGACATGATGTCAGTGTGAGTCAAGCTAACAATGAACCTTTGAGAGAAGTTGGAGTGACACAGGGCAGAGGTAGGAAGCCACCGGAGAACTGTGAAGACACAGGGTCAACATGCAGTTCTAGGGTGGCAATGGGACAGAGGAGGGGACCAGGCAGGAGTCAGCAAACATAGAGAGAGAGGAAGGGAGCTATCTGATTGTGTGTTGTAGACTCATGGAGTCAGAATGAGTAAATTTTTAACTAGAAAATTGATAAGTTAAAATAAAAAGCAGTTAGCCAGGATCCTCTTGTCTTCTCTCAATCCCTGACATTCATCTCCTGCCTCTCTGAGTTCTTGGTTAGGTTCTTTATGTTTAGAGCTCAGGGCTCCACTATGCTAATCCTAAACACAAATGTTAAAGAATCTTTTAGACAGAAGTAGTATTCTACCACTTACTCAACAGACTGTAATACAAAGAATCTCAATCTGTATCTGTGAATAGGACACAAATAAGTGAAGAAACAAACATTTCACCATTGATAATGAAAATTTTAGCTGTTTCAAGTGAACTGCATAAAAGTTCAACTATTCAGTGCATTGTGAAGGAGAACTGCAGAACCTGGACATCCCCCTCAAACCTTCTGGAAATTTATCTAAAGTGTCCCAGAATGCTGATGGTAGGAAATGTCAGGAAAAAATGTGTTTCTATGGTTTTCAGTATTTCCTGATTTCCTTTAAACCAGCAATACCCAAAAAATACCTGTGGTATTTTCACAATTCCACTTTTTCTCATACAGATTCCAAAAAGTTTCAACATGTGAGAAAACATACAATTTAACCATATTCCTAACCTCAAAAAATTTTGTATTTGGCACATGGTTCTTCAGGGCAAAGTTCAAGTTAAATGTTATTTTCTATTATATGTGTTTTTTGTGTCTCCTTATGGCTTGTCCATGACTTTTGTGACAATCCCAATGCACTTTACTGAACTTCCAGCTGAACTTCCGGAATTCATTTTTTGCATTGTGTTTTCTCAATTTATTTTCTAAAAAGGGATGTTACACGGAATGAAGATACCTTTCTTGTGTGGGTGGTGACATACTTGATGATGGCCGTCTGGTCCCAGTCCATGTCTCAAGCCTGAAGACCTCTGTGACTCAAAAGTCAAGCAATATATACTAATTTTGAGTGTAGAGGATGTTGAGTGAAAACCAGCACAGCCCAAAAACTAATGTGTAAGTGCCAAATGTTTACCGGGAGGTTTGTGAAATCAAATTGAGCTCAAAGTTCTGCATGTTCATGACAAAAGAGCCTCATGTGGCTTTATGATGTCATTGAGTGCCACCAAGACTGGGGTGCAGACTGACTGAATGTGGAGCAACTGGGAAACATCTTCCATGAGATAGCATTGATGCCATGATAAAATACAAGAAAGGTGGCATGTTAGCTAGAGAAAACATAATAGCCATTAGTGATCTATGGGATTAGGTTATTCTGTGACAGTATAAAAAGTACAGTAGGGAACAATTGGACATTGACAGAAAAAAATCAGTAATTTTATAACAAATAGTAACCCCAGCATCATTGTCACTAAGAAAATCTTTGAAATTCTAGACAGACAGACACTTCAGAAGGTTAAAGAGACAAGGAGTATTTATTTAAGAAAAGTAAGACAGACATACATAACATAATGAATAAGACCAGCAATACCAAATGGGTTCTCTTATTTACTCTACTTCTTAATTTACCTTGGGCCATAGTACAAGAACATAAAAGTAATGAAGGAAACGTTAGAAGTTAAAACAATGAATGCAGATAAAAGCAAATACTTTTTATAAAAATATTTGTAAAATAATACTTTCTCTTGAATTCAAACCATTTTCATGAAGTTAGGCCTCAGACTCACATTTGAGAAGACTACAAATGTAGGTGATTTGCAAAGACCATACAGAAAGTTTGTATGGTAGTTGAGAGAAAAAACCATTTTCTTCTTTCTACTGCCTCCAGACAATTTAGAATTAAACTATAGAGTTGCTACAGGACATTGTTGAAATAAGTGACACAGAAGTTTTCTGTATCTATTAAGAGCTTTATATGAATAGTAAATCAGAAGAGAAGACTCTGTATCTGCCCTTGTGCAAACATGTATATGATTTTAATTGCATGTATACCGTAGAAAAAGTAGGAAATCCCCTAAAGAAAGAAATTCAAAGGAACCAATCCTATGGGATTAAGTACTCTACAATAGTGGCCATAAATAAAAGCTGTTTAATTCATTAAAAAAAATATATAATGGGTATTTCTGCAACTATTAATAAATATGATGCGTACAGAATACAACACTGTGGAAAAGTGAGAGTGAAAATGATCCATCGTGAATCCTCTGAGTAAAAGGTAAAAGAACTCAGTTGCTTCCTCTTGCCCAAATACTAATAATGATAGTAAGGAAAAAAAAGAAGATTGTTATCTTGTGGAAGCAAAAAAGCAATCGAGTGTGGAAATAATTTAAGCTTTGGTGATATACCATATGTTTCAACCCCAGTTTAGAATCAGTACTGTTCTTACTGGTAAAGAAGCTACTAAGGAAGAAATTAAAATGTGTAATTAATGTTACAACATTACATTAACACATAAATAATTTCTCTGGCAGGTCATACAATTCACATGCATATTTTATTAAACTGTAAGAAATAATTTTCCGAGTGACCCTGATCTTCCTGCATGCTTTGAAGTTTGAAAGCCAGCAGTATAGCCTATAAGTTTAAAGAAATTTAGAAAGAATTGCAAAGTTAAAAGGTACTTTTGATGTTTGTTCTTTCTCTTCTATCACAAGGGCATTCACTACAGAAGGAGTAGAAAACATTAATGCCTATGAAATTTCCATAGCAATCATGCTCATTTAACTCTTTCTAATCACTTAATATAAAAGACTGGAAAGTGCTATTCATTTAGAAGGGGTGTGAAGATGGTGCTAGGAATTTTCTAGCTCATTGCCCACAAATTCTTCTCYTAGTGTCCTTGCACACATTGCTAGGAGTTACTGCTTGCATTGAGACTAAGTACCTTCAGCTCTCAAAGTACACAGCACCTCTTCACATCTCCCAAGGTCAGATTCAGAGAATACCCCTTTGCCCTAGAAGCATCTCCAGTATCTCTGGTCACGCAAAAATGTATTAGATTGCCAGATAACCTCCCCTCCCTTGTCCAAACAGCCTCCTTATCCTCACCACCCAGACAACTGCATCCACAAACATGCTGGACTGCAATGCGACACATCTCTAGGGCATAATTCTAGCATGTGGCTGTCAGTCAATTTTTAGTTTCTTATTTTTAAAGAAGGTTGAAAGTTGAAATCCAGCTGATAAACGGGGCCAGGCTGGCTGTGCTATGAATACCTTCCCTTAGTCTCCCTCAGAATTCTTCAAGTCTTATAGGAGCTGAGCCCCTTTTCTGACTATAACTGAGAAAAAAGTGCAATTTGAGCAGTAAATGACCACCAGCACTCCTGAAGTTCATGTGAATTTCCCTAAGGACAGGTATTCATTTTATGACTAGTAAACCTGTGTCCGTTCAGAACATTTCTGACCAGTAGCACCAGCAGGTGGAAATATACCGCAGAGTAAATGCCTTGGTGGAAATATTTCATCTTTAAGTGTGGCACTGCCAAAGCTTTGTAGCAAACCATACACCTGACTTTTTGGTGGTTATTCTTGGAAGCATCCTAAGTCTTCAGCTGAGAAAGTAAATGCAGCTAGTGAAGGAAAATATCTCATGGGGAGATTTCAGAGAGCAATAAGCTTGAAAAAGGAATCAAAAATTCCTCAGCAAAGGTTATAAACCCAGCTCTACCGAGTCCCCTGAGCACAATGGTTCAACAGTCCCACCCATCTTGTATATTTAAGTGCAATTTCCCATTAAAATTGAAGAATCAGAGATTAAAGGGGTCGTGGGTTATTCATGTCTACACTGAACTCTATCTAGTACTTAAAGACAGCAAGGAACACACCCACAGGCACTTGAAATAATCCCTACATGTATGTCGTGTGAAATATCATGAGATTTTAAAAAGCACATTTAAATCAATTAATCATAATAATAATTTCATAAAGCAGATTTCTCAGAAGTATTGACTTAAATTCCTCCTAAACTGTTAAATAAAATTACCTGGCCACCAAAGATGAGGTTTTAAGTCTCCCAGTTGGTGCAACACTCTCTGTTTGCCAGCTGTATTGTAATAACCCAGAAGTTAACATCTCTGACTTTATAATTATTTGAATTTTAATGAACAAGATGAATTAAATATCTTTCAGCTTAGCTGCTTACACTGTGAACTAGCCTGAGTTCCTGAAAGATAAGAAATATATTGTGCTTATTCAACAGCTTTTCTGTGTGGAGACAGAGGGAGGAAAAGAAGCCAGGTTTCTGTGGAATTTAAACTCATTATTACAAAAAAACTTGATAAGGGTAATTATGACTATGAGTTGCAGAATTAATTATTGAGTTTGAGAACAGCTCCAAAATGAGAACATAGTTCTTTTACCATGACTAGGGACAGTGTGCTTTTTTAAAGGGGAGGGGTCTGTCTGGATGTAACAAATATATATATGTGTGTGTGTGTATATATATATATGCATTGGAATATTATTTCCTTGTTTTCACAGCAGTCTAAAAATACAGCTGAGAGAGTATCAAAGAACACATAATTTCTGCCAGTTTTAATTCTTTTTTCCTTCTTGCTGAAGCTTTTATCATCCTCACTGGTATCCACATTTCACACAAAAAATATTGAACATCTTTTAAGTTTTTCCTTTTCTCTCAGAATGAAAGGGATGCTGGTACATTGGTGCAATTTGCCAATAACACGAGCAAACTAAACAGGAGATAAGTAGATGGTGAAGCTGGCTCGTTTCCAGGCTATAAATTCATTACCAGCATGGCAGATCTTCCAGCCAAAAGTACCGGATCCGTGCACAACAAAATAGAGAACGCTATGAATATTAATATGAATCCATTTTCCTTTTTGAATTCTGCATTCTGCAAGTAAAACAGACACAGGTGTATCATATACATACATACATATATACATGCAAACACATGTGCAAAGACTGACTCTCTTCAGCTACATGGGTACTGTTCAGCATGGAAATTTACAGTTCTAAGTGGGGGATTAGCAACTGCTTAGGGATTTAACCTCATTTCTATGCAAAAACTACAATCAGAGCTTAAATAAGGAGTTATTGATGAGCTAGATACATTTGCAGGTGTTTCTGTCCAGCACTGCGCTTCTCTTCTTGCCTCATGCTTTTCCATGTTAAACACCAGGAGCAATGTTTTAAACAATAGGAAGTCTAAGTCTCTACATCATGTATCTTTAAATTGTGCACACTGCAGCTCTTTGAGTGAGAATTAGTATATTTTTATGTTGGGTTTTTTTCCTATCAGGTTTTTTTTTTTTCCCCCTGTGTGATTTTTAGAATGCAAAACACTGAAAAATGCCATCATTCCCTGGAATTATAAAATAGTCTTGGAAGGGTAAAAGAGCCTCTCTGTTGCATACCTTTAAGTCTGAATATTTTGATTTCCTGTGTAATTTCAATTTTGCTGTGAATCAGAACTATCTACAGTAAACAGAAAGCGGAACTGGAGCTTGCTGATATTATGGTCTGCCAGGAACAGGAGCTGTTATTGCAAGTCTGAAGAATTTTATACCTCTCTGATAGCTTGTATACCATCTGAATCTTATTAAACTGCTTGTGCCTGACCTGGAGCCTGGAGCCTTAATGCTAACGACAAAATAGACTTTAATGAACCACAGCTTCAAAGAGAAATAATAACAAATTTGAATGATTTCTTGGAAAGCATTTTACTATCAGTAGTGATTAACAAAATAAATAATATGCCAGGAAACCAACTGTGGACTGCTACATTTGTTTGTTTCAGCCTCTATTTTGACTGCTTGACCGGACTTTGAGCTTCCTTATTCCAAAATATGTGCCTCAGCCCGATGCCAAGAGTAACATCCCCGTTCCGCTCACTGTGTGAAATACTGTAGGAGGTCAGCATTAGAGGTACCTGGCAGGACTGACATTGTATATACAGTAAAATTACCAAAAATGCAGCAGATCAACGTACAAGAGAAAACAGAGCTGTGAAACATGGTTTACACAGCAGAACTATAGACACAGAATTGTTCCTTCCCCTGCTGTAGAAAATGGTCAGCCACTCCTTAGCTAAGGTGGCACTAAAACTGTGATTTGCACTCTCATAAATGTCATCATAGTACTCTGATCTGCCCCAAAAGACACAGAATTATATAAACACAAAGGGGAATACTCAGGAGATTTCCATATCTCTTTATCAAAACTGGATCTGCAATCCTAAAGCTATTTCAGATAGAATGGTTGTCTAGTCTTTAAAAGACTTAATGTAAGAAAGAATGTACTTGTAAAGCTAAAGAAGAATAATCAAACAGCTTCTGACTCACAGATCATTAAATAATCAAACTGATTTAAAATCTTGACACAGTTTTGCCTCCTTTCATTCATGGAATACTTGCTATTTATTCCCTGGAGGTTTCCATAATTCATACTCCAGGTGTACTTAAAGATGACAGGTCACAATTTTACTGAGTCATTTTTAATGATGACAGAGAACACAGACATTCTGATTTTTCAAGTTGGTTGGAGTTTAGACACTGAAATCGATCAAATCATAAACCAGGTTGGACGGGCTTTCAGTGAGATCAAGAGAAATGGTCACTGAAGTTGTCGGAGGATGTGTGTGTGTGTGTGTGTRTGTGTGTGTGTACACTGCGCATACAGGCACATATTCCTGGCTTACTGAGGGTGGGAGCTGGACTGTAGAGCCATCATTCTGGGGCTATGCAGTTCCACCTGTCATGGTGCCCCAATTTTCAGACACTGTGGGACCAGCAAAAGGAATGACTTCAGGCAGCATCTGCGCGATGTGCCATCACATCTTCAGACAATCTCTGTTTGCCCTACGTGTAGAAAGAGCAAAGAGAAAAGTCTAGCATAAAAGCCATCAGGACTGAAATAATTTTGACCCTGGAGCAATAGGTTCCCAGCATGCCACTGTTATAAATGACCAGCTACAATGTTGTTAGACTTTCAAATGGAAAAAAATATATCTTTTTGGACTGACAATTTTCATGCCCTTGAGCACTTTATTTTTTAATGTAAGTATTTGAAAACACTTTCAGCGTGTTTTCACCTATAGTTTATAGGGCTGCTATTATGATGTGAGATCAAAATAGTAACAGACTTGAATTTTAATCATCGCTCCGTTTTGCCTTTGTGTGAAGTGCAGATATAAATTATTTTGCAGCCTGACATTTTGTGGGGATACAATACATCCCTTCCACACTTTCTAAATAGAATAATTTCAGTTTCCAAGCCCAAATATTATTGCCATGGATTCCCTTGCTACAACTTCCCCCTTGCACCAGAAGAGCAAGCTGTGGCTCTGCCTCCTGCCCGCCCCGCACCCGCGGGAGCGGATTAAGGCGCCCTGCCGGGGCGCGGATCTGTGGTCAGCAGCAGCCGGGGCTGGGCACGGGGGTGGCGCAGGCACAGGGAGGGGGCCAGCCGCCCTCCCGGGGAGCTCAGCTGCCTCCCCTGGCCCGAACATCAAGGGCTCAGAAGCAGGGGAAGGCGAGGTGGCATCCTGCTGGGAGGGGGAGGAAGGAGGGAGCCACTGGGCAGACTGCGTGGGGAGAGGCAGCAACSGAGCGTTTTGGAACACCCAGTAATTTTGGTAAATCTGGGCACCGTTTTAAGCCTTAATCCATTCCTGATCATAAGCAATGGAAGCACAGACATGCCGGTGACAGGGGTGAGAGGAAAACAAAACCCTAACACAGGCAGTTTTCTGTTTGTTATTAAACATCCATAATCACAACCGAATTGACAGACTGGCAACCCTGGAGTCAGAATTCAGCTAGTGTGTTGCAACTTTGGAGCTTTTGCTTTGCTTTCCAGACCAAACCCATATTTTTGTCAGTAAAACAAGGAGATTGGACTCAGATGCGTAATAGCATTATATTATTTAGAAAGAGGTACAATTTTTACATTTTTTAGTTATTTGCAGCCACAGTTCATTTTCTGCATGAGTTGCTGCAATTTGATTATCTAAATGTCTGAGGAGACAACATATAAACCATTGGATAGTAAAAGTTTTAAACAAACAACATTTCATTTTCAATGTGAATTTTCAAGATATAGGAATAAACTTTGTGGTGCAGAAAATGGGCAGCAGGGACTCAATGAATCCTGACAGGCAGATTTACTCACAATTTCAAAGGGGGTAATGGGGAACTTCTGAATATTCCTTTCCAGACTAATAATATATTACAAAAAAATCCTGAACCATTGTCTTCTGTTAGTGACTCCCATGACTCTCTGATTTTGCACTTCATTGAGGAAGTGAGTATTAAATACCCTGCCTGGTAAGAGCAGTATAATCCTGATTTACGTGCTATTTGTACTCTTTCATTTTTATTTTTCCAAACACAGTATTTTCTGAAATGTTTCGAGTGCCAGTTTTACCTCTTGGTGAAGTCGGGGTGCCCTGGAGTGTTTAGGTGAGGCGTGCCCCAGTACTGCCCAGCGGTGCTGGGCTGGTAGAGCCGCCTGACACAACCTTCTGCCATTTGTGGGCGTTTGCTGGATTATGTGGCCACCCACAGATTGGTGAGATGCTTTTGAACAAGAAAGAGCACCTCTCCCTGCTATACAGCTTTACATTTATATTTCCTGTGTAATTACAATTTAGCTGGGAATCAAAACCATCATCAGAAAACAGAAAGGGATTTCTCATCTGTCATGTTGTGCCAGGAACGAGAGCTCTTCTTACAAGTTTGAAGAGAGCTGTACTCCTGCAACTTCATAGATGAATCTTGTTAAATTGCTTGTGGCCAAGGGGACAACCAAAGCTGATTTTTGTGCAAAGCCTCCCACATTGTCCCTAAGACAGTCTCTTCAGCAGCAAGCGGAGCAGCTGTCTTGCGGTATTCAGTGGTGGGGCTGTCACTAAGGCCCTCAAAATGCCTTCTTTACGTTATGCAGTAAATAAACAGTTCCTGTGCACGTTCACCTTAGCTACAGCTGAGGAGCCTTAATTTTTTACAGTTAGCCAAAAAGTATCCAGTGAAATTTGACTCAGTCATCTAGCGTTTTATCACATTGCAGGGTGAGACACCCTACTCTCATCTCAAAGCTCCATTATTTATTAAAACAGGAGAGGAACAAAGCTCCGCCTGGCTTGCTTCCTTGCTTCCCACCTTAGCTGGGGGCAACTTACCTTCCTGTTCCTGCTGCTTCGCAAACATGGTAAAAACATCCCTTAGACCCTACAGCTCAGATCTGATTCTTTCCTGTGGCAATCTCCCCTAGGGGAGCAAGGTATCTGCTCTCACTTTTGCAGAAGCAGGAAGGTGATCTCCCAGTGCTGCCGACCCCAACAATCTGTGTGAGAAAGTAGGAAAAATACATATAATTATTTCTTTCTTCTTCTGCAATGCATGCTGCTTTTCAGATTCCTCTTCTACAAAAGTACAATTCAGCTAGAACCCAGTTTCCCACACTTCCCAATGCCAGGGGACTGATGCCAATTCCCCAATTCCTGGTAAACAATATTCTCCTGACAGTTTGCCAGACATGTTTCGCTCTAAAAACCTTCAACCACCCAGATGTACAAATCATACACGGGGAGATCTTGACGGGCTCAGAAGAAAGAGATAAAGATGAAAGACTCCYTATTCTGTAGGTATCTGGCCCTTTCCTTCATGAAAAAGTGTGTCTGCAGGGAATCCAGCAGCAGACCTAACATCCAAAATATGCCATCACCTTTTTCCCATTCAGTTCTGGGCAAGTCACTCCATATCTCTACCTTAAGAAGATTATTACCTTTTCTTGCCCCAGCTTCACAGTAGTGTTGCATTACAGCTCTGATGCTGCAATACTGGAGCAGCCTTTCAATGAAGCTCCACCACATTAAAAGACAAATARGCATGAAAATATTAATCAGGGAATCTTTTACATAGAAATAATAAAAGACTTAGTAAACAACAATACAAAGCTGCATATTTAGTCCTTTTTCTCTGATGATCCGGAATGTATCTAGGATTTATATGAAATCCAGATAAATCAGGTTTTTCTTCTTGCTTCGAGGTGGATGGATGTTGAGGAACAGGTAACCCGGCATCTTTGCACAAAGGTGTGCCAACAAGTAATGTTACAATACAGACTGAATAAAACAAAATTAATTATTTTTTTTAATCCCTCTGGCCTCAATGAAGTACCATGAATGTAATGAATAATAAAGAAATTTCTTTTTTAAAAATGGATTCTGAATTAATCTAAGTAGATTATAACATCTGAAAATCTATTAGTAGCATAACATGCATTCTCACAGCAACATTTCTTTATTGTGTTACCCATCTGAAAATGAATTACAAGAGCCTTGTATGGATTAACCAAAGCAACTATTTCAACAGTTTCATAGATGTTATAACACGCAAGGTGCACTTAACACCACAGCAGAATGCCACCATATAAATGTTTTTCTCTTAAAAATGTATATGAAGCCTTTTCTGTCTTTGGGATATATCAAAGATGTCTCACTTCCCTCATTTTGATTAGAATCAGAAATAACACTATATGACATCCAAGTAGGAAGGTACAGAGACTGAGGATGCTCAGCACAGAATCTCTGCAAGATGTGTCAGTGTATCAGGGGTCCCTCTTGCTTTTCAAAAGAGATGGTTATATCCCACATATATAGGTGACATCTGTTGCTAATTAATTGACTGACAGTTTGGTGAGAGTCACGATGCATGTGGGATAATGATTTAGGCAAACCATAATGRTCTAGCTGTCTAATTATCACTGAATTATTAGCATAAGTTAAGAAGTTGTGCAAAGCACATGTGATAAAGACTATGCACTTGGAAGCACACACTAGATCTTTGAAATACCAGCAAATGTATTGTATACAACAGTACAATTTGTTTGTTTTCTCTGCTGCTGAAAACTGTTTCACCTCTAGCTGTGGATGAACCTATTATGACAGAAAAATAGAAACACTTTTTCCTTGGCATGAAGAAAAAAATAACATCCTCCAAACTAGATTAAAATGGAAAATTTAGCCTTGAAATGTAAATACAAATATGGGAATGGGTGTGGCTTTGGCCTGAAGCTTTTTTTCAGATATAGCTCACAGCATATCTGCTCACAGCATTTAGATAGCAGAGGTCTGTAAAGAAATTGAGTGTCCAAAATTAATTTTTCCTATTAATTATTCACCTGAAATCCTGACAACTGTGTTTTATTAAATCTTGTCCCTTAGTGTGGCTATTTTTTAAACAGAATTGCAAGGATATGGAACCTTTTTAAGCAAATTTTATAGTATCTATTTGTATATGTGCCTGTGTTTCAAAAAATGCACACTTCTTGGAAAAAAGGTGTGCCATTATAGGAGTTCCACAAATGACATCCACCAGAATTGCTACATATCAAGTGATACTTCTGCTTTCCTGTACTATATCATAATCTTCATTCACAACAGCTCTTACTGGAAAGAAAATACCACGTTTTCCAAATGTTGCCCAGTTGTTCCTGTTAACTGATTAAAGTACTGTTGTTGTTAACATTAGGGTTGCATATTAAATCGTAATGAGTCTTGTGAAATGTAGTAGGTACCTCTGAAAACATGTAAATTGCATCCAAATGATGGGTTACCTCTGATAAACTGTTCTTTAACCTGCTCTGAAAGTGAAGTAACTTTCAAAGGCTTTTATGTGTGAAAAGTTTCTACTTTTTATTTTCTACTTTTTATGTTTCTTTTCTGGTATTTGAAGAAATCTGTAGGGGATGGCGCCATAAAAATGTATTTTAAAATGTGTGAGTCCGAACAGTATCTAGAGTGAGAGTAACAACATGTGCTTAGTTCAGCCTGTGGTGCCTCTGCACAGCAATAGTCTTTCAGTAGAAAAAAGTCTGCAGCAACACCATGATACAGAAGCAGAATTACAGGTGATGTTTCAGCTTTCTGCTTGAGCTGACTTCTGTCATCATCAAAATCAAAAGGAAAAAGATCTGTTTGCTTAACTTGCCTATCCTCCCTTTGCAGTACTATCGCCCAGTTCTTGTTTTGCCCTTTACACTTGGTCAAGGTGATTCAGAAGATCCCAGCTTATGATTTCCTAAATTTGTGTTTTGCAGGTGCTGGAGACATTTGTATCCGGTATTTGTATAATTTTACAATCATCAGGCTTTATTCCACTTTGCTGAGATATTCCTAGCCTTAAATTAACACACTTCCATTCAGATGCTGCCTCAAGGGCACATGTCAGTTTCTACAACAGATTTTCAATCCCTTCTCTTGGCAACTGCATAAGAGGAACATAAATGCTACTGTATGAGACCTGGGACCTACCTAACCCAAAGCCACAGTTTTTATTCTGCTAGGACCAAAAGCTTCAAATAAAGATTAAAAAGTGGGAGATTTTCAAAGCAGCTTATCTCTCATTTAAAGTCCATAGAAAACAGCTGGTCAAAATCTTTCAATACAGGACATACAACTTCCCAGGCTCAAATGAGTTCAATGGCTGATGAATACATTTAAATGTGACATTCAAAAGATTCAAAGTTTCTATCCTCTACACTTATGATTTTTCTTCTTATTCCTGTAAATATTTTCCTTTTTAGTGTTTTTCGGCTACACCCAGAGGCACATATTTCCATAGGTCATTTGTTCATTAATGCAAGATATTTCCTTTAAAGCTTTGGTGTTTCCTATATTTCTCCTTTATTCAGTACGTCTGCTCTTGTACTTTTAGCATTCAATACAAATTCTGCTTGTCAATTGTTTTAGAGTATCCTTTTAAGTAATTACTCTATTTGCTATAGTTGGTTGAATTGGTTTTTACTAAATAATTTTCTTTTGTTCCTTAGTCATTTTTACAGGACTCCTGTTATTTGTTTCTGTGGGACCTTCTGTCTTTTTAATAACTCTTTTTCCTTACATATAAAACCCTTCCATCTTCAATCTACTTATGTCTCTTTTGATTTTTTTCTAATCAGAAATTAATACAATTTACCACAGGAACACCTTTTTCAAAATACAGAAACTTTTAATGATGTCTTAGCACATACTCCAAGTGTTCTTTTGAGATATGAGGCTACAATGAATTAGAGCCCAACCTTATGCACAAAATATAAAAAATCTTCTATTCAATCTATGCAATCTTGCTGTTGGCTTTATAGAACTGTCTTCCATGGTACTGCCAATTTAGTTATGTTGTGAGTTTTCCAGAGTCTTCCATAATCCTCCCAAATTAAGCAATTTTGTGCCGTATGAAAATTGTCTCAGGTTTCTATTCTCCTTTCCAAATGACTGAAAAATGGTTTTAACAAACACAATCTCATTAGAGGCAAAATGCTCAGGTCAATAACTGTTCATATTGTTGAAAATATACCATGTTTCCCATCTTTCTCATTCTATCCACTTTTTGAGAACACAACTGTTCTTCTCATTTTATGATTAATTTTATTATTGTAGCAAGTTATGAGTGATCTCATAAAAAGGCTGTAAAAGTCCACATAAAAGTTTTCTTTAATCCTACTCAAGGTGCTGTAGAACATAATTGGACACAGAAAATACCACTGACCCTGCCACACTTATGCTGAAAATTTATATATTTACATCTTTTCAGTGATTTATAACTATGTCCTCCTATTTATTTGGTCTTTATATAAGCCTCTTGAAATAAATTTGATGATTTCACCAACCATTATATGGTTAGTGAAACCAACAGAAATGAAAATTGCTGCATGTACCTTGGGAATGACAATCCCATGTGCCAATGAAGACTGGAGAGATGGAGATGGTGAACAGCTTTGCAGAACAGGACTTAGATATCCTGGTAGACACCAGGCTGAACATGAGCCACCAAACACCCTTGCAGCAAAGAAGACTAAACCACATACTGGGCTGTATTAGAAGAATTTGAGCCGGGAGGCCAAAGGAAGTGATTGTTGCCCAGTGTTCAGCACTGATGGGACCACATCTGGAATACTGTGTCCAGTTTTGGGCTACCCAGTACAAGAAAGACATTGGAAAAGCGGATGGCCGCCCAGAAGGAGGGCTAGAGTTCAAGGTGCAAGAAAAGAGCCTGAGAGTGTAAGGTTTTGTTCTTTGTTAAAAAGAGCTGGCTAAAGGAGATTATATTGCTGTTTTCAGCTATGTAGCAGGAGCATATAGAGGGGATAGAATACACAGACGTGCTTTTCCCCTGAAAAGAGAAGGTGCAATGGACAAAATTGTAGCAAAGGAAATTTTCAGTAAGTAGGATGTGTCACCTGATCCTACATAACACTACAGGGACAGATAGGTTCCTTCAAGAACCCTTGGTAGAATGAGGATGGCGACAGGCTTCCATTATACTTAGAGCTTTATTATTGTATAAAGACTTTAGCAGTCAGCACAGCTTATCGTTACACAGAAGTTCTAGCAATTATTATGGTTTTTCTGCTACCTAATGTTTCAGTCACCTAGACTTTTCAGTCGTTTGGACCCTCTGTAAATTGGGTCAAGTTCTTAAAAATCATCACACCTTACAATAATCACAATCTAGACTCCGACTTTAAAAAGTACTTGTGTACCCTGAGTCCTCAGAGGAAGAAGGACAAAGGCAGTGTCTTGATCCTCTAGTCAATGGTGAGGGTGCTCTCCCTTCCCCCTCCATCATGATTTAATCATCCCCTGTGTCACACCAGGAAAAATGAAGGCCTTAGCAGTTTGGCTGCTGTTGGATCCGCTTCAAAATCTTTTTGGATAAGCTCGTGTATTTATGCTTCTTAGTTTGGGGGTTTGGTCTTTACCTTTTACCATAAGTTAGTGGATTCTGAAGAGACTGCCAGGTATGTTGCAGGAGACTGCAAGCTGCAGGTGGCAACGGCTCCTTAATGATATTTAACTCTTCCTTTCCATTGTCTCCTGACTATGAGTTCCTCTGGCACTGATGTAGCGGTGAGGTTCCTAGCATGCATCAGGTCTTACTATGAGCTGTTAGACAAAATTTGGGCAAGATCTGATCAAACAATCACAGGAGGCATCCCTAAGCCCTGGTGAATCACAGGTTTTGCACTCCAGAATATCTCACATGCTGCTACATTTCCCTGGACCATAACAGGTGTCACCAATGCTGCACCAAGTGTCAAGAGCAGGGGGCACACTGTGAACAGTAAGTTGTCTAAAGATGCCATGGGATCTGCCTTCTTGGAGATATTCAACAATCCACTCTAATTTGAGTATTGTCCTCTGAAGGGTTAGACCAGAAGTCCCTTCCAACTGACTTATTCCAYGATTTTCCAGCCCCAAGTAATTTTTTTTAAATTGTAATGAAGTTTTAATTTCAGTGCTATAGCAGCTATAAAAGTTCCTTTTCCCCTCATTCTGATTTACAAAATCAACATGTCAACATGCCTAAGAAGATGATGGTTCCCACTTTTTTCGCTAATGAGGAAGGCACCAAGAAGGATTTGGCTGCTTTGATAAAAGTTCACAGTCTTTCTGTCTTTCTGTCTTTGATAAAAAATTATTTCTTGTTGCTTTTTGTCTCCTGATAAACTTGCTTGCATCTTTCTTGTTTTCCAGAATATAACATTGTCTCTCACCACTTAGGCCTCTTTATGTGGGCCGATGTTCCATTTTCTAAAGCCACCTGAAAAACCAGCACTGCAATTTTAACATGGAAGGAGTTAGGAGTTTCTCTCTTGCTTTTTTTTTTGTTTAGGGATATGTGTGTTTTCTGCTACTTTGACATATTCTGCTTAGAGCACTTAAAGCCTATTCTGGAAACTTGAATTTTCCTACTTTTCATTATAGAATATTTTTAATTTAATATTTTTAATGATTTATTCTTTTTCCATTATTCCCCGAGGCTACTTTTCAAAGTCGATCTAATGCAAACATAGCACATGTTTGTGTTCTTTTAATTTGGTTTTGGTTTTGTAGGAATATGCATATCCTAGAGTGAGTCCCTATTGCCAATACAATGCTGCAAAACGTCATAAAATTCCATTCCAATTCTGGCGGTTTTCTTTTTTTTTTTTTTGCTTTGACATTAATGCTCCTTCTATACCTGGGACTGAGCTTTTAAAAATATATCCATTTCCCTGGAACAACTATCCCTTATTTTCTCTTCATCTTTCTGTCTCCTGTACCACATTGATTCTTCAGTGTGATCCATGACGGACCACATTCATACTCATTTGCTATCCAGAAGCAGAAGTAACTGTGTCACCTTGACACTGGTGCAGTCATTCTCTATGGTGGTGGCTTGGCCTGCAGCTGGAGATGCTGCGGAGGATAGGCCAGCCACACAAGTAGCCGAGGAGCCAGTGGGGCCAGGGAGCCCAGGTGTTGTATTAAGCAAAGGCTCCAAGGTCCAAGATCTCCCCCTGGATTGTGGTAAGGAGGAAGGTCTCTCCCACTCAGGCCTTGGAGTGGTATGCTCCCCCACTCATTTGGTTTATCCTTGTCAATCTATGTTCTGTATATGGTTATATTCCAGAATGTTCTCCCTCACTCGACGCCCCATTGGCTTTGTTCCCCTGCTCCTCACTTATTGGTTTGTGTACTGCTACCCTGCCTTTTGTCCTCCCCCTAACCCTAATGTGATTGGCCCTCAGTGTTCTCTCTGCCCCTATTCGGTTTGGTATATAATCCTGTGTCGCCCTGTAGTTAGTGCTCTCCTTCCCTGACCCTTCAAGAATAAAGACTTTCTGTGGAACATCATAAGGAGAGTCCACCTCTGACTCTTTATTCCCGTCTTAAGGCGTCGACTGTGTGACTGCCTGCTTAACCGCCTGCGCTGGTGGGATCAGTGGGTGGAAGGCACGGCACTGTGCCCTTCTCACCGGCTGTCGCACACCGCACCGAGGCACCGCCGGACAAGCGTGAGGCTTCTAGGAAGGTTGCGGCCACTGACCATCTAGCCGAATGAGGCCATGCCGCAACAATTCTCCTCACCATTCTATCCCAAAATGGTTCCTCACATTGCATTTTGCTGCTACGTCTCTGACTGCAAAGGGAAACAAAACCTTGTCCCAGTAAAGGGGTGGCTTTCTAGCAGTTGCCAAGTGAACACACTGGAAAGACACAAGCATTAGATGAAGTCTGTCCTTCAACCACTTCTCCCTCCATAGCTCTTCATTCTGGAAGTTGAATTATTACCATGTTCTCAGAGTTCCCAGAAGATCAAGGCTGTAGAGTTTGCCAGGGTACCTGGTGTTGTGGGTATGTGACATGTACAAGTTACTATATCATGTTTACTGTGGGCTGAACCTTCAAGTGACAGCAGATCAACCTCCATGCAGCAGAAAGAGCTACTGCTTTTGGTCTCTGGTAATCTACAGAACATTTACAAATAAATCCATTTCTTAAATATCTTGTGAAGATTTTACTGTCATCCTTTGCCTTCTGCCTTCCTCTTATTATGTGTAATTATAATCTGATTTATTTGAAAATTTCTTCTTTTGTCGTATCTAAATAGCTGTATCATTTGGTCTAGTGAAAGACACTGGAGCCGTCTATGAAACACAGGTATAACAATAGAGCTGTATTTCATGTAGCTGAAAAACTTAGCATTTATAAGTAGCTAAAGACAGTCCAAGATTAAAAAATTCACATCCAAAATGGAATTTGTCCTAAATGGGTGGTTTCAAACAGGACTGATGATCTGATGTGTTTAAGGGAAAGGGCTTCTCATACAGAGGGCTTATCAAATTCAGCAGTTGCATATGATTCTTTTTTTAATTCAGAGTAAAATCTGTCAGCAAACAATTAATCATAATAGATTTGTTTGGAAAAATTACCCTTTCATTTCCCTCCACAGACAGGTTATTTAGATTGTCCAGACAGAAACATGTTTGCTAACTGCAACTGTTCAACAAATAGGATTGCAACTACTTTAACAGAAGACCTAACTTAATATAAAAATGTTTATAACTCATCTTCAGATAACTTTATTTCCTCCCAAACTGACAGCATTTTGTTAATGGATTTCAATTATGAACCTCAAGTTGAATTGCTCACTTTTTCCCCATTCTCTTTATATGTAATCCTTAGCTCTGGGAAAATTTGCATCAGTTGAGAAACAAAGTCCTGTTTAAATATATGAAATAGTCAAAAATTAATGTTCGCTTCATTCATGTAGTTTTACTGCTAAACAGAAGAATCAAGGGGAGTTTTGCAACAAGACAAATAATTTCATTTCTTCTTTAGACTTCATCTCATATTTGGCATCACATCAGTGCTTTTTAAAAGAATGAATATTACTGTCAAAATATCTTCTCACTGGAGAAAAATGTTGCCTCAGAAAAATCTCGAGGAGGATAAAAAAGGTCATTTACTGGGTGTAAATATCCATAAAAGATAATTTCTTTCTTTTCATTTAAGCATTAATAGTAGTTTTTAGAAATAAAACACACATTTTCCATTAAGCATGTGCTTAAGTTCACTGAGTGCCATGTTGTAATGCTGGAACTCCATGTTAGTCCTGACTGATGATGTTTGAACAGAGGAAAAGACATCATCTGTCAAAGTCAAATCTATCATGCCTTTTATGATATTTTATAGCTGGCTTGTATTCAACGAATAATCCAAAACATGCACAAAAAAAAGCTGGGAGCCAGCATCTTCAAATATGACCTATTTGCTAGAAATGTTTTAGAATATAATTTTCAGTTATCCCATGTCAATGATTGATTGCTTGTTATTGCCTATGTGACTAATGATAAGCATGATGAGTTGACACAAAATTTCACACTACGTACAGCTTGTATTGCTTGTTTGGTCACTCAGAAATAACCCTGCTTATTGTATCACTCACACAAGAATTTATTTGCAGCACGTAATAGTAGAGTTAAAAGCAGACATTCCAGACAATTATTCTTTTTAGTGATAAGTCAAGGTTATTTTACTTGATCCAAAATAAAGAATTTCCTTGCTAGAAATGATATATACGTGACCTGACCTGGAGCATACCAAGTCAGACAGCTAAATGATGCAAAGCAGACAATGAAGCCTGCACATGCATTTGTAAAGAAAAAGCTACACTAAGACAGAAATAATGAAAGACAAAAATGTTTAAGATCTCGGTTCCCATTCCTTAATTTGCTGCACTGTTCTCCCCAATTAATGGAAAAGAAAGTGTCCTTGACTGAGTTTTACAAGGGAGGAAACAGCATAAAATGCACTTGACTCCAGAGTATAAATATCAGTATAGTTATTATATTCATATCTTACCTCAGGAATCCTCATATTTAAGGCAATTGCTACTTAAATGCTGTTTAAGTATTAATAGAAATGTCATATGCTGGGTCTAAGGGCTAATTATTTTAGCTGGAGCTGGTAAAATCACAATTATGTTGGGGCACTGCATTTTAACAAAAAAAAATAATGAAATTAGACAAAGAAGAGACAGACAGAAGAAAAAAGAATAAGATACTTAGAAAGTATGATTTTTCCAGGATGATTAAAAGGATTTTGCGTTATTACTCTAAGACATAGAGAACTGTGAGAGGCACAAGAACAGTCTTCCAAGAAGACAACTGGTCTCTGACTGCAGAAGGGGCAGGAATAGAACAAGTCCATTTATTTTGCTGTAAAAAAGATAAAAGTCAGAGGCAATGAAAACTTTCTAAATTACAAAAGCAGGCAACCATTGCAAAAGGAAAAAACAGGAGGTGATGGTGTCTGCTTTTTGGAGACTCCTTAAGGGAAAATTTAAAAAGCCACAAGTTATTCAGAGATAAACCATAAATATCTTGACTTTGTGCAGCTGGCTGGAGTAGGTCACCTCAGTAAATGGTGAAAAAGCTAACGTTGTGTTCCAGTATGGCCAGTGAGGAGAGAAAAGCAGCAAGATCAAACTCTAAGACTGCCAGTGCAGTCACTGGAGGTGTCCAGAAGAAGCATCAGTGTCAGCCCAGTTCAGGTAAACAAGGCAAAGAGCGGCTGTGCCTGGCCAGACCTGAAGCCAACCCTCCACCGTGTCCTATCTCCAGACCCGGCCAGAGACATGTAAGAGATGGACAAACACTTTCCTTGGGGCACCAACAGGCTTGACTTACCCACTCCAGCACCCAGGGGCCCCCCACCTACCTACAGCCCAGGACCCCATTTAACCCCGCCCAGGACCCCATTTAACCCCACCCAGGACCACCAGTGCCTGCCCCAGTGAGGCAACAGCAGGGCTGGTCTTCAGCTCCCCACACCCTGCCCTGCCCAGCCATGAGTCCCCCGTCCATGGGAAGCCTTGGTCTACACGTGCGCAAGCACGCAATGGGGGCATTCCCCCAGACCACTTCTTCAGCTTCCAAGGCTTTTTCTGAGCAGTCAGGGAGTCATAGGGCTGAGAACAAAGAACAGAGGTTGTACTTGGAGGGGATGAGACCTTTGGGAGGCAGTGGCTACATATTTGTAAGTTATGATTGATTACAGGGTAAACATGAGGAGTCTGTACAATGCGGCATCCAAAGGGCTCTTTGAGCCCTGGATAAAGAAGAAAGAAGAACTGAGAGCAAGAAAAACATTCTGCCTTTATGGGCAGCTCTGGCAAGATCAGCTCTTGAATATCAAGTTCATTTCTGGTATCTGCATTAGAAAAATGGTGTTGAAATTTGGAGATGTTACAAAGAGAAGCCACAAAAGTAACTTAAGTCTTTAAATGAATACCTTGTTGAGAATTTTTTAAAGAACTTCATCTCTTTGGCTTGTCAAGAGAAGGATGCAGGAGTTACCTGACACTATTCTTTAAGTACTTACCAGATGTTAATAATGTGCTCCTTAGCTTACCAAAGAAAAATGGATCAAAGATCAATGGCTGAAACAGAACTAGGAAGAGGAAACATATCTTAAGAGCTATGGGTGATTACTCCTTGGAAAAAGCTGCCAAGAAAAATGAAGGATTCTCCATTTCTTGGTGTCTGGAAATCAAAATGGAATGCCTTTCTATAAAATAAACCCAGGCAGACAAAGAAACATACTGAAGTTCTAAATTAATGAAATTCTGCATTTGAATTATATAGAATTTCAAAATATGATTTATTTGACCTTAATTTGTGCATTTCTCAATAGGAAAAAGTCCAAAAATAATATTTTTTGATTCTTTTATTTGCACTTCAACTGCAAAAAAATCTGGATCAGATTTAAAGTTGTGATAGAAAGAGCTAGAAAAGGAACAAAGCAATATGTTAAATCTACCTGTTAAATATGTTCCCATACCTACCTAGACTGCAACTAGTTGTCAAAAGAAAATTTTCTATATCTTTGGCTCACATTAAATGACCAACTTCTTAGCTTAGGAAAAAGCAATGGGTTGAGCCATATATAATTTGTAATTCTGAACTTCCTTAATTGTCATCTGTGTAGAAAAGAAATCTCTACGAATATATCAAGCAGACACATATCTGATAAACTCTTCCAGGCTGGCTGTGTTTCCCCTAGTGCAGCTAAAGCCAGTCCAGATGGAGGGCTGGAGGCTCTTCCCGTTTTTGATTGAGCAACCTTTCTGTCTCTTTGATACAGCTTGTCATACCATGATGAATGCCATGGCAGCCTTCTCTGGAATAAGTCACTGGGAGATATCCAGGGTCAACAGAAAAACCTCAGCCACACATTTCGCTCACGAGATATAAGAATTCCACTACTTCCACAGGCAGCTGCGAAAACCTGTTAGTTTCTGAATTTAGTTTGTCTTCTCATGGTCTTTTGACYACCAAATGTACAGGATGGTGTATGTTGCTGGCAAAGTGCATAGTGTGGGGATACTGGGCAGGGTCAGCAGCCCATATCAGACCCCTCCAGTCTGTGGTGGGAGTGTGTAACATCAGCAGGGTTACCCTCCCCTCTGATTTTGACCCAGAGAATATGTGCAGAAAAAGAGCTTGTTTATATGGAGCAAAAGTTTCCCTCTTCTTCTCTGCCTATTTTTTCCAAACATCCTGCACTCATCCTTGAGAATGGCACCTTACTACCCATGCCAGAGCCATAGGATTCCAAACTTTCCAAAATGTCCAATGGAACTGAGGTGTGATGATAACGATTAGCAACATTTGCAGCTAATTTTTTTCCTGAGCAGAAGAGAAGATACCCTTGAGAATCATAAAGGCTTTTTGGTTATCTTGGAAGCACATGCAAACAAAAATAGAAGAACAGTACAGTTACACTGCAGTGCAAACTGTGTAACAATCTTTCTGCAGGCTCCTTATGAACTGGTCATAAAACAGCAGTGATCCTAAGTAGCAAAGGGTGTTGTTTAGTGCCCCTAAAGCTTTGTCATATGAGTGATCAGGCAGAGAAAATAATGCAATGCTCTTATTAATTTATAATATATTTATCTTATATTTAATTCTAATGAAAATGACAATGTTAATTTACATTAATATTGTTTAATTTTAAAATAACCCCCATTTGTCCAGCAAGTTAATTCACTTTTTGGCTCTACTATGTGTAGGTACCAAAGTATAAATACCTCTGAAGATGCCGTAGAGAAGCAGCAATAAACTGTCTACATTTCCAAGATGTTTGTTTGATAAAGTGCACATACACACACTGCTAATCTCAAATGTTTTCACAGAAGAAATGGACTCATTTGTGAAGTATTTCCAAAAACATTGCCAAAAACTTTATCAAGAGGTTTTTTTGTCTTTTTTCCCCCATAATAATCTCATACTGAATATTAATTGAATAAAAGCATTTGCAATGTAAAAGTTAAGTTTTTAATTATGGCAGGCATTGCTCCATAATTTTAAAAGTTATAAATACCTGGGGACCTTGGGAAGTCTGGTGACATCAATACTCCTTTAAAAATGTTCACAGCCATGGTGCAATCCTAAACAAAGTATGTATGTTTGGTGGATGAGTGAAGTCGAATTCTGAGGATCCCAATACAGCTATTATGTTTCACATTTTTCTCATTACTGTTTCAGTCTTGGGGAGTCCCTGGCAATCTTTCTCCTGTTATGTTTAAGCTTCAATAAGTGTTCATCATTTTTACTCCCTGTTGGGTTTATTCCTACCAATATTTTTAGTAACATTTTGTAGTCCAACATGACTTTTTTTTCCTAAGGAGATTTCTGAAGAAGAGCAGAAAGTGGCAGAACTGTAGCTTTGTACACCACAGGCCACCTTTCACCCACCCCATCCTTTCTATCCACAAAGAGCAATATAGACAGATGTTGGAATTATCCAAACAAACCTAGTGGATTCCTAGGCTATGACCATTCTTAAAAACAATGTTTTACTCTCTAGTCTGGGAAGCCCCATGACCATGCTTGAGAGATGTGGGTCATCATGTCTCAAAATTAAGAGATCACCCATGAAGTGAATGGCAGTGAGAATAAACAAAGCAGTCTTGATTTCCAGCCAAGGGTTAAATACCGATGTAACTCCATTGGCTGTTCCTTCACAAAAATCAAGACACCTAAATGAATTGCAGTAGAAACGATGTCCATTGTAAGCTGATACACAAGTTACCAAACAAATTTTTAATTACCAAACTGTTTACTGCAACATTTGTTGTTACACAACAGCACAATACCCAGTCAGTACCTCACATGTGTACTAAAATCCTTAGCAATTTTAGAATTCAAAATGATTTATGTCAATTTTGTTTTAGGTGGCAACAAATTACGACTTCACTCAGCAAGAAAACATTTCCTGCTGCTATCTCTTAAAGACTGCCTGCAGTGTTTAACTATCAACTGCTGCATCACACAGACTGGAAGGTGACCAATGGAATGTGCAAGAAGAGATTAGAATGAATTTTTGACATGTGTTTTCATTTCATAAATCCAGTCTCTGCAGCCACAAGTTTGTCATTTGTTATGTGTTTTTTTTCAAAGGCAGTTTTGTCTTATCTGATGTTGAAATTCTTCCATGAAGCTTTGAATGCTGAGGCATAAGAAAGAGAAATCAGTTGGAAATTTGTTCATGTCTATCTCTGTGCTTGACATTTCTCCACTGATAAGGTACAGCTAAATATTGACTTTTTAGTTAAGTTCAGATTAGCTCTCTGGTCCATGGGCATTGATTGTAAATCATTATCTTTTCCTCATTTAGGGGCCCCAGTGCTTTAACACAAAAACATAAAAAAAGACAGAAAGAGAAAAAAAGAAATATATAGGACAGAAAATGGAATGGAATGGGAAAATGTGTAATTGTCTGTAAAGGTGTCATTAAATTCTTCTAGGAAAAAATGAAAAAGGTCTTGATGTTTACTTTTAAAAAGCTATCCTTTTTTCATTCTAGCAGCCACTCTGTTCAAGTAATTTTTGACCCATTTAAGGAAAATGTCAAACCAAAATTACCACCAGGACACAAAATTGGGAAAGATATAAAAAATTCTTTTATCATTAATTAACTAAATGCAAAACCTGGCATTAAATAAGCATTACTAAAGGTATTGCTCTATAGGGGCTCAGTGGTACTGCCAATTCCATTTCATTATTCCAGCTCCCTGTCCCAACCCAGTAGAATAATTTTGGTATGTTAAAATAAGAGCAGATAAGACAGCAGGATGATGTAACTCTTTTAATTTTTTAATAGCCTTTGACCAAGTCTCTCCTGAGAGGCTCTAGAGGAAATTAAGAGATCATGCAATACAAGGCAAAGTATTCTTATAGATAAGAAATTAGCTAGGAGAAAAAAACCCGAACGGGATGAACAAGTTGGAAAATTTCAGCTTGGCGAATGCTGATCAGTGTGGACCCCTGCGATTTTGCTCAAGAGAGGTTGCACAGAGGGGACATGGCAAGAGAGCTCACTACTTCAGCTGCCTAGGGATGTCCCTTTGGATGTCACGGCCAGCTGGAAGAGATTAGAGTTACACACACATGGACTTATTCTTAAGCAGCTATTGCACACTCACTTCACACCATTCAGTTAATCCCATCTAGTTTCCAAGTAAACAAGTATTTAACTTCACTGGGGCTAAAGCTGGAACAATACAGGTACCCTGGCTGCCCTGAGCAGGTGAGATGCCTGCTACCCTCAGGTGCCAGGAGGAGGGGAGGGATAGGGTGACAGAGAAGTCTGGATCAGGGAGTCAGCATTAATGTTGACAAAATCTGTGTCTTTTCCTCCAAGACTATAATCAGGCCTGACCTGACCTAGGAGTGTCAGCTAATTAGTACATGCATAGTGGCTTTTATAACTTGAACCCTGCTGGGCAGCACAGACACAGAGTTTTAAATTTTTGGTCTGCACGTTGTATCTCTGTGTGACCCTAAATCAGTAAAGAAGACTCTCACAGTAGGGAGAAAGAAGCTGCCCTCAGTGGGGCAGATCCAGCTGGTGGCGGGATCAAATGTAAAGGGAAAAGAGCTTTTCTGACATTCAGCAGACACCATGGATTTAACAATAAGTTTAGGGATCCTTTCTGCTGTGAACTGTACCAGCACTGCCTAGTCTTGAATCAGGAACTTGATATGTTATTCTGTGCTCCCCTTCTTCTCTGTGCCTGGGTACACAGTCCACATTTAAAACCCTATATGTGAGTAGCTTGCAACAATGACAGCTTAGTTGTAGGAATTCAAGTAAGTTAAATACTTTCTGTGGCTTGTTTGTAATTTCAAATAGTAGCACTTGCTAAAAGAGGACTCATCTAGACACCTGATTTTCTCTTGTGAGTTTCGATTCAGAGCAGTAAAAGGGAAGGGAACCTCAAAGTTACAGCATTATAGGCTTCACTGCATCATTTGGTAGAGCAAAGCATAGTGGAACCCTTCATACTCCCACCTTAAGCATAAGGAAAATCTGTCATGGGAATATATAGCTTGGATATGGTACTGCAAGTGTTGTTATAAACACCTCATGTGACATAATATACAAACAATGAAAATACGAAAACCAGGTGAGTGGCTTTGCATTTTATTTAAGGACTCTGTTCTTTAGATTTTCTGAATTGCTAGCACACCACATCTTCCACAGAAAGAGCTTGCAATATTTCAGTTTTAATAACTGCCTTTTCTATTACTATAGCATAGAGTTTCAGCAAAAATTCCCAAAACTTGAAAAATAACTGATTACCTAAAGTCCTTTCTTCCCTCTAAAGCCAAATGTTGCACCCATGCCAAGTTTCAGATTGATGTGTATTTAAAATCTAAATTATAAATCCTTAGAAATATATTCATAACTGCAACGTTGATAGGCTCCTAACTTGGACCTACAGTCCCAGAAAGGAATGCTGTCATCTCATCACATACCGAGGTCCAGCTGGGTTTGGGTTAAGTCAACCTGTGAGTGAGAAACCTCAGTGGAGTTTCAGATAGTAGTATTAATAATTTAGGGTGCATTCACCCTGCAAATTTTGCTAAGGTTGCAGTACAGTTCATTACTTTCAGAAAGAAGGAACAGCATTTTAATGCTGCTCTTGAAAAAGGGTGCAAAACTGTCAGCCTCTAACTACAATCATCCTGTGCAACTAGAAATATGCAGCATAATTAGAACAAGCTGGGGACCTTTTATGGCAATAGGAACCTATAAAAAGATGTGTTGATGCTGAGAAAGTCTTTGTTTTTCTCCGACTACGGACGTTTATGCAAAGCCTTTTTTAAGCAGTTGGTCCTCCCTGTTATGGTGTTCATGCTCAGATATGGCTGGGAATTCAGGGACCATGGCAAGTGACTTAACTCTCCTCTCTGTAGAAAGCCTCTACAGACCTCCCCAAATGGTGAATTGGGATGGGATTTGTCAGGTCTTCTTAGCATAAAAAGGGAGATTTGTGGAAAAGGATGGCAGAAGTATTACTATGCAAGTAAGTCAGTCAGCATCCTGCTTGGAAGACAACGAACTGAATGAATGTGGCATCCTCTTATCACTGTTCCTGGGTGGGTCAATTTCAAATTCCTGAAATTACAGCATCACCAAAGTCAGGTGAGCGAAAGCTGTGTGTAGATAAGATGTAAAATCAAAGTGGATTTCCAGTTAACCCTACAGTGAAGATTTGTGGAAGTCCAAAAGCGTAGATTCTTGTATGCATGAGAAGTAACTGTGAAGGGAACAAACGTACACACACACACACACACACAAAGCTGCAAAATCCACTTCCTCTTTAATAAAGTTGGTGTCTAATACTTTTATAGATCTAGCTAGAAGAAAAAAAGAGGATTGTTTTCTCACTAGAATCATCTCAAAAACTCTGCATACCACAACGTGAGCCACAGTCCCTCTTACATACCTGCTGAACCTTCTCTAGAGGGAAATTAATGGGTCTTCTTATATTTCAGGTGGAAGTGCACATGCCCATATTCAGCATGGGCTGGCATGTTCTCGATTGCTTGGCCATCTTCTTGATTGCTCTAGGTCTCTCCTTCCTTTCTCCTCTTATTCTCCTTTTCTTCTGGAGAGAAAAGGTCAGAAAATGTGGCCTGAACATTGAATGAAACAAAATTACATTATTTAATTTCAACTGTATTTTAAATGGCTGTATTTTGCACAAATCTGAATGCAATAAAATTTTAGCTGTATTTTTAAAAATCCATGAAAAAATTACCATTTTTCAAGCAACCTTTTAGCTGACTGATGTTTTCAATTACCTACCTTTCCTCTATGGCCACTAAAAGCTCAGTCAAGGGCTTGCTGATGCTAACAGACATGTTTTAAGTTGTGACAAAAAGATTTCTCAATCAAACCCTAAAGGCACTATTTTTATCGGTATTTGTCAAGTTCAGCTCAAAATATTAAAATTAAATGAGAGAAATCCAGTTCTTCAAGGCACTAACTTGAATAAATACCAGAAAATTAAACCAAATTCAGTCATGTCTCCAGCAATTCCACTCAAGCCAGTGGCATTTCAAAGGTTTCAGATAACGAGAGAATTTGTCCCAGTCACTGTTTTGCAGTCAATTTACACTCAAAGTTCATTGACTTCAGTAGAAATTCCACCATGATAACCATGACAGAGCTGGGAATTATTATATGCAGTTAAGATATAAAGAGCTAATGAAGCATGCACAAATCAGTACAATATGTTGAATATTCTCTCAGGACTGCTAGCTAGACAATAACTTCAGTAGATTAAGAGTTATAAACAGGGTTCTTCTTTGTCTTTATCTTCTAATTAAATAATGACTAATCTACACTAAAAGTAGTGATCCATAAAGTTATTCAAAAGACAATTTAAAGAGTAAATAAAATTCTAGAGATGCTTTCCCACCAAAAGTGCTTGCCCTTTTGTCCTAAATGTTTCCAGTCTTAACTATATCAATCTTGTTCAGAAATGTGTGGAGCAGCCAACAATATATCCACTGTCACTTCTCATTTATTGATGGTTAATATACTGATGTAGGCATTCCCTATTTGTCTGCAATTATTAGAGATAATTCACATTACACATATACACACAAAATTAGTACAGTATTGAGCAAACTTTTGCTTTCTTTTCCATTTCTTTGAAGGTAAAAAAAAAATCACTATCTGATTTTTGGAGCATGAGAAACAGCATGGAAAATGCTGTGAGGGACTGTTACACAGTCTCTGAGCATTGGTTCCAAACAATTCTTTGGCAGCTAGAAAATTATTCTTAATTATGTCCTGGACRCTTCGCCCCATTCAGCTCTGTAATAGCCCTTGACTGAAATAAGGACCTGGGCCATCATATCTAACTGGATCATCATCAGTTATAGTAATGGAAATGAGTCACCTCTGGTAGAGATGCCTTGGTGCAAATTGATGTAGAATGTTGCTCAGGATTTAACATATTGTCTTCTGTCTCTGAAAGGACAAAGTGCTAGGCAACGTTCAGGAGATGGATGGTAGATGTTCTCCTGTTTCCAGGCACTCACAAGGAGCCTGGCAGCTCTTTCATGCRTTAATCCTGCAGGCAGACCCAACTCAGAATTTCCAGAGACTTGCCATCACAGTGAGATGTGGAATGATTATGCAGTTGTCTAAAATGCGTGCCATCAAACATAGGGATGTTCAGAGAACTGGAAAATAGCCTCTGTAAGGTGCAAAGCAAAATTACTGAAACAGAAAAAGCCACTGGATGCAGAAATAACTCCAAAGTCATTATACACTATCTAAAACTATTGTGGCTGATGGTAATATATACAGTCATAAGTACGGGGGTAACATTCAACCCATCACAGGATTTCAAAAAAAAAAATCAGGAAAAAACAATAACGTGATAGATAAGGAACAGAACAAACAGAACAAAGTACTGCTAATCCTTGTTAGGGTAAGAAAAGCCCAGCCTTTTGTGATCTCACTGCCAGACACTGCTTTCAAGGAAAATTACATGGTTCATATCTGATTTTTTCCATATTTTGTGTGACCAGTATTAGAGCCTTCCAATCTCTGCCTTCTCCACTACCTTCCTTCCGTTTATGTGATGATTAAGGACAATCTGAGGAGCAGAGATTTCCAGTGTGACAGCCCCAGATCAGAAACGATTGTAAGGGGAGGATTGTAAACACAAGTCTTCCAAAAAATAAAATTGCTCTTGCACTTGCTCGGTTTTCTGTAGGCTATAGATAGCCTGTRGCACAATTGCATGCATAGCCTGTGTTGAGAAGAGAGTGTGGACTGGAGTCAGAACTTACACTTACCTGGAAATTTTAACCAAGTTTCATACAATCAAAAGAAATGGGAATCATGTATGGCATGACCAGCTGAACCTTCCGTGTTTGTGGCCCTTTACCATATTTATCACCATTATCCATTCCCACATTATTTCACGTAATTGTTCAAAACCGTGTTTATAATCACAATGACATTTCACCCTTCTCTCAGGACAGATGGTCTTCTGATTCCTGCAGCACTCCAGCAACTGCTATAATCCAGAAACAGAGACTTATGTTGTGCTGGCATTGAAAAAATGAGCTGCAGGCAGAAAGCTCAGCATCACTCTGAGACATTTGAAAAGCCATTTGAAGGACTACATAGATATAGAGGGTTTACCTCTGCTGGTAGCTCTGAAAGATGCCCTAATCTACTTCAGCTCTAATGCTCCAAAGAATGGCAATGACAGATGGAATAACAAGARAAGAGCTGGGCTAGTAGGGATGACTGCAATCTCTCATCCATAATGTTAGCTTTAATCGGATATAAAAAAAAAGAGAAAAATTTAAAGAAAGTAAGTTTTATTTTGCAACAATCCCATGAACTATAAGAAAACAATCAGTCAATAAATTTCTCACCAAGCCAGCATGTTTTTGATAAGTAAAAGAAAAGATATATGTTCGTGAGAGCACCAGCTTTCTGAATACCTTGCTTTCATACTGGCTCAACATTATCTTCTTCTTGTCTTTCCAAAGACTTTGAATTTTTACACATCCAAATTTTTGTATAAACATTTGCTGTTTCAAAAATTTCTAGTTAAATCGAAAATAAGTTTTTGTTACCAAGTAGAGATTTTGGTTATAACTTCTCATTTTGTACCAATGGCTACTTTAAAGAAAACCTRGCATGCTTCTGAGCTTAGAAATCCCTGTTCTTTTCCTGGAATGAAACCAAAATAAAGCTCTAATCCTTGTTATTTAACTGACAGATGACTAACATTTTAGACAAATAGAAAAAACTTTTCTGAAAAACAGGTGTCTACCTAGTTATGTCAACTGTTCTTGCAGGGTCCTTGTATCTCCAGCACTTTGTGTCTGATAGCAGTTCCCCATTTTTCAAAACCAAAAACGTGTCAGTCAAAACTTCCAGGGCTGAAAATTTCCCTTTCTTTTGTCGCTTGCAATCAACAGACTAAGTTGTTTTGTAATTGTCACATGAAAGTAAAGCTGTTGTAGTACAACCTTTCCATTACTAATAAGGATTTAAAATATTTTAATAAATTTTTAGAAATAAACCTGATGAGGACACTTGTGAGAGAATCATGGACATCTCCTGGTTTTTATCTGAGACAAATTCACTCTCAGATAAGTTCTCAGAACAGTCACGGTGGCACTGCACCCACTGACACACGTTGTCCTATAAGTTCAGTTTCTTGTTCTTCATGTACTTCTTTAGAGGTTTTCCCTTTCAAATTAAAACAAAAAAAAAAAACCCAAAAATAAAGAATTTTCATTGCAAAACTTTGTTGAAATAATTAGTTAAACATTGGGCAACTGGGTATTAACAATAAATGTTAACTAAAAGAACCCTTTTTTTCCAATTGTATGCTGCCATGGAACAGTTACAACAGGATATTTCTGCTCTGGCCTCTCTTCCTCCCAAATGACTTCAGAGTTTATTTTTCCATGGTTATTCTTTTTCTATTCTTCATTATTGTTTTTTAAATATGGGTCTTACTTCTTTCTCTGTTTTATGAATGCATGAGGGAAAAATATCTCTTTTCCTTAAAAAAAGTTTGTCTCCTTTTTAATGCAAATTACAGCAAAAGGACCTTTCTTAACACTCCATTATCTGAACTGAAAGAGGTCCAGGATACCATAGGTAATGGAAAAATGTAGGAAATATAAGGGCTAGCAGTCAACCACAGATCCAGTACAAATGTAACTTGGCCAGTGCTGACACAGAGCTCATAAGCTTATGCTGAGCAAGTTGAGACCTACAATCCACATCCAAAACATCCCTGCACCGTGCCTTGCTGGGACCAGGTCCTTAAGGTATCTGTTGGTTTGGATGGAGAAACAGTTGTCAGAAAACATCACCCCAACAATAGGAAAAGCATGTGCTGAGAAGATAAAGCATGGAAATCTCCCAAGGACTGGAAGTCAGACTCCTGCTGAATATGCAATGTGGTTCTTGCTCCAAGAGGGGCTGGGGAACACCACTTCACTTGTGCTGGCTCTGTGTCCTCACTCAGGACTGCACAGAAAGTCACAATTCCCTCTCACTGTGTGAGGAGATGTAGAAGCAGGTCAGTAGTGGCCAGCATGAGGTTCAGAAGGTCTGACACTGAAGAGGAAAGCACCAAATGGATGTGTCTCTGCTCAGCATTTACAGATCCCTGTCTCTCCACGAAGAGAGATACCAGCATAATATCTCCCAGATATACCAGCATAAAAACTCCAGACTGTGATATGTGCAGAAGCAACAGTACTGTCCCAGGACCTAATCTGGGCATGAGAGAGGTACATCCTCCACCATGAAGCTCTGTGCCTGAGCTAAGTACCAAAATAAGACGCTTTTCAAAAGCCTAGGCAGTGGACAAAGGAAATGYGTTGTATAAACCAGTAGGCTTTTGAAGGATGTGTCAGTGGTATATGCTTTGCTAAGTGCATCAAGAGTTGCCATGCATTTTTATTAATTCAATATGGTTGATCCAGTTATATAAACAGGAAATGGCAATAGATTAGCTCCTGGAGAGTGTTTCATATGGGATTACATTTAATGCTGAAATTCCTGTCAAACTCTTAACTTTTAGAATACTGATAACACAGTACATACTGTGCACTTTTTTGAACACTTGAGCAATGCATTCCCCACAACACACTCAGAGCCCTAATAATCAAGATTGCATTTAGAGAAGCTTAATTTTTGTTCTATTAATCTCTCCAGTGGTAAAAGTAATTATTCAGTATTCACTAAGAAGCAATCCCATAACATGCACAGGGTGCCAATATGTTAGCATGGTTTGAATGACCGCATAGTGAGAAGAAATGTTTCTCTCTCACCATCAAATTATTATGCAGGCCTTTAAAAAGACTATGTACTGTATTTGCCGGATATAAAATTCCCTCTGCTACTCCAAATTACTTCCAAAGTGTCCTATCTTCTTTAGTATCATCTTTAAGGTCTCCTTTCCAAGACTATCTTTCATTTTATGACTATCTCTTTAACTCACCTTTGTCCATCCCTACATTCTGCTAAGGACTTTTACCATTATTCCTATTTCTTATTCCTCTTGTGTCATCTGAAGCTTTTTAAACAACCCCTTCTGTGTATTGTGTAGCCCCTTCAGGTGAGGAAGGCAGAAAGGCCGTATTTGAATAAGGTAGGAATCACTGAACAGTAACTAATGACTTGTCTTTGTGTTGAAGCCATTTCAGTTTCCAGGAAGGAAAAATACATTTTTCACTGTGACTTTGCTTTGAAGAAGGTGTATCTTCTAACCAATTAATACCTTCCATTCTAAAAGATGAAGAACAGTGAAAGACTAAAATGGTCTCTTAGATGACGTGTCCCATATTTGTAAGTAACTAAACCTCCAACCTAAAGGTTTTACATGTCTACATTATTTAATCGTCTCTCACTGTCTCTTGTATTTATTTCCTTCTGTAGATTCCTGTCATATATTTTGGCTATCCTGAAGACAAAAACTATCAAATTTTAGTGTACCTAATACATCCTGAGTAATGAATCAGGCTTGTGGAAACCTCTGTAATACATTTCACAAAATAATAATAAAATTAGTACTGGATATGGAAAATATTGCAACATGAGAACAGTCTACACTATGTTTTTGAGAATTTGCCCTCTACACCTGATAGGCAAATTCCTGGATATTCTGACTTGGGTGTTTGTTCAACCACTGTAAATCTGAGGAGTCAGCTAACACGTGAGGCAGAGAAACCGTAACTGTGGCCACTCAGCGCTAAGTGCCACAGGGAACCTTTCTCTCCTGCCATGTAACTTCAGTAGGCAGCCGTGGTGCCTGTCCCTGTCTGCAGAGGCTATCTGATTGCTGTTCCTTGTTCACTTGCTTAATTCTTTTACATCTTCTTATTTTTAATTATTATTCCATCATTTATCTCAGTCTATCATCGTTTATTTCAGTCCACCTTCAGCTGGTCCACCTCTCTCCATATAAACTTTGACTACTCTTAATTCTTCTTCCCCATCTGCGCTTTCAACTGCTTCTTCATCAGTTTCTTCAATTACAAGTTTGTCGGAGWTGTCAAGTCCTCCAGGTCAGGCAAACATATGTCCTCATCAAACAGGAATAAATTCATGTATGCAGCATGTACCTGGACTCTCTTCTTGATGTTTTAAGGGGCACAATGTAATGAATAAGCTTATTAATTATGTTTGGAAGAAGCCGAATTCCTGCTGTATAAGCATTCTTGAGGGCCTGAGGGTACTATAATATTTGCATCAGGTTTATGAAGATGGTCAGGAGCCAGATTTTGAGAGAGGAATTATTAACTGCAATGAGCCTGCCACCTCTAAGAATGATGTGAGTGATCCTGTAGGAGTCTGCACCACATGCACATTTTCTGGCTTCCTGGAATCTCCAAAGGGAGCCAGACTCAATGTCTCCCTTCCAGAACAATGCAGTCTAGGATAATCTAGTGTGAAAGGAAGGTTCGTGGCATGCTCTGTGGAACTGAACCACCACAGCTGTGAATATTATTTTTGAGTCATACAAGCACACATCATACTCAGCGTAGGTGTGGTCTCTGGCTCTGAGGATGCACTGTCCTTGGAGAGAGCTCAGAGTTACATTAATTCCTTCTACTGCAGCTATTACGAAGAAATATTTGTCTGTTTTAAAGAGCTATTGTATGAACTGGAATTATTTATTTTGATCTCCAGGAAAGAAAATTGTTGCCATTGTTTCATCTTTGTGCCGAGAATTTCTCTCCCCTGCTGATGGGAAACACAAGTCTCYTTGGGTGGGTACTGCCCGGGGCTATGTGCTGACCAAAGGAGCTGTCAGACACTGACCGCTGTCAGTAGCTCTCTCCATGCTTCACACCATCTTACCTTGTAAGGGGAATGGCTCCTGGTAATCTGCATCTCAGTGAAGTTACAAAAAAATCTCTCAACACAGTTTCCATTTGCAGAAGACAACTGCCTCCTCTGTCCTTCAGGCTGGCTTGGCTACCATCCTGCTTTCTCTTGAATTCCCCTGAGATTAACTCTTCCTTGCCCAGCACTCCATCATTTATCTCACTTCATCCCCCATCAGCCTGCCTCTTTCAGCTCTCTCCACATAAATTTTGACTCTTCCTTAGACCTCAGAATCATTTAGGCTTTTGCAGTGTGTATGCAGCTGTGTTCATGGTCAGATCCAAGGTCTGCCTGACAGCCAGTAAAGGCCAGGGTGAACGTTAATGTGTAAGCAATGAGGAAACCATTGAGTGTGACCTTGAATCCTAAGCTAACATGACAGTATAAACACAGTCCCAGTTATTGCTCATGTGCTCTCTGCCTGTCTGAACAATCTCTCTCTTCTTCTCTCAGGTTCCCCCATTCCCCCTCACCAAATTTTCATTGCTTCCTCCACCATTCCTCACTTTCACTGTGAGATTGGAGACCTTTTAAGCAAGTTGAATAGAGGTATTCAAACAGTACAGAAAGGCCACTAAAAAGCACCTGGTCCTGAATGGCTTCACATAAGTTCATGCCATAATGAAATTCAGAGTCTATATTTGGATACCCACAGGTCTCTGTAATTTTTAAATTAATCAGTCAGTGATTCTTCAAAATTATTTCAGTGCAGTCCTCAGAACTCACCTATGTGAAAATTGTGAATTCCTGTCCACAGTGTCATGATCTTGCCCAGTTGTCCTTCTATCTGATTAATCAGCACTGATTCACAAAAATGTTGACAAAAGTGGCCATCACAGGTTCATCGATGGCAGAGACAGAGTTAGAACCCAGAAGACACCTCAAATCCTGCTTCACTTACTTATGGAGAGTAGAAGAAAGTACTATTATGCTAAATACCTTTTTATTAAATAGTCAGATTTTTGTGTCTTGCTTTGCCTTCACAAAGGGTTACCAAATTTCAGCATATTCCCCAGCCACTGTCGTCACTCTCCATTCTGGTAATTGTTTTACGGACAGGAAATCCCATGATTTATCAAATTACTTTTTAATGAACTTATAATAGCAACTAACAATAAATGAAACTAGAGAAGGCAAGAAGGACTCATAATCACAGCCATCAACTCAGTCTAGAAGTGCCAATCCTGATGCTAATTTAATTTAAGATTTAAGAAGATTACAGAAACTATTGTATTCATTTTGATTTCCACTGCCTCAGCAGTCAGCTAGCATTGGACAGATGGCATCATAACCAAAACATTTTTCTTGCCCCTTATATATACTTCCTCCAGTTATTTCCTTTACCGTGATATGGCACATCTGAAGAAAACAAAAATCACAGTGTCTGTTAAGATTGTAGAAGATTGGTCTCTATTAGGGTTTACATATAAATTTCTCTTCCGACGGTTTTTCAAAGAAATTACTTTTCAATATCTAGTTCTCAGCAAAAACTTTTTCATCATTTTCCCCAAAAGATCCTCATAAATCTGGTTTTCATGATGGACTAGATGATAGATCAGCAAGGGGTGGTATACCATGGAACAAATAAACTGAGCAATAGAGAATGACAGACCAACAAGAAAACCAAATGGAAGTTGTAGCAAGTCCCTAAGTGCGTGTTTGAGTTTTGATTTTTACACAATCTTTGTGTTTAAGGTCAACATTTCTGGGTTCTCCCTTTTACCTAAATGTTGATATTTTCCAGTCAGCCCTGGTTCCATCCTGATACTCTGACTCATCACAAACCTCATCTAGACTGCTATTTTCAACTTTCATTATTTATGTGAAATTTTTTTCTCTATGTTCTCTATGCTCCAGTGTTTCTACACACTCAACCATTCTGTGACAGATAGACAGGGATTATACTAGCTGTTCTTTTCACAGTTCAATAATTTTAGTATGCATACAATTCTTTTTCCTCTTCTTTTACCAACCTGGCCACCTGTGACAAAGAGGAAGTGTAACCAGCCATTCAAAACATAGTAAGTTTTGGCCTTTGGGTTGGGGTAATGTGCTGCTCTTTTCACAGGCAACTGAATACAGAAAAAATTGTGTTCTAGCTGTACTGTGTTTAGTGAGTACATGAAGGAACCAAAACTAGTCCTGGTTCTGGTGACAACAATCTAATGTACTGCTCGCCAAGGTAGGTGGACTGCTGGAATTAAGCAATGAAAGTGAATTCTTTATTAAGAAGGAGACAGAGAGGCAAGAAAACATTAACAACTTTCAGGAATGTATCTGGAAAAAGAGCAGGACATCTGGCATTTTAGAGGAAGCAATGGAGGGAACAAAAGAGTGGGCAGGAAAGTAGACTTGCGTGAGGAGATAGGCAGAGATTTATAAAATGGGAGATCTATAAAATTTATGTAAGAGAGTCTCAGGTTTCAGTTGCTAAAAAACCATGTCTGCAGCAAACATTTCCCAAGAGTATGCAACATCAAGCAGTTGGTATGGAAACTGAGATGCATAAAAATATAACTTCAGAACATCACTGAGTCAGAGCAAAGACTCTGTCAGGACTGTATCCTGCATCTGACAGTGATTAATACCAGTTCCTTAGAGAAAAAGCAGAAGAAAGACCACAGGTACAAAGTGACCTCTGTCTACTACGTACTTTCCGTAAAGTGTTGCCTGGGAGGAAAAACTTCTTGAGACAGAGAAAGTTAGCAGTCATGAACAGAGCTGTATCTAATTCCCTTGTTGAATATATTGTGTTTGGCTATCTATAAAACAATTTCATATTTTCATTCTGAATTGCAAAAGAATATATACCGGTTTAAATTTTCTAACCTCCTGTCTGAAAATGTCAGGAGTGGGGGGCAGCCTTTATGCTGCAGTGTCAAGCAATATCAATGTTTTAGTCCGTCTTACCATAAAGATCAGAATTCCCAAAAATCACAGCTCAGGTGGAGACTTACAGAGCACTGCCACCCAAAGAAGGGTCCAGCCATGTTATGTCCTCCTCCTCTGGATTTATATCTGGCTCACTTCTCCACCTAAGAGAGTTCAAAATCTTCTGAAACATAGTCACATTAGCCAATTCCCTCTGCTGTCCCTATGTGACAGATAAAATGGCCAGATGACTGGTATCTCGTGCTGAGCAATGAAGAGTCAAGTGCTGACTCAAGAAGGAAATGAACACATAGTTTTATCTCTTTAACAAGTCATATCTGCTACAGRAAGAACTAAAGTGAGTCGAAATGGAAGCATGCAGAGAGATAACAATCTGTTATGATTATACCTTTCCTGGGGAAATTGTCAATTTCACTGGTGAATCTATATATACACTCACTACACTGCACATAGTATACCTGGAATAAGAACGTCCTAAACCCTTTTCTCTTCAGCACTACCATCACAAAGCACTTGGAAAGACGTGGCACCTGGATGAGTTCAGCCTCTCTTCACTGCTAACAGCAGTGTTGCACTCAGTACAACTCTGAAAAGAGTCAGCTTCAACTCTCTACCCCTTCTCTGGGCAAAAAGCAAATTGAAGTGTCTCGTGAAATGGAATCACGGTTTTCTGCTAAGTTGCCTCTACTGCTCATCTGCTCCAGGACAGCAGAGCCCTTCGCATATCAGCTGGCCATCCAAAGTAAGTGATTGTAAAATAAAAATGATGTAAATAATTCTAAACCTATATCTTTTCTCCCAGATCAGGTAGTTTTTTTCTATATTTTCAGCCAGTGATTTTAACATGCCAGCAAGCTTGACTCTATGTGAGCAACCTTCATCATCTCCTTCAATCAATCAGTGCTTTTAAAACGTCATGGCTCATCTCAGATTGCCTAGTGCAATTTCTACATAGGCTGATTTCCAATAGCATCAAAAAAGCAATCTGAGCAGCATGTTCCTCTCTTTACCTTTTTATGAATCTCGAGAAAAAACTGTCTTTTTTTCCTGCACTGAGCTTGAGGCTCTTAGACCACTCAATGCTACGCCAACCAGCATGACTTCCAACACCTCACAGTGAGTCATTTATGTCCGAGTGATTGTTTCAAAGCAAACAGTGCTGTACACTTCTGAGGCCCACAGCCTCTCCTGCTCCACAGTCATGAGACTCAACTCACAGCTATAAACTGTGCGTTGTACACATTTTGCCTTAACTACAGTAAGAAACTCCTCTCTCACCATCATGAGAATTGGGACTTATTGAAAGAAAAAAATATATTATAGAATCATAGAATGGTTTGGGTTGGAAGGGACCTCAAAGATCATCAGGTTCCAACCCCCTAGCCGTGGGCAGAGACACTTCCCACTACACCAGCTTGCTCCAAGTACCAGTCCAACCTGGCCTTGAACACTGCAAGAGCTGGGGTACCCACAATGTCTCTGGGCAACCTGTTCTAGTGCCTTATCACCCTCACAATAAAGAATCTGTTCCTAACATCTAATCTAAACCTACTCTCAGTCTGAACCCAGTTCCCCCTGTCCCGTCACTATGGCTCCTGATGAAGAGTCTGTCTCCAGCTTCCCTGTAGGGCCCCTTCAGACACTGGAGAGTTGTCATGAGGTCTTCACACAACCTCTTCTCCAGACTGAACAGCCCAAACTTTCTCAGCCTGTCTTCATAGGGCAGATTGCCCCAGTCCTCTTATCAACTTTGTGGCCTCCTCTGGACTGGCTCCAACTGTTCCAAGTCCTTCTTATGTTGGGGGCACCAGAACTGTGCACAGTGTTCCACGTGGGGTGTCACAAGAACAGAGCAGAGGAGCAGAATCCTCTCCCTCGTCCTGCCGGCCATGCTTCTTTGGATGCAGCCCAGGATTCCTTAGGCTTCCTGGGTGTGAGTGCACACTGCTGGCTCATGTGGTTTTCATCGACCATCACCTCCAAGTCTTCCTCAGCAGGGCTGCTCTCTATCACTTCTCCACCTACAGTTCTTCTATGAGATCACATTGTTGTAGAATTAGCTTTTTGAGTATTCCATTGTATTCCACCTAGCAAAAGACCTGCAAATCTGAAGGTTGTCTTCCCGTCATGAGCAAGGAATACCATGGGATACACAAGTGGTCAATACCAACAGCAATCAGAGCAGACAGAGGTCTTACAGCTTGATCATAAGCATCTGCAAGCCTCATAGACTGCAAATCTCATCTCTCCTTAGAAGTTTGACTTTAACACGTGTCTGTACATAATTAAACACTTCTGATTTCAAATACCACAGTATAATAATCATTAGCTCATGCTAGATTCCCTTTATAGTAACCACCCTCAGATTTGGACAGCATTCTGGAAAGTGGTAAGCTAAACATTTTCAGCTATCTTTAAAAATATAGTGAGAGGAATAATAAAATTACAAGCAAGAGAGAATTTCCTTTTCAATAATTCCAGGAAAGGCTATTCTTATGGCAGGGATTATAATACAAATAAGAAATGGTATAGACTTAACCCATTTTCATTACAGTCTYAAGACTGCAATTTTGTGGTTGTAATCTAATGTCATGCCTTTGCTATTAGTAGATTTTCTCCAGAGTCCAGACAGAAGTAGATAGGTTCAGAAAGACCTCAGGAATATCCTGTTTTTCTGGCACCGATTTAAAATATAATTCTCATTAGATTGGTGMCTCTTTTTTATTTGTGTAATTTTTTTTTTAATTAAATATATTTTGCCTTCAAAAGAAATCCTATTGCTTTTATTTAAGTGACACAGAAGTGTTCTTCAGATCCTATTGCCAGAACCAACATTCTGTCATTTCTATCTCAGTTTAGTTTGTGATATGATGATCATCTGATATTGATGATATCAGAAGTCTGATATTCAAATTCAGCAGAGGAAAGGAGTGCACCTCCCTGCCCTCCCTGTTCTTCAAATACAAAGTCAGTAGCAAGCATCCTCGTGATTTCAATGAGAGCAAGACTGGATCATCAGAACACCAGTTTTTGGGCACAGGGATCAGGTCTCTCTGTGGTCAGAAAGATGCCAAACACAATAGCTGTGCCAAGTAAACACTAAACACTAATAGGAAACCACATACAAGTGTTGTGGGGTTTATTTGATGTATTTCATAAAACAATGTATTTCCACAGGTTTAAGGCTGTCTCCAAAACAACCCAAAATGAGAAGGCGCCACAATGTCAGAGGGAGGCTGGAAGGTTACCCTGCTTTATGAAAGCATGATGACTCCAAGACAGCCCCAAAAAGAAAGGAGAACTCTGGCTTCTCCTGATCAGTTCAGAGTACCAAACACATTTCCTCCCAGCCCATCGCCCGGCTGCCTGGAACTGAAGGGATGTCCTCTTTTCCCCTCTCTGCCTCCTCACTTTGTCCCCACTGGGACAACGGAAAAGGAGCTAGACTGGAACAAAACCTGCACCTCACACATATGCAGCCCAACCTTCCTCAAACTCCCAAGTAGATTTTCAAATGAGGTACGAGAGCAGTGTGTCTTTTCAGTGCCAGGCAGAATTCTGCCCCTTGCTGATGTATTCCTGGGTAGGATATTTGTAGGGTTTTGGGTTTTTTTTCTTTTCAAGCAAGTAGCAGATGGCTCACCAGTCTGATTTCATCTGGCAATTCCCCTGCTCCTGTATTGCCTTCATGGACCACTCCACAGCCACAGCATGGGGCAGCTTCAGAGCTTTCTGGTGCATAATTGTCACATCTATTCAGAATGATAAAGCGAGATACTGACAACAGCAAGTTATTTTAAGTTTTGGGCTTATTTCTATCCAAGGCTTCCTTCTACATTCAATTCCTTCCTAAGCTGTGAACCATTCAAGCTACACTTTTCATATAGCTGAAAGCAGATTTGATTAATATGATTTCTTTGTGAAAATCTGAGAAGATTAAGAAGCAGTGATGTAGAGAACATATGCCCTTTTTCAACATGACATTCTCTAACATTACACAGGAGTCTGCAGATCCTTACAGTCATTATATTGTTCCCACTAGTGGTATCTAAATAGAGAAAAACCTATCATCAGGGAAGAACATTTTTTTCATATTATAGTTTCAATCTCATGTGCAGGTCAACAAATCTGCAGCTGTGTATCGATTTCATTCTGTAACTAGGCAGGAAAGGCCACATTTCAAGGGAGCATTTGCAGATTGTTTTTTCCTTTGTATTACAGGGTCTTTTTGTGATGGTCCCTTAGAAAAAAAATTAAGATTGGTGAGATGACTTCTATGCTCAGCGAAGCAAAATGCCAAGTAAATATGTTTACAGGGACATCAGATTACTGTTCTTTCTCTGTGTATCCCAGAGTGTTACTAACTGTGGAAGTACTTCCCAAAATCAGTGGGGAGAAAGAATCAGTCTGGTATTGATTGAATATGGTTTCTCATCTGTCTCATGACCTTTTCCATCATATATAATTAGAAATGGAAAGGTCTTAGCTGCATTCTTGCAGTACCCTCCGGAATACAGATAGAAGGTTTGGTTCAGTACTGAGATGCAATGAAAGCACGCCATCCATAGATTCTAGGATTTGGCAATACCGGTAGTTGTTCCTCAAAACAATAAATACAGACCATGCCAGCATTTTCAAGCTGATGCAGTATAGTACCAGTAGGCGTCTTAACTGTATTAGTGTAATATCTTGGATTGCATTGCACATTGTAGAGGATAAATACAATTTGCAACCATCTACAGCACAGGAAAACATCAAACTTATTGATTGTGTGATAAGATCTTTGCTACTTGCTGCTGCAGGGATATTTCTATGTCAAACAGGCAACATGATTTGCTAATCAGTGTTTAAGGAGATGATTATGATGGCTGTTTCTAAAAGCATTTATGAGTCACTTGTGGTGAGTCAAGCTGCCATTTCTGAAAGTCTGAAATCTTAATCAGCCATATTGTCCATAGACTCTTTGCAAGGTTAGGGCAATAGCATTTCTGATTTTGACACCTACACTTTCTTGCTTTTGGCTGGATTTGAAAGGTTTGTATGAATGTCATTATATACTGACCCTGACCCCATATGTACATAAGGAATTAAACCACAGAATTCCACCCAATGTGAAAAGCAGAGATGTTGGTGATGGGACCATGGGAAAGTTAAATGCGTTTCACTTTCAGATACAGCTCTATTTCCATTTTGATGTGAAAACCTAGCAAAGTACCAGAGAAGTTCTTATTGAAAATCAGTACTTTGAGACAGATTCTTTCTTCCTGTGTGGGGTAGGCCTGCACCTCAGCAGAATGTTTGTTGGCTCACTATTTGCAACTCCTGTACAAAATTGATTAAGAGACTGATTAAAAATGGATAAAATAGCTCTTCAGTATGGAGGATGCTGAATCAGTTCAGATGATAAGCAACTGTCAGCCTCTTATAATTGGTTGCTGTGTGGCTTCTAATTGAGAGTTGCTCATACCGCACAGGACACAACTAAAATTATTACAGAGTTAGAGGAGAAGCCATTGCACATGATGGGTGGCGGAAGAGACTGATGCAATTCTTAAGACTGTCATCCCTTTTAGAATGTCCACAGACTACATGGAGCATGACATCGGATTGAGAGTATCTGCCAGTCCTGTGACTTTCAAAAATCATACACACACACAAACACGTTTTAAAACAGCTGAGCTTCCTTCAT
Organism: Amblyornis subalaris; assembly: GCA_018881555.1. Classification (NCBI taxonomy): domain Eukaryota; kingdom Metazoa; phylum Chordata; class Aves; order Passeriformes; family Ptilonorhynchidae; genus Amblyornis; species Amblyornis subalaris. The sequence goes on along the minus strand of JACAXG010000048.1, from coordinate 5,701,604 downwards.
TACTTCAGATACCTCTCAAACCTCTGAGGACTCTGATTAAGCAATTTGTAAAATGTAGGTCTCTCCCACTCATTCAGACCATTTCAATGCCTGGTTTGATTTCTGACTTTCATGCAGGCACTGTATCTGTTAGATACAGTATCTGTTCTAGGAGAACAGATTTATTGAGTCACATATATAAGAGAGCTGTACTTCAGTGCTATGCAATTGTCCTGGTTGTAAATTAATGCAATGTAATTTCTACTGGCATCACCATAAATTATTTCAAACATAGCTGTGAACTGAAATAACATTTCACAACAGAGTATATACAGGCAGTATTCTTGATAAAGTTCTTCAATTTATTTTGACCAGAAATATATCTGGATAGTAAAACAATAATATGAGTGTCAGACTGTCAGCAAAGAACACAGTTTCAGTGAGGTTGAAACATGCATGAGTGACAATTCATCACATCTGTAAAAACAAATAAATCCCCCCGAAACAGCAAAAGAGAAAACCACGAGTTAGTTTGTTTCTGAAATCCAAGTCTTCTTATAAAGGAAAAATAAAAATAAAACAAAGATGGTTTGCTTGCAAAAGACGTGATACAGTGCCACCTTCTGGTTAAAATGTGTAAAAAAAAAAACCACAAACCAGCATTGTACTGAACACTTTTATCCATTTTCACATGTGCATAACTAGATCATTTTGTGTATGAATTCACAATAGCCCTAGAGTCGATTGTTTGGATCAGTAGATCACAGTATATCCACTACTGAACTTTCTGAAGTAGCCTAGCCCAGACTAAAGGCAGAGTCTTGCTACTCAACAGTTAAAGTTCAGTGCAGGTTTGCGTCTTAGACAAGAATCTCTCTATTTCATATACTAGCAATGGGGTTTGGCCTCCAATTTTAAAACACTCGTTTTTCATAGAGTATCACATTTTGTAATAATGTTTCTTGTTCAAAGATTTAGCAATTTTGGCAGCAAAAATGTTTTAAAATTAGGCTTTTGTGAATTTTCTCGAGAGCCTCATGTGTTATTAGAGTCATATAGCTAAAAACTCTTAACTCTGCAACATGCGGAGACATTTTCATAACGGCTTGAAGATATGAAGGATTTAAATATTTTCCAGTGTAGCCAAAATAAGAATCATTTGCCACCATGGAAGCCAGCAGCTCTTTTAAGATACATTCAATACGTCTCTCCTCTGGTCCTTTTGAACTACCAAGCACTTTAAAATAGTGACAGGATCAAGGTAAAGATAGTACTACTGCTTATTAAATGTAATAGCTGAAAGAGTTAATACTGGGCACACACACATATCAAATTTCTCCAATATCCTTTAGTCCAGAGGCGGGGTTTGGCCATTTCTTTTCACTTTTGAAGAAAGTCTAGCACTTACTTAAAGATACTGAAGTTTTTGCTATAATCTTCACCTATTCCAGGATCATTTACAAGGAGCCTCTTCACTTCCTGCATGGCCCAGTCACATACTATGGTCTACAGAAATACTCTCTATGGAGACAAACAAAGGGAGAAACCCAAAGAGGACTTGAGCACGATGGGTAAAATTGGTGGTGTTTCCCACTTCTAATTCATTTGCCTGTTTCAGAACCCCACTTGCCTTATCCGTATTCTCTGTATGCACCACGTGAAGGGGAAAGTGGGAAAGGTGTGCAAGGAGAGGCAACTGCCACTGCTCCAGAGGTGTAGCGCAGAGAAGCTCCATGAATGCACTGGTATGACCACAGTTATTACAGCATATTTCTACAGCTTTAGACTTAGAAATATCAGAATTGTCCCTGGCAGGTAATAAATTCCTGAACAAGAATTTGAGCTCTTTATATGATATGAGAATAAAGCTGATCAATGGAGAGAATTATTGTATTGTAAAACTACAGCAATGAGGGCACTGTGACAATTACTGGATATTTATTCAACTGATTTTCCTTGAGGAATTTTAATGAGGATTTCACACTCCATAACCACATGCTTTAGATTCTGTCAGTAAAAATGTTAAATGCTTCTGTTAAAGTAATGTGACACTGCTTTTACTGCACTACTCTTTGCAGGGGACTGATATTTTAGCAAGACGAGAGCATGTCTACTTTTTTTCAGATGTACTGGAAACGTTTTCAATTATTTATGTTGTGGCTGAATCCCTCAGTATGCCACTAAACCCAGACAAAAATGACAATGCCAGCCCCATAGTGGAACAGTTGTTGAAATTCCTTCAGCTTTCCATGTGTAAGTTTCCCTGTGCTTTCCATGTAACTGGTAGCAACATTGTGCATAATGCACAAGAATTGCTTATGGTGGGATTAGAAGTGACAAAATTCATCAATTTTTATACGGAAAGTGTCAAAGTTAAACTAATTTATTTGCAGTTATGGCCATCACGTGTTATTGATTGCTATGATTACAGAAAAAGTAAGCTTCTTGTTCCCAATGYTTAGATTTAATCTCATGAATATGGCAGTGGGATTCAAATAAAGAAAAGGATCAGTTAAGAGTTTGGAAACTCAGTTTTTATTGTTGGCTCAGACACTGATCTGCACCATGATCATCACAGGTTTCATTTTTCTGTGCTTTGCTTTCACTTTTGTCTTGCAGATCATAAGTAACATTTTCAGAAAAGATTGTCTCTCATTATGTGCTTCTTCTGTGCCCTGTTTAATGAGGTGCCAAATTCATTGAAGCCTCTAAGATTAACTATACTATACATAATAACATAATAGCCCATAATGCACCGGAATTATCCTTCACAAACTGAGCATTGGAGTTTGTTATTCCAAATTGCCATTACTTTCATGTGCTTCTGACAGGGGCTCTCTGCAGTTGTTCACAGACATGTCCCAGAATTTTCAGACAACATGGCAGTGTTTAAAACACAAAATGTGAAAATATGTTTCAGATCATCTGTACTAAATCATTCATTGCTGTGGTTATTTAAGTATTTCTGTGTCTATGGCATGGTCTGCTTTTCCTGCTTGGATGTTTAAGGTAAACAATCACAAAAAAGTAAGTAGAGATGTGTGACCTCCTTGTACACAACAACATACATTTAGTTTTAAGAAATTAGTGTTTCCACTGATGCTTATGCCAGACCACTGTAATTTATAGCACTGTGAAGCAATAGTGAAATTTCAAGTTGGGGCTCTAAATTCCTTCTTGGTGTAATTCTACAACATTTGATGAGATTACTTCAGAAACTAATACAGCCCAGCAACAGAAAATTACTATTTGCCACTCTGTATTTGGAAATGTGTTGTGAGAGAAAAATGTCTTTCTTATTGCAGACTTTAATGTCTCTCAGTCATGGTAACTAAAGACTTGATCACACAGACATTTCATTTGAATGGCTCTCCCTCATTCAGTCATGCCAGTGATACCAACCAGATACAGATATACAACAGATATGTTTGGGTAAAAACCACTCAAGGAAATAAAACTTGCAATACTTTTCCATACCAACAATAGGCTATACTTTTAAAAAAAAGGATATCAGGAAATCATCACAAACTAAAATGTGTGCATGTTTGGTTGAAGAGAATCTTCACCACTGAAAAGAGGCGAAAAAGAGAAGTGAAAATTCTGAACTTTGGTAGGGGTTGAAAGGGAAATCTCAATGACCAACATTGAAGTAAATAAAAATACAAAGACTATAGAGAGCAAGAAGTGTTAAAGTAGATGAAGATTAAATATGACAATACACATTTTGGAACAGTCATGAATGAGTCTAAAGCTAAGAGTAAACTTCCTGTAAACTATAATGGTGGTTCAGGAGATTTACATGAGTCCTCCCTCTCCAAGTCTCTCTCTAGAAGCTGTGCTGCCTTTAAAGAGACCCTTGGCACCCTGACAAAGGTTGGTAAACTCTGAAGGTAAATCTGGGTAAAGACCTAATGCAAATATATACCAGACACATCACAGAAGGCAGCATAGGATTGGGGCCTTTTAACTGTAAATTGCTCAGGACAGGTATAGATCACGTCTGGTTTCCTTTGGGAGGTAGCTCTTGGCTGACACAATAAAGTGGCAATTAGTAATAGCAATGGTTTCAGGTATTGTTCATCTGGGAAAATACCTCCAGCTTCTACAAAGAGAAAATGCATTCTGCTACATCCCTATGCATGGCATAGCAGAGGCCATGGGACCAGCCCTCTCTGTAGCTCTCATCACAATGACCACATGCATGTAAATGAACATGCTATGGGATGAAGCACTGGCCTGCCCACAGAGACCGTGCAGAACATTCTCCTGGGCTGGGCTTCGTTCGAGGGATAAGGAACTGAAGACAGGATGGCAGAGTGAAGCCACCCTATTTCGAGTGGGAAGAGAACAGGTGCCATGAGTGCCGTGCCATTTGGTCTTGGGGTGAAAGGATGGGGTTTGGCCTATGTTATGCACTTGGCAAGGGGGTTTCTCTGAGTGAAAACCATCTCTCATTAGTGACATACCAGCAATAAACCAGCACAATATCCAACAGCAGTGCCAGACATCTGCTGCTCCAAGGGAGAGTGGAAAAGGAGACTTGGCTCTTCCAGAAGTACCAAGCACTGTATGGGGGAGAGAAAGTCCTTGCTAATCATGTCTATGGGGACTAACGTTCTCTGGGCTTACGCCACCTCATGGACTCACAGGTATCTAGCTAGGAGAAAAGCAATAGCAGCTCTGGCTCACAGGGATTCACAGTCTCACAGGGAACCTTCCTTCACTCGCAGCTCTCCCTCAAATCAACTTGCACATAAGCATGAGGGGAGCTCACTCCTCTGCATGGCCAAGTGAGATTAGAGACAGCATTTCATTTGTGCAGGCCTTTTGGCAAGTGCCCACTGAAGTGAATGATTACACAAAAAGTCAGTTATTCTTCTGTTAAAATAAACTCCCTTTTTTAAAAGGAATCAACAAAGCAAATTTTCCATGAAGTCATTAAACAAATTTTAGTTTAAAAGAATTTATCTGCACTGAAGGATTCAAAGAAAGACAAGAATTAGGGAAGACATTGCCAGTTGAAAAAGAAGAAAAGAGAAGAGAGGGGGGAGAAAAGGGAAACTGATTTCTTCTGAATGTCTTCCTTAAGCTGTGGAAGTCAAAACTATCATGAAGAAGAAAGGGAAAATGTGGCATCTGCATTAATCGGCATTAAGGACTTAAAACAAGAAACTTCAATAACTGTGCAAATTCAAATTTTTGAACTTCTCCTTTCTATCCGTCTCATTGATATTTATGGGGCAGYAACCATTATTTGCAAACAAAGATAAAAACCAGTATTTACTCTTGCTGGAAAATGCAGCTATAATTTATTATGAATGCATTCAATTTAGTGTAGATCGCTTTGTAAAACTTCCATAATATAACCCAAATAAAAGCTAGACAAACAAGTAGGGTTTTTTCCATTCAGTCACTAAAGAAAAAGGAAACCAAAATATAATCAGTTGAGTTTGAATCAAAACAGACATTTTATGGTTTTTTGAAAAATAGGGATTTTTTTTTTAGAATCAAGCTAATCTGTAAGGACTTCTGCTTTCATTTTAAAACCTTTCTTTTTCAGTGAGCCATTATTAAATACTAAGAAGAGGTTAATTTTGCAAATGTCAAAACTAAACATTCTAGCATTTCCAAAATTAAACTTTTTTTTTCTTCAGAAAATTCAGGAATTAAATGATTCTCTTTTTTAATATAATATCCATTTTACTCTTTATTGATCTGAATTTAACTGCTGGTGATTCATATTTGCAAGCAATTTCAGTCCCCTAAAAAATTCTAGTTTGTACTCTTACCCCAAAACATTTCACATAATTTCCGTAAAAAACAGGAGCTACTTCCTCTTTCTCTGGAGTTCAATTCTGCACCTGAAGACTCAGGATATATTTTGAAAATGAGTGTTTATTTGCTTGGCTTGGCCTGACTTTTCTTGGTTGAGTAAAACCAGGCCAAGTTCCAGTAGATCCTGGAGTGACTTATACGTTCGGCTGGAAACTCCTGAATGTCTTTCCGAGGTGTTTCATGCTGAGTGCTAAAATCTCTCAGCAGGTGAGAAAGACTCTACCAGTCAGATCTACTGTCTCTGAAAGGTCCCAAACATGGGATGAGATCATGAAGAGCTTCTTGTAATACAGACAAAATGGAAATTTACCACCTCAAACATCAGGATTCAGAGCTGGGCTATACCTACCAGAGGTGGCCTGATGAGAAGTGAGCCCTTAAGGCTGCTATTAGAGTGGGAAAAAGAGGGGAAAGAATGCTGCTGGTAATGTACATCCTACCTCTGTCCACAACACTCGCAACTGCTCCAGACCTGTCAGCAGAAGCAAACGTGAGTTTCCAGGCCATGGCAGAGGGAAAGCAGGCATAGGCACATAAGAACGATCGTAGGTCTGACCAAAGAACCATTTGGTTCAATATCCTGCCACTAGCAGTGGCCAAGAGAGGATGGGAAACCATGTAAATGAGAACAAGCATGCACTGATGTCCCCCTGGCTTCAAGCACTCTATAAGCTGTGGCGGTGGGTTTGACCACCTATTTCCTCCCCTATAGTGAGGAAGGTCTCTCCCCCCAGGTTCTGTTCTTGGTATATCCCTGGTTCAGTTGACATGTCAATCTATGTACCCTTACATGGTTCGGTTCTGGAAAGTTCTCCCTTCCTCGGTGCCCCATTGGCTCTGTTTCCCTGTTCCTCCCTTCACCTACCCTCATTGGTTTGTATACTGTAGTTCCGCCCTTCTCTCCTCCCCCTGACCCTTATGTGATTGGTCCCTAGTGTTCTCTCCGCCCCTGTTTAGTCTGGTATAAAACTCTATGTACCCCTGTGTTCTGGGCTCTTCTGCTCTTCTGCCCCTGTTCCCGGACCCGAGCAATAAACCGTTGCAACCCCAGAAGAGCCACCTCCCGACTCTTTGTCCCCGGGCTTAAGGCGCGGCCTGTGCGGAACACTGCTGGGTGATGAGGAGCGGTTTGCGCCTCCAGTAAAGGCTTTCTAGTTACCCCCGATCCAACCGGGGAGGCCTTTGGGTAGGTTGCGGCAGCCACCTCCCACTCAGCACCGCACACCCGCGCCGAGGTACCGCCAGAGATCCGTGGAGCTTTCGGGAAGGTTGCGGCGCATTCCATCCACCCGCCGCGACAATAAGCTCCAGTATTTTCTGAGCCAAAAACAGCATCTTTGTTTTCTACATCCTTTAATGGATTCTTTTTCTATGGATTTATCTAATTCCTTTTGAAGCCATGTAAACTTCTGGCATTGTCAGATACCGGTGCTAATGCAATCACCAATATAACTATGCTTTCTGTGAAAAAGCTCTGCTTTTGTTTGTCAAACCTGCTATTCCATGCCCCTATTTCTGCTACTTCCCTCATGCCACTCAGGATTTATAGATTTTTATTCCCTCCTTCCTCAGGCAAATCCTTTCCTACTCAGTATACCAAGTTTATGTAGTCAATTTGAATCTGGGAACTATTTCATAGCTTTCAGCATCCTATCAACATTTTCTACCTCTGGTCTATCCTTTTTGAGATGCAGGGGGTAAGATCACATGCAGTCTTCAAGATATGTCTAACTCACAGACTTACAAAGTACTTTCTATCCTTCTCTTAATAATTACAAGTGTCAATTCCAGAGCTAACCCCAGGTGCATCAGTTTACATCTTCCCACACTGAATTATATCTGCTGTTCTGTCATTCAGCCAGAACTTTAAGATCCCTTCAAAACTCCCCTGAATTGCTAGTTCTGTTTAATAAAGCTGTATCACCTCATTTTGTTGACTCCCTTAACCAGACCTGTATGTATTTGAAAGCACAGAGTTCAGCAATGATGTCTGTGGGTTTCCACTGGTGCATCAATCAGGAAAACCAACAAATTAATCTTTTGTTTCATTTTTTACCTCCAGACTTTCTATTTAGACATGCTAGGACCCTTCATTTTGTGCCACAGCACTTTATTTCCTTGGAAGCACTTGATGAGAACTTAATCTAAATATTTCTGGAAAACCCAGTGGAATATATCAACAGGATTTTCTGTCCAATCTTGATTGATTCCTTCAAAGAAATCTAAAAATTTTAAGAATAATTCCCTATGTAAACACAAGACTTGTGTCCTACTCAGTAAATCATATGTAAGTATGTTAACAGGTTCTGTTCTCTATGATAAGTATCATATTTATATATGCTCATTGTTTCTATTCTTTATTATAACTACCACCAATTTGCTAAATGCACTTGTCAGATTTACTAAGATTTATATATCCTCAACTCCTGTATCAAGCCTTTTTTTTTTCAAATCGTGTAATTTTCTTTTTATAAGCAAGGGGGAAATTTTAGAAGACTGTATGCGAAAATTAACAGTTCCCTCCTTTCATACTTAACTTCCTATATAACTCTTAAGTGAGCACCACATGTTCTGGCCAATTTGTTACTATTTCTAGTTTTAAAAAACCAACTTAAACTATTTCTAACTATTGTTACCCATTTTCTTCAAAGACCTCTTTTTTGCCAACACTTCCGTTTATAACAGATCTCCTGAGATGTCCCATTTAAAAATATTTTGAAGCAAGAATCCACTTAGCCTCCCACAGTGAAGATAGCTTTAAACAGTTAATTTATTTTTTCTGCTTTTATAGTTGGATCATAATGTTTGAAAAAGCATTGTAAACTCTTTAGCAGGAAGTGCAAGGATGGTCACCCCATTAACCAAGTCAGTTTGGTACTGTATTACTGTCATAATCTGTATTACTGTCATAAATTAACACAAAAAGGGGAAAAAAGAGATATATAAGTTATAGATGTCTAAGTTATTCCTCAAAAATAATTATTTATTTCTTAATGTCTAAAGATGAATGGGATGATGATTTCACATCATCCTGATTTCACAGTATTTATTTGTATCACATTAGAGCTATTTACACACCATAGCTATTTAGCTACCATAGAGAGTGTGAGGACAGGCCAAACTGCAGTTAAATATCCAGGGAGGATTTGTGGAGCACACGCCCAGTGCACTCTCCTCAATACCCTTCCCCTCTTCCTTCTTTGGAGGGAGTGCTGAAAATGGATTTTTGCTAGTCAAGCAAAACTGGTGTTTTATCTTCTTCAGCTTCCCCAAAGCATTTGTGAACTCTGAACCACAATCTGGCCCCATTTGTTTTATTTGCATAATATGACATTTCAGTATAAACACTCCCTGTCTCAAGCAAGCTCAGTTCAAGATATAAATTGGGGTAAAAGTATAGATTAGATACTGCTGAACCTAACTTTGAAGTTGTCGTATTTAAGTTAAACAATAGTGAAATCTGAATCCTTTATTTGAAGCAGGGGTTGATAAATAAAGCAAAAAGGAATAATGAAAAGTAGATTCAAACAAGCAACGTCTACACATATTTGCTTGGGCAAGTGTGCTTCCCACCACGCAAAGTCAAAGGCATTTCCCTCCTCATCAAGGTTGTCACAGGTAAGAAACCTGGCTATCTGAGCTAGAACAATGCCTTTCCTAATCTAAACATTTTGGGGGGTGATTCTAAGGTAGTCAGAGCCCACTTGCTATCCAGAGGCCAGACAGTGACATGTCCTGGCATTATGTCTGACAGCCACAGCTTATGGGTAGCTTAGTCATAGCAATGGCTCTCCATGCCTTCCACCAAGACTACCATATACTGGTGTAGGAAAAAGGTAATTGTCAACATGTGGCACATGTGCCTGTGCAACTTACCTCCCACTCAATCACAAATGGGCAGCTCTTCTGTAACAGGATAACAGCTTGACAGTGGAGGAAGGCATTTTCTACTGTGGGTCAAAGGCAATCCCAAATTCTGTCATTTATTTTAAGGTCTGAGTTTTGGCTAAAAGTCAAGATCAAGTGAAAATATTTTTAGCGTCAGACCATTCAAGGGAAAATGCTGATCTAGCTATCTCTCTATAGAATACTAAGTTTCATTAATTTTTGTTTTTAAAGAAAACCTTAGAAGAAGGGTTTGAAACATTTTTGTGACTTTTTTCCAGCATTTTTTTAATTTCAAATTTGGAGTTCATTTATACTTCAAGTATTAAAACCAAAAAAATCTAAAACCTATAAGGTCAGAATTGAAAGCAAGCATGGTGAACCTATTGCAATATTCCAGCTAGTGCACTCTGATTACCCACTGAACTTTTATTCCTGTTTATAAATGCATTTTGATTTTTCAGTCTGTTTTTAGACAAGAAGACTCTTTGAAATAGCAGAAATTCTCACAGAGCAAGCAAATTTATTCTCCTCCCAATTCCAGCTAAAACCTAAATTCAAAATTGTCCATCATCCTGTGCTATTTTTGGCCACAGATTAATAAGTGGTGTAGAGCAGAGGACAGTTTTGTACTTGGGGCATTTTGACAGGTAGAAAACACACAAACCCTTGTAAAAGAATCCTGAAGCTAAACCTCAATGTGATGCACACAGAAGTGTGTACTGCTGTGTGTTCACAACAGCCTGGTACCTAACTTTATTTAAATTCAGGAGCCAAAATGTGACCTTGGTGAACTGGGTGGAAGTTTTGCTAGAAGGTTAGGTGGGACCTGGACCTGGCCTCAAATTTCTGCATAGAAGTGGCATTGATTTGAGGGTTTGCATCAGCAACACGTCTTATCAAAGCATCCTATCTCACTTTCATCCCACTGCTGCTGCCCCTGCTGTTACCATGCTGACCCCTTGTTCACACCACAATATTGGTTCCCTCTGAAATTGAGATTTGAGTTCAGGATTTTACCGATAACTTTCAAGGTTCTTCAAGCCTTGACCCCTCTGTTCTTGCATAACCTGGTCCACATTTCTGCTTCCTTTCGTAACCTACTTTCTGTTTCTCATTTATCTCCTCTCCCCCATCACTTTTTAAGTTGACTGTGTCAAAATACGGTGCTTTTGCACAGTAGACCCCAGTGTGGTGGAACTCCGTTCCTCTTGGTATCTACAGATTTAGGAGATAAATTCCCTCCCTCTACCTCCCCAAGATTTCGACAGCCTGTCTCATAGGGTACAAAGTGTGGTCAGGCCATGTGATACAGCTTTCATTTCCCCCAGACCTCCTCCTCTTCAAATTTTTAAAGTTAAAGTCAGGCTGTGTAAAAGAATCAGAGCTCACAGCAGAATAATTGGAGTCATCTGAGACTCACACAAAGGTCACACAGGTTAGTGCTTTTGAGGAATATGTGATAAGGCAGTGCCTGAGAGGGATTTGTGATCCAAGCTGATATTTCTGCTTAGTGTAATTTATGGGAAAATTTTAAACAAATTGTAATGGAGACAAACCCCCTTTGCTGTGCTTCTTATCATAACGTTTATGAGTGTTGTGTGCAATATTGGACATGCAAAGTCCACGTCCTCTTGTTTTCCTGAAAAGTATTAGTTGTTGTTACAGCCTGACTCTGCTACTGAGAGCTTTCTTCCCACATAAATAACTTGAAGACACCTCAAGTATGTTTAAGAATTCATTCCTCCTTTAACACATTTCCTTTTAGAACATACTTTGATTTTGAGAGAAATATTAATTAACTGGGAAAATGATAATTTCAATGCTGTATTAATTTAGCTTAGAAAAGTGCCTTGTTTTTTACTCATATAATTTTGTTTTTCAGAAAACCCTGGAAACAGTAGCACTACTCACAGGTTTCTCAAACTATAAAAGGAAAAAATGTCCTTTCATATTTTTCCTATATAATGGCAATTTTTTCATTACTGTTCCAGGTTAGTTTCATCTTGGTTATGAATTTTATGATCATAAGAAGTAATCACACCAGTCAAGCATGTTTCTTTATGAAGCTGTTTCTTTCTGTGAAGCATTGTTCACATTCCAGCAGATTCTTAGACTAGGGCTCCAGTATGGTTAGCCCTGAAGGGGAATTGGACAAGATTCTTCACCAGGATTCTTTTGTAAATAGCTTGATTATTTATTTTTCTTCACTTAAAAATTCACGAGAACAAATGCTAAGAGTATCTAGAGTGTTCTGCTGCTGCCCTTACCAAAATATGCAGTTTTCTGTATTTTTGACCTTACTCCATAGAGAAGGTTTTAATATAGGTCAGGAATGGAGCATATACCTTGTAGGGCTAAATTTCTATGGACAGGAAATGGAGACCCTGGTGTGGATGAAGAACCTAACCAGATTAGCCTGGGGGTTTGTAAAAACATACAAACAAAAAAAGAATATAATCATGCTCTAACCTTCTCTTAGAAATAACAGTGTGTTTTTCTGTCTGTCAGTGAACACTTCTCACCTGATGCCAACTTGTCATCATATAAATCAACTCAAGAAGTCACACAGCAGACAGAGAAAACTTTATCTCTCGCATTCAGACACTTGGGAACTCTGAAAATAATATAAAGCAACAAATAGTAATCTCCATTTTGCAAAAACATAATTCAAACCTCTGTTTCAGCATTTTTTGGAACTCAAGAAAAATAAGACTTTCAAGGTTGTATTTGGAAAATCAGCACTCTTTCATTCTATTTACAGTTCACCTTTCCAGCTGTGTAGTGCCCTGACCTGTGTGTGCCATTTCAGGGCAGACAAATGTCCACAGTGTTACAACAAAGCTCAAACTTCCCTTGAACTTTATCAATTTGTGAAGTCTCACAGGCTCAGGTGATTTGAGCCTTTCAAAGAACAGTTCCGTTAAGCCCTGCCTTGGCAAGAACAAAGACTTGATAAATGTTTATCTCTTCATACCACACTACTCTCCTAAAATGACTGCCATGTCATCAAAAATTCCGCCCAAAAATGGATGGAATTCAGAATAGTGACTATATCTAAAACATGTGGTGTTTTGCTGAGGAGAATGATTCTTCACCAGTCCCTCACAGTAAGCCTTTACTTTACAAGCACAATCAAGCACTGCTTCCAGAATCTGTTTTCTGCATAGTTTACAGACCTTTTCAGTGATGCAGGATTGTTGAGTTTGCTAACCAGCAAATATATGAGTTGTAAACATTCCTCAGAAGTGCAGCATCCCACAGCATAAAGAACAACTCCAGGAATTCTTTTTCCCCACTCTTTTCCAGATCTTCTGAAGTGCAACAGATGGTTATTATTATTTCTCTTTTTGGTTTCTATTCCTTTTATCTTTACCCAAAGTATTTCACCACCGCATATTTGTACTGTCAAATTGCACCATGGTGGAATTATGCACACTTCTGGAATGTGGGATGACCTCTTCAGTTCTTCAGCCTTCCTACCACTTCCAGATAAATCCTCACTTTTGCTGAGATTCTGCTTCTGAGAATGATCTTACAAATGACATACTTTCTCATTCACCCTAAATCACAATCTCTGGACTTCAGAACAACTTTCAGATCTACTGTTGTTTTTTTACTTATTTTTCACTTCAAAACATTCAAATATTAAAATATTTGAATAAATAAATACCATAATAATACCATAAATTTGGTATCAGAAAGCATCTCAATCTGGACAAAAGGCATGCTCCCACAAGACTTCCAGTGCTATGCCACCACCAGGTTTGTCATTGCTTTGGTGCCCTGTCAAAACAAGGTACCATTGCTTCAGTACCTTTTTTTCTTCCTCCAGACATAATCATTCAGACTTTCATTTCTCTCTTTATGAGATCATGACTCTCTCCTAAGGAAACTATCTCATCCTTCATTTTCCTATGGGCTCTTCAAACGGTAGAAGATACCTTTCAATTGTTATCATATTGTCTGATATATATGTCAAAATTAACAGTACTATGGAAAAAAAATTAATGAAATCTGTGGTCTGTTCCTAACTCCTGTAGCAAAACCATCAGCTGACACTCAATCAGTTAAATAGTTGGTCTCCATTTATACTACTCTACTATAATGATGTACAATTTATTGTTGGACTCATTTGTTCTGTCTGGCTATGATTAATTTCACAAATTTCGTCATTATTCAAACAGATCTTCCACTACTTAACATTGTACTCTTATCATACATCTTGAATAAGCTAATGTATTTCAGCACAAATATTCTCCATCACTTGCATTTACACTGCAAGACCATTAATTCTGAGTAATAAAGCAAAACATATTTTATTCACATCTTACACTCTTCTGAAGATAAACATGTTTACCAAAATTCTTGTTATGGTTTGTGTTTGTGGRATAAGGTTAAAGAAATGACAAATTCACTTTGGAAAAAATATTTCTTCAGAATGCTTTACCCCACTTGTGGTCCCAAGAGCTGTGCCTTCAATGTGCTTGAAAAGATTTCTGTATGGGCAACAGAAGCATAAGTTTTAATTTGAACAAAACAGGTATTATAGAAGAAGCCGCATATGAAAGCAGCAAGAAGCCTTTGAGGTTCAAGAGGCCTTTATTATCTTCCTAAGGGGCCTGTTTAGCTCTGGCACGAAAAGTAATTTATATACATCTAGTCTTCTCTATTTTCATAGGAATAATTATTTCTTCCTGTTGCAGTTTTCCTTCTGTTGCTTCTTTCTCTCTAGTGCAGTTTAACCTCTTTGTAACATATAGTTACAAAACATTGCTTGCAACATTAATCTCAAACAGGTATCTCAACCACCTTTGAAGGTGGCTTTAGTTCAGTATATGCAGCATTTCTCCTGCATATTTTTTCCCCAAATTTAGTTAGCTATTTTTATCAAAGATGAGCCAAACTGCTGGCAGCACAAAAAGCAGAAAAGGCAGGATGTCACAAATGTAAAAAGGAACAGATCAGTGATGACAGCCTGACTTGTGGGTTATTCTAAATTGTATACACTTCTGCTGGAAATTCTCTCTCTATCTAGTATGCATCCAGACATCCTTGCTTCTCCAGCTTTACTTACACTGTTCCAATGTCAATCTGGCTAGCTCAATAAAGGGCCAAGGTGGCAGGCAAAAAAAGACATCTAGAAATGGTCTCAAAGAATTGATGTGAAACTTAGATTTAAAAATTAGATCATTCAGAGATGGCTGGATTATTTGTGTGATTAATCTCCCAGTTGAAGCTGGGAAGCTGAGAGCAAAATGTAGCGAGCAGCAATCCCTAAACTGAATGACCTCCTAAACAATTCATAGAGGGCCATATAATTGTAGGAAAGGAGACTATTTTTGTCCAAAGTTGTCAGCCTTCTGTGCTCAGCTCAGGTTTGCAAAAAGAAACTAGGCATTTTCTCTTTCTTACACTTTCTTCAATAACACACAATGCTTCTGTAATTCAAAATTCCCTCTTTACTTTGATACTGATTGAAGCAGAATATGATCTACTTTCCTTTTACTCTAAAAAGCTGGTTTAGATCTACTGCACAGAAAACAAACCATAAAAACGTGGTTTTGTCAGTTTTATGCAAGTAGACAGGACTGAAAGACATGTGGGGTTAAAGGTTGAAACAGTTCCAATTCGTCATCCAGCTCTAGTTCTCAAGTGTTTGGCTGCTCAATTTTACAAGCACAAGACAGCAATTATATGTGGAAATTGAGAAATTAGGAGTCTTATCAAGCTCAAGTATTTGTATAAGGGCACAATTTCAGGGGGGGAAAAAAGTGTGTATAAGGCCATATATAAGGACTGTGGTTTCAAAGTGTGCCTGAAAAAGACAGAATCTGTTAAAAGTTTACTGACCAGAACACCTATACCTGTATGTGGGAGGCAGTGGTTCAAAGAAATGCCATTAAAAGAGATAATCGTTTCTCCATATCTTTATGGATAGCGGACTTTGGTTTTTTGAATATGCGGTGCCTCTGAGTATTTCCAAGAATTATTATCCAGCTCCATAGTGATATAAAGCAAGTAAAAATTACTGAGTTGAACATTCCACAAACATACATAATGAGTATTTAAGCTCTGAAAATTGTGTTGGTTACAAACAACTACTGGGTTTTGCTACATTTAAAATCATAATCTTGATATGACACTCAATTTTTAGAAAAACAGTCTCATTTTGTACTTATAAGAAACTACTGCAATTTTCCAAGCAAAAATTCACATAAGTGTGTAATTCCATGACTGATGCTCCTTCCAAAAACCAAAAGCAAAAGAAGGGCTCACTTGTCAATAAGGAGATTGAAACTATTCTTTTTTATTTCCATTTCTTCTCCTTTCAGTGTCAATTTTCTTACTCTTCCCTTGATCCATAGATGAAACTAAATTGCAAAGTTTTCCCCATACTCATATATGAGTGACCATCACCAGAAACAAATGATCTACAGGATACAGCTGCTACAGATTGAAAGCCAGATTCTTTACAAGGGACTCTCTGCATCCCCAGTTCATCAAAGCCTCAATTCTGCTCAGAAAAAAATGTAGTGAATGTGGGGCAAGACCTTACAAGTTCRTTCAGCAATGCTTGCTGAAAGCTGATGAGCTCTTTCTAAAGACAAATAGGCAGGTAGATATTTATAAGCTAATTGTTTCTCTACTAATCTTCAGAACACATGCCATGGCCATGTGGAACACAGGACTATGGAAATCCTTTTAGTAGGAGCTGTAAAACCCCAAGCCTTTTGATTCATTTTATCCAACTAAAAGACTTCCTTTTGGATCAGAGAATTTTCTGTGGGTTGAGGATTTTAAGAGCTGACTCTCACTTTCTGGAAAGTTAAACCACGCATGAAACTTGCAAAGTTTGTAGTTGTTAGAAGCCAGGGTCCATATTCTGTCTCATACACTGTGTGTGCAAACAAGGAACCACAGTGTTGCTCCTGGCTTTCTGTTTCATTTTCAATATCACTCTCTTGAAAAGCTAGGATGAAAACTGTTGCTACAGTGATTTGGGGACGGATGGTGAATTAAGTAGAAATAGTTACATTAAATCTATTTACAAAGTGACTGTGCATAGCCAACTAGGAAATGCTGTCACTGGCCTCAGAAAGAATTGAAAGTAAGTTCCAAAATGAAAACTTGTGAATGCTTTGARGTTTACCAAAAACACATTATTTTTTTAAGTATTTTTATACATTAGAAACAGTGTTCATTTAGGGGTGGGATGGTGCCCTACTTTTGTATCAGCAAAAAGTCCCAACACAGTTCTACAATCAAAACCCCCTCTGCCAATGCTACTTATTTCACTGAGGGCTCCTGTCTAAGAAATACCATCAGAAGAAGACATCTGGCAACATTAACTGCGTCTGCATTACATGAATTATGCCAACAAAACCTTTTGCATTTCCTCGACTCCTGAAGAATAACAGAGGAAGGACTCCTCTAGAAAGGAAAATGAGCCAAATATTTGTCTAGCATCCAACCATGCTGCAATGACAAGTGGGACAATTTTCTGTCTTCAGAGATTAGGCTGCTTTTAGCCTCTTTTTGAAGTTTCTACTGACTGTTCTGCTGCAGAGCATGTCTCCAGCCACACGTACCCCAAAATGCAAATTCAGGGGCAAAAACAGTATTATACAAAAGGAAACAATATTCCACTGCAATTTTAAATAATGTAAATTCAAGTAGCAACAGTACTTAATTAGAATAGTAGTAACTAAAACATAAGCGAAAACTTAAGAGCAATTCGGATTCTCATACTCCTAGCCTCCTTCGAAGTAACTTGCTGAGGAAGTAGCATGATGCTCTAAAGGTAACTATTCTGTTAAAAAGAAGGTGAAAAAAGTTTCAGCTGCTTGCCATGTTTTTTCAGCTTCATATTTCATTTTGGATATCTGAAGTACAGTGAAAGCAAAGACAAAGAGAAGACGACAAAACTTTCATTACTAAAAGAATATTTATTTTAGTCATCTTAATTAACCTTAGTTATTATGTCAAATGATTTTTATTCTGTTTATGGAATATAACACCTCTGTAGGCCAGATGTTCAAAATGTGCCTCAACTCAGTATCTATGTGAAGCAAAATCTCTTGCGTGAGCCCTTTTTCCTGTTAGCAGTTGAGAGCAGGAGTGATTGAAATGGCCTTAACATCAATCAGGCTAATAAAAGAAAAAAAAGGCAGACACAACTGGTGCACTGGGGTCTTGGGTTTACAAGTTGTTATCTGTTAACACCAAAGGTAGCTGACAGAAGAGCACATGCAAGTGGCTTAGGCATATATGAATGGAGATCACACTAAGTGTCTGAAAATCTGACCTTCACTAAATTTGCAATACTTCTTTCTAATGCTATCTGAACAGTGTTGTACTTGTTACATTGTAACAAGCTAGATTTAATGTTAACTGCACCTAGTAGTTTAGGTATTTTTATCTTTTAGAGCTCTAGATTTAGGCCCAAGTCATTGCTGTGGCTCCTTCAGCTGTACTGGAAATCTCCAGTGAATATTCTCCCCTCATTACACACAGTGAAATTTCATTAATATCAATACCGGTTTGGTGTGTAGAATACACAGTACAGATCTATACCGAAGTTCAAGAATCACAATTTTGCTTTCTGTATTAAACTTCAGCTCTTGTATTGATCTTTTTTCTACCCACTCTCCTCAAGGATAAAATTAAATTGCTTGCAGACTTCATTATAAAATTATTAATTGAGGGCAAAAGAAAAAATCAATGATGAGACCTGTAGTGATTAATATGTCACTAACAAACAAACATTCACAATTTCCCTATGTCTTATTTGGTTATTTTGTAAGAGACACTGAAAAATAGCCTTAAAAATGTAAAAGTGAAACATAGTCCTTTCTTTCTGGGAATAGAACCCACAAGTTTAAATCATTAAAGTATAATTATACTCTGAACATTGGAAGGATTTACAGTAAAAATATCAAGTTGAGATTAAGTCAATAAAATTAATCACTCATAACCCTGAAGGAGCAAAAGGGTTRAAAAATGCTACAAAATTGAAAGCTACCATGAGCAAAGGGACTCAGGG
The DNA here is from genome assembly GCA_018881555.1 of Amblyornis subalaris. NCBI lineage: Eukaryota > Metazoa > Chordata > Aves > Passeriformes > Ptilonorhynchidae > Amblyornis > Amblyornis subalaris. Next base: position 5,682,859 of record JACAXG010000048.1, on the reverse strand, counting down.
AATTCATTTTAATTCACCACAGCCAAGTTCAAATACAAGCTGTTCTTTGTTATTCAACCTGAGGTATTATTTTTCATACAGACGCTCACATCTGACCAAGCCATAATCACATACTGTCAAGCTTTCTTTATCTGATTGTAGAAGTTTCCTGTTTTAGCTTTATATTAACAATGAACTGCATATGGATGGGGTGGTGTCACAGAGTGGGCTCTATTCTGCTCACCTAACCACATCTATCAGTGTATTAAGTGCCTCGAAGCTGGGACTTGAGCAATGAGAGTAAAGTTGGCCTTCAGTCACTACTCTCTCTCTTACATGGGCCTAACAGACATTTTATATTGTGAATTCTTTGCTTTTCTTGCAGCACAGACAGCTCTCCTGCAGTGGTCTAAGAGAAGGTTATGAATTGCAACAATCTTTTCTCTGTCACCTGGGTTTAATGATTGACCATGCTATCTAAAATATTACTTCTCCACCCCAAAGGTATGTTCTACCCACGAGAAACTGCAAACTGCAAATGTAGCCATCTCCCTTCCAAGGATCTGCATGCTCTGATGATGGGCAGAGACTTCTTAGTAGAAGTTACCTAAGAAATGAGGTGTGAATTTAAAAGGTTGAGAAGAACGCAGGAAAGGTTGTATAAAGGACACATGATCAACTCCTTAAGAAGTAATTTGTAATTTGAATAGAACATGCTTGTGCTTTTGGATCTGAAGTGACCAGGTCCATCTGCTCTGAAAATCAAGATGTGTCCATGAACTGTAGAACTGAGCACTACAGTTGAATTTTAATTTGGCTGCAGAGATTTAGGTTCTTCCTCTAGCCCCAAGAAAATTAAAACCAATCCAATGAGATCTCTTTTGCTGCAGTGTAGCCATCCCTATTTGCTTCAGATATTAGCCATCTGATTTTACAGCTACAAAAGTGGAGACAGCTGTGTTTGAAGACTAGGAAGCGATGGAGAGAATTGCTTAATACATGATGTAAAGCAACATTTCCAAGTGAAATCAACCAAAGTTCAAAGATTTTTTTCAATGAGTGCTTTGAAAAACTACCAGCTCAAGAACTATTTATGTTACCAGAAATAGTGAAGTAGGGGGTGCATGAAAAAGTATGTATGCCATTGCCCATTCATAAGCAAAATCAAACATCATAGCCAGTATTTGCAGTGAAATAGTTTCAGCGAGAACATAACCTATGATAGTGCAGCTCCACATGATCAGCCTGACACAGCTTTCTTTCCAGAATATTTGCAAGAATTAGCTGAAACGCTTGTTTATTTACAAGATTTCCACCAAAGCTAGTTTAAATACACATATTTTTTTTAAGATTTCCAGAAACATATAGCGGCCATCTGCAGGCAAGTTTATTTCTGAAAAGACATTTATGAATTTACATCCAACATAAATAAAGAGCTGTTAGGCAATTAAGCTGGAAAATGTGCATTTTTCAGACAGAAAATAAACATTTGTTTCCAGCCAGTTGATGTACAAGTACCACAATTTAAAATGTGAAAACATAACTTTCTGCACCCAATGTTGAGACTGAATTTTTGCTTTAAAAACAGAATGTGTAAGTGTTCTTGACTATGTAGATTTTTTTTTTTATTCTTCTCTATGTGGAAGATGCTAATCTACCACATGCTTTTAAAAAAACCTTCACTCACATCTCCCTTTTATTCTTACCCTATATACAAGATCTTCTTAATGAGCTGTGCCCTACCATACTTTTTCAGGCAAATGGCTATTTCAAATCAAAGAGAATTTTGCTTGACTGTCCTTGAAAAAGGACTTTAGGACTAAGTGTAATTCCTGGAATTATTTTCTTATCACCTAGGGGTATAAGCGAAAATCGACCTTTATTTTAGGCTGCAAATTCTTAGRTGGAGAGCACTGGACAGTACTATAGTTTTGCATCAGTCACTCTGAGGTAAAGCTAGTTTTCCTTCCAAGCCCCTGTTTTCATCACTTTCCTCAGCTGAAATATTTTTCCCTTCTTTCTATCCCCACTGATATTCCCTACATTTTATACTCATCATGTTTAAAGAACATCGAGCTATCCCTTCAGATATACAAGACTTAAAATAATGTAACAATATTTATTTAGCCAAAGATGGGATAAGACATCTTTGGAATAGGTTAGGCAGAAACTACTTGGCTTTAAAATATCACATGTAGCATCTATGCAGCTCCTTGTGAGCAAACTGGTAAATTTTTGTGATAGAGTAGCTGTAAAAGAAAAGAGTGAGAAAGTTACAACCCATACKATTTTCTAAGGTGTATATAAGGTCTTGGTGCAGCAGCAGATCAGAAGATGACTTTTCATATCTATGTGAAATCCCACTAGCATTATTAATGGAAACTGCATTGATGCATTTCTTACAATTAGTCTTAGAATTATACGGGCTTGGGTATTCTTCTGGGAATATGAAATGAGTGACCAATGAGGCATATGACACAAGGTTGTTAATTCTGTCATTCACCTGGACTAAAACTGCATTTCTCATGTACAGGAAAAATGAGGTGTGACGGGTATGCTGGTCTTGCTAAAGAAAAAAAAGATAATATAAGTCTTTGGAAAATTGTTTTCTTTTAAATAATACCTATAGATTGCTGTTATGCTCAAAGCCATTAAAACGGAAAAGAATAAAAATATTACAATTTTTTTAACAGTAGAATTTAGGTGTGGTTCCCCAACYTGCTCATGTAATAAAAACGTATTTGGAAGGAATGAGCTAATGGTTTCTGAGCTGTGCAGTACCACTCCCTAAAATCTCTAACACCATTAGCGCTAGTCCACATTATTTAATCTCCATAGTAATAACTTTCACTCTCACTGATATTTATATAATCCTCGGTGTTCACCTAGTTTTACTTCACACTTTGTTTTAGAGAAAGGAATGGATGTGGAGGGCAGGTCCATTAGTGTCTGTTGCAYAGGATGATCTAGATGCACGCTCTGGCTACACAAGTCCCTGTACAGCCGCTGAGTGCCAGGATCAGGAAGGTAAATAAGAATAAACATCTTGCTATTCTTGCCCTGTATGTTATATATTACCCTAAGTAGTCAAAGTTGTCCACCATCAGGAGGAGGAGGCTAGTACTAGCTGGATTTGTGTTTATGTGGTACATTTTTATATTCTTAATGTTTGCGTTTTCACAGTACTCATCACAGCCTCAGCTAAGGGTCAAGGATCCCCTCTGCTAGTTACTGTACAAACACAGAACATTTCTGTCCAAAAGGACTTAGTAAGGCAAAAAGTGGAATGCATACTCTGTAACACAGGGGCACAAAAACACCAACACAAGTAAGAAGCTATTTGGTCACTACACAGAGAACAAAATCAGCAAACCTATTTCAAGTGTTGTCTAACTTCTGCGCTCCATTCCCTCTACATACTGAGAGAGATGCAAAGTAACCCTGATGTTGCAAGTGATGTGCACTGTAGACTGAACTGGCATGCCTTGCCTCTGGTTAACAAGAGACAATTCTCTGCACCATGGAAACCATAAGCTGTGTATGTCTGTTTGGAGAGAATGGCAATTGCTGCAATAATAGGTGGAATCCAAACCCCTGTTCTAAACYCCATGCACTGCAACACAAAGGCTTTCTGTGGCAGAAACACACATAGAGACACCTGAGACTGTTCAGGTAGTAGGACACAGAATCCTACCACCTGAGAGATCTGCAAATAAAGATGACAGATGCATCGCTCCAAGCCAGAAACTGAGACCAGACCACTGCATCCTACCTGTGAATTATGGTAATATCTCACAACCTTTGGTCTCCATGCTCTTCAAAGAAGAGTTTACTCCATGTCTGTGCAAGCATTAAACTCTCACACATATGCATAGCTTTTCTTTCCTTTTAAATGATGTTCCTTATGACAGGCAGGGTGAATTTTAACCCATACAAGAGCTCAAAAACACAACAATGTACAGAAAAGTCAGTTCCTAGGAGCACAACATCCATGTAAGATCTCGACTATCTAGTCCTCAAGTATCTAAATTACCCCACTGTAAACCATAGTAAAGTCAAGCTAAGAATAGTCCCCTGATGCTCCAATATTCCTAATAATTTATTTTCTATATAGATTGCAGTAAAGATTTCCCAGACTCAGCTAGTCCCAGAGTTGTCTTTAAAAAGGATAAAAGTCTCCATGCATTAGTTCCTTATTAAATGAGATTTAAAGTATATTCAAAATGAATGAATATATTCAAAATGAGACAAAACCTTCCACATCTTGAAGAGTGATTTTAAAAAAATAATCCAGAAAGTTGCCTGTGACAAAAAAAAAAAAAGGAAAAGATACCAAAAAATGTAAAATAAAAAGAAGAAGTAGTAAAAGTAGAAAAAGTAAAAAAAAGTAAAAGTAGTAGAAAAGAGGGAAAGGGAAGGAAAAAGGAGAAAAAAAAAGGAAAGAGAAAAAGAGAAAAAAGTAAAGAAAGGAACCCAGATTTAAGCTTTAAATTTTGCATTCCTTAAAAATCCTGCTTATTTAAACCAGACTTTGGAAACTTTGCTGTAGTTTCAGACTGTAGAGCAACAATTTGCAATGCTAAAGATATTTCCTTTTGGAGTACTAATCCAGAATCTCCTTTTTTTTTTTTTCTTGATTTAAGAATATTTTAATTGGAAAGATTATAAATTTTTTAGCTCACTTAAGCAAGCGGTTTTCTTCTAAAATATCTAGATTTCTGCTAGCACTGTTAACTACTTCATCTTCCTTCCTATGCACATACACGTCATGTCTGGAGCAAAGCAAAATAAGAACCACATGTTTCACATAAACTGTTAGATGCTTTGCACATAGATGGTGCTTAGCTGGAACAACTATAAAGGAATAAACCAAAAGGAAACAGTAGGTGAAAGACTGGACATTTTAGTAAGAGAGCAGGAACATAAGCTAATTAATCATTAATATGGAAAAAAAGTGGAAAGCAATAGGAGGAGGAAAGTAGTTACAAGAGAGGAAAAGGTTTGGTTAAGCTTACATTTCAGGTGAGCCTCACCCAACCACAGTCTGAGTCTTGTCTAAAATACACATCCAGGGCTACACTCCGGCTTGATGGAACCAGTGTCAAATCCTAAACATTCATTTTCCATAGATATGAGTAAGAAGAGAATTTGTCCTTTCATCATTCCATAAATTTGCTGAATGTGTTGTTTACATTTCAAGCATTCAGAATCAAAGAAAACAATATAACTCAGGATTAATTGCATCTGGCAAAACACAGAGTAACTATACTAAAATAAACTCTGATATCTAATTTTGTTGAGTAAATTTCAATAGAGTTACATAGATTTATCATTGTGTAATTCGGATCAAAAGCTAATTCAGTCAAAAGCAGTATCAGAGTGAGTAGTGCCAGACTTTTCAAGCCTCATGCTTCACACATGAGACATTCCTCTGGCTCCATCTTTCTCTCTTCAGTGTGGTATTTCTGTCCCAGGCGACCACACAACAGCTCCTCAGCTTCCCTCTAGCTCTGGGATCCAACATCAGATACATGTGTTTAGACTGCTGACAAATCGTGTTTGGCAGATGGGCTCCTGGGTGGGTAGGGACGGATGTTGGTGCCCACTCCACAGCCAGGAGCAGTTGTTCTTGAGGGAGATGCCACCCTCCGAGTCCTGCAGGTAGGCAGCAGTTTCCTAGCTGCAGCCTCACTCCACTGTCTCTTCCCCAGGTGGCCCAAGCCCCATATTCCCTCTAAAAGCACAGCAGTCCTGTAAAAGCAAAACTGAGCTCTTAACCTCAATGATAAAAATATGTAAAGAAAATTACTTCAATCATTCCCATTATAATGAAAGTTGTCTAAACAGAACCACAGGTTTACAGGCAAGGTATCTCCATAGTAAGAAATTGTGCAATTTCTTAACATTTTGTGGAACATGATAGTTCATAACTATTGAGTTTTCTACGGTGATCACCATACAAATGTACTATAAATTCAGTGGATAGTGTCTGTGAAATATATTTTCCTCCTAAAAAGAAAGGAAAAGAAAAGAAAAAAAAGAAAAGAAAAAAAAAGAAAAGAAAAGAAAGAAAAGAAAAGAAAAGAAAAGAAAAGAAAAGAAA